>OZ018322.1:98801374-99401374 GCA_963969495.1 Ceratothoa steindachneri
GAGGAATGAGGAGGGGACATTAAAGCATTCAGATGCACAAAATGCTAACCTCCTCAACGACTACTTCTCTTCAGTGTTTACTGACGAGTGTGGTCCCATTCCCCAGCCGACGGATTCCTACTCGGGGAAAAAGCTGGAGGCAATGGACTTCACCGAAGGAGAAATAAAGAAAAAGATCGCTGACCTAAAGACGAATAAGTCCCCTGGACCAGACGGGTTTCTACCTAAAGTGTTGAAGGAAGTGTGCGATGAAGTATCACGACATCTGTGCGCTATGTTTAACATGTCAATCCGGACCAAATGCGTTCCTAGAGACTGCCGTGAGGCGGAGGTGACTCCTATCTTCAAGAAAGGAGACCGTAACCAACCGTCGAACTACCGACCTATCAGTCTGACTTCGATAGTCGGTAAACTCATGGAAAGCATCATGGTGGACAAAGTGACGTCGTATTTAGAGTCAAACCTGCTACTGAGGAGTTCCCAGCACGGCTTCCGAAGGCAACGGTCATGCCTGACGAACCTTGTAGAATTCTTCCACTTCGTTTTCAGTGAGCACGATCGGGACAAGGCGGTGGATGTGGTCTACCTAGACTTTCAGAAAGCCTTTGATAAGGTACCACACCGCCGCCTTCTCCGGAAAGTGCGAGCGCTTGGCATAGACGGAAAGGTAGCCGGCTGGATCGAGAACTGGCTAAGTGGCAGACGGCAACGGGTGGTGGTAAATGAACAGTCTTCTGAGTGGGTGCCCGTTACTAGCGGGGTGCCTCAAGGTTCTGTCCTGGGACCACTACTATTCATCATCTACGTCAACGACATGGACGGTGACATGGTTGCAAAGATTTCCAAATTTGCCAATGATACCAAGCTTGGTATGAACGTTGCAAAAGATGGAAATACTGCCCGCCTGCAGGAAGATCTTGGGAAGATTGGGGAGTGGTCGGACACGTGGCAAATGCCTTTTGACGTGGGGAAATGCAAGGTGATGCATATCGGCCACAGAAACCCCCAATCTCAGTATATCCTTAAGGGCACTGCTATGGAATCCACCGACACTGAGAAGGACTTGGGTGTAACAATCATTAGTGACCTCAAGTTCTCGAAACAGTGCATTGAGGCGGAGAAAAAGGCCCAAAGGATGCTAGGCTATATTAAGCGCCAGTTTGGTTATCGGAACCACGAGATTGTACTGTGCCTGTACAACTCACTTGTCCGACCACACCTGGAGTATGCCGTACAATTTTGGAGTCCTTCATTGCGAAAGGACATCGCGAGATTGGAACGCGTACAAGCCAGGGCAACCAAGGTGATTCCCTCTATCCGACATAAAAGTTATGAGGATAGACTAAGGGAATTAGATCTGTTCTCGCTGGAAACCCGTAGACTGCGTGGTCAGCTCATCGAAGTTTTCAAAATACTTCGAGGGTTCGACAATGTTGACTACCGGGATATTTTCACACTGAGTGAGAACAGAACGCGCAATCACGGCTTCAAACGTGAACTGAAGCGTTACAACCGCAATCTGTGTGGAAATTTTTTCACCTACAGTATCTGCGGTAAGTGGAACGCACTTCCAGTGGAAGTTGTCAACAGTGAATCTGTTGACCAGTTCAAGACTAGACAAGGTCTTGAAAAGTGGCTGTTTAGGGACGCAAAACAATTGAGCAGCCTTGTGCCCGTTCGATTGCAAGTACAATGGTACCCTCTTTGAATGGTCTCCTAGGGTACCTTCTTTCTTTGTTGTTACTTTTGTGTCCCTAAACGGCCACTTTTCAAGACTTTGTCTAGTCTTGACTTGAACTGGTCAACAGATTCAGTGTTGACAACTTCCACTGAGAGTGCGTTCCACTTACCGCAGATACTGTAAGTGAAAAAATTTCCACACAGATTGCAGTTGTAACGCTTCAGTTCAAGTTTGAAGCCGTGCTTGCACGTTCTGTTCTCACTCAGTGTGAAAATATCCCGGTAGTCAACATTGTCGAACCTTCGAAGTATTTTGAAAACTTAGATGAGCTGACCACGCAGTCTACGGGTTTCCAGCGAGAACAGATCTAATTCCCTTACTCTATCCTCATAACTTTTATGTCGGATAGAGGGAATCAGTTTGGTTGCCCTGGCTTGTACGCGTTCAAACCTTGCGATGTCTTTTCGAAACGAAGGACTCCAAAATTGTACGGCATACTCCAGGTGCGGCCGAATGAGGGAGTTGTACAGACAAAGTACTATCCCCTTGTCATGGTATCCAAACTGGCGCTTTATGTAGCCTAACATCCTTTGGGCTTTCTTCTATGCCTCGATGCACTGTTTCGAGAACTTGAGGTCGCTAGTGATAGTTACACCCAAGTCCTTCTCAATGTAACTCGATTCAAGAGCAGTGCCCTTAAGGATGTACTGAGATTTGGGGTTTCGGTGGCCGATATGCATTACTTTGCATTTGTTCACGTTGAAAGGCATCTGCCACGTGTCCGATCACTCCCCAATCCTTTGAAGGTCCTCTTGGAGGCGGGCAGTGTGCCCCTCCTTTGCCACATTGATACCAAGCTTAGTGTCGTCGGCAAATTTAGAGATTTTGGCAACCAAGTAACCGTCCATGTCGTTGACATAGATAATAAACAGTAGTGGTCCCAGAACGGAACCTTGAGGGACACTGCTAAATAAGGGCGCCCATTCACCACTACTCAATGCCGTCTGTCACTTAGCCAGCTCTCTATCCAACCTGCTACTTTGCCGTCTATGCCCTGCGCACAGACTTTGCGGAGAAGGCGGCGGTGTGGTACATTCTCAAAGGCCTTTTGGAAGTCAAGGTGTCACAACATCCATCGCTTTATCCCGATCGTGCTCACTGAACACGAAGTGGAAGAATTCGACAAGGTTCGTCAGGCATGACCGTTGCCTTCGGAAGCCGTGCTGCCAACTCTTCAGTAGCAGGTTCGACTCTAGATAAGACGGTATCTTGCCCACTATCATGCTTTCCATGAGTTTACCGACTATCGAAGTCAGACTGATAGGTCGGTAGTTCGACGGTTGGTTACGGTCTCCTTTCTTGAAGATCGGAGTCACCTCCGCCTCACGCCAGTCTCTAGGAACGCATCCGGTCCGGATTGACATGTTAAACATAGCGCACAGATGTCGTGATACTTCATCGCACACTTCCTTCAACACCTTGGGTAGAAACCCGTCCGGTCCAGGGGACTTATTCGTCTTTAGGTCAGCGATTTTTTTTCTTTATTTCTCCTTCGGTGAAGTCCATTGCCTCCATCTTTTCTCCCGAGTAGGAATCCGTCGGCTGGGGGATGGGACCACACTCTTCAGTAAACACTGAAGAGAGATAGTCATTGAGCAGGTTAGCATTTTCTGCATGTGAGTGAGTTAATGCACCCTCCTCATCCACTAAGGGCCCAATCCTACGATGGATTGGTTTACGGCTATTTACATAGCCGAAGAACTCCTTGGGATTCTCCTTGCAGAGTCTCGCCACCTGGAGTTCATCAGTACGCTTAGCCGCCCTTATGCTGGACTTCACTCTTCTGGCTAGCCTCCGGTACTCGTCAAAGGCACCCGAGATTTTCGATCGCCGGTACGCATTTCTCTTCTCCCTAAGCAGTTGCCCGATTTCTCGATTAAACCACTTTGGTTGAACAGAAGACCGACGGAGGCATTTCAGAGGGATACAACTTGATTGAAGACTCATGAACCATTTTTGAAATTGTTCCACGAATCCTCAAACTCTTCGCATACCGCTAGCCTTACATCAGTCAGCCCAGCACAGACACAGAGAGAGCTACAAGGAAAATAAGTACCCTAGAAGACCTTACGGTACATACAAGGAGGGTACTTTTGGCGCAATCTTCGAAGGTGTCCGTTGGCAACCTAGAAGATCACTCGCGAGGATCTTAACGGCGATTTCGCAAGACTTTATCTAGTCTTAACTTGAACTGGTCAACAGATTCACTGTTGACAACTTCCGTCGGAAGTGCGTTCCAACTACCGCAGATACAGTAAGTGAAGAATTTCCCACACTGATCACGGTGGTATCGCTTTAGTTCAAGTTTAAAGCCGTGATTTCTTGTTCTCCCCTCGCTGAGCTGGAAAATATCCCCATAGTCCAGTCTGTCGAAGCCTCGAAGTATTTTAAATACTTCGATAAGCTGACCACGTAGTCTACGGGTCTCCAGCGAGAACATATCTAATTCCCTTAATCTATCTTCATAGCTTTTATGTCTGATAGAGGGAATCAGTTTGGTTGCCCTGGCTTGCACGCGTTCCAATCTCGCGATGTCTTTCCGGAATGAAGGACTCCTAAATTGTACGGCATACTCCAGGTGCGGTCGGACGAGGGAGTTGTACAGACACAGTACTATCTCCTTGTTCTGATATCCAAACTGTCGCTTTATATACCCTAACATCCTTTGGGCTTTCTTCTCCACCTCAATACACTGTTTCGAGAACTTGAGGTCACTCGTGATAGTTATACCCAAGTCCTTCTCAGTGTCGGTGGATTCAAGAGCAGTACCCTTAAGGATATAGGGTGATTGAGGATTTCGGTGGCCGATATGCATCACTTTGCATTTGTTTACGTTGAAAGGCATTTGACACGTATCAGACCACTCCCCTATCTTCCGAAGATCTTCCTGCAGGCTTGCAGTATTTCCATCCTTTGCAACGTTCATACCAAGCTTGGTATCGTCGGCAAGTTTGGAAATCTTGGCAACCATGTCACTGTCCATGTCGTTGATGAGAGAGAGAGAGAGAGAGAGAGAGAGAGAGAGAGAGAGAGAGAGAGAGAGAGAGAGAGAGAGAGAGAGAGAGAGAGAGAGAGAGAGAGCGAGAGAGAGAGAGAGAGAGAGAGAAAGAGACAGACAGAGAGAGATAGATAGATAGATAGAGAGAGAGAGACTGGTTGGGTGGCAGAGGGTGTTTTCCAAGGGGTAGATCTTTTGTTTTAAATTCGCCCATCTGGTGACTGCAAACTAGTAGTGCCAAAGTCACTGTAGTCACATTGCAGCCTAGTACTAGCATATTCTAAAATTTGCACCCCCCCCTCCCACAAAAAAAAATAGAAGGAAGCGTATTCCAACGTCGGAGGAAGGACCGCCTTCCCACCCACCCACAACCATGGCACAGGTACAAGCAACTGACCACAAAGTCAAGTAAAATGGAGGAGGCCAGCCTCCTCCAAAAAGTTATCTGGTCAGCAAGTCTGTGTGCACAAACCAGTTCTGAGTAGAAGGGACAAGCGGTAGCGAAGATCACCGAGAGTGTTTTTTTTTTTTTTTTAGAGCCCATCTCACCAAGATTGAGACATTCAACAAGAATGTGCCGAACAATCTGGGGAACAACGCAGTCTTTACAAATGGCAAAGGCGGTGTGGCCCGCGTGTGTGTCCGATTCGAAGACGACAGAAAGCAACTTGAAGCCGTCACGGCATTGGGCGGGGGGGAGGGGGTAGGTCCATGGCAACAGTCGCGGAGCAATGACAAAACTTTTGAGTTCCCCTCGACCATCTTCTTTGCCGAGCATCCCGGAGAGCTGCTCGCATTCCTGGTCAGTGACTCCCCTCCCGGGGCATCAATAGGGCCAGACGTACCGATCTTCACTTGGTCGCTAGTCGAAACAGCAGCAGACCCGTCCGTCTCGGCGGAGGGAGAGGAGCCCTAGGTCTTTTTACGCTTGTTCCTCTGTCTTTTCGTTTTAGGAGATTAGGGCGGGGGGGGGGGGGGGGAATGAACCCGCTTCTCTCGTCTGCCGGATGGGCCGGCCTCAGCAACATTCTTCTCCGAGATGAAGGTTTCCTCCCATCTCTGTGAGCCCTCTGAAGAGGAGCTTGCACAGGGGTGGATTCAGGTTTCATGCGCTTGGCACCGAGCCCATGTTCGACCCCATGAAAGATTCTACCGTGGGCTGGGTCACTACAGGGGCCATGGCCATCTGACATCACGGGTCTCCTTCGAGGCACCTTTCATCTTATCCTGGGCGAGCGAGCTCCTGTAATATAGATATCCGTGCCAGCAGGACATTGTAGGGCACAGGCCCTGTCATCTCTCGACCCTCTAATGGGGTTGGCCCTATCTAGCCGCTCCCACTGGGATGAGTCAATTATTGGCTGCTGGCATGCTTTCTTGGCAGTCCACTGAAAAAGTAAAGGGGGAACTGCCACTGTAAAGAGGGAGTCCCTACACCAATAGACATGGGAGGAGTAAGCCTCCTCTCCAGTAGAAGTAGTTTGGAGGGTCCCCTGTGAAAGCACAGGGGTAGAGCGGGAAACCTCCATTTTTTTCGGTGGAGCAGTCCGAGAGCGGCTCCGACAATGGTAAAGGGAGAGGTGATGGGGGTGTTTAAAGAGTTCTCATCAGTGGGCATGGTGGCCCTATTATGGCACTGGGATGCAAACGCTCATTACCCTACGCTGTGAGGGGTGAGTACAGAGGTGGCAAAGTCAGCTGCCGCCATTTGAGGTCACTCCTCCTCCCTAGTGACCTGACAGCGCCACCTTAGGCACGGTGTAAAATCGATAGACTGTGAAAAAGAGAGAAAGAAAATTATGTGAGGAAGCAGGTTGTAAAAAACCCACCACCCTCAGCCCCGATTTTGGTTGGCTGTGAGAGGAGGCTGGTCAGTGCCTACCATGTGAAATTACAGGACAACCAGAGTATACGGTGGGAGAGGTTATAGGAAAAATGAGGAAGCAGGGACTCAGAGAAGAGATGAGGTTAAGCTGGGGCCAGATGGGGCGCTGAGTCCCATCAGCATGGTGGCCAGGAAGGCGAATCACCAGGGGGGAAAGTGAGGAGGTAGGGTAAGAAAACAGGGTGTCAGAAAGAGAGGCTATAAGCTGGGGCAGGACGGGGAGCTGAGGAGAGGACAAAGAGCAAGAGATGTGTAAGAAGGGATGTATGACACCATGAAGGCTCTCCCTTGTGACACACAAAAAAATCCCACTGCTATCAATCTTCCTGCATCTTCACTCCCCTCAATGAGGCCTAACTTGGGTGTCTTTTGATATTTATATCAATTTCATTATCTGGTCAGTGGACCAAGCACTTGATTGAGAGGGATGGGTGCCTCAATTAATTAATTACCTGCCTTTGAACATTGTTGAGAATAGAGGTTCCTTGCCACCATGTGCCCTGTCAAAACCACAAAGTCAGTCAATGTGAGCGAGGAGTGTGGGAACAGTCAGAATATCAGACTGCTTTCTGCGATAAGCGAGGGATTGGAGAATCTTAAATGCGCGCCTCTGTCTCCTCCCGGGGCATTATCAAGAAACACCAGCAGGAGTACTTCCCATCCCTCAAGCCTTGTGTTGGTCCAATGAGAGGTTCCCCATATGCCCCCCATCAGCGGAGGCAGTAACGGTTCTGGCTGGTCCCAATTGAGCATCGACAGTATAGGCTTGCATTTTACAACAAAACGCGTCATTCTCGATCGCGTTCCATTTCAGTACAAGCTTGAAGGCTGGAATTATACCGAAGGATCTGAGCCCCAGTCAATTGGCCCATCCTTGGTTTTGGTAAAATTTCATTTCATTTTGCACAAATACACCCTCCAGTTAGTGTTACTACCAGAAGTTAAACTCCTCATGGTTAAAGTCCCTCGAATAACCATCCGATTCCCGTTTCATCTCTTAAAGCCTTGAACCCAAGCTAGGCCGAGATGAATCATCTGAGGCTTCCTTGCCAGTCATCCCTGTGTGCATACGTACAGAGGCTCATTATAGCCTCGACCAATCCCTTAGAGTAGCTCTGTTAGATCTATTATTATAAACATTGAGTATCCATTGCCATTATTCTATTTTAAATTATTTATTGTGTATACTGTGTAAATATCAAAGTTTATTTTTGTTCCTACTTTTTCATAAGCCTCATAGCCCACAGCCTTCATTAGTTTAATGACCAGCTGCACTCTATCTGTTGTATTTAAATCCTCTGCACTCATTCAGGGAAGTTGGTCCCTAACTTCTCCCAGTTCTATCCCCCCATCTCTATTGTGATCAGAGTTAAGTCAAGGTCATTCGTTTGACCTTGAGTGTCCACGCATTTCGGGTAGAAGTGAAGTATATATCGGTGGGTCATTCTACGACAAACATTTTCCCTCAAATGGCTACACATGATTGTTTTGGCGCTGATGTGAATGCAGCTGAAATCCAAGGAGGGCATGGACAGGCAGAACAAAAGGAAAGGAAGAGAAAGTAGTGGTGATAAATATAAAGTGACAGCCTCATAAAACCTCAGAAAAATTAGGTCATCAAGGAGCATTTTTACACCTGTTGGTGAAAAGATGCAAGGATAATGATGAAAATGGGCACTTAAATGCAGAAGAATTGGTGCCTTCTGTGGCACCAAGGACAGAGAAAAGGGGTAGAGGCTGGGAAATGGAGTATTTCCACTTGTGAAAATGTTGAATAAGAATATATATTACTTTTTAAACTATGCATGGTATACACATTTTTTTTGTCATATATCCAAACATTCTTCTATTTATGGAACTTCAAGAATGCTCTGAGAGAATATTGAAAATTATGTGTTGCAATCATATAGTCCCCCCCCACCCACCTTAAATTAAAAAAAAATAAGAATGAAAGAATCCCCTGCAGAAAGTTTAAAAGGAGATTCTGTGAAGAAAGTGAAAAAAATATATAGCCGCAGATCATCTTGCAGGCATTGGGGCCAGGAAGGCATGCAACTGTGGGCATTGCATCTTTTAATAGGAAGGAAGCACTTTGCTTCCAAGCACTATTTTCCCTTTTCTAGAACCCAATTCTTTCAGTGTCAAAGGGGATGTATCACAGACAGGAGCAGGTTGTGTGTAAAAATATTAAGAGAAACGAAAGGACTATTTGATGAGGCAACTTACTGTTGATGAATGCGTTGTTTCAATTTCTGATGTGCGGAAATATTCCATAACGTCAATCCCAAGCTCTGTTGGTATCTAGAAACTCGAAAAAACGAAAAGGTTGAATAAAAGGACAAATGCAATGAATAAAGCTGTCATGCACACACAAAATTATTTTTTATCCCACTTTAGGAGTGGGATATTCATTAAAAAGTAGAACAAGGAAATAAACTCAGCCCCCCCCCCCCAAAGCACACCCCAGTGTTGAAGAATCAGCTTGGATGTGAAGACAGACCCAGCACTGTTGCCACTCAGATTTGGTCAGAGGAACATAAGAGGATAAGGGAGTCATTCAAATAGTTTCTTGGCTGGGGCGTAAATCCAGCCCAAATGACAATTCAGGGAAAGCTAGATCCCTGTCAGATGTTTGTTTGCTCTTAGAAGTTGAATAACCAGAGACTTTGGAATAATGGGAAATATGGCAGAACCAGAGGTATAGACAAGTAAACCTTCATCAATTGAAAGATTTTGGACAAAGATCAGAAAGGGGTCAAGACAAGAAACCAATTTGAAACAAGTATTTTAATGTGATAACATATCTTAACTTCCTAATGACATGAATCTTTTGGAAAGTAATTAAAGAATCCAAATCAAGAGAAGATGAGAGAAAACAGGTGAAAAACAAGTGAATTGACAGACTGGTACAGAAGGCAAAATGGACTCAGAAACATGACTTACTTAGTAGAAAAAGAGGTACTGATAGTTTCAAGATTCTCATCCTGAAATTGGTCATGAAACAGAGTATGCAGAACAGAGACTGAACAGAGGAGTTTTGTTAAGGTTCCTTTATCCAGGAGGATCCCCGACTGGATAATAAAATCTACATAAAGGTCAGTATGTTAATCGCTGGTGAGCCTGAGGGTGCCAGGAAGTTGTGTGTTTTTGACACCAAAAAGCATTCAGGTGGAACCTTCATCGCCCCGGGGCAGAGGGACCTGTTCTGCATCAGAGGTATGTGGATATAGATACCCATCAGCAGGATTCCTTGGAACAGAGTGTGTGTTATGAGAAGTGTAAGATCTGCCCACCCGAATACAGGGGTGAGCAAAGTGTGTCCACTCATGCCGAGATTTGAGACCGAACCTGGTACCACGACATTGGGAGACCAAAGCGATATCCACTTGGCTAACATGCGCTCTAGAACAGGGGAGTAATTCAGGTCGATCTGATCGAAAATGAATTAATAAATTATAATGAATACCAGCAAGACAATGGAGATAACACTATTGACAAATAACAGAACATACTGATTCAGAAGGTAACTGACACAAATCTTTCATTAACCTCAAAGTTGAAGCTTTCTGATAATAACCATATTTAATAGGATCTTTTAATATTTCATCATAAACAGCTTGACAGACAGTCTGATGATTAGAAACATCCCCATTTTGGTGTAATGAGAGATGCTCATGAACAAAGAATTTCCACCTCCTGGGATGGAAATGGCAATAAATCCAGCCAGGAAGGTCTGCTAAGATATTGAATCCAAATTTTCTTCATTAAAGCCAATAGGGTTTCAGGACAAAATGTCTGCAATCACATTAGAAAGAACTGGGGTGTACCGCAACTCACAATTAAACTCAGACAGATACTCCACAGTACGAGCCAGACACAGAGAATCTAATTTCATATTATGTAGATAAATTAAAGGGCAGTGGTCAGTATACAGGATAAAATTAAAATGTATACCATACAGGACCAGTCTAAGGGACTTAACAACCCAAATCACAGCTGCCAATTCATGCTCAGAAAAGAGCATGAAATAAAATCAGGAGGTCGATTAACTCCATCTTTAGCCTGAGACAGAACAGCACCCAAAGCAATGTTAGAAGCATTTACTTATAATTCTAATAGAGAAGCAGAATCAGAGTAATCTGGATAAGCTAACATTATTGGTGATACAAACATTTCTTTCAGTTTTTCAAAAGACTTGGCACTCTGATGTCCAGGCAAAACTTCTTTCTCCAGTAATGGCAGAAAGAGGTTTTGAGATTCCGGAACAATTGGGCAGATGCCTATGGTAGAACTTTACCATGACCCCAAATTGTCTAACTTGCCGGACAGTAGTTGGTACAGGAAATTCTTAAATTCCAGACAGGTTGCTATACAGAGGGAGAATTCCTGAAGCAGAAATAATCTATCCCAAAAATGCAACTTGGTGTTTACAGAGATCAGTTTTCCCAGGTTTTAATTTAAAACCATTCTGTTTCAGAGCAGAAAGCACCAATTCCAAACTAATCAGATGGTTTTGAAAACTGGATCCTATAATCAGAATATCATCCAGATAGACAATTGCATGGGAAGTTGGAATGTCAGACAAAGCAAAGGTCATAGCTCTTTGAAAAGTTGCTGGGCCATTTGTCACTCCAAAGGGTAATCTCAAAAATTCATAATGTGCCCTTAGGGTAGCAAATGCAGTCTTTTCTATGCTATCATCATCAATTAGAACCTGATAATAGCCTCATACCAGATCAATCAATGAGAAATACTTCACTCTATGCAACCCGTATATCAGATCAGTCAGATTCGTAGTCGAGAACTAACTTTCTTAGTCACGCTGTTAAGTTGTCTCCAACTCCTAACAGGCTTGCTCAACTTCATCAGCAACCAGTGGAGCTTATCACCGAATGGGCCAAGCAACAGGAGTAGTATCAGTGACCTGAATCTGGTGTCTGATGGCACTAGTAGTGCCCACATCATGATCATCCTTACTTATTACCTCAAGATACTGCAATGACATCAGTCAACCAGGATTTGGAGGAATTGCTCAAATGGAATGCATCATAGAGAGATTCAAACATCCATTCATCTGGAAAATGATCGGATTTAGACAAACAAGACAAGGAAGCAATACCCCAGACAAAGTCTCTGCAGATGCAGAACCCAACTTTTGAAATTGTTGGATAACCTGAGGATGGGCAGTGTTGTTGAAAACAGGAACTTGCTAGTTTTGGCCAGTCATATTCAGAATTCCAGGGGAGATCTCTAGTTTGGAACTTTCATCCTAATTGAATTCACAAAAGCCATCCAAGTCTATCTGAACAGATATGGTGATCCAAGAATGGGGATCAATACAGACAATCAAAAATAACTGACTCAACCAGATATGTGTCCCAGGAAAAAGTTATATATGACCCATTCTCAAAAGATAATATTCAGTCAACATCAGGTAAAAACTTACTTTACTGTCAGAAAATATGCACACAATAGAAGAGCATGTCGTACTATAACATCTGGTACAATGATGTATGGAACAAGTTTAGAAGTGTATAGCTCAGAAAACAAAATAGAGATATACACTTGTTCACAAGTCTCAATCAGATTAGATCCAATTCCTTCAATCCCCTTCATATAAGAAGGTTCACTGGAGAAGTGACTACCAAATACTTGTAAGGCTCTCTTAGAAACCAAACTTCCACAGGCACAATCAAAATCAAAAGTCAAATTGCTTGGAATATTACAAATTTGACCATAGACGTGTTAGTCTATTGGGATCAGAAGAAAAGGAATTGATCTGCAGAATATCACCAGAAGGAATATCAGAAAGCAGATCTGTACAAATACAAATTTCATCTTCTATTGTTTCAGGTGGGCATTCAAGTCTAGAATCATCGGGTGGAGCATGAATTTCTGCTCTCACAATAATCTAATTCAGATCAGGGTTAGGTTCAGAAACAGAGGCTTGATTATTTTCTGGATTTATTAATTCATTTGACTCTGAGGATCTTAGTTTAAAGCAGGGCCAGTTCCAGGATTATTTCCAGAAGCCAGGCCAGCAGATTGATTTGGATTAGTTGCCCCAAAATAGTTACAAGGTAAGGAAGTGTCCATTTTTTTTTTTTTAAAGAGCTCATCCAGCGACTGCTTATTTGGGCATTAGTCACCATATTAAAAACCTGACTAGTAGTAGGCTACTTAAAAATCAAATTTAAAACACACACAAAAAACAAACCCAAAACAAAAAACTGGTTGAATAAAAGGGAGAAGGCGGGCCACCCCCGAAAGGTCTACAAGTCCACCAGTCAATGTGCACGCACTCGCCCCGAGTACAAGGGACAGGCGGTAGCAACCCTGTCCATCCCGGTACTGGGACAGGTAACGTGCTCGAAGATCGCCCAGACTGGGACATTCAACAAGAATGTGCCGAACAGTCTGTGGGACAACGCAGCCTTCGCAGTAGGGCGCTGGCGAGCGCTCCATCAAATGGCGGTGCGTCCCGCGATTGCGCAAAAATCGGAGGCGACAGAAAGCAACCTGAGGCCTTCGCGGCATTGGGGGGTAGGTCCATGGGAACAGTTGCGGTGCAATGGCATGCAACTTTAAGTTCCCTTCGATCGTCTCCCAACTTCTTTGCCAAGCAGCCTGTATTCCTGCCATATAGATGGGTGAGGAAGAGCGAAACGCTGGTCCGGTCGCAGAGTCCTTTCGGACTCTTTGGAGCCCTCATTCCCCGCAATTCCTAAATGTCCAGAAACCCAGCAGAAGATAATCTCGACATCCACCCGGCTCGCCAAAACCGTGGCGTCACGGATATCGCGAACTAGGGGATGCGGATATTCCTATGCCCCGAGAGCATTCGGGGCGCTTTGTGAGTCGCTATAGAGCACAATCCGTCTCCGAACCGGGCAAGTCGCGTAATCTCCTGTACCGAGTGGTGTATTGCCACCAGCTCGGCCGTGAAGACAGACGCAGCGCCTGGCAGAGCCCTGCTGACTTCAAACAAAGGTGATACGGCGTGGAAGCCAACCCCCTCTTTGGACTTGGAGCCATCCGTATACACTGTCACGGTTCCAAATTCTAGCTTGACACGATGTGTGCTCCAAAAAGGTCGAATCAATATTCCCGGCGCTGTACAAGCTTTGCGATCAGAGCGAAACGCTGGTCCGGTCGCAGACTCTTTGGCGCCCTCATTCCCCGCAATTCCTACATGTCCAAGAACCCAGCAGAAGAATAATCTCGACATCCGCCCGGCTCGCCAAAACTGTGGCGTCACTGATATCGCGAACTAGGGGATGCGGATATTCCGATGCCCCGAGAGCACTCAGGGAGCTTTGGGAGTCGTTATAGATCGCAATCCGGTCTCCGAACCGGGCACCGGGCGTAAAATCCCATACCGAGTGGTGTATTACCACCGGCTCGGCCGTGAAGACAGACGCAGCACCTAGCAGAATCCTGCTCTCGAAGGAGATTCCTGGCCCTAAACCTAAATGGCTTAGGGTATGACTGGCGTCTCTCGGAGACATAGGCACCGTCGAAATCAGCTGCGGATGCAGTGAGAGCTGTTGGCGACTAAGGAAGGCAACGGGCTCGCGCGTACAGGCGAGTGGCATCTCGCCAGCATCGACCAACAGGCTCTCAATGGGGAAGGTGCGGAAGGCATCAGTCGCCAGGCGAAGGTCAGTATGGTGGATCGAGTCTACCTTCCGCAAAACACGCTCGGCTGCGGATGCATAAAACTCGCATCTGTAGTCGAGCTTCGAATGAACAAAGGATCGATAAAAAAGTAAGGCAGTAGCCCTATCAGCGCCCCAAACGCTGAACCTCAAGAACAGAGAATATCCATGGCGCGGGTGCAAGAGACACTAGGGCTGCGAATATAGAGCATACCAGGTGAGGCGTCGGACAAATACAAGATCAAGGAAACGGTGCGATTCAACCAATTCCAGGCGTACCTCATTACGAAACAAGTCTGAGTCTGGGTGGAGCCATAGATGGGGGGAGAAGTGCACCACCTTAGTCTTGGCCAAGGAAAACCGAAACCTGTGCGCTTCGGCATAGCGAGAGAGGCGGTTCAATGCCTATTGGAGTAGATGCACCCGGGTTGGCATCTGGGCCACGCCAAAGGAGATCGAAAGGTCGTCCACGTAGAGCGAAGAGAGCGAGATGATCTTCGACCAGCACCGAGGTGATGCCGTTGATGATCAGGGCAAAGACTGCGACACTGAGGACACTTCCCTGCGAGACAACCTCTTCCTGCTCCATTGGGCCGGCAAGGGCTCCCCCTACCCATACACGGAATTGACGATCTTGCAAAAATCCAGATATGAACATATGGAGGCGTCCCCTCCCCCAATCGTGTGGAGAGTCTCCATGATACCGTATCGCTATGCGGTATCATAGGCCTTCTCCAGATCGAAAAACACCGTGGGGTAGTGCTGTCTACAAGGAAAGGACTTGCAGACGGCATTTTCCAGTCGGAGCAGGGCATCCGACGTGGAGTGGAACTTGCGGAAGCCGCACTGTGCAGAAGGCAGATGGCCTCCGCAGTCCAGAAAAAAGGCTAATCTAACATTAACCAATTTCTACATCAACTTGCACAAGCAAGAGGTTAGAGAGATTGGGCGGAAACTGGTCGGAGTAGTCTGATCTCTCCCCGGCTTGCGAAAGGCGAGCACAGTAGCGATTCGCCAGGAATCTGGGAGGAGACCCTCCACCCAGATCCTATTGAACAAATCTAACAGAGAGGCCATGCCTCGCTCACCCAGGTGTCGATGCATGGCGTAGGGGACATCGTCCGGACCATGGGCGGTGTCAGCACACGAAGCAAGAGCGGAACTCAACTCACCCAGAATAAACCTGTTGTCGAAGGGTTCTCGGCCTCTGGACGTAAAGTCCACTCGGCGGCCTTCCGCGAAATGACGACGTGCATTGAATGCTGGCGGAGCAGCATCCCGGCTAGAGAATGCGGAGAAAGCGGTCGCGAAGGATTCCGCCACGGACACGGGGTCCGAGATTGCGGTCCCATTCTCCTGGAGAACGGGAGGAGGGCCCTGCGACAACTTGCCCCGAATCCTTTTGACTCGCTTCCCCAGCCCGACGAAATGCACCGACAGTGAAATCGTTCGGGCGGCGCTTATAGCGCATGTAGGCATAACGCATCTGTTTGAGGGCCGTCTAACACTCGGCCGAGCCCCACGGGAGTGGTCGGCGTGCAAAACAGCCAGACGTTTTGGGAATAGTAGTCAGGCCCGCGCGATGAGGTTGCCAGAGAACTCAACGGCCTCATCTACAGACCTAAACTCCTCGATTGAGATAGAGAAATCAGCTATTTCCTGAAATGTCCACAACCGCGCCCGCGCCAAGCACCACCAGGGTGGGCTCTCAGGTGGCAGTTGCCCAGAAAATGATATTTGAATGGGAAAGTGATCACTACCATGGAGGTTATCAACCACCCCCCACCCAAAATCAGGCTGTGCATCCGGAGAGCACAGAGATAGATCAAGGCAGGAAAATGAAGCATTTCTCAGGCAGTGATGCGTAAACTCGTCCACATTTAGGACACCTATCTCAAGCTCTTCAATCAGATCGGCAAGGACTTGTCCCCTAGGATTTATTGAGTAGTCTCCTAAGAGAGGATGTCTGCCATTCAGATCTCCAAGCAAGAGAAAGGGTCTCAGCAACTGTGCCACGACGCGTCGGAAGTCCCCTGCATCGAAGTCAGTTGACAGTGGAATGTATGCAGAAATAACAGTATACCTCCTATGCAGGTGAAGCTGCACACCCACTGTCTGAAAGGAGGTATCTAAAGTGAAAAGAAAAATGGAGACATCGTGCCTGGTGTAGACCACGCATGCCCCAGCCCAGCCCCCATTTCATGGTGGTGGGGTTGCAAAACCCTTATACTCCGGGAGGGCGGGCAGGGGGCACACACCTAGCATGGTCTCCTTCAAAAAAGATAATTAATGGGGAACGGGACGAGACGAGCCTCCGTAGCTCCTCCCAGTTGACCTGGAGTCCATGGCAATTCCATTGAAGGAATATAACAGCCAGGCCTAGCTCGGAGGAGACGCGGGGGGCCCTCTTCGAAAAGAAGACCCTCACGGGAATGGCCGTACGCTTCCAGGAGGCAGCACCCCAGGCGATGTTGGCCGGACAATGCGCTGAAGCCACTGTCACCTTGGAAGACTTATTGGGGGAGGTTGGGCTCGCCATGCAAGTCTTTTCCTACCTCCGCCTCAAAAACTTAGGTGGGTGTTGCGGCTTCAGAGGCAGGGTCCCCTCTTTTTGAGGATCCACCGTCTCCAAGCCACTCTGCCCCCCAATAGGCATGGGCGAAGGAGCCGAAGCTCCTTTGTTGCTGTCTTCCTTTCGGGGGACAGCTTTAGGAACCCTTGAAGATGGCCTGGTGACCAACTTCAGGGGTGTTGCCTCCTGTGAGTCTAATGACTTGGCCGTTTTGCCTTACGGGAAAAGATCACGCTGGGGAAAGGAGGGGAAGCCTTGGTTTTAGCTGGGGCTGGGTGTGAACCCTTTGTGCCACCAGCTTTACCAGGGGTGTGCCCAGGTGAGTAAAACCCACCGAAGTGCTACAAATGGGCACGGAAACAACCGTGTTCGTTGGCATGGATGGGCCAAGAGCAGAGGGTGTCTTTCTAACCAGAGGCGTAAGACGACCCAGGCAGAGCCGGGCATGCCAGGACCAAGTCCTTAGCCTCGTGGAATGAAAGTCGATCCTGGGCCTGAACAGCCAGGATGTCTTTCTCAAGGAGATATGCACCACATTGGTTCGAAGAAGCGGGGTGTGGCTCTCCGCAATTGACATACTTGGCCACACACAATTTGGACTTATTGGGTGCGGCCTTGGAGCAATTTACACAGACTTCGGGTGACCCCGACTTTTCACATCTACATGAATGATTTGTATGGCCAAAGCGGTGACAGTAATAGCACCGCCGTGGCAGTGGCATGAATGCCTTCACGCGGTAGCAGTACCAACCGGCACGCACCAACTCAGGCAGCTTGTCACAGTTGAACGTAACGAAGAGTGTAGGGGTGGGTCTCGATGCCCCTCCCTGTTTTCTCATCACATGTTCGACCTTAACCACCCCATGGTCGGCCAGCTCTAAGGTGATGTCCTCAGTGGAGTAGTCAACGAGTTCCCTCGCATAAACTACTACTTTCACAAAGTTCATGGTAGAGTGCAGCCTCACACTCACCAGGGTTCCATCAAGTGTCTGAAGAGCACTTATCTTGGCCGTCTCGGAGGGATCCGCCGCATTCACCAAGAGGCTCCCGTCCAAGAAACAGGTCACTTTCGGCTTTCTACCAATTAGACTAGCTAAAGCTCTCCTCTGATGGATCATGTTGTCCTTGGTCAACATGCTGCCATCAGTGGAGCGAATAACTAAGAAGCATTTGAGGACTCAAAAATGCCAGGTAACCTCTGAATGAGGGGTCCCGATGTTATCGAGGCTCCGCCCTGTGCACTTTCGGTCTTAGTCGGGGGCTCTGAATGTGCTGATCTTGGCTTGGTCACTTGTCAAAGTGGCAGCAGACCCATCCGTCCCTGCGGATGGAGAGGAGCCCTGATTCTTTTTTTTTTCTTTTTAGGAGAGGAGGGTGGGGAATGAACCCGCTTCTCCCCTCCGCCGGCAGGAGCCCCCAGGCCAGATGGACTGGCCTCTGCTAGGTCCTTCTCCGAGATGGACGAGGTCCTGTCAGTCGCAGGGGCACTGGTTGGAGGAGATCCCTCCCCTCCTTGTACTGCCTCGGAAACCCTAGCCGTTTGAGGAGGACCTTGCATAGGGGCGGACTTGAGTTCGGGGCTTGGTGCCGAGCCCGGATTCGCTCCCATGGAAAGCTGTACACACTGAGGCTGGGTTGTCTCAAGGACCATGTCTACTCAGTGGGGGGGCCTCCAGTTGCATCCCCCTCCCCCACGCATCGCAGGTCCTACTGGCAGCAGTGTCTTTAGTCTCGTCTTGGGAGGCACAGGCCTTCACCCCGGCAAGGTTCAATATTCTTGCCAACAGGTCTTTTGAGGAAAGTGACTGAAGGGGCCTGGCTTCTTTCTCACCCTGAAGGGGGTTTTTCCTACTGAGCCACTTCAATGGGGAGTGGTCAGCTATGGGCTGCCTGCTGGCTTTCTTGGCAGTCCCCTTGGAAAGTAAAGGGGGCACTGTCGCTAGTAAGAGGGAGGTGCCCGAAGGCATCTCCAGACAAGAGGGGTGAGGGGGAGTCCCCTACACCCATAGGCAAAGGAGAGGACTTAGAGAAATTTGGAGGGTCCCCTGCGCAAGCACAGAGGGGTAGACCTCAATTTCCGTCGATGGACAAGTGGAAATTGAGGGAAGATATTTTATTTTTTCATCATTGGGTATGGTGACCCTAAATTTTTCACGGGATGTATACGCTCATCACCCTTCGCAGTAGCCCGCCTTGCAAGGGTGCACACAGGCCTGGCAGAGCCAGGTGCCGCCATTCAGGACCACCCCTACCGCCTGGTGACTTGGCAGTCCCTTGGCATGGCAGCTCCACCTTGGACATGGCGTAAAAAGAAATAGATGGTGAAGTGAGAAGGAAAGGGGATGTGGAGAAGGTATGGGTGGGGATGAAGCAGGTTGTTAAAAACCCACCACCTGAGACCGGAGCTCAGGGGTTAGGGAACATTGTCCCCCCCCACCCCCTCAACCCCGATCCAGGACGGTTGGCTGAGAAGGTCAGCATTTACCCTGTGAAATTAGAGGCTGACCAGAGAAAGTTGCGGGAGAGGTTGTATGAAAAGCGAGGAAACAGGGGGGAAACACAAGTGTTTTGAAGGAAGGAGAAGAGGCTAAGCTGGGGTCGGACAGGATGCTGAGTCCCATCAGCACAGCGACCAAGAAGGCAAATCGTCATGCCCTTTACGGGGAAGGAACAGTCCATTACCCAATGTCCAGATTATTGGCTCAGAAACACTGCTCAATCTGATGTCCAAGTTTCTTAAAATACCTGCATTGGGCTGGTTGGGAGGTAATCCGATTGGCTGAGCCTGCAGATTCGAGTCTACCAGACTGCAGTGAGGTTTGGGTATAACTTCCAGAATGTCCAGAATTGCTTTGCACAGGGGGTCAATTTTGAGAAGGAGAACCAGAAGCGGAGTGAGTATTTCTATACTGCCACTGATTACCAATTAGCTGAGGTTGTGGAGGGACTCCAGGTCTAGTAGTACTCTGAAGGGCAGAAAAATAACTGTCCTGAGGCAGAGCAGAAGTATGGATTCTGGGAGGGTAAACATGAGTATGACTCTGAGGAAAATGAACTGTATTGGGAATGAATCCACATCTTAAACCAGGACCAGAAAATTGAAAACTCAGAAGAATAGCAGGGTGAGAAGTAGACCAATTTTTAGAGAAGAGTAAAACAATTAGAACACAAAGTGGACCCATCAGAAGGATAAAATGCTGCAGATTTAACTTCCGGGGAAGAATTGAGAGAATTCATAACAAAACCAGAAGTATTTGTCAAATTGGTTGAATTGGAGTAGGCATCAGCTACAGATACCAATTGGTTTCAGGGTAACATATCGACTTCATGTTCAGATTCATAAAGAATCATTTGATCATGAACTCTCTCATGAACACTGACAGATTTTTGCAAAAGATGTCATACAGAATTGGTAACTTCTCAACATCAGTACTGGGGTGAAATTTTTCTGCCAACTTCTTTAGTTGGTAAGCAAATACCTGAATACCTTTTCCTGACTTGATGGTGACCTCATTTCTGGTAATCAGATTTCCTAAGTTGTCTCTCCTCTACATCTACCCATTTCTGCAATTCATATCAGAAAGTGTGATAGTCAGCAGTATTCTTCCTAATTTCTGTATACAAGTTTAGAAGTGTTCTCTTCAGATACTGTTTCAGTGAGATACCCCACTAGGAATAACTTCCAGGGAACTCACTTGCACAATAGGACTCAAACTGAGCCAGAAACTCAGAAAATGAATACCCATCAGAATGGTCATATTTCTTTGGTTTGGCTGGTTGAGCCATCAATTGAGCCAAAACTGCCAATGTTTGGGAGATGAGCTGTAAAGAATCTCCAGGCAGTGTCACACCTCTAGACATGAAATTATTCTGAGTGGACAGAGGAAGAGGGTCAGGCTATTTTAACTTCAGGAAATGGAACAGATTCAGGAGCAGTAGAAATGCCACCCGAATTCTCAAGATACCAATCAAGACATGTTAAAGTATTAACCGATGATTGAAATGCATGAACTGGAACACCATCATCTAGGAAGAGATTAACCATTGAGGGGTGCGGATGCACATTGAGCAAACTCACATTAGTGGTACCGGAGGGAACAAGAGTGACAGGGAATTTCCAAATTCCCTGAGTTGTCTTAGCAAATCTAGAATGATATTCTTGACAATCTAGAATATGTTTCTTCTCTTCAAAGTATGAATCCGGTTCGAAAAATCAATTTATGTTGCCCCTAAAATTTGTAAACCCTTTACTCTGACTGCCACCCCCCCCCAATCTAAAGCTCTGTTAAGTTTTGAATCCATATGATCAAGGAGCTGCCGTTCCTGAATCAATGTGCTACATTATTGCGATATCTGCAAGAACTTTTTGTTATCTTTGATTGCGTAGCGGAACTTGTTTAAATGGCAAAATAATAATAATATGGTAAATTTCACTAAATTATAAATGCAAAGAAGACTTAACAAATACAAATTTTGTCTCTTCTATTTCTGTCCTGTCATTGTTGTTATGACTTATCCTCTTTTTTCTACTAATTTTCTGTTTAAATATTTAGATAGGCAAATTAAGTTAAAATACTTTTAATTAAATAACCATTTTGTTTCAGAAAAAAATGTCTAGATATTTTCCTGAAGCCCATGGGGCGACTGCCTACTTTGACATAACTCACCACACTCAAAAGTCCAAGTTGTCACAAAAATTTGTGACAACAAAAGAACAATATATCTGTAGGTAGCCTCCTGGCTAGTATAGTGGTTAGCGCACTTCCCCGGCAATTGCTGGGTCGGCAGTTTGAATCTCCATCCAGATTCTATTTAAGCTGACACCATTTACTAAGGGAGGTTACCGCTGTGACTGGGCATCACGGTAGGGAGTTAGGGCTTGCCCTGGCTGACAAGCAACATAGCTTGATAGGAGGACTGAAACCAGCAAACTTTAACTTTTAACCCCAGTAAAGGGGCTAAGTAATTATGATTAGTTTGTCGAAATACTTTCATTATAAATATTATATATAGAAATTCAAGTTTAAGTTCGTAAAAGTTTCCTGTTAGTTGTAAATTAAGGTGCCTTAGACCAATTTAAGTTTAATATAATTTATAGCCCTAGATTTATATTTTTATATTGCTAAATTTATATATCCTTTTTGTAATATGTTTCATTATTAAATTTTCTTTGGAAAAGCTCTGTTGTGTTTATGACTAATTAAATACTGTTTATTTTTTTATGTTCGAATCCTGGGTCTATTTGTGTCTAAAGACTGAAAAATCTCTGAGGAATTCCTACAATTGTAAATATTTTTTAGGTAGAAACTAGTTCTTAAATAAATCTATTCTTATAACCCTATTGATTATTAGTAGCCCAATTGCTCAAATTCTTAAGCTTGTGCCTCATTGTTCCTTCTCTCTTTGATCCCTGATTTCTCCAATTCTGCATAACCTTGAATATTGAACCTTCAAGTCTTTTTTCCTATTTCTTTCTGAATACTCCTTCCCTGAGTTGATATTAGGGCTGGATTTATGCCCTAGCCAAGAAACCTGATAAACAACTACTCTATCCTCTTATGTTCCACTGATCAAATATGAGCAACAACAGCGCCTGGTAGAGCCCACCTAACTTCAAACAGGTGATGCAGTGTGGAAACAGATCCTCAATTTGGACTTGGAGCCACTAGGGTAAAGTGGCACAAGAATCAGCATGACACAAAACGTGCTCCCCAAATGATTGAAACAATAATCCAGGCGCTGGAGAAGCTTTGAGAGAAGGGGCATGGCAACAAATAGTCAATGGTGTTACCCTACAGGGTAGCATCCTGGGCAGGACAAGAGGAACCACCAGACTGACCTCTAAGGTATGCTGAGATCTCAAAGGAGTTTCCTAGCCATAAACTCTATGGGATCAGCGATATAAGCACCATTGAAAACAGCCATGGATGTAGTGAGAATGGTTGGTGGCTGAGGAAGATGCCGGGTCTGCCTGTGTACGGTGAAGAGCAAGCAGCATCTTAACAGCATCAACAAGTAGTCTCTCAATGGAGGACATGCAGAAGGCACCAGTTACCAAATGGGAACGAGTGTGGTTGATCAAGTACACCTTCCAGTATATTCTCAGTTGTGGATGTATAAAAGTCACATCCATAATCCAGATTAAAAAAAGGAGCAGCATAAATGTAAAGCAGTAACCCCATCCATACCCCAAATACTGAACGTCACAGAATGAAAAATGTTCATGGCACAAGTACAAAAGACCCTAAGGCTGTGAACATGATGATTCCAGGTGAGGCAATGTCAAAATAAAGACCAAGGAAATGGTGCAAATCTCTACCAATTCCAGGCAAACACTGTTTAGAAACAAGTCTGGGTCTGGGTCTGGGTCTGGGTGGAGCCATGGATAGTGGCAAAAGTGCAACACCTTAGTTTTGGCCAAGGAACAGTGAAAATTGTATGCTTTGGCAAAGTGAGGGATTCAGTTCAATGCCTGTTGGAGTCAACACTCCAAAGATGGCACCAGGACCGCAAAAAAAGAGCTCAGAAGGTCATCCACGTAGAGAGTAGGGAGAACATCTTCTGGCAGCACCATTGATGCTCAAGGCAAAGGGTGTGACACTTGCCTGCGGGACACCCTCTTTCAGCCCCGTTGGACCAGAGAGCCACCCCCATACACAGAAATAAAGATTGGGAGGAGCCACCTCACACTAGTATGGAAAGTTTCCATGATACTGTAAAACCATGGAGTATCATAGGCCTTCACTAAAATAAAGAACACTGTGGATTAGTGCTGTCTACAGAGGAAGATGCAGACAGCATTTTCCATTCAGAGTATGTGACATGGAATGGAACTTGCAGAAACTGCATTGTGCACAAGACAAGTGGCCTTTGCTGTCCAGGAAAAAAAAAAAGGATAATCTAACATTTAACAATTTCTTTTATCAACTTGCACATGTAGGTTAGAGATTGAACGGAAACTGGCTGAGGTAGAGTGATCTCTCTGATTTGCAAAATGTGTCCGTGCATGAAGAGAAAGTGGAGCACAACTCAATGTAAACCTGTCATGGAAGGGTTCTCCACCCCTGTAAGTAAAGTCAAGTCAGTGGGCTTTGCCAAAATTAGGATGTGCATTGAATACTGGTGGAGCAGCATCGTGGCTGGAGAAAGTGGTCACGAAGGACTCTGCTACAGACAAAGGGTCCGAGATTGTGGCCCTGTTCTCCTTGAGAATGTGAGGGGGCTACTGTGAGAATTTGCACCAAATCCTTTTGACTCACTCTACACTGGTGCAAGGTCTTTTCCCATTAAGTGGAAACAAACATGTCCACCAGTAAGGGTGGCGGATGTCCTATGCTTTGAAATATACAAGAACACATCCCTAGATCGACGATACTCACCGAAGGTGAAATTGTTCAGGAGCCACTAGGTAATAGCAGATGTAGGCATAACGCTTCAGTTTGAGGGCCGTCTCACACTCGGCTGACCACCACAGAAGAGGTTGGCAATCAGAATGGCCAGACGTTCTAGGAGTAGTAGTTAGGCCTGACCTAAACTCCTTGATTGGGACAGAGAAATTGGTAATTTTCTGAAATGCTGACCACTACGCCCACACCAAGCACCACTGAGGTAGTCTTTCAGACAGCAGCAATCCAGAAAATATTTGACTGGGAAAGTGATCATTAACATGGGTCATCAACAGCCTCCCATACAAAATCAGGCTGTGCATCCAGAGAGCACAGGGATAGATCAAGACAGAAAAATGAAGCAGCTCTCAGACAGTGATACATAAACTCATCCCCATTTAGGACAATCATATGTATCTTGGTGATCAGATAGGCAAGGACCTGACCCCTAGGAGTGATTGTGCAGTTTTGTCCCCCCCCCCTGAGGGGTAGAACCGCAGGAGGGTTCCAAATGGGCTCAGGGCCAGGAACAGTGTGCCTTTTTTTTAAACATTGCAGCATAATATGTATCAGGTAAAGCTGGGTGAGTTAGGACTAAATTAAGTAGCATTGAGAGGGAATGAAGGTGAAGCGCACCAACAACTTTCCCAGGTCCCCATCAAGGTGTGACAGGTTTCCCTAATTTACACTCAGGCTGGGAGGATGTGCAGCTTCTCCAGGGACCAACTGTAACAGGATACCCCATGCACGGCAGCTGGAAGGAGGTGGTCAGCTTATCCATTACATACAGGAAAGGGGTTAATACAATAATACTCATCTTCCCATTAATCGTGCCCTAACACTCAGGACTCCTCAAGTCCTACACATGCAGCAAATGTTGCAACTGAGACTGTTGTCTGATGTTGAGGGGTTTTGTTGTTGTTTTTTAATTGTAAGAGTCCAATTTGACAGTGGCCAATGAGTGTATACTCAATGGATGATTTTTACATGTTGTGAGAATAGACTCCTGAAGAAGATAAGAAAATCTGATAACATGCAAAGAATGGGAAGGCCTTGCAAAAGATAACTTGATAAAGTGGAGGTGTTTAAGAGAAATGAGACTGAAAGATGGCTAAATGGACAATGTGTATGGCCAATGTGCACAGAAGGGGATTTGAGACAGGGCGTGCTTGCGGCCTTCTGACTAGCGATGAGCCATGACTGAACAAAATAGTACATAGCTCATCATGGCTTTGAAGGAGTGATGGCTCAGAAAAGAAAAGGGCAACTTTGTAATTAATAAGACAAAGGTTGAATGGGGCAGGTACTTTAGTGTTGATGTTCAATGCTACCACTTTATAGTTAAAATTGGTGATGGTCATTACCACTCAATGGAAGACTTAGAAAACAACAACTTCAAATGTATTAACAAGTTCATACATAGAGCAAAGTTTCATTGATATATAAATAATAATGATGCATTTGTATATCTCCTGTGGATCCTTCAGAGTAGACCTCTAGTTTTGGTAAAAGCCTCAAGGGAAGAGGTGGGTTTCCAATGCTAAGGTGCTCTTGAAGGCACTTAGAAAAAGAGAGGAGTGAAGAGAGACTAGCAGTTCATCCCACATCTGTACCACAAACTGAGACTTTTGAATGCAACAAATGCATCATATGAAGAAAAACCTTACCTTAAAGAGGTCAGTCGCATTTTCAATCAAGAAGGCGATGGCATAACTGAGAGAGCCAGACAGATGTTGAAGATCATTGGGGGCAATCTGGAATGATGGCAAATATCGGCGCTTGGCTTAAACACAACCAAACTCGAGCATCAACTAAAGAATGTACATAGCCCAAAAGTGTCCTGGTCCTTGTTTGCTTCTAAAAGAGAATATCTGAAGATTGATGACAGGAAAATAGTGATCTGTGGGGGAAGTGGGAGAGGAGGAGAATACAGAAAGTAGTGTTCATAAAAAAGAATGATGAGAATAGCTACAGTATATCTAAGGGGTAGGGATGGAAGAAACTATCAGGTCCACACCAAAGAACTATGACTCAAATGTATCAACATCATTTTCCCCATCCTAAGGCAAAATTATATTTCGGGTTCAAAGTCCTCTAATCATGGCTCTCTTTATTCACGTTGTTACTCTCATCTCACCTGGTGCAATGAACTCAACATAATCATAGATAGAAGATGACAAAGGAACCCATCCAAGACTGAATGAAAATATTCTCAAAAGGGAGCATTTTAATTCCTCTAATTTTAGGCACAGTAGCAGGGAGGCTATATTATGCAGAGTTTGGAAGGAGAAAATGGTGAAAATAAGGAAGTGAAAGATATATATAGCTGCAAAGCCTCCTGCAGGCATTAGGAAGGAAGGGCACAAACCTCCAGACATCATCTGGTTCCCCCTTGCAGGAGTATAGAAAGATAGATAGGAAAAAAATGTGTAGGAGGGGGGGGGGGATAAGAGAGAAGAGTGGGGAAGAATCCAGACATGTTAAAACCAACCACCAGTCCAGAGCCAAGAGGGAGGTTTTGTTTTAATTTTAAGAGCCATCTGGCGACTGCCTAGTAAGGCAACAGTCAGTGTATCACACACCAACCTAATGTTAGGCTAGATTAAAAAACAAATATATAAATAACAATGATAAAAAATGAACAAAAACAGACAGGCTAAAAAAAAGGGAAGAACAGAAAAAAACAAAAAACAAAACTAGATTAGTCAACAAGAAGCAAGCAGGGTCTGGCATCAGGGGGTAGGCATGCCTCCCCCTTGTGCAGGAACATGCGACCTACAACAAAAAGTGAAATTAAGTGGAGGAGGCCAGCCTCCTCCTCCAAAAAGTGGTATAGTCCGCAAGTCTGTATGCATGAACCAGTCCTGAGCACAAAGGACAAGCAGTAGCAACCATGCTGGTCTCAGTACCAGGGCAGGTAACATGCGCGACTTGATCATGCAGAGTGGGACATTCAACAAGAATGTGCCAAACAGTCTCGGGGAGAATGCAATCATCACAATAAGGTTACGGGAACACTCCATTAAATGGCAGTGGGACCTGCAAGTGTGTTCAATTTGTAGATAACAGAAAACAACCTGAAGCCATTGTGGCATGGGGAGGGGGAGGTCCATGTGAATAATAGTGGTGAAATGGCACATGATTTATGTTCCTAACGACCATCTATCATCTTTTTTAGCTAACACCCGGGAGAGCTGGCCTTATTCCCGCCATGTAATCAGTGTGAGGAAGAGCGAAATGCTGGTCTGGTCGCCCAGTCCTCGCCGACTTTTTGGCACCATAATCTCAACATGTCCAAAAAGCCAGGGGAAAGATAATCTCAACATCCACCTGGTTCACCAAAACCATGGATATTGCAAACCAGGAAATGCAGACTCCAATGCCCCAGGATCACTCACAGTGCTTTGTGAGTCACTATAAGTCACAAGCTGGTCTCTGAACTGGGCATGTCAGGTTATCTCCTGTATTGAGCAATGTATTGGAACCAGTTCAGCTGTGAAGACAGACACAGTGCCTGGCAGAGCCCTACTGACTTCAAACACATGGGATATAGCATGGAAACAGACCCCCTCTAGGAACTTGGAGCCATCTGTATACATGGGCACAGTTCCAGCATGACAAGGTGTACTCAGAAAAAATGCCAAACCCAATACTCTCTCCACTGTAGAAGCTTTTTGAGCAGAGGCATTTGCAACAAATAGTCAAAGTTGGTACCCCCCAGGGTGGGTCCTGGCCAGAACCAAGGGCACCACCAGCCCGAGAGCTAGACCTAGCTCTTGAAGGAGTTTCCTAGCATTAAACCCTAAGTGGTTAGGGTATGACTGGCTTCTCTCAGCGACATAGGCATCATTGAGATCAGTGCAAATACAGTGGGGAAAGTGCGGAAGGCACCAGTTGCCAGGCGAAGGCTGGTGTGGTGGATCGAGTTCACCTTCTGGAATACATGCTTGCTGCGGATGCATAAAACTTGCATTCATAGTCAAGCTTTGAATGAACAAAGGATCGATAAAAAAGTAAGGCAGTAGCCCTATCAGTGCCCCAGGCGCTGAATGTCACGGAACAAAAAATGTCCATGATGTGAGTACAAGAGACACTAAGGCTGCGGATATGAGCCTCCCAAGTGAGGCGTCGGTCAAATAAGACCAAGGAAATAGTGCGAGTCCACCACTTCCAGGGTCAGGGTGGAGCCGTGGATGGCAGCAAAAGTGCACCACCTTAGTCTTGGCACTCCAGAGTTGGCATCTGGTCTGTGCCAAAAGAGATCGTGACATCATCCATGTAGAGTGCAGTAGTGATTGTCTGCCTAATCCCTTTCTCCCTCCCTTTTCAGAATGTGTGTGGCTCAGGGGCTGGGATGTGTTCACTCCGGGTGGGAAACTTGATAACTTCTATCGTGCTCCCCTTAAGGCAAATTTGATATTAGTTTGAAGTGAAAGACAATTGATTGAATTTGACTTGAGTGAATTTATATTATTAAAGTGAAAGTATCTGGATTGATAGTGCGAAAGATGAAGCTGAAGTCATTTGGGTAAGAGCAAGTGTGAATGGTTGTTTGTATGTGTATGCAGGCGTTGATGATGCTTTTGTGTGACAGTGAATATATGATTGAAGCAGAGACTCCTTTCACAGTTTACTGACATACTCGCACACACAAAGGGGAGAGACATCCTGCTGGTATTTAAAGAAGACGTTGGTGCTGCTCTCATGAAAGCCTGTGACCTGGATAGTGATAATGATGTGGTCCATCTTGCACATGTTGCATGCCACCGCATGTTTGAAGAAGCTAAACCCTTCAATGGATTTCCTGAAGGATGTCAAGAAGAATCTGTGCTATCACTGCTGCTTGCCCAGATGCTGCATCAAGCACAACCGGGCACATTGCACCGCACTGTAACTGCGAGGCACAGTGCTGCATAGGGGACACCAGTTCCCACATACTTAGGGATGATGTTGCACGCTCACACATGAAAGAAGGAATTTATAGAGGTTTTCACACCTGGGCATGAGCATGTCCTATGACCGCATTCTCCAACTCTCAGCTCAGATAGGGAACAGTGCCTGTCAACAGTTTCACGGAGAACAAGTGTTGTGTCCCTCAAAGATGCACAGCAATGTATTTACAACATCAGCTGTAGACAATATCGACCACAATCCCAGTTCAATAACAACAAAAAATTCCTTCCATGGTACAACCATCTCCCTCATCCAGCACCCCCTCTTTTACTGGCGAAGGAATGGACCGAAGCATTGTAATCTGTGGTGGATCACAAAATGATTGCTCAAAGATGGTTGGCAACTTGCCACACTACTATAATCATGTGCCCCCAGTCACTACCACCATGAAGAACCTGTCTGTTCCTGCTAGTGAAGTGGTGTCCTTGACCAGAGATGGCTTCAAGGAGCAGAGTGAGGAAGAATATCTGTAGCTAGAGCACGCAAGGCGGGTCCTAGGGGGACAATATTGGCACAGACGAGAACATATCGTGGTCAGCATTTCATGCCAGTTGCCGTTAGCTCAAACTATCTGCCCCACCACCCTGCTTTCACTGTTCCTCGACAGTGCCCACACAGTGATTATGATCCGGCACTTCATGGATGTGGAAAAGAAAGCTGTAGAACATGTGAATCCTGTCCAAACACCTGTCATCACCTTGGACCAGCCACTGTTTGCCTTGGCAAAGCAGATTCAGTGGAAGTGGCCAGAGAAGTATGGTGAAAATAAGATGGTAGTGATGTTCGGTGGGATCCACATCAAGATGGCCACCCTGAAGACACTGGGTGACTGGCTGTGAGGAAGTGGGTGGGTACAAGCCCCTGGTGCAAGCTGAGATTAAAACACCAGGAACAGCCGACTCCTTCCTCCAAGCTGCCCACATCACCCACACAAGAAGAGCTCATCAAATCACTGCACATCTTGCAACACAATGCGTATGAATGCCACTGTGTGACATATTTTGATAATGCAGAAGAACTGCCTGAGTTCAAAGACTGGTGTCAATAGAGAGAAGACATTCCCAATTTTCAGTACTGGGCAATTGTGCTGGAACTAGAGAAGTTGCTACTTGTCTACATGCATTCTCTGCGACAGGCTTCATTCATGATGTATATTAATGCCGTGACGGAACTGGCCCCATGGTTCAATGCCTTAGACCACACACACTATGCCAGGTGGGTCCCTGTTCACCTGAGGGACATGGTTGTGCTCCCAATGAGGCACCCAGATGTAGCCAGAGAATTTATGCCTGACAACTTCACCGTACAAAAGATGAAGAACGTGTACTTTGTGATCCCAATTGACCAGGCACATGAACAGAATAATGCATGCATCAAAGGAGATGGTGGAGCAGTCGGCCTCACTGACAACCTAAGTACCCTGAGGTGTTGGATGATTGCTGGACCAGAAGTTGCCAGAGCCATAGAAGAGTTCCAAGATGGCCATCAACACTGGGGGAGGCGAGAGGACACTTGCCATCATGACCAGACACCGAGTCTGCAGACCTCTTTCACCAAGGATGTCCGTGCCCTTGTCAGTGTCATGAAAGAGCTTGGCAAATGCTTTGAGGAAGAGAGCATGGATCTGATTATCCTTGACACAAAGGAAATTACAGATCCTGCTGCAGTTGAAACTGCCAGGAATGTGAAGAAGATTGGCCAAGAGCAGTTCAAAGCTTTCACCAGAGACTGCTTATTAGAAAGGACAAAGCAAATTGATGATGCAATTAGTCGAAACAAGCTGACGGTGTTCAACACTTCCACCCCGAGAAGTGTGAGCAAAGGAAAATAGCAGTTGGTCTCTCTCACGAAGGACGTGGCACTTTTCTCACGACTCTACATTAGTTTCCAGATGAGGGGTGGAAACCTTGAAGAATTCTTTCATCATGAGAATCAAGTCTGTCCTCCAGCTCTCTCTGATGGAGAAAGTCTCCATCTAGGTACGAAGAGCAATCTCCTGAAATGCTTTGAAGAGTTCTCCAATGACCAATCAGAGGCTCCTGATGCCGCATGCCTAGTTCTTGATGGGGAAGTCAGGATGTTGAAGCCTGCGAAGGCCAGGAACTTTGAAGAGTATACCCAGAATGTCTTCATACCGTATTTGTCAAGAAAGCTACAGACTGTGTCAGGCCTTGACTTGGTCTGGGGCTGCTACATTGCTGATTCCCTGAAAGGGAGTGCAAGATCAAAGCGTGGAAAAGGAGTGCATAGACACGTCGTCGGAGCAGCAGTTATGCATGGAAACTGGCATAACTTCCTCAGAGTGCACACCAACAAGACCGAGCTGTTCAAGTTCCAATCAGAAGCTGTCAAAGTAGTTTGGTCAGGATGATAAGCAGCTCATTATCATTGATGGAGATGCAGTCCTGAGTAAGCCACCCCTGCAAGACCTGGCCTTGCTGGCCCCCTGCAACCACAAAGAAGCTGTCACTCGATGGTTGTTGCATGCATCCCATGTAGCCAACCATGGTCACCAAAAGATGCTGCTGAAAACAGTTGACACCGATGTAGTGGTGTTGGCTGTATCAGTGGCACAGGGACTGCAATGACAAGATGAACTGTGGCTGGCATTTGGCACTGGAAACAGTTTTAGGTACCTGGCAGCCCACAAAATAGCAGCGGGCCTGGGACCAGAGAAGGCACAGGCTCTCCCTATGTTTCAAGCTCTGACTTCCTGGACAATCCGGACGGTTCTACCAGAAGTTACAGATTCACTTCTGAGGCTATCCTCTGCACCAAGTATCACAGTACTAGACGATATACCCACCATCAAGCAGTTCATCATATTGCTCTATGACAGAACCAGCACTTGCAAGGACATTGACAAGGCCCGGATGAAACTTCATGAAAAAGAACATGCAACTGATTCCACCAACTAAGGCAGCTCTGCAGGAGGATGTAAAGAGCGCGTCCTATCAAGGAGGTCATGTGTGGGGTCAAAGACTGCTACTAACGCCAGAGCTGCCCCTCCATCCAGCTAGGGCTGGGTCAAGAATGATGATGGACTGTAAGAGCCACACTAGATGAAGTTACATGAAGCAGCCCATGCTTGCAATGAGCTAGTACCGTGCAAATGCAAGAGCTGTATGAAGCATTGCAAGTGCAAAAAGGCCTCAATTCAAAGCACAGCTTTGTGTGAGTGTGAAGGATTGCTCTCAAAAATTTATGGGTGGCCATTTTGATTGAGTCGCAGTCATTTTGATTATGAGCTGCGGCCATTTTGATTGTTTTGGTAAATTCAGCTTATAATAAATGTTCAGATCATGTTTGTGTTGTATTATCCTATTAAGGACTTTTATAAGGGTGATTGTAAAATTAGTAATCACTAGTGACCATTTTGAAAAATGGTTGCCACAGCCATCAGAGTGAATTTGAGTTGGCCCAATATCCAAATCTGTTCATAATAGGATAGTCTACTAGTGTACCAAATTTGGTGCTTTCCTCACAAAATGCACAATTGACAGGCTAACTTGACCCACTAATATACCAAATTATAGCAAAATTGAAAGGGGTGTGGTGTTGAATCTCTTTATTTTTGCAGGATTTATCATGGAATACACCATTATTATCCCACCACTCACTACGGCAATCTTTCTTTCCACTTCTGGCAAACACACTTTCCTTTCTCTCTCCAATTAGACCCAGCAGCTTTTAATTTTCCTTCCTTCATCCAATTTAACCATGTGACCTATACTCTTCTCTCACACTTTCACATTTCTTAATGGGAGGATCAATTATTACCTTGCATTCGCCCTCTCTTGTCCTCATATGTCGTGTATGCATGCAATTAAAACGTTCGATGGATGATTATAAAAGACATGGCTCTGTATCACATATCTACCTATTAGATAAAGGTGTGATCAAAATTAGCCTTCAATGATAAATCCCTGACACCCTGGTGAGAGTACTATTACACCATCCCCAAAGGGAGAAATTACACCCCATGGTAAATGTTGACAACTCACAACTCTAAATAGAGTTAATCAGCTAACAGAGACTTTATGCAACTAAGGGAAAAAAGTTTGCAATTACAAATCTAAAGCCTCTTGTAAGTAAACTAGTACAAAGATTTTGGCCTATTGTAAATGTCATTGCAAGAGTTGTATCACAGTAATATAAATTAAAAGTGCAAGGATGAACATCCATAACTTAACACAGACTGTTGATTTTTTTTTTGTAGAGCCCATCTGGCCACTGCCCAGTTGGGCATAAGTCGCCGAAAAACACGACAGCCTAAAACTAGGCTACTTTAAAATAAAAATATGAAAACATAACAATGATATAAATTTGAAAAAACAATCAGGAAGCAATCTCCAGCAGCTGAGGGAGATCCCTCTCACCCCGGTGCAGGAGAATGCAACCTACAAACAAAACAATAACAAACAAAAAACAAAAAAAAATTAAATAAAGGGGAGAAGCCCGGCCTCCCCCCAAAAGTCAACAAGTCCACAAATCAATGTGCACGAATCCGTCCCGAGTACAAGGGACAGGCGGTAGCGACCCCACCCATCCCGGTACCAGGCAGGGATCGTGCGCGAAGATCACCCAGACTGGGACATTTGACAAGAATGTGCCGAACAGTCTGGAGGACGCAGTCGTCGCAATAGGGCGCAAGCGAGCGCTCCATCAAATAGCGATGCGTCACACGAGTGTGCCCGATTCGGAGACGACAGAAAGCAACCTGAAGCCGCCGCGGCATTGGGGGATAGGTCCATGGGAACAGTCGCGGCGCAATCGCAGGCAACTTTAAGTTCCCTTCGACCTTCTCCCATCTTCTTTGCCAAGCAGTCCGAAGAGCTGTCCGTATTCCTGCCATGTAGTCGGTGTGAGGAAGAGCGAAACGTTGGTCCGGTCTCAAAGTCCTCGCGGACTCTTTGGCGCCCTCATTCCTCGAAATTCCTACATGTCCAGGAACCCAGCAGAAGATAATCTCGACATCTGCCCGGCTCGCCAAAACCGTGGCATCACGGATATCGTGAACCAGGGAATGCGGAGATTCCAATGCTCCGAGAGCACTCAGGGGGCTTTGTGAGTCGCTATAGATCATAATCCAGTCTCCGAACCAGGCACGTCGCGTAATCTCCCGTAGCGAGTGGTGTATTGCCACCAGCTCGGCCGCGAAGACAGACGCAGCGCCTGGCAGAGCCCCGCTGACTTCAAACAGAGGGGATATGGCGTGGAAGCCGACCCCCTCTTAGGACTTGGAGCCATCCGTATACACTGGCATGGTTCCAGCGTGACACGAGGTGTGCTCCAAAAAGGTCGAACGCAATACTCCCGGCGCCGTACAAGCTTTGGGAGCAGAGGCGTGGCGACAAATAGCTAAATTTAGTAACTTCCAGGCTGGCGTCCTGGGCAGAACCAGGGTTGCCATCGGCCCGAGAGCTATATCTAGCTCTCGAAGGAGTTTCCTGGCCCTAAACCCAAAGGGCTTAGGGTATGACTGGCGTCTCTCGGCGGCATTGGCACCGTCGAGATCAGCTGCGGATGCAGTGAAAGCTGTTGGCGACTGAGGGAGGCACCGTGCTCACGCGTACAGGCGAGTGATGCACTGCACGCGGCGCAAAGCGAGTGGCATCTCCCCAGCATCGACCAACAGGCTCTCAATGGGGGAAGTGCGGAAGGAAACGGTCACAAGGCGGAGGCAGGTGTGGTGGATCGAATCCACATTCCGCAATAAACGCTCGGCTGCGGATGCATAAAACTCACTCCATAGTCGAGCTTCGAGCGAACAAAGGATCGATAAAAAAGTAGGGCAGTAGCCCTATCAGCGCACCAAGCGCTGAACGTCACGGAACGGAGAATGTCCATGGCGCGGGTACAAGAGATCCTAAAGCTGCGAACATGAGCCTCCCAGGTGAGTTTTTTTTTTTTTTTTAATTAAGGGGCTATCTGGCGACTGCCGACTTAGGCATTAAACAAACAGCCTAGTTCTAGGCTACTTTAAAAATTAAACAGGAAACAATAAAAAGAAATAACAATAACAATAAAGAAGCAATAACAAAAACAATAACAACAACAAACCGGGTTAAATGAAAGGGAGAAGGCCAGCCTCCCCCCAAAAGTCAATAAGTCCACTAGTCATAGTGCACGCACTCGTCCCGAGTACTTCCTCCCAGGTGAGGCGTCAGGCGATTCCACCACATCCAGGCGCACCCCATTAAGAAACAAATCTGGGTCGACGTGAAGCCGTGGATCGCGGCAGAAGTGCACCACCTTAGTCTTGGCCAAAGAAAACCGAAACCTGTGCGCTTCAGCATAGCGAGAGACGCGGTTCAACGCCTGTTGGAGTTGACGCTCCAGAGTTGGCATCTGGGCCACGCCAAAAGAGATCGAAAGGTCGAACACGTAGAGCGTGGCGAGAACATATTTCGGCAGCACCGAGGTGATGCCGTTGATGCTCAGGGCAAAGAGTGTGACACTGAGGACACTTCCCTGCTCCTTTGGGCCGGAGAGGGCTCCCCCCACCCGTACGCGGAATCGACGATCTCGCAAAAATTCAGATATAAACATTGGGAGGCGTCCCCTCGCCCCCATCGTGTGGAGAGTCTCCATGATACCGTATCGCCATGCGGTATCATAGGTCTTCTCCAGATCGAAAAACACCGTGGCGTAGTGCTGTCTTCGAAGGAAAGCCTTGCAGACAGCATTTTCCAGTCGGAGCAGAGCATCCGACGTGGAGTGGAACTTGCGGAAGCCACACTGTGCAGAAGACAGATGGCCTCCGCTGTCCAGGAAAAAGACTAGTCTAACATTTATCAATTTCTCCATCAACTTGCACACGCAAGAGGTTAGAGAGATTGGGCGGAAACCGGTCGGAGTAGAGTGATCTCTCCCCGGTTTGCGAAAGGCGAGCACAGTAGCAATTCGCCATGAATCTGGGAGAAGACCCTCCACCTAGATCCGGCCATCCCGCAGTGGTGGGGTCGCAAGACCCTTATACCCCGGGAAGGCGGGCAGGGGGCACGCGCCTAGCATGGTAACGGGCCGAGACGAGCCTCCGTAGCTCCTCCCAGCTGGCCCGGAGTCCACGGCAATTCCATTCAAGGAATATGCCCTCCAGGCCTAGCACGGAGGAGACGCGGGTGCCCTCCTCGAACTAAAGACCCTCACGGGAATGGCCGTACGTTTCCCGGGGGCAGAACCCCGGGCGCTGTCGGCTTCGAGGACTTATTGGTGGAGGTTGGGCTCACCATGTGAGTCTTTTCCTCCCTCCGCCTCGAAACCTTAGGCGGGCGTTGCGGCTTCGGAGGCGGGGGCCCTCTTTTCGAGGAACCACCGTCTCCGAGCAAATCGCTCCACTTCAGGGCGTGAGCGAAGCAGCCGAAGCTCCTTTGTTGCTGTCCTCCTTTCGGGTGACAGCTTAGGAACCCCGGAACATGGCCTAGCGACCATCTTCAGGGGTGTTGCCTCCTGAGTCTAAAGACTCAGTGGAGGCGCGTGGCCGTTTCGCCTTACGGGAAACGGTCACGCTGGGGGGAGAGGGGGGGAGCCCTGGTTTTGGCCGGGGCTGGGTGTGAACCCTTTTTGCCGCCAGCTTTATCAGGGGAGCACCCGGGTTGAGTAGAGCCCGCAGAAAGGCTCCGAATGGGTGTGGAAACAACCATGCTCATTGGCCTGGATGGGCCAGGAGCAGAGGGTGCCTTTCTAACTATTGAGGCATATGACGTCCTAGGCAGAGCCGGGCGCGCCAGGACCAAGTCCTTAGCCTCACGGAATGAGAGTCGATCCTGGGCCTGGATGGCCAAGATTTCTTTCTCACGGTTGATATGCACCACATTGCTTCGAAGAAGCGGGGTGCGGCTCTCCTCAATTGACACACTTGGCCACACACGATTTGGACTTATCGTGTGTGGCCTTGGAGCAATTTACACAAACTTCGGGTGACCCCGACTTTGCACATCTACAAGAACGATTCGTATGGCCGAAGTGGTGACAGTAATAGCACCGCCGTGGCAGTGGCATGAATGCCTTCACGCGGTAGCGGTACCAACCGGCACGCACCGACTCAGGGAGCTTGTCACAGTCAAACGTGATGAAGAGTGTAGGGGTGGGTCTCGAGGCCCCTCCCTGTTTTCTCATCACACGTTCGACCTTGACTGCCCCATGGTCGGCCAGCTCTAGGGTGATGTTCTCAATGGAGTAGTCAACGAGTTTCTTCACATAAACTACTCCTTTCACAAAGTTTATGGTATAGAGTGTGACGTCACACTCACCGGGGTGCCATGAAGTGTCCGAAGAGCACTTATCTTAACCGCCTCGGCGGGATTGGCCAGAAGGCTCCTGTCTGACAAACGGGTCACCTTCGGCTCTCTACCAATTGCACTAGCTAATCCTCTCCTCTGATGGATCATGTTGCCCTCGGCCAACATGCTGCCATCAGTGGAGCAAATAACGAGGAAGCATTTGAAGCAAGTGGGCTCAAAAACGCCAGGTAACCTCTGATGGAGGGGCCCCGATGTCATCGAGGATCCACACTGTGCATTTTTAGTCTTATTCAAGGGCTCCGCAACGGGCGGGGCAGAGGGGCCGGGTGTGCCGATCTTGGCTTGGTCGCTTGCCAAAGTGGTAGCAGACCCATCCATCCCCGTAGCCCCCGCAGATGGAGAGGAACCCCGAGTCTTCTTAGTCTTTGTCTTTTTCATCTTTTTCTTTTTTGGAGAGGAGTGCGGGGAATGAACCCCCTTCACACCTCCGCCAATAGGAGCCCCTAGGCCAGATGGACCGGCCTCAGACAGGTCCTTCTCCAAAATGGAGAAGGTCCTGGTGGTCGCAGGGGCACCGGTTGGAGGAGATCCCTCCCCTCTTTGTACTGCCTCGGAGCCCTCAGCCGTTTGAGGAGGACCTTGCATTGGGGCGGATTCGGGTTCGGTGCTTGGCGCCGAGCCCGGATTTCCTCCCCCATGGAAGGCCCTACCCTCTGAGGCTGGGTTTCCTCAAGGACCATGTCTATCACAGGAGGGGCCTCCAGTTGGCCATCCCCTCCCAGGACATCGCAGGTCCCCTTGACAGCGTCACCAGTCTTTTGTGGGGAGGCACAGGCCTTGACCCCGGCAAGGTTTAATATTCTTGAAAGCAGGTCTTTTGAGGGAAGCGACCGAAGGGGCCTGGCTTCCCTCTCCCCCCTAAGGGGGTTTGCCCTACCGAGCCGCTTACACGAGGGGCGGTCGGCAATTGGCTGCCTGCTGGCTTTCTTGGCAGTCCCCTTAGAAAGAAAAAGAGGGACTGCCACTGGAAATAGGGAGGTGCCCGAAAGCACCTTTAGAGAAGGGGGTGAGGGGGAATCCCCTTCACCCGTAGGTGTAGGAGAGGAGTAAGCCTCCTCTCCTGTTAAAGAAATATGGAGGGTCCCCTGCACAAGCACAGGGGGACGACCTCCATTTTTTCGGTGGAGCTGCCCGAGGGCGGCTCGGTCAATGAGCAAGGGGGAATTAGGGGGAGATTTTTTTTAAAACATCATTGGGCATGGTGACCCTAAATTTTCTGCGGGATGCAATAGCTCACCACCTCTCACAGTTGCCCGCACTGCAAGAGGTGCTTACAGGTCTGGCAGAGCCAAGCGCCGCCATTTGGGACCACCCCTCCCGCCTGGTGGCCTGGCAGTCCATCAGCATGGCGGCTCCACCTTGAACACAGCGTAAAAGGATAGATTGTGAAGAGGAGAGGAAAAGGGATGTGAGGATGGGGATGAAGCAGGTTGTTAATAAAAACCCATCCCAAACTGAAGCTCAGGGCTTATGGAACATTGTCCCCTACCCCCTCAGCCCTGATCCGGGATGGTTGGCTTGAGAAGAAGGTCAGCATCTACCCTGTGAAATTAGAGGCTGACCAGAGAAAGTTGTGGGAGAGGTTGTATGAAAAGTGAGGAAACAAGTGTTTTGAAGGAAGGAGAAGAGGCTAAGCTGGGGTCGGATGGGGTGCTGAGTCCAGTCAGCACGGCGGCCAGGATGGCAAATTGCCACACCCCTTACGGGGCACAGACTGTTGAACATATGGTTTGAACATACTTTGATGTTCCTTCCACTTTTAGTGCCCCCAGAAGGGATGTAGAACATTTCCATTTATACACTTTCTTTCTGATCTCCCTTAGATCACATTCACTTGTTGATGGTAGAAAATGCTGAGTAACTGAATGGGGCATGTTGCTAAAGAGGCAATTCAGGAGTGGAGAGGTATGAAAAGATATAAAGATCAGTAGTGAAAAGAATAAAAGGGTGACAAGTATTACAATAGTGTACCAAATGAAAATTAAATATTTGGGTGAGAGGAACATATTATAAACTTCTATGAATGAATTTGCCAAAAGATCAATGAAATTAGATAGGATGAAATGGAACCTCCCTTGCAAAGTATCGATTAAAAGTAGGTAATTTTTTAATTCCCAATGAGCCAATCTCACCTTCCTTGGGCAAAGAATGTGTGGAGCAAACATGGTACCAAGGTTGACTGCTGACATTTTGTTCACATCTTGAAAAGATGCCACTCGCTTGAGGAAAAATAACAACTCCTTTAGGATCTCGTAATTCAAACTGGGAAGTAGTAGGAAGACTAATTGTAGTGCCCTCACTTGCCGAGTGTACATTACTAAGTCTCGTGTGAAGGGATCATTCTGACCACACAACTCTGAAAGAGAGGTTGGACTTTGATGTAATTATTTTTAAATTGTGCCAAGCAAGAGACTCGTATCCATTGCAAGAATGAGGTACTACAGTAATGTATAGTTTTCAATGGTACATCACATTCAAGAAAGCCAAACCTAATTAATCTTGAGTGGTAGAAAGGTTACTTGTTGCCCCCACAAAGTGGCTACTGGAGCTAGCCTGTGTGTGACTGCTGATGGCTGGGCCCACAAGTCTCTAAATGAAGATAGGTTGTGGTTCTGTCTGTGGGTTTCAAGATTGATACTAGGTGTTATTTTTTCTGAGGGGTTTTGTTGGTTTTAGGTGTTTGTAGTATTGTAGGTTTGGATGATGGCCTGATCTGAACCTGGAGAAAACTGTTGTGTTTGGGTGGTTGTGCAAGTAGTAGGTGAGTATTTGAGAATGGATTTGATTGGTTTCTTTTTGGTGCAGTGGACAAGAGGGTAGGTGTAATTTTTTTTAACATGTCATTCTACAACTGCCTAAATGGGGATATATTGCCTTAATAATGTCTTAACTTATTAGCTAGGCTACATTAAATATAAAAATAAAACCTGACAAAAATTCAAACTGCACAAAAGAAAAAGCCGAAAGAATGAATGCTCTGCCGTTTGAGAGAGGAGCGGTTCACCCTGGCACTGGAATAAATACTCAAAACCCCAAAAGTCAAACAAATTGGAGGCCAGCAACCTCCTCCAAAAAGTTCTATAATCAGTAAGTCAGTGTACACAAAACATCCCAAGAACAAGCATAAAATTATTAAAAATAATAACAGGGATATAGAGTAGAGAGTAAAACCTCTTTTCTCCACATCCAGAAGGAGCCCCACAGCAAAATAAGATGGCTTCAACCATGTCCTATGAAATGGGGAATCCATAGACAGATATGGTGGGGTCTTAACCTGGGGATGAAACCACCCTGGGCAGAAGAGAGGTGGCTTCCACTGTCTAGGAAAAAGGTTAGTCTAACAATTACCAATTTTATCCATCAAATTACATCTGCAGGAGGTTAGAGAGATTAGGGGAAAAATGGCAGAGGTAGAGTGATCCCGCCATGGTTTGCGAGAAGCGATCACAGTAGCAATTCACAAGGAATCTTGGAGGATACTCTCTGTCCAGATTTTGTTGAACATATATAAGAGAAATGGTATATCCCTCTCAACTAGGTGTAGAAGCATGGCATACAAGACATCGGGCAGACCAGGGTCAATATCCCCACATGAAGTAAGAGTGGAATGCAACCCAGTCAATGAATGGTTCTCCTGAGTAGAGAATGCAGAGAAAGTGGTCATGAGGACTCCAAAACTGCTGTCCAATCACTCTGGGAGAACTTCCCCTGAAAACTTTGGATTTGGTTCCACATATCTGCTAAGTAAAAATACATATGCCCGGTAGGATAGGCAGCATGTGCACTTCAGAACATACATGAACCTAACCCTAGTTCAATAAAATTCACAGACAGTGAAATCATTCAAGGGATGCTTATAGCACATATATGAATAATGCTTCTGTTTGAGGGCCATCTCACACTCAGCTGACCACTAAAGAAGCTGTCTCACACTCGGCTGACCACCGCAGAAGCAGACAGGATGGAAAGGGCCAGACATTCTAAGCATAGTAGTTAGGTTAATGGTGATTTGGTTGACAGAGAAGAACTCAATGGTCTCATCAACAGACCCAAGCTCCTAACTGGGATAGTAAATCAGTCATGTCCTGAAATGCAAACTACCACTGGGAAGGTCTCTCTCTCTCTCTCTCCTCAGGAGACAGCAGCCAAGAAAATATTTGAATGGGAAAGTGACAACTACCATGAAGGTCATCAACCACCTTTCACCAAAGATCAGGCTGTGCATCTGGATAGCACAGGGCTAGATCAGGACAGGGAAAATGAAGCGGTTATTTGGGCATTAATGGGTAAATTCATCAACATTTAGGACACCTATACCTGCTTATCAATCAAGTCAGCAAGTAGCTAACCACTGGGATTGATTGAATAGTTTCCCCAGATATGGTATCTTCTACCATTCAAAGTGCCTCGGCAACTGTACCAAAATATGGGTTTCTAAAAAAAATGATGAGCTCATCAGGTGACTACCAACTAAGGAAAAAGTCACTGTACCACAGCCTACTACTACTAAGCTATATTAAAAAACAAATAACAAAAAAACTCGCTCCAGCATCAGGGGAAGGCCCACCTCTGGCACAGGAACAAGCAACCTACAAGTCAAATAAAGTGGAATCTAGTCACCTGCAAAAAGCTGTATAGTTCACAAGTCTGTGTGCACAAACCAGTCCAGAGTACAAGGGACAAGTGATAGCAACCACACTCGTCCTGGTACTGGTAACATGTGCGAATGTCACCCAGATTGGGACATTCGACAAGAATGTGCCAAACAGTCTGGGAGACAACGCACTAGTTGTAGTAATGTGTAGGGAAGCGCTCTATCAAATGGTGATGCATGCCGTGAGTGAGTCCAATTCGGAGACGACAGGAAGCAACCTGAAGCCATCGCGGCATTGGAAGGTAGGTCCATGGGAACAGTTACGGCGCAATGGCACGCAACTTTAAGTTCCCCTTGACTGTCTCCTATCTTCTTTGCCAAGCCTGTATTTCTGCCATGTAATCAGTGCGAGGAAGAGGAAAATGCTGGTCTGGTCACCCAGTCCTCGTGGACTCTATGGCGCCTTCAGTGGCACACTCATTCCCTAAAATTCCTACTTGTCCAGGAACCCAGCGGAGGATAATCTTGACATCTGGCCAGGTCACCAAAAACATGGGGACGCTTTTTAAGTCACTAAAGATCACAATCAGGCGGAGGGAGAGGAGCACTGAGTCTTCTTAGTCCTTTTCTTGTTCTTTTTAGGAGAGGAGGGCGGGGAACGAACCTGCTTCTCTCCTCCGCTGGTAGTCAACAAGGAGTAACAACAAGGAAAGAAGGTACCCTAGGAGACCTTACGGTCCATTCAAATAGTCCTGGCCTCAGCAAGATCCTTCTCTGAAATAGAGAAGGTCTTGGCTGTCATAGGGGCACTTCAGGGGATGAGATACCTCCCCTGACTATAGGGCCTTAGGAGCCCAGAGTCATCTGAGGAGGTCCTTACACAGGGGCAGATTTGGGTTCAGAGCTTGGCACGCAGCCCAAGTTTGACCCCATGGAAGGTCATACCATCTGAGGCTGGGTCACCTCAGGGAGCAAGTCCATCTCAAGGGGGGGACTATGTGCACCTCCCCTACCCCTCAAGACATCATAGATCCCATTTGAAGGTCCTTTTTTATCTTCTGATGCCACCAAACCGGCAACTGTCGGTTGCAACTTTTGCACACACCCGCAAGACATTAAGGGGCATTTTTTTTTCAGTGGAGCTGCCTGAAGGCAGCTCCAGTGAAGGGAGTTTTTTTTAAGGACTCAGCATTGGGTATGGTGACCCTGTGTAATTCACAGGATGCACACACTCATTACCCCACACAGTAGCCCGTTCTGCGAGGGGTGAATACAGGGCTGGCAGAACTAGCTGCTGCCATTTGAGGCCACTCCTCCCACCAAGTGACCTGGCAGCCCATCAGCATGGTGGTTCCACCTTAGGAACAGCGTAAAAAATGAGAGATTGAAAGGAGATTGAAAGGGAGATATAAAGAAGGTGAAGCAGGTTGGTCAAAACCAACCATCCTAAACTGGAGCTAAGGGGTGAGAGGGCATTGTATCCTCCCCACCACAGCCCCAATCCAGGATGGTTGGCTGAGGAAGCTGGTTAGTGTCTACCCTGTGAAATTAGAGGCCGACCAGAAAAAGTTCTGGGAGAAGTTGTATGGAAAGTGAGGAAGCAGGGCATGAAGACAGGGTGTCAGTAAGAAGAAGAGGCTAAGCTGGGACCAGACGGGGCGAATCTCTTGTAAAAAGATAGCTAATGGAAAAAGGGAAGAGACGAACCTCCTCAGGTCCTACTTGCTGTCCCGAACTATGTGGCAATTCCAGGACAAATTCGCCAACCTCGCGAAATGAGAGATGATCCTGGGGCTGAATCGCTAGGATTTCCATCTCAAGGAAATACGCACCACATTGCTTTGAAGAAATGGGGTACGGCTTTCCACAATTGACACACATGTCCTCACACAATTTGGACTTCTTGTGTGCAGCCTTGGAGAAAGTTACACAGATTTTGCACTTCAACAGAAGCAGTTTGTATAGTCAAAGCAGTGGCAGTAGCAATAGCACGAATGCCTTCATGCAGAAACGATACCAACCAGCACGCACCGACTCAAGGAGCTTGTCACAGTCGAACATGATAAATAGTCTAGGGGTGGGTCTCGAGGCACATCATGTTTTCTTATCACACGTTCAACTTTGACTGATCCATGGTTGGCCAGCTCTAAGGTAATGTCATCCATGGAGTAGTCCACGAGTTCCCTTTATTAAACTCCTTTAACCAAACTCATGGTAGAGTGCAGCATGACCTTCACCAGTGTACCATCTAGTTTCTGAAGGGCACAAGGCATGGTAGCCTTCGAGGGATTTAACGCATTTTCCACAAGGCTCACATTCGAGAAATGGGGCACTTTCGGCTCTCTACCAATCACACTAGCTAGACCTCTCCTCTGATGGATCATGTTGCACTTGGCCTACATGCTGCCCTCAATGGAATGAACTAAGAGGAAGCTATGAAGCCAGTGGGCTCAAAAGTGCCAAATAACCTCAGGATGAGGGGCCCCCGATGTAATCGAGACTGCTCTGCGAACTTGATATTTTGGTCTTAGTCAGGGACTCCCCACCCAGGAAAGCACTAGGGGCAGACGTGCCAATCTTGGCTAAGTCATTTACCAAAGCAGCAGCGGACCCATCCATCCCTGTGGCTCCCACCGAGGGAGAGGAGCTCTTCATCATTTTGGTCCTGACAATTTTTTTTTCTCTTTAGGAGAGGAGGGTGGGGAATGAACCTGCTTTTCTCCTCCACTGGAAAGAGCCCCTAGGCCAAATAGACTGGCCTCAGCAAGATCCTTCTCTGAAATGGAGGTCTTGGCTGTCACAGGGGCACCAACTGTGGGAGGAGATCCCTCCTCACCTTGTGAGGGCTCGGGGACCCAAGCCATGTGAGGAGGCTTGCACAAGGGCAGACTTGTGTTCTGTGCTTGGCACCCAGCCTGGAATCGATCCCATGGAAGATGCTACCATCTGGGGCTGGGTCACCTTAGGGACCATGTCCAACTCAGGGCGGGCCTCCATGTGGCCATTCCCCCCAAAACATCACAATCTCATTTGAGGTACCCTTTGTCATCTCATCTTTGGCCGGCGAACTGGCATCCATCAGGAAGAGAGGGGGCAGGTACGATAGCCCCCTGTAAAGTCAAAATACACGAGTGATGGACCCTGCCTGCATGCTTCTTGACAGTCCTTTGTGAAAGAAAAGGAGCTACCAGGAAAATAAGTACCCTAGAAGACCTTACGGTCCATACAAGGAGGGTACTGACAGTGGAAAAAGGGAGTCGCTCAAGGGCGCAGACAGAAAATGGGTTGAGAGGAAGTCCCATGCATGTCCTTGGAGAGGACTAAGTCTTTTCTCCAGCAGAAAAAATTTGGAGGGTCCCCTGAGAAAGCGGGGGGGAAGGGGGTCTCAATTTTTTTTCAGTGGAGCTGTCCGAAGGTGGCTCCAACAATGTTAGGGGGAAGATAGAAGAGTATTTTTATAAACTCATCACTGGGCATGGCGACCCTATTTATATTGCAGGATGCATACACTAAACACCCCCACACAGTAGCTCGTTCTGCAAGGGCTACTGGCAACAGAGCCAGCTGCCACCATTTACGACCACTCCTACCACCCAGTGGCCAGGGAGCCCTTCGGCCTGGCGGCTCCATTTATGGGCTGGGAAAAAAAATTGATAGACTCTGGAAGGAGAGTAGGGTATATAAGGAAGGTGAGGGTGAAGCAGGTTCTTAAAAACCCACCACCCCAAACCGGAGCTCAGGGGTGGGGGCATTGTCCCCTCTCCTCTCAGCCACTACCCAGGATGGTTGGGTGAGAGGAATCTGGTCCACGTCTACTCTGTTTAATTAGAGGTTGACCAGAGAAAGTTGTGGGAGAAGTTCTATGGAAAGTGAGCAAGCAGGGTAAGAAGACAGGGCATCAGAAAGGTTAAGAGGCTAAGCTGTGCCCCTTAGGTGGCTTACAACCCAGAGCTAAGCAGATAGTTTTTTCTTGATAACTACAACTATCCTTCCCCCTGTCCTAATTCTGTAGAGCCTCACCAGCAATTCGACAGTGGACATGATACTGTTCTTCTTGAAGCAAAGGTTCAGGAAGATCTGCAAGGAAACTTTTCAAGACAGACGCACAATCATGAGCAGAATAAACTTCAGAATCTAAATTAAGATTCTTGCCAGCTTGCAAAGCAGCTTTAAGCTCAGCTTGTCTCATCACACTTCCAGTCTTACGGAAGAGCCCTTCCTGCATAATATCTGAAGGAAAGAGAAAATCATATTATTCTTTGATACAAAACTTTTTTTTCAATGCAATATGACACTGTCACACAGCTTCATTACATTTGTACAGTGGCATACCTAAGGGAAGGGGAGCTTGGCAGTCGACTTTCCTGAAAATTTGCCTCTATGGAGGAGGGGAGGGCATCCCCCCCCCCCCCGAAAATATGTCAATAATTTTTTTACTTTTAGCAATTTACAAAAGTAATTAGATATTTAGCAAGATTTATTTTACTGATAGGATAAGTTGAGTTTTAAAATAACACAAATTGAGGTAAAATGGGTTTGAGGGCACTGTGGGGGGGGCTGCTACTGTCGCCTTGGGTGATTTGGAATGTACGGGAACCCCCAGCACATGGTTAGCCGTGCGCTACCGGAAGATAACTCAGGCGGTGAGTCACTGCCGGAAGCTACACGCCACCTACAAGGCATTGGTGACTGGAACATTCTAGAACTCATCTCTAGAAGTTATATAATAAGTTTCTTGCTGATAATGCACCCGTTTTTGTCATATTAACATAGTTATTGTACAGTGGTGTCACCTCCTGTGATTTGGATTGTTTGGGACCCCCACTACGTGGTTAGTTGCACGCTACCGGAAGACAATGCCATCTAAAAGTCACTGGAACATTCTAAGAGCTCGTCTCTAGAAGCTATATAAGCAGCTACTTGCCACCAGCATGCCCGTTCCTTGTCAGTCTTACAGTGATAGTTATGTTGTATCAACTTTGGTGTCTGTGCTTATAAATAGTGCTTAAAAAATTAGTATCCCACTGGTGAGCAGTCTATTTTCAACTAATCGATATCTCCTAGAAAATATTTTTGTTTCTTATCATTGTTTACATTCTGTTGTCTCCAATACAGCTGCATCTCCTATATATAATATATCCATCTTAATGTAAATATTTTTTACACTTAGAGGTTTAGGGTTAGCGGTTTGTCTCATATCATATCATTTTTGCTACATCACAAACAATAGAACAAAACAGAAACTGAATGTGCACCACATTCATTAAGATGTCGTACTGCCCTACATGTTGGGTGGAACCAGGGTGGGCAAATAAAAAAAAACCCTGGTTATAATTTGGCTCTTTCAAGTGAAATTTGAAAAAACCCGGGTTTGGGTTTTTTTTCAAGAAATGAATGCTACTTATTATTTTATTCAAAATTCATATTTATATTTATAATTTCAACAAATATGTATCAAATTAAGGTTATTTCTCTGATACCGACTAAGAATAAGTCATCTCTCCTTCTACAGGTTATGGCTATCATGGGTACCCCCACAATTCTCGATTAGTGATCTGTTCTTACTATAATATAATTATTAAACTAATTAATTATTATTCTAAAAATTGAGATAGCTATTCTTTTTCTATGTTATCCTAGTGCTTGTAGCATTTGTTTAAAAAAAAAACAAGAATAAACACAGGTTTGGGGGTTTTCCCCCAATTTTTTTTTTCAAGAAATGAATGCTACTTATCATTATTGTAAAGGGTACCAGAAATTCCCCAGAATTTATCAGGACGGTGCTAAATTATGAGGTATCTGCAAAGGGTTAAATAAATACACACACAAAAAGTATTTACAGTATTATTTACAACAAAATTAAAATGAAATAAATTAACTGTTAACAAATTATACGGTGGTCATCTAACAATAAGAAAAGTCTCAAATGCTTAACACCATCGAACAACCTCTAGTGACAGGTGTTCCCGGAAAAAGCTCCCTGTCTTATCTCCCTTACCTAAAGGCCCAAAGTTACATGAATAACACTTATAACACCGAATTAATTTTAAAGGGACGTAAGAAGAAAGATACTCTAAAATACCTGATACCAGAGCAGTGAAGCAATAACCCACGTCGGGAACCAAGGCAAAAGAGGCTCGGCGATGATGAGGGAATTCAACAGGGGTAAATGTGATGCCGAACTTCGGCGAGGAGAAACCCACAGACAGCGATATCGTGGCGAAAGGCATCAAGATCACAGGGAACAATGATTCAAAGGCCCAATGATCTGAGAGAAGGAATTACAGACGACAGAATTCCCCCCAAAAGAGATGGCGAAGTGACTAGGGGAGAACTTTCACGTGCCCAGTGTGAATGGCTTCCCAAAGGAGAACACTTGCAAATGTAACTGGAAGAGCACAATTCAATGCAGCCAACAGAGGGGCAGCGACAAAGCTGGCAGGAATCAATGGCAGAAAATCCTCGCTGCATGAAGGAATCCAGTAGGGTCTCCAAAAAATGAATAAGTGAAGGAAAATTCAGCAGAGCAATTAGGCAAAAATCTTGCAACAGAATGAATTAAAAGTCCTCACGGCCCCATTTATATCCTTCAGTCCGAATGGGGAAAATGAAAGTGGGGCACAAGGTGGTAGGGGGGAGAATGAGTCACTTCTCCTACGCAAATTAGGCTGGTAAGTTAAAGAAGTTTAGGCCAAAAATGGTAGCCTCAAAGCGGGTCGATGGTCTGCAGCGAGGAGAAACCCACAGACAGCAATATTGTGGTGAAAGGAGTCGAGATCACAGGGAACAATGATTTGAGAGAAGGAATTACAGACGACAGAATTCCCCAAAAAGAAGATAGCGAGGTGACTAAGGAAGAACTTTCACATGGCCAGTGTGAACAGCTTCCCAAAGGAGAACACTTGCAAGCATAACTGGAAGAGCACAATTCAATGCAGCCGACAGAGGGGCAGCGACAATGCTGGCAGGAATCAATGGCAGAAAATCCTCACTGCACGAAGGAATCCAGTACGGGTCTCCAAAAAGTGAACGTCAAAGTAAGTGACAGACAACAATTCAGGGGAGCAATTAGGCAGAAATCTCACTGTGGTGGAGCGAATGTGAGTGTGTGTATTATGGGCCATTCTCCCACCCTTTTTCCCAATACACTCTCCCTTCTTCTGTAACAATGTGTGTGTTAATGGGAATGGGTTTGTTTTGTTTTTTTGTTATTTTATGTATAAATAAATTACCATGTTTTTTGTTTTTTCCAGGCGCCATATTCTGGAAAGGACTTAGTCTAGCACATCTTTATATAGCAAACAAGATATTACTTTGTACTAAGTAAATTTAACGAAAGATTATATTTTGAAAGAATAGTTTTAAAGATAAATATTTAAAGAATTATTAATGCTGAAAATTGTTTGGATATACATTTAAAGAGAGTGGAAGCTTGGACGGACTGCGAGAGGGGTTCTCTAGACGAGTGCTCCGCCAAGCCCCGAGATGGAGGGCTTTCATACCTCGCTAGACACCTGAACTGCCCACCTACATTGGCTGATGAGCCTGCCTCCTTTTGTATTAGCCTACTAACACCCACCTCCAGCACACAAGTGATAGCGCGTGCCCCTTTTCGTTCAGTTGTTGTTTTTCATTTTGTTGTGTAGATATATTTAAGTAAATTTGTTCTATTCGCCCGTTATAAAATTCTTTTGGTATCTATTTTGGATTGGGGAATTTGGCCTCATTTTGAAGTGTGCACACTTCCCTTGTAAATATAAATGATTGTAATTATCATTGTACATTTTTTTTTGTAAGTAAAGGGACTGTATATACAATCCGTTTCATTCTCCTTCGATTTCTCACATCCGGGTTAGTGTATGAAGCGGGTTGGATCGATTGGGGGCTAGTCTAGATTTTCGGCCCGCTACATCGCAACAGAATTAATTAAAAGTCCTCACAGCCCCATTTATATCCTTCAATCCGAACGGGGAAAATGCAAGTGGGGCACAAGGGAGGGGGGATGAGTCGCTTCTCCTACGCAAATTAGGCTGGTAAGTTAAAGAAGTTTAGACCAAAAATGGTAGCCTCAAAGTGGATCAACCTGCGATAAACACCGTAAGCAATGATGAGAAAGGGAAAGCATGGGAATCCAAGGGGCTACCCTTTACAATTATTTATTCAAAATTCATATTTGTTTATAATTTAAACAAATATGTATTAAATTAAGGTTATTTCTCTAATATTGACTAATAATAATTCATCTCTTATTCTAGAGGTTATGGCTTTCATGGGAAACCATAATTCTCAATCATTTACTTTTTAAGAGCTCATCTGGCGACTGCCCACTTGGGCATAAGTCGCTGCAAACAAACAGCCTAGTTCTAGGCTACTTTAAAATAAAAATTTTAACAGAAAACAACAATAAGGAAGCAAGCTCCGGCGTCAGGGAGAGATCCCCCTCCACCCGCCGTAGGAGCCGGTAACCATGAAAGAAAACGATAACGATAACACAAACAACAACAAAACCTAGTTAAATAAAAGGGAGATGGCCGGCCTCCCCCCCAAAAGTCAACAAGTCAGTGTGCATGCACTTGTCTTGAGTACAAGGGACAGGCAGTAGCGATCTCTAGAGGCGGAAACCCTTCAACGATAGGTTTACTGTGAGTGAGTTGCGTTCCGCTCTTGCTTCGTGCGTGGACACCACCCATGGTCCGGACGATGTCCCATACACCATGCTTCGACACGTGGGTGAGCGAGGCATGGCCTTTGTGTTAGATTTGTTTAACAGGATCTGGGTGGAGGGTCTCCTCCCAGATTCCTGCCGAATTTCTACTGTGCCCGCCTTTCACAAACCGGGAAGAGATCACTCTACTCCGGCCGGTTTCCACCCAATCTCTCTAACCTCTTGCGTGTGCAAGTTGATGGAGAAATTGGATCCCCCCCATGGAAGGCCATACCGTCTGAGGCTGGGTTGCCTCAAGGAACATGTCTATCACAGGAGGGGCCTCCAGTTAGCCATCCCCTCCCAGGATATTGCAGGTCCCGTTGGCAGCGTCACCAGTCATGTGTGGGGAGGCACAAGCCTTGACCCAGGCAAGGTTCAATATTCTTGCTAACAGGTCTTTTGAGTGAAGCAACCGAAGGGGCCTGGCTTCCTTCTCCCCCCTAAGGGGGTTTGCCATACTGAGCCACTTCAATGGGAAGTGGTCGGCAATGGGCTGCCTGCTGGCTTTCTTAACAGTCCCCTTGGAAAGAAAAGAGGGGACTGCCGCTGGAAAAAGGGTGACCGAAAGCACCTCCAGATAAGGGGGGGGGTGAGGGGGAGTCCCCTACACCTGTAGGCATAAGGAAGGATTTTTTTTAAGGGGCTATCTGGCGACTGCCGACTTAGGCATAAGTTGCCATAAACAAACAGCCTAGTTCTAGGCTACTTTAAAAAATTGAACAGGAAACAACAATAAAAAGAAATAACAATAACAATAACAATAACAAAGCAATAACAAAAACGATAACAAAAACAACAACAACAACAATTAAACCGGGTTAAATGAAAGGGAGAAGGCCGGCCTCCCCCCAAAAGTCAATAAGTCCACCAGTCAAAGTGCACGCACTCGTCCCGAGCACAAGGGACAGGCGGTAGCGACCCCGCCCATCCCGGTACCGGGACAGGTGTCGTGCGCGAAGATCACACAGACTGGGACATTCGACAAGAATGTGCCGAACAGTCTAAGGGACGACGCAGTCATTGCAATAGGGCGCAGGCGAGCGCTCCATTAAATAGCGATGCGTCACACGAGTGTGTCCGATTCGGAGACGATAGAAAGCGACCTGAAGCCGTCGCGGCATTGGGGGATAGGTCCATGGGAACAGTCGCGGCGAAATGGCACGCAACTTTAAGTTCCCTTCGACCGTCTCCAATCTTCTTTGCCAAGCAGTCCGAAGAGCTGCCCGTATTCCTGCCATGTAGTCAGTGTGAGGAAGAGCGAAACGCTGGTCCGGTCGCAGAGTCCTCGCGGACTCTTTGGCGCCCTCATTCCCCGCAATTCCTACATGTCCAGGAACCCAGCAGAAGATAATCTCGACATCCGCCCGACTCGCCAAAACTGTCGCGTCACGGAGTTCGCGAACCAGGGGATGCGGAGATTCCAATACCCCGAGAGCATTCAGGGCGCTTTGTGAGTCGCTATAGATCACAATCCGGTCTCCGAACCGGGCACGTCGCGTAATCTCTCGTACCGAGTGGTGTATTGCCACCAGCTCGGCCGTGCAGACGCAGCGCCTGGTAGATCCCCGCTGACTTCAAACAGAGGGGATACGGCGTGGAAGCCGACCCCCTCCTGGGACTTGGAGCCATCCGTATACACTGGCACGGTACCAGCGTGACACGATGTGTGCTCCAAAAAGGTCGAACGCAATACTCCCGGCGCAGTACAAGCTTTGGGAGCAGAGGCGTGGCGACAAATAGCCAAATGTGGTACCCTCCAGGGTGGCGTCCTGGGCAGAACCAGGGGCTCCACCGGCCCGAGAGCTATATCTACATCTCGAAGGAGTTTCCTGGCCCAAAACCCAAAGGGCTTGAGGTATGACTAGCCTCTTTCGGCGGCATAGGCACCATCGAGATCAGCTGCGGATGCAGTGAGAGCTGTTGGCGACTGAGGGAGGCGCCGGGCTCACGCGTACAGGCGAGTGATGCACTGCACGCGGCGCAGAGCGAGTGGCATCTCCCCAGCATCGACCAACAGGCTCTCAATGAAGGAAGTGCGAAGGCACCGGTCGCAAGGCGAAGGCCGGTGTGGTGGATCGAATCCACCTTCCGCAATAAACGCTCGGCTGCGGATGCATAAAACTCGCATCCGTAGTCGAGCTTCGAACGAACAAAGGATCGATAAAAAAGTAAGGCAGTAGCCCTATCAGCGCCCCAAGCGCTGACCGTCACGGAACGGAGAATGTCCATGGCGCGGGTACAAGAGACCCTAAGGCTGCGAATATGAGCCTCCTAGGTGAGGCGTCGGTCGAATACAAGACCAAGGAAACGGTGCGACTCAACCACATCCAGGCGCACCCCTTTAAAAAACAAATCTGGGTCGGGGTGAAGCCGTGGATGGCGGCAGAAGTGCACCACCTTAGTCTTGGCCAAAGAAAACCGAAACCTGTGCGCTTCGGCATAGCGAGAGACGCGGTTCAATGCCTGTTGGAGTCGACGCTCCAGAGTTGGCATCTGGGCCGCGCCAAAAGAGATCGAAAGGTCGTCCACGTAGAGCATAGCGAGAACATCTTCCGGCAGCACCGAGGTGATGCCGTTGATGCTCAGGGCAAAGAGTGTGACACTGAGGACACTTCTCTGCGGGACACCCTCTTCCTGCTCCATTGCGCCAAAGAGGGCTCCCCCCACCCGTACGCGGAATCGACGATCTCGCAAAAATTCAGATATAAAAATTGGGAGGCGTCCCCTCGCCCCCATCGTGTGGAGAGTCTCCATGATACCGTATCGCCATGCGGTATCATAGGCCTTCTCCAGATCGAAAAACACCGTGGCGTAGTGCTGTCTACGAAGGAAAGCCTCGCAGACGGCATTTTCCAGTCGGAGCAGAGCATCCGATGTGGAGTGGAACTTGCGGAAGCCGCACTGTGCGGAAGACAGATGGCCTCCGCTGTCCAGGAAAAAGGCTAATCTAAAATTTAGCAATTTCTCCATCAACTTGCACACGCAAGAGGTTAGAGAGATTGGGCGGAAACCGGTCGGAGTAGAGTGATCTCTCCCCGGTTTGCGAAAGGCAAGCACAGTAGCGATTCGCCATGAGTCTGGGAGAAGACCTTCCACCCAGATCCTGTTGAACAAATCTAACAGAAAGGCCATGCCTCGCTCACCTAGGTGTCGAAGCATGGCGTACAGGACATCGTCCGGACCATGGGCGGTGTCCGCGCACGAAGCGAGAGCGGAACGCAACTCGCTTACAGTAAACTTGTCGTTGAAGGGTTCTCTGCCTCTGGAGGTAAAGTCCAGCCGGCGGCCTTCCGCGACATCACGACGTGCATTGAATGCTGGCGGAGCAGCATCACGGCTAGAGAATGCGGAAAAAGCGGTCGCGAAGGATTCCGCCACGGACGCGGGGTCCGAGATTGTGGTCCCATTCTCCTGGAGAACGGGAGGGGGGTCCTGCGAGAACTTGCCCCGAATCCTTTTGACTCGCTTCCACACCTCAGATAAAGGGGTCTTCCCGTTAAGTGAAGACACGTATGCCCGCCAAGAAGAGAGGCGGGCGTGCTTCGAAATATACCGGAACCTAGCCCTAGCCCGACGAAATTCAGCGACAGTGAAATCATTCGGGCGGCGCTTATAGCGCATGTAGGCATAACGCTTCTGTTTGAGGGCCGTCTCACACTCGGCCGACCACCATGGGAGTGGTCAGCGTGCAAAACGGCCAGACGTCCTAGGAATAGTAGTCAGGCCCAGGGTGATGAGGTTGCCGGAGAAGAACTCAACGGCCTCATCTACCGACCTAAACTCCTCGACTGAGATAGAGAATTCAGTCATTTCCTGAAATGCAGGCCACCTCGCCCGCGCCAAGCACCACCGAGGTGGTCTCTCAGGCAGCAGTTGCCCTGAAAATGATATTTGAATGGGAAAGTGATCACTACCATGGAGGTCATCGACCACCCCCCAATCAAAATCAGGCTGTGCATCCGAAGAGCACAAAGATAGGTCGAGGCAAGAAAATGAAGCGGTTCTCGGACAGTGATGCGTAAACTCATTCACGTTTAGGACACCCATCTCAAGCTCTTCGATCAGATCGGCAAGGACTTGTCCCCTGGGATTTATGGAGTAATCTCCCCAGAGAGGATGCCTGCCGTTCAGATCTCCAAGCAAGAGATAGGGCCTCGGCAACCGTGCCACGACGCGGCGGAAGTCCCCCGCGTCGAAGTCAGCTGACGGTGGAATGTACGCAGAAATAATAGTATACCTCCTATCCAGGTGCAGCTGCACAGCCACTGCCTGAAAGGAGGTATCTAAAGAGAAAGGAAGAACGGAGACATCATGCCGGGTGTAAAGCGCGCATCCCCCAGCCCGGCCATCCCACGGTGGTGGGGTCTCAAGACCCTTGTACCCCGGGAGGGCAGGCAGGGGGCACGCGCCTAGCATGGTCTCCTGCAGAAAAACAGCTAATGGGGAACGGGACGAGACGAGCCTCCGCAGCTCCTCCCAGTTGGCCCGGAGTCTATGGCAATTCCATTGAAGGAATATGCTCTCCAGGCCTAGCTCGGAGGAAACGCGGGGGCCCTCCTCGAACTGAAGACCCTCACGAGAATGGCCTCGAAGGCGACAGGGCTGGAGGCGCTGTCGCCTTCGAGGACTTATTGGGGGAGGTTGGGCTCGCCATGCGAGTCTTTTCCTCCCTCCGCCTCGAAACCTTAGGCGGGCGCTGCGGCTTCGGAGGCGGTGGGCCCTCTTTTCGAGGAACCACCGTCTACGAGCCACTCGCTCCACCTCGGGGCGTGGGCGAAGGAGCCGAAGCTCCTTTGTTGCTGTCCTCCTTTCGGGGAACAGCTTTAGGAACCCCCGAAGATAGCCTAGCGACCATCTTCAGGGGTGTTGCCTCCTGTGAGTCTAACGACTCGGTGGAGGCGCGTGGCCGTTTCGCCTTGCGGGAAACGGTCACGCTGGGGGAAGAGGGGGGAGCCCTGGTTTTAGCCAGGGCTGGGTATGAACCCTTTTTGCCGCCAGCTTTACCAGGGGAGCGCCCGGGTTGGGTAGAGCCCGCAAAATGGCTCCGAATGGGCGTGGAAACAACCGTGCTCGTTGGCCTGGATGGGCCAGGAGCAGAGGGTGCCTTTCTAAATACTGAGGCATATGACGTCCCAGGCAGAGCTGGGCGCGCCAGGACCAAGTCCTTAGCCTCGTGGAATGAGAGTCTATCCTGGGCCTGAACGGCCAGGATTTCTTTCTCCAGGAGATATGCACCACATTGCTTCGAAGAAGCAGGGTGCGGCTCTCCGCAATTGACACACTTGGCCACACACGATTTGGACTTATCGTGTGCGATCTTGGAGCAATTTACACAAACTTCGGGTGACCCCGACTTTGCACGTCTACATGAGCGATTCGTATGGCCGAAGCGGTGACAGTAATAGCACGGACGCGGCAGTGGCACGAATGCCTTCACGCGGTAGCGGTACCAACCAGCATGCACCGACTCAGGGAGCTTGTCACAGTCAAACGTGACAAAGAGTGTAGGGGTGGGTCTCGAGGCCCCTCCCTGTTTTCTCATCACACGTTCGACCTTGACCGCCCCATGGTCGGCCAGCTCTAGGGTGATGTCCTCAATGGAGTAGTCAATGAGTTCCCTCGCATAAACTACTCTTTTCACAAAGTTCATGGTAGAGTGCAGCCTCACACTCGGCGGGATTCGCCGCATTCGCCAGAAGGCGGCCCCGTCCGAGAAACGGGTCACCTTCGGCACTCTACCAATTGCACTAGCTAATCCTCTCCTCTGATGGATCATGTTGCCCTTGGACAACATGGTACCATCAGTGGAGCAAATAACGAGGAAACGTTTGAAGCCAGCGGGCTCGAAAACGCCAGGTAACCTCTGAATCAGAGGCCCTGATGTCATCGAGGCTCTGCCCTGTGCACTTTTGGTCTTTGTCATAGTCAGAGGCTCCGCACCCGAGGGGGGCAGAGGTGCTGGATGTGCAGATATCTTGGCTTGTTCGCTTGCCAAAGTGGCAGCAGCCCCAGCGGATGGAGAGGAGCCCCGAGTCTTCTTATTCTTTTTAGGAGAGCAGGGTGGGAAATGAACCCGCTTCTCTCCTCCGCCGGCAAGAGCCCCCAGGCCAGATGGACCGGCCTCAGCCAGGTCCTTCTCCGAAATGGAGAAGGTCCTGGTGGTCGCAGGGGCACCGGTCGGAGGAGATCCCTCCCCTCCTTCTACTGTCTCGGAGACCCCAGCCATTTGAGGAGGACCTTGCATAGGGGCGGATTACCCCCCATGGAAGGCCCTACCATCTGAGGCTGGGGTTCCTCAAGGACCATGTCTATCTCAGGGGAGGGGGCCTCCAGCTGGTCATCCCCCCCAGGACATCACAGGTCTCGTTGGCAGAGTTACCAGTCATGTGTGGGGAGGCACAGGCCTTAACTCCGGCAAGGTTTAGTATTCTTGCCAGCAGGTCTTTTGAGGGAAGCGACCGAAGGGGCCTGGCTTCCCTCTCCCCCCTAAGGGGGTTTGCCCTACCAAGCCGCTTCAACGAGGGGCAGTCGGCAATGGGCTACCTGCTGGCTTTCTTGGCAGTACCCTTGGAAAGAAACTAGGGGACTGCCCCTGAAAAAAGGGAGGTGCCCGAAAGCACCTCCAGAGAAGGGGGTGAGGGGGAGTCCTCTACACCCGTAGGCGTAAGCCTCCTCTCCCATTAAAGAAGTATGGAGGGTCCCCTGCGCAAGCACAGAGGGGAGGGGGACCTCCATTTTTTTGGTGGAGCTGCCCGAGGGTGGCTCCGTTGATGAGCAAGGGGGAATTAAGGGAAGATTTTGTTTTTTTGCATCATTGGGCATGGTGACCCTAAATTTTCTGCGGGACACAATAGCTCATCACCTCTCACAGTTGCCCGCACTGCAATAGGTGCTTACAGGCCTGGCAGAGCCAGGCGCCGCCATTTGGGAGCACCCCTCCCGCCTGGTGGCCTGTCAGTCCATCGGCATGAGGAGAGGAAAGGGGATGTGAGGAAGGTATGGGTGGGGATGAATCAGATTGTTAAAATACCCCCATCCCAAACCGGAGCTCAGGGGTTAGGGAATGTTGTCCCCTCCCCCCCTCAGCCCCGATCCGGGATGGTTGGCTTGAGAAGGTCAGCATCTACCCTGTGAAATTAGAGGCTGACCAGAGAAAGTTGTGGGAGAGGTTGTATGAAAAGCGACGAAGTAGGCGAGAAATACAGGCTATCTGAAGGAAGGAAGAGAGGCTAAGCTGGGGCCGGACGGATCTTCCTTCATGAAGAACTTGTCATGCATGCTCAAAACAACAAAAACAGAAAAAAATATATGTGGTGAATGTAGAGTACCATTATGTGTTCATCCTTGTTTTACAAAGTACCATACAGAAAAAGAGTTCTAGTTCAATGTACATAATTGTTTCAATTGTAAATAAATAGTTTAATATATATATATATATATATATATATATATATATATATATATATATATATATTATCCTCATAGAGAGCAGCTTACATCTACAATTAACTAATGGAAAGATAAAAAAATATGCACTTAAAAATATAATTATGCAAGTTACTGATAAAATATAGCAAGGATGTAAATGGGAGGGAGGCCAGTAAACCCAAAATTCTTCTCTTATCTGATACGTAATATTTTGGTGTGCTTCCACGTATTCAAAAGCGTGCCTCTATTTTTAATATTTTTTAAGCATTAAATTTAACTTTAAAATTAAACGTTTGATATTAATTTTATTACAAAATATGTTAGGAAGAATGCAAGAGCTAGTAAAATTTCACAATATTAACAATATTATTGAATAGTCTTATACTCAGCATGGTGACCACCACACAAACAGATGAGGCATGCTAGTCTTCGGCCTATGCTTTCAATGCCTGCATTTGAATCTTTATTATCAGGTTTGACTTCATTTATTATGCAAAATTCCAAAGAAATTCATTATTTTGAACAGTTTTTCGATGAAGACTTAATAAATATAATTGTCACACAATCGAATGCCTATTATGATCTTTTGAAGCAAAGAATTTCATACAAAGAGAAAGATGCTGTTCCACCTTTAATAAACAGATGCTTTTGAGTACTCCATTTGTGTTGTGCAATTGTAAGTGACAGTTCATTCCAATAGAAAAGCATGCCTAAATTTTAAAATTTGAAGAAGGACGAGGTTTAATTGATGCAATGTAACAATATATTATATGCGTAAAATAGTGTGATAAATGAAATGACAGTTCCTTACCAGTGTGCATGATGATTGAATGTGTAAAAAGGGGAAAAGAGATAGAGGTGATAACATTTTGAAACCTAAATGTGCGATTGAGTAAAAATAATGCGAATGTGATAGAGTACAAGAAAAAATGCAAATGGTTGATAAGAGTGATATGCTGATAAGTGCTATAGTGTGTGTTCATCATCGTCATAATAATTGACTACTAATATACAATTATGGGTTGTGCGCATCAATGTCACTGAATCCTACCCCCCCCCCCATCCTCCTGATCAAGTGAAAATAAATTCCTTTCGATATATTTCTTTTATCCATGTTATAGAAAGTCTTTTAGAGCTACAATAAGTGAAGGGAAAGATACAAATTAAATCTATTTAAAAATAAAAATATGTAAGTAACTGATAAAATAAAGAAAGAAAATGGGGAGGTTAGTAAATCCCACTATATTCCTTTCTAGGCTGTTAATTTTGCGTGAATGTGTGCTTTAATATTTTTCAAAAGTATTAAATTTAACTATAAAATGCTTTATGTTAATTAATCATTACAAATTTTATTTTGAAAAATAGAAAGAGCCAGTTAAATCTTATCATATTAATATGACAGAATGTTTCTCAATTGTCAATGATGTGAAGAAATAAATTCATGAACTTCCAAAGTTCCATTGTGTAGGAAATGAGCGCATTTTCAAAATGATAAACATTTTTATAATCACTGCAGTGGAAAAAAATAATCAGCCACACACAGCACGCCCATTGGAATTATCCTGGCAGTTGGCAAAGGGTTAAAATACATTAAACTATTCTGATCAAAATTCAACATAAAATGGGAATAGAAAAAATATATAACAGGATACTAACTCTCATCTTTATTTAGAAATCTTATTAATTCAAAGAATTGATGAACGACATCAACTGTGAGTAAGAATTTATCGGCCTCATGTAGACTTGAATTAGTTCCACGTATAAACCGCACAATTGGTGATAAGTTCCACCTGTGAGTAGTGATCATTCCAGAATTATCGAAACTACCATCACATCTGCAATAAAAAGAATGAGCTAAAGATCCAGCATTTAATTTTTACAGCAGAGCTGAGTAGAAAAGCCAATTCCAATACTGTAGAAGTTAAGCCACATTGCATGAGGAATGACACTGGATGGATTCCAATTTGTGGTGCATTAGTGGGAACTGACATACGCTGAAGATATCTGTGGTTTAGATCAAACATTAAACTGTAGGGTCCATTAAATGAGTGCAGGTCGGTGGTGTACAACCTCTACTGACTCCCTCCACCTCCCTCAAATTTAAAGTGGAATGGCAACAAGGGCAAATAATGAGGTGAAGATGGAGGATGCAAACATCTGCAAAAGATAGAGCTTCAGATCCCCCTACAGACATTGGCACTAGGAAGGGAGGGACACACAGATGTTGGCTTGAACATGGTTGCCATGCTTACACCTAATATCCCTTTACAGATGCATAAGAGAATAGGCAAAGAGGGGGAAAAAGAGAAGAAAAATACAGATATCCAACCCCCTATGGGACCAAACCAGGGATAAATAGATGAAAGCTGGTTGGTGACTAGCTTGTAAAATTAGCCCTCAGCTAAGACAAATAGGTGACAAGGGTTTTGCAAAGGGGAGCGAAAAAAAAAGATTAAAATCAAAATGTCTCAAAGGAATAAAACCCAGGTAATTTTACTCCAATAGTTTTTGAGTTCTTGGATTGGAAGGGCAGGCTGCTCCTCTAGGTACCAGGTGCAAGTTTTCACAGTACCCCCTCCCCTTATGGATTGCAGCAATTAAAACAGGGAATGTAGATCATAGATAAAAATTACCATAATCTAAATCAACTAAAATTAGTACATGAAATCAAATAAATTGTTCTAGGAGAGATGATCACCTCAGCACAAATTTCATTAATTTCCATCAATCTATCCAATAATATCTTAGATATTATTCAATTTTCAAACAACTGGATACACAATTGTATTTCAAAATATTAGTCGGAGCGGAGAATATTGTCTCATTTTTGGTAAGGGATTTTAATCAGCATAAAACATCGCAAATATATTTATTCATTAGAATCAATCACCATTATTAGCAATGACATTTGCTCACCACAAAACCAGTTTGGGGCCTCAACAGGGAAAAAAATCTGGTTCTTTAAAAGAGAAAAAGCATTTGAGCGCTGCCTAAACACTTTCCTGGTTTCTGAATGTTTTCGCACTGTAAAGTGTTCTGCAGAACTTAATTCACACATTCAAGCCTGTTGACAAAGTTGTGAAGTGATGGTTTTCCCTTGTTTCAATAACTGCTGCATTCTACCAAAGGCACATCAAAATCTTCCATGGGTGCAACTCTGGTTTGGGTATTGGAGTTTATTGGGTGATAGCCACTACATCTTACATTTGTTGATATAAACTATTCATTTGTCTTTTCATTCCTGGTTAGTAAATTGTTGAATGCACCACTTTATTCTGGGTTGACACTTCATGGGGTGTCCATTTGACTTCTTATACACTGTTCCAATCTTTTTAAAAGCATTTTACACAATGGGTCAAGATTTATTAAACTTAGAATAAATCTCTAATACTTTGATGTAAACCTCTTCAATCTCTGCTTTCACTGGGTTATCCTGATTGATGCTCATCAGAATAAAACCACCATTTTAAAACTTGGGCATTACTGAACACACTCCATCAGGATAGAAAGTAGATGTTTTGGTTTGCAGATGATGCATTGGTGTCTTCACAAAATTAGTAGAGCATGAAATATCAGATATGTAACTCATTTAAGTCCTTGTCCCACCCCTATGAGTTTATCTGACAGAATATACTCAAATTTAACTTTGGAAAATGATAGCAACACAGACTTATGAGAACATAAACTTCGACCAGTATGTAGCATGACTTCAAACTATTAGCTTGAGAATTGGACATTACTTTTCAGTAACCCTAACACTTGTTAGTATAGGAAAACAAAATATCTTGAAGACAGACAACAGTGTGGCGAGTGGTAATGTATGGGTGAAGTAATATATAGGATCCATTCTCCTTGTTTTTCTGTATGAATTTTCAACCATTCACCATACTCTGTACTTTTACTATTCTTTGATGTGTGTGAATGAAGAAAAAGGGTTTAGAGGGGTTATTAATTTTTTGTAATGTAGCTTTCCAAACAGCCATAAGCCAGGGCAACGCCATTAAAAAATAGAAAAAGGTCTATCTTTAGGCCAGATTAATCAGAACCTAAAAAGACAAACAACAACAAAAACACAATATATACATTGCACATTACTCCAAAGGAGCAGTATAAGATTATAAGAGTAGCCATATTAGTCCCCTAAGTACTGAATGAAACCCTAAGGCTGCAAATGTGCATCTTGCAGGTAAGGCAATTGGTAAAAAAAAAAGGCATGGAAGTAATGCGATTCTACAACATCTAGGCAAGCGCCATTTAAGAACAAATCTGGGTCAGGGTGGAGCCAAGGAGTGGAAGAAGTCCTGGAGAAAGAAAACCAAAAATCATGTACCTCAGTTGAAAAGCTGTTGGAGTCTGCGCTCCAAAGTTGGAATCTGTGCTGCACTGAAAGAGATTAAAGTCATGTAAGAACATCTTACAGCAGAAACAAGGTGATACTGTTGATGCTCTAGACAAAGAGTGATACTGAGGAAACTTCCTTGGCCTATTGGATCAGAGAGAGCAATCCTACCTGTAGCAAAATTGATGATCTAGTAGGAACTCAGACAAGAAATTGGGAGGGATCCATTCACCCCAATAGTATAGAGGGTCTTCATGATACTATATTGCTATACATATGGGTTTTCTGCAGATCAAAAACCTGTGACAAAGTGGTGTCCATGAAGAAAGACCTGGCAGATAGCATTTTCCAGCCAGACTAGAGCATTGAATGTGAAGTGAAACTTACAAGGGCCCCACTGTGATGGAGATAGGCTTAACATTAACCAATTTTTCCATTACTTTCACAGGCAGGTCAGAGAAATTAGGTGGAAACAGTTGGGGTAGAGTAATCTGTCCCCAGTTTGCAAGAAGTATTTTAGGAGCCAATCTGGTGACTGCCTACTTGGGAATAAGTTGCAGTATTCACCACTACAGCCTAGTACTAGGTTACTTTAGAATAAAAAATATAAAGGCAACAAGCAGGAAGCAGGCTCCAGGGTCAGGGGGAGGTCCACCTTCCCCCGGTGCAGACACATGCAACCTAGAGAAAACCAACCAAAATCCCACCTAGTTAAATAAATGGGAGAAGGACAGCCTCCTCCAAAAAGTCATAGAGTCCATAAGTCAATATGCACAAATCCATCCAGAGTACAAGGGATAAGCAGTAGCAACCCCATTCATCCTGGTACCGGGACAGGTAACATGCGCAAAGATCACCGACTGGGACATTCAACAAGAATGCGCCAAACAGTCTGGGGGACAACGAGGTCTTCACAGTAAGGAGCAGGCAAGCACTCCATCAAATGGCGGAGCATCCCACAAGTGTGTCTAATTCAGAGATGACAGAAAGCAACCTGAAGCTTTCACAGCATTGGGGGGTAAGTCCATGGGAACAGTCACTGCACAATGGCATGCAACTTTAAGTTCCTGTCAACTGTTTCCCATCTTGTTTACCAAGCAGTCCAGAGAGCTGCCCGTATTCCTGCCATGTAGTCAGTGTGAGGAAGAAGGAAACGCTGGTCCGGTCACTGAGTCCTCATGGACTCTTTGGCAGCCTCATTCCCCACAATTCCAATATGTCCAGTAACCCTGGCAGATGATAATCTCGACATCACCCGGTTCACCAAAACTCTGGCATTCTGGATATCGCAAACCAAGGGATGTTGAGCAATCATGGGACTTTCTGAGTCGTAATAAATCACAATTTTAGTCTCTGAACTGGGCACATAAAGTTATCCCTGATACCGAGCGGTGAATTACAACCAGCTCAGCCGTGAAGACAGACGCAGCACCTGGCAGAGCCCAGCTGACTTCAAACAGAGGGGACACTGTGTGGAAACTGAACCCCTCTTAAGACTTGGAGCCATCCGTATACACTGGCACGGTTCTAGCGTGTCACGAAGTGTGCTCAAAAAAGGTCAAACACAATACTCCCGGCGCTGTAGAATCTTTGCGAGCAGAGGCGTGGCATCCTGAGCAGAACCAGGGGTGCCACCTGCCTGAGAGCTATAATGAGCTCTCCAAGGAACTTCCTAGCCCAAAACCCAAAGGGATTAAGGGTATGAATGACATTTCTCAGTGGCATAGGCACTGCTGAGATCAGCTGCGGATGCAGTGAGAGCTGATGGGTGTGCATACAGGTGAATAAAGCACTGTGCACTGCGTAGAACAAGTGGCATCTCACTAGCATCAACAAGTAGGTTTTCAATGGGGGATATGTGGAAAGCCAGTGTGGTGGATCGAGTCCACCTCGCACAATACATGGTTGGCGGTGGATGAATAGCTCTCGCATCCATAGTTGGGCATCAAACGAACAAAGGATCGCTAAAAAGGTAAGGCAATAGCCCCATCACAATTAACATCATGGAGCAAAGAATATCCATGGCGTGGGTACAAGAGACCATAAGCCTGCGAAAATGACCTCCCAGGTGAGGCGTCAGTCAAATATGGTGCAAGTCCACAATTTCCAGGCAGACCACATTTAGAAACAAGTCTGAGTCAGGGTGGAGCTGTGGATGGCGACAGAAGTACACCACCTTAGTCTTGGCCAAGGAAAACCAAAGCCTATGCGCTTCTGCATTGCAAGAGGTGGTTCATAGCCTGTTGGAGTTGACACTCCAGTTGGTATCTGGGCCGCACCAAAAAAGATCAAAAGGTTGTCCACGTAGAGCAGGGCAAGAACATCTTCTGGCAGCACCGAGGTGATGCTGTTGATGCTCTGGGCAAACACTAACACTGAGGTCACTTCCCTGCGGGACACACCCTTCCCGTTCAATTGGGCCAGACACACCCAACCCCACTCACCCATATGCAGAATCAACAAACTCACAAAAATTCAAATATAAAGATTGGGAGGGATCCCCTCGCCCCCATTCTGTGGAGAGTCTCCATGATACCGTATCGCCATGCGGTATCATAGGCCTTTTCCAGATTGAAAAACAATGGCATAGTGCTGTCTATGAAGGAAGGCCTCACAGACAGCATTTTCCAGTAGGAGCAGAGCAACTAACATGGAGTGGAACTTGCGTAAGTCGTACTGTGCAGAAAACAGATGGCCTCCACTGTTCAGAAAAATGGCTGATTTAATATTTACAAATTTCTCCATCAACTTGCACACGTAGGAAGATAGAGAGTTTGGGTGGAAACTGGTTGTGGTAGCGTGATCAATCACCGGTTTGCGAAAAGCAAGCATAGTAGGTAGCGATTCGCAAGGAATCTGGGAGGATACCCTCTGCCCAGATTCTATTGAACAAATCTAACAGAAAGGCCCTGCCTCGCACACCAAGGTGTTGAAGCATGGCGTACAGGACATCGTCCAGACCAGAGGCAGTGTCCTCGGACTTGCAAGAGTGGAACGCAGCTCACTAAGAGTAAACCTGTCGTTGAAGGGGTCTCCACCTCTTGAGGCAAAGTCCAGTCGGTGGCCTTCTACAACATCACAACCTGCATTGAATGCTGGCAGAGCAGGATTGCAGCTAGAAAATGTGGTCTCGCAGGATTCCACCATGGATGCATGGTCTGAGATTTCAGTCCTATTCTCCTGGAGAACATGAGGGGGATCCTGCAAGAACTTGTCCTGAATCCTTTTGAATCACTTCCACACCTCTGCTAGAGGGGACTTCCCGTTAAGTGAAGACATGTATGCCCACCAAGAAGGGCGGCAGGCGAGTTTCAAAATATACCGGAACCTAACCCTAGACCGCCGAAATTCAATGACAGTGAAATTGTTCAGGCGTCGCTGTAGCAGGCTGAAAATCTAACCTAAACTCCCAATCGATCCAACCCGCTTCCTACACTAAATTGGATTTGAAAATCCAAGGGAGAATGAAATGATTGGATATACAGTCCTCTATTCACAAAAAATTACAAAAATATGGGGTAAATATATTTATATACAACACGCTAATAATATATATATAAAACAATTAACTTTATCTTATGAATACTACCAATCAAAATTTATATAAAAACCCCCACTAAATTAGACTATATATACAAAAGGAAGAGATGCAAAGTCAAACAACAAAAAATATCTGCTGGGGCAATAACATCCAATCGATAATGCAGCAAACAAAGAAGTCATCAACAAGAAGCCTAAAGCAAACAAGCGGACAAAAAAAGAAGAAAGGCCACGTCTCAAGCGCTTTACAAAAAAAAAAACTGCCGCCTCCAAGCTCGGTACTATATATGCAATCCTGTCGCGCTCTTGAGGCTACAAAGATAAACCTCCTGTCCAACCAGGACTCACAGTAACTTATTGCCAGACTCTTTACAAAAAAGAAAGATTAAATTATGCAAATCTTTATCTATCATAGAGTGGCTTTTTATTTTAAATATATTGCGCTATGTCAAAACTACATACACTCTTTTCAGAATATATCTCCTGGAAAGAGAGAAAAAAAAATTTATAATACAACATGAAAGCAAATACATATATATTATATATAAAAACAAAACATCTCCCACTCGCACATATTCTTACAGAGGGAGGGAGAGGGTAATGGAAAAGGGGTGGGAGAATAGCCATACAATCACTCTCACATTTGCTCCACTACAGCGCTTATAGAGCATGTAGTCATAACCCTTCTGTTTGAGGGCCGTCTCACACTCCACTAACCACTACAGGGGTGGTCAATGTGCGAAATGGCCAGGAGTTCTAGGAATAGTAGTTAAGCCCACAGCGATGAGGTTGCCAGAAAATAACTCAACGGACTTATCAACCGACCTAAACTCCTGAAATGACAGAGAAATCAGTAATTTCCTGAAATGCGGACCACTGCACAAAGCACCACCGGGGAGGGCTCTCAGGTGGCAGCGGCCAAGAAAATGATATTTGAATGGAAAAGTGATCACTACCATTGTCATCAGCGAGCACAAAGATGATCAAAGCATGAAAATGAAGCGGTTCTCAGGCAGTGATGCGTAAACTCATCCACATTTGGGACATCTATCTACAGCTCATCAAGGACTCGACTCCAGGCATTAATTGAGTCTCTTCAGAAGGGGTGTCTACCACTCAGATCTCCAACCAAGAAAAAGGGCCTCAGCAACTGTGCCACGACACAGCCGCAGTCCCACACGTTGAAGTCAGCTAACAGTGAAATGTATACCTCCTATCCAGGTGCAGCTGCACGGCTACTACCTGAAAGGAGTTATCAAAAGCAAAGAGAAGAATGGAGACATCCTGTCGGGTGTAAATCACACATCCTCCCACCCAGCTCCTATCTTGTGGTGGTGGGGTTGCAAAACCATTATATCCTGGGAGGGTGGGTAGGGGGCACGTGCCTAGCATGGTATCCTGTAAAAAGATACCCAATGGAGAATGGGATGAGACAAGCCTCTGCAAATCTTCCCAGTTAGCCCAGATTCCACGGATATTCAATTAAAGGAATATGCCCTCCAGCCCATAGCTCAGAGAAGATACAGGGGCCCTCTTCAAAGAGAAGACCCTCATGGGAATGGCTGTACATTTACCAGAGGCAGAGTTTCGGGCACTCTCGCCTTTGAGGCATTATTGGGGGAGGTTGGACTCGCATGCCCGTCTTTTCCTCATTTAGTCTTGAAACCTTAGGTGAGCGGGGTGGCTTTGGAGGTGGGGTCCCTCTTTTGGAGGAGCCACTCAACACACCACTGGGTGTTGGCGAAGGAGCCGAAGCTCCTTTCGTGTTGTCCTCCTTTTGAGGGGCAGCTTTAGGGGTCTGGAAGATGGCCTCATAACCAACTTCAGGGGTGTTGCCTCCTCTGAGATTCTAGCGACTCGGTGGATGTGTGCGGCTGTTTCGCCTAACGGAAAACGGTCATGCTGGGGGGGCCTGGCTTTGGACGAGGATGGGTGAGAACCCTTTGTGTGACCAGCTGTACCAGGAAAATGCCTGAAGTGGTAGAACCTGGAGAAGGGTTCTGAATGGGTGCAAAAAGGACCGTACTCGTTGGCCTAGATGGGTCATGAGCAGAGGGTGTCTTTCTCAATATTGAGGCATAGGGTGTACCAGGCAGCACCGGGTGCGCCAGGACCAAGTCTGTAGCCTCGTGAAATGAGAGACAATCCTGTGCCTGAATGGCCATGAATTCATCTCAAGGAGAAGGCACCACATTGCTTTGAAGAACCGTGGTGCCACTCACGATTTAGACTTATGTGCAGCCTTGGAGCAACTTACAAGGAATTCAGTAGCCCTGACTTTGCACGGATACACAAGCGATTAACATGGCTGAAGTCGTGATAGGAGTAGCACATCCATGGCAGTGCCATGAATGCCTTCATGCAGTAGCGATAAAAACCAGCATGCACCGACTCAGGGAGCTTATTAATGTTGAATGTGACAAATAGTGTAGGGGTGGGTCTCGAAGCCCCTCCCTGTTTTTTCATCACATGTTCAATTTTGACTACCTCATGGTCGGCCAGCTCTAAGGTGAAGTCATCTATAGAGTAGTCCATGAGTTCCCTAGCATAAACTACTCCTTTCACAAAGTTCATGTTAGAGTGCGGCATTACACTTACCAGGGTGCCATCAATTGTCAACGGACACTAATATTGGCCACCTCAGAGGGATCCAACGCAAGAAAGCTCCTGTCCAAGAAGCAAGTAACCTTCGGCTCTCTACCAATCACACTAGCTAGTGCTCTTCTCTGATGGAACATATTGCCCTTGCCCAACATGCTGCCATCACTTGAGCGGATAACCTGAAAGTGTTTGAAGCCAATGGGCTCAAAAAGACCAGGTAACCTCTGAATGAGGGGCCCTGACGTAATCGAGGCTCCACTCCGCATACTTTTAGTTGTCTGGGACTCGCCACCTGGGAGATACCTGGGCCGGATGTGCCAATCTTGGCTTGGTCACATACTGAAACAGCAGCGGCCCCGTCCTTTCCTGCAGAGAGGAGCCAAGTCTTCTTTGTCTTTTTTCTGTTCATTTTCTTTTTATGAGAGAAGGATAGGGAATAAACCTGCTTCTCTCATCACTGGTAAGAGCCCCTATGCTAGATGGACCGGCCTTGGCAAGATCTCTCCTCTCCTTGTGAGGCCTCAGAGACCTGAGCTCTCTGAGGAGGAACTTGCATAGGGGCAGACTCAAGTTCTGTGCTTGACACCGAGCCAAGGTTCAACCCCATAGAAGATCCTACTGTCTGAGGCATCACAGATCCCATTTAAGGAACCTTTGGCCTCGTCCTTTTGGGCCGGCATCCATCGGGAAGGAGAGGGAGGCATGTACAGTGACCCCCTGTAAGCTTGCTATGTGTGTCAGCAGAACAAATTATCTTACGCATGATTATAGGTATTAGTATATTGATATACCATAAATTTTATGGTATATAATTTAGGGAAGGTTCATCATGAAATTCTTTTTATTTATATTTTGCCCTCCTTACTATGCAGCTAATGAGGTGCAGTATTCCGGCTTGGTTTTTAATAATACCAATAGTAGTTTTTTTACACCATTCTTTAGGCTGAGAGCAGTCTTATATTAAAAAAACAAAATGGTAGATAATTCATTGTACATAGAGGATTATGGAACATGTTCCTATGATCCGGTGTGACAATTTTGAAATAATCTGAATTTATAGCCAATTGTATCCAAATAATCACTAGAACATAGACCTCAGTCAGGCATGTTCATTAGTAAGTAAAAATTTTATTTCTTAAGAATTTAAATCTCTATTTATTCATATTTCTACTTTGTTTTGATAGGCACTAGATTTCCCTCAATTTGTTAAATAATTTGATAGAAAAAGGAGAGTTATAAAGTACTTACTGGTCTGTTGCATGATCTGTAGCAAATGAGAGATGCATTTTTACTAAAGTATAATACTGTGTTGGATTTTGCAAACGAAGAGCAGAAAGCAGCTGATAGACATTTTCTTTACTTGTACTAGAGTCCATTTTAAAATAACTGAGACTAGCTTTTAAAACCATTTATAAGAAATCATTCTTATACTTTCAATATGGTGATATGCCATTTAGGTAAGATTGCACTTACAATTAGAAGACTAATTATCTGATAATCTTTGTGAGCAAATCCATTTAAAATAAAGATACTTGATTCATCTCTGCAAATAAAAAAAAATTATATATAATCTTTATTTACAAATTTCTATAGCCATCATTAAATAATTTTAAGAAAAGATGTACAAGGGTGACTACCTTCTTTGAGCTAAAGTGACTGGAAATACCAATCTGATTACAGCAAAGTTAAACCACCTCACCAAATGAAGTCTGATTCAAGTCAACTTCACAGTAGCTGACATACAGTTGAAAAACCAGGGTTTGGAACCATGATAAACTGTCAGCCCCATAGATAAAGAAAAGGCATCAAAATGGGTGGTAACACCCTTACCAAATAATTTTGTGGAAAAATGAGCAGATTTAGGAGTCTTGGACTCTCCCAGTCCTTAATGCTCCCAACTCTTCAATTTTGGCTATTTAACCCATGTACATTTATTCAATCATTCTTACTTTGCTACTTTTATTAATATTCTTTATGATATATTTCATGATACAAAGGAGAACAACAATAATAGTAAAGTTAATTGTAAGCAAAAGAGGAAGCGTTTGCAATAAAAAAGTTATAGTTATATGAAAATGAACATTAGAAGGGTAAAATTAGATTTTGGGTGAAAATATTTATTTTTATTGTTAAACAGAACTAGCTAAAATCTTATTCAAACTTAATTTTATTTGTAGGCTATGCCAAAATATAGCTATTTTCTCCGTAAAAAATATTAGGGTAAATTTGTTTTCAGCTACTACCAACTGATTACTAAACTATCCTGTGTAACAGGAATGGGGCTAATAGTCAAGTTAATTACAACTTTTATATAAGGACTAAATATATTAAATACCAGTCTTTACAAACAATGCTTATTTGGTACAGAAATTGACCATTGGGGAAGAATTAGGAAATAGTGATCATCAGATAGTTCATTTTAAAATAAAAATTAACAGAGGTAGAATATCTGAAAAATGTTATGCAAGCTCCAAATTTCCATGAAGGGGACTATGGAAAGCTTTAAAACATGCTTAATCTGGTATACATAGTTTACATAAAAAAACTTGGGAGGTTGTAAATAGCAGTGTCAATCTTTGCTGATGACAATAAATTGGCAATGGATAATACAGTTGACCCCCCCATACTTGCAGGGGATAGGGACCACAAACCCCCATGAATATTGAAAAGCCGTGAATAGTTGACGCCACGCCCAACCCTTCCCAAACATCGTAATATGCCCCCTATATTAATTCAAGAAGTTATGTTTTATCATGTTCATACACATACAGTATGAAATAAAGTATCAGAACACATTAAATTATTTTATTGTATAATGTTTACTCACCTGGAGATACATATACTGTACATTGTACATACTGTAGTCGAGCGAGTGAGATCTGAATGCTGATTGGCTGGAATTGCCGTTTTACTACCATGTACGTAGATTTCTGCGGATGTCTGGAAATGGCCCAAATTTTGAATTTTAAGCCCTCCCCCCCAATTTTCCACAGGTAGTTGAAGGCGCGGATGATGAACCGCGAATAGCTGAGGGTCGACTGTATTCATTTTAAAATATTAACGATTTTTAAATTTTCAATGACAAACATTCTTAGTTCTTAAAATGATGTTCACCGATGTCATTTTCACCTTCTGGAACTTAATAATAATGTAATTATTCATTTTGAGAAAATGTTATAATTGTGCTAAATTGTAACCTTTCTGCACCATTATCCACATTTCCTTCAATTTTGGCTTTACTAGTTAGCCAATAGCATACTGTTATATCTGCAGATAATCTGTGCATGCGTGTTTTGACTGCTTAGTAAATACCATGCTTCGTTATATTTCAGATCGTTTACACATGGCTGTCTCTTCAGTTGATATATTAGAATGGGGCAAAAAATACCAAAAATGGAATCTGTTGGGAAGGACTGCAGATCAACAGTATACAGAAAGCACCATGAGGAATTTTAAGTATACTTTGATATACGAGAGGCGGTTAATAAGTTTTGCAATTCAGATATAAGGAAAAGTGTTTTATTATTTTTCAATATAACTACCCTCGACTTCAATGCACTCGCACCACTTGTCCATGAGGCTTTGAATTCCGACAACCAGAAATTTCCTGACTGCTGTTCAATCCACTCCTGGACAGCGAGTCCTGTGAAAGGTAAGTGAATGGCTGAATGGGAAAAGAAAGGAGAGAATGAGGCTGACAGGTGAACGGTTGCTGTGGGAGGATGTGTCAGAACTGTTGAAAGACAGGCGATTTGATGAGGATGGATGGTATAGTGTAAATGTTGGGGGTAAGAAGCCCAGGAGCTTTCCTCCATCCCAGCAGTTTGTCAGCTATCGGGATGCCCTGAGGGCTGCACCAGCTGGGGTGATGTCGAGCTTCCTGGGCCGGCAGGCTGGACAAATGGAAGGGGCCAAATGAGTGGTAAGTGCATGAATGGGTATATGAGGGAGCAACCGAGGTATGTCCCAGCAAATGAGAGACTGAATGGCGTGAGAAAGATTGTGGAATGTCATAGGTGTGGAAGGAAGGGTCATATGTTGGCGGAATGTAGGTGGACATCTGGTGTAAGTTTTGGGTGGTAAGACGGGGCATATGATAAAGGATTGCCAAGAAAGTGTGAAAGAGTGCTTCAAATGTAAAGAAAGAGGCCATTTGAAGAGAGACTGTCCGAAGTTGAATGGTGGAGCGACTGCTGGGGAAAGTATGAAGTATGCTTGTGGTAATTGCAGAAAGGGCGGTCATTATGCGAGGATGTGTCATGACCAGAGGAATGTATGTAGTTATTGTGCGATGGAAGGACATTCAAGTGTAAAGTGTTGGATTAGGCTGAGAGCGCAAGGTGTGAATGGAGTCTGAAGAGGGAAACTGAATTGTAAGAGGAAACCTGGTGAAGTATCCTCTGGGTGATTGAAGAAAGTGAGAGTGCATGGAATAATCCAATTGTGCCTGTACGTAAGCCGGATGGAAGATTGCATCCGTGTGTGGATTATCAAAAGGTGAATGAAAGGACTGTGAAAGAAAGGTTTCCGATGTGTGTATAGTATGCATGGAATGGAGTGGTTTATGAAGCTGGATCTGGTAGGGGGGTATTACCAGATGCCCATTGCTGAGGAGAGCCGGCCAGTAACTGCCTTCTCTTCCACAAAGAGACATTACCAGTTCCGGAACCACAGCTTTGGGTTGGCTAATGCTCCCGGAGCCTTCCAGCAGGCAATGAATGTTGTGTTGAGTAAGTTTGCGAATAAGAATGTGATTGTGTTTCTAGATATTTTTTTAATAATCTGGTGTGAAGGTGAAAGTAGCGAAGTGTGAATGGTTTGCAAAAAAGTAGAATTCCTTGGACATATAGTGAGTGAGAATGGGTTACGAAAGTCGCCAAAGTATGTTGAGAAGGTGTGATTGTTTCTTAAACCTGTGACTGAAGCAACTGAAGTTATTTTGGGGTCTAATTGAATTTCAGCGAAAGTTTATACATGATTGTTCTGGTGTGAGTAAGCCTCTGACTGAGTGGATGGGCAAGAAAGGTAGTACGGTTGTTAGGTGGAATGATAAGATGAATGAGGCTTATGAGAAAATGAAAGAGGCAGCAGCTGAAAATGTTCAATTGGCATATCCGGATTATAGTGTGAATGCTAAAATGCTTGAATTGTATACAGATGTGAGTGGGTATTGTATGGGAGGTTTTCTGATGCAAGAGCAGCGTTTGAATGGAGAGAAAGTCAGACGAATAATTGGGTATGTATCCAAGGCTATGAATGTGGCAGAGAAAAAGTATTCTACTGTGGAGAGAGAGTTAGCTGCGATAAGGTATTGTTTGAAAGTGTTGCGTCCATTTTTGTATGGTGTGAGGTTTGTGATTAAAACAGAGCACCAATCTCTTGTGTATTTGCAATGTATGAAATGGGCTGATAGTAGGATTGCAAGGACTTTCGAAGATTTGAGTGTTTTTGACTATGTGATTGAATACATGCCTGATGAATGGAATGGAGTGGCAGATTTGATGTCAAGGTATCCTGGTACGAATCATGAAAATGTGTGTGGAGTGAGTGATCCTGAGTATTTGCCGAAAGGGATTATGAATGGAAAGGAGAGTAAGGGTGGTGGTGATTCCCTGTTTGAGAGTGTATGGAATGGTTTGCAAGATTTGAAGAGTGATGGAGTAGATGTGAGAGTGCCTGATAGTGTGGATGACTTAAGGAAGGAGGTAATGAGTGAAGTATGTAGGAAGCCTGAAAGTATTGGTATGGCGAGGGTGCAGAACTTTATGAAAGAATTGAGAGCGATGTGTATGCAAGGGGTCCCGCCGTTTCAGGAAGTGTTTGTATGGAGTGATTGTTTATGTGCACTTTGGTGGTGAGAGGCTGATTGTGTACAAAGATGAGAAGATGAAGGGTTTGAATCCTAATGTGGTACATCTGCAGTGTTTGAGCGGTGTGCACTACAATTGGGTGATTGAAAAGTGTTTATATATGAGAGAAGAATGATTGTCTGGATGAAGATGAGTGTGTGGTGAGTGATGATATGGGAGTTGATGATGATGTGGATATCAGTGCTGATGTTGGTCTGCATGTTCCTTCTGTATATTGCGAACATGGTGGACCTGATATGATGGAAGCGAGAGTGAAAGTTGGTGAAAGGTTGTTCTGTGGTTTGATTGATACTGGAGCGCAAGTGTCGTTAGTGAATGAGAGGGTTCTGACTAAGTACGATGAGTTTAGATGTTGTCAACGGAAGCCTATGAAATTACAGATAAGTGGATTGGGGAATGGAATGATAGTGGCATGGAAACAGGTTAGTCTGAGAGTGAGTTTGGGTAATGGTGTGAATGTGAAGCATGACTTTGTGATTCTGAAACATGAGGAAATGCTGTGTTGTTTTCTGCTTGGTGTGGACTTTATTAGATTGAATGATTATTCTTGAGATGCAAGAGATGAGTCCTTTTATAAGTGAGTTGAAGAGGTTTGTGATGATGCGTGTTGATTTGAATGAGTGGCCTGAGTGTTTAAGTGATTTTAAAAGATTTTGTTGTTTGTATGGATGTTGTATATTTTGTGAGGCATATGAAGTGTGGTGATGAGATATGTATGTACCTGTGATGTCCTTGGTTGGCATGATTGGTCTGGTGAAGGTTGTGCATGAATATTATGGGCATATGGGTAAGTTTAAGTTGTAGGAGTGTATAAAGGAGCGTGTGTTCCATCCGTTTCTGAGAACTGTTGCGAATGATGTTGCGACTACATGTGAAAGGTATCCGAGCGAAAGGTGCAAGGTGTGCAAGTGAAACCACCCATGTTGAAAGTTGATGCGAAAGATGGGATTTGATGGATACGGATGACCTTTGATAGGCCCTTGTGGCTTTTGTCATCCGTGAAATTATGTTGTTATGTTGAACCGTTTGAATTGGTAGTGATTGATTGTGCGTCTTTGCTGCGTATGAGTGCTGGGAATATTGGTACGGTTGTTATGGTGGATCATATAAGTAAATTTGCATATGCAGCGTCTGTGAGGGATAAAAGGAGTGTGACTTTTGCGTGTGTGGTTGAGCAAATGTTTTTTCCTATGTGTGTATAGAAACCTAGATGTCTGAGCGATAATGGGCCTGAATTTGTAGAAGTGTTTGAACGGATGTTGAGAGAGAATTGTGTGGAGCATGTGAGAACGACTCTGTATGTACTGTCTTTGAATGGACTGGCTGAATGTACGATAAGAACCTAGTGTGAGATGTTGAGAATGATGAGTACGACATTGAATGACTGGGATGTATGGCTGGGAAGTGTGTTGTGGGCGTATAATTTGACTGTGCATAGTGCAACTGGAATGTCCCCATGTCAGTTTGTGATGGATTTTGAAAGGTGAGTGAAAGATAGGTTTCGTTTGAGTGAAAGTGAGCAGTGTATGTCGTGAGGCACATGAAAAGTTCCGTTCATTTGAGTGAAAGGTTTGATGGACCTTATAGAGTTGTGAGTTTGGGAAAATGGGGTGATGAATGTTTTGGAGAGTTTGAATGGCGGTATGACAGAGAGTGCAGGCTCATCAGAGTCAGTTAAGGAGATAGAGAGAACCTTCTGACTACCTGGTGAGTCATCCAGTGTATGAACTGTGCAGAGAGAGAGGTAAAGAGCATGATGATGAGATTGAATGTGATAGTATGGATTTGTCTGGGAAAGAGCTTGTCTTGGTCTCGAGGAGTACAAAGCGTACAAAGAAGAGTGAAAGGAAGAATGCAAGTATGAATGAAATTAAGTCTGAGCAGTCTTTCTGGTATGGGGGAGCTTGAAAGAGAGATTGAGTGTTTGCATAAACAGGTGAGTGATTTGGCTGGTATAAGTAGATGAGTGAGTGAGCTGCCTGTGCCTGATTTTTCTGGTTTTGGGAACTATGAATGATAGTGTGTTTAGGCAGAATGAACCTAGTGTGGCTGATTTTTCGGGTTTTATGAATGGTAATAGTAGGGATGAGTTTGATGTAGTGAATGATGAAGTGGCTGATTTTTCAGGTTTCTGGTGGGAACCAGTCGAAGGGGTTTCTGGTATGCCTGTTGAGAATACAGGGGATGTGAGTGACCTGTCTGTTTCGCAAGAATGTACCTTGAGTTGGATGAGAGCTGTGAGTGAGGAGCTGATGAATGGGGGTATGAAGAGTGAAGGTTCTGAACGGAAGAGTATGAAAGAATTCTGTCGTGAGATGGGAGAACTGGTAATGAGGGCTAAGAGTATGGTTGATGAGATGATCAATAGTGACAATGAGACTGACAGGACGACTGACGAACAGCCCCGACTAATTGCTACGCATAGCCAGGGACCAGTAGAAGAGTGTGAATGGGTGCAATTGAGTATAAAAGGTACTAAGGATTGAGAGTGTATTGTGAGTGACTGTTGTAGAATGGCTGTGTGGATGGGTTTGTTTTTTGTTTTTTTGTATAAAATTGATTTCCATGTTTTTAAATGGTTTTTTCTTTCTTTCCAGGTGCCATATTCTGGAAATATAGAAAAAACCTTGTAAATTACCCCTGTAATAGAAGCTAACTATTTATTATTGTTAACTACCAAAGGCCACTAGTATTTGACAAAGATTCAAGGATGTGTTATGTCTGACTTGGTTGAGGGCTTATAATAGCCACGCAACTGTGACAAGGTCAGTTATCTTACACCAAGCTCGGAGGTGCTAGTTTGTTTTGTATACCAAGATTTTGTTGTACCACATGAGGCCTCCTTTTGTTGTTTATTGGCTGTTGTAGTCCAAATTTTATTTGGGTTCAATTTTTTTATAGAATTGTTTCTTAGGAACAATTGTTAGTATTTATAAGTAGGATTCATTTTTTTGTGTATAGGAAAATTAACTGTATATTTTTGTGTGAATGGTAATGAGATCTCCAATTTAATCACCCCTCTCTATTGTACTTTTTTGGTAAGTAAAAGGAGTGTATATACAATCCATTTCATACTTTGATTTCTCACATCCGAATTAGTGAAGGAAGCAGGTTGGATCATAACATAACATAATTTCACATGACAAAAGTCACAAGGGCCTATCAAAGGTCATCCGTATCCATCAAATCCCACCCACATAATGCATCCATAGGATTTTGTCAGATCATGAATCTACAATATACAATTTAACAATCCATAGGATTATGTTCAACCATGTATCTACAATATATAATTTAAAGCCTCCATAGGAGTGTCAAAAACAAAATCAAAGTCCCCCAAAATATACAATAAAAAGAAACTGCATCCACAGGAATGAGTCAAGAAACATATCCCCATACCAAAAAGTAAGAAATTAACCCTCCATCCCCATATAATCATCTAATCTGCGCTTGAAAACATTCAAGTTTGGGCTGTCTACAGTCTCAGGTGGCAAACTATTCCAATAATCCACCACTCTGTTAGTGAAAAAATATTTTCTAACATCCAGTCTGAACCTCTGTTTTTTTAATCTTTAAGTGGTGGCCTCTAGTTCTATTAATACCTTCTAACTCAAATAACTAGCTGAAATCCAATTTATCCATCTCAGAAAAGATTTTAAAAAGCTCAATAATATCTTCCCTCACACACCTTCTTTCAAATGAAAACATATTTAATACCTTCAGTCTATCTTCATATTCAAGGTGCTTCAGGGATGGTATTATTTTTGTTGCCCTACTTTGTACTGGCTCTAATATAAAGTTTATATCATGTCTAAAATGTGGTGACCATGCCTGTATACAGTACTCTAAATGTGGCCTGATATAACAGTTGTATAGTTTAAGCATGACCTCCTTACTCTTGTAGCTAACATTTCTTTTAATGTAACCTAGCACCCTATTTGCTCTATTTTTTGCCTCAATACACTGCTTTGAAAATTTCAGTGACCTATCTACTACTACTCCTAAGTCCTTATCTTCAACTGAATTAAGCCAATACCCATCCATCTCATAGCTAAATTCCCTATTATCTCTCCCCATGTTAATAACTTTGCATTTATTAAGGTTAAAAGTCATCTGCCACTTCTGAGCCCAAGCTAACAACTTATTTAAGTCACCCTGCACTTTAAAGCTACCCTCAACCTCTTTGACTACAGCTGCCAATTTAGTGTCATCAGCAAAAATTGACACTTTGCTATTTACACCTTGCCTAAGATCATCTACATAGATTATAAATAATAAAGGGCCTAAAACTGATCCCTGAGGTACGCTACTAATAACATTCCTCCACTCTGACATCACTCCATTCAGTACAACTCTGTTTCCTATTTTTCAGCCATTCAGTTATCCAATTTAAAACCTTCCCACATGCAGCTTTAATTTATGAACTAGTCTTGTATGTGGAACCTTATCAAAAGCTTTGCTGAAATCTAAGTAGATAACATCAACTTTCTCACCCCTATCTAATTCTTTAGTTACATAATCCATAAAATCCAATAAATTAGTTAAACACGATCTACCTTTTCTAAAACCATGCTGAGCATCATTAATTAACCTGCTACTCTTTAGATGATCAGAAATTCCCTTCTTAACAATCTTCTCAAGAATTTTACAGACTATAGAAGTTAAGCTTACCGGTCTAAAGTTATTTGGGTCCTCTTTGCTTCCCTTTTTAAAAATTGGCACTACATTTGCCAATTTCCAAACATTTGGTATTTCTCAGACTCTAGTGGTCTAATAAATATCTTCTCAAGAGCTACTGCAATACTTTCTACACCTTCTTTGAGTATCTTAGAATGAATGTCGACAGGGCCAGATGCCTTATTAGTATTTAACTGCATTATAAGCCCTTTAATTTCTACTCTGTGTATATTAATAGAATTTATCACTACTTCCCTTGACCTAGATTGGGGTTAGTCTAGATTTTCAGCCCGCTACAGCTTTAAAGTGCAGAGTGACTTAAATAAATTATTAACTTGGGCTCAGAAGTGGCAGATGACTTTTACCCTTAAAAAATACAAAGTTCTTAATTAACATGGGAAGGGATAATAGGGAATTTTGCTATGAAATGGATGGGCATTGGCTGAATTCAGTTGAGGATGAGAAGGATTTAGTAGTAGTAGTAGATAGGTCACTGAACTTTTCAAAGCAGTGTATTGAGGCATAAAATAGAGCAAATAGGGTGCTAGGATACATTAAGAGGAATGTTAGCTACAAGAGTAAAGAGGTTATCCTTAAACTCTATAACTCGTATGTTAGGCCACATTTAGAGTACTGTATACAAGCATGGTCACCACATTTTAGACATGACATCAACCTGCTAGTTAGTACAAAGGAGGGCAACAAAAATAATACCTTCCCTGAAGCACCTTAAATATGAAGATAGAATGAGGGTACTAAATATCTTCTCATTTGAGAGAAGATATGATTAAGCTTTATAAAATCTGTTCTGGGATGGATAAGTTGGATTTTAGCAAGTAATTTGAGTTGGAAGGTAGTAATAGGACTAGGGGTCACCACTTAAAAATTAAAAAACAGAAGTGCAGGTTGGGTGGGTTTTGACGGATGCGGATGACCTTTGATAGGCCCTTGTGGCTTTTGTCATCCGTGAAATTATGTTATGTTAACACTTCAGTTTTGGGGCGCACGATAGATGGCGCTGTTTATAGGCTACAATATATGTCTTATGATGTCAGTAATAGGACTAGGGGTCACCACATAAAAATTAAAAAACAGAAGTGCAGGTTGGGTGGGTTTTGACGGATGCGGATGACCTTTGAACAGGTAGCACGTGTTTTATAGAGCTCTCAGTTTTATAGTTTTATAGGTGTTTTATAGGTCAGTCTTCGACTGACCTTTGAACAGGTAGCACGTGTTTTATAGAGCTCTCAGTCTGTTGATCTATTTTTCAGATTTTTCTATAGTTTGTTTGTTTTTTTCTCACCACAATCAGCGAAAGCTAAGTTGCTCTTCTTTTTTTTCTTATTGCTACTTAAGTTCTTTCTTTGTCCGAATAAGTGATGGAGTTTGGGGATGAAAGTGAGCATGAGTGTCGGAATGTATGCATTGGTTGTGGTGTATTAGGTGAGGGGTATACATGTGTTGTATGTGGGCTGCGTGAATGCATTGTAGATTTAGAGGGGATGAGAAGGCAGGATTTAGACAGGATATGTAGGCTGGAGGGGTTAGTTGCTGAGCTCAGGAGGGAACTTAGTGTTAGGCCTAGATTTGGGAATAGGTTAGGTGGTGAGGTAGGCCAGTTAGATGTTTCAGGTGAAGGTAGAGGGCCGGTGGAGGAGGTAGGATATGATAGTTCTAGTGATAGTGAAGTTAGCCCCCTTAGATTAGTTAGAAATAGGCCTAGTGAGGATGGGGGACAGTGGAGAGTGGTTAGGAAACATGAAGCTAGGGAGGCTTCTCCTGTTCTTTGTGAGAATAGGGTTGCCTCTGTTGAGGTGGTTAGCCAGGGGAAGAATAGGTGTGTGAGTCAGAGGGACACAGAACCTATTAGCTTGACTAATAGATTCAGTGCCCTAAGAGAGGAAGTAACTGGAAGTGATATGACTGGTGGGGGTGGAGTTCGAGTGACTGGTAGTTTGAATGAGAATAGGAGTGGGGATGGAGTTAGGTCTGTGGGGGTTAGGAATAGGAGTCTGACTGAAGTGCTTGTGATGGGTGATTCGCGAGTTAGATATTTAGATAGGAAGTTGAATGCAAGTAGATTGAATGGTTTGAGGGTGTGTTTGCCGGGTGCTGGAGTGAGAGATCTGTCTGATAGGTATGAGGAGCTGGTGTCTGGCTGTGCAAGGGATGCGGTTGTGATTACACATGTAGGAGTGAATGATGTGAAGAAAGTGGGTGCATGTGAGTTACGTGAGAGGTACAAGAGGTTGATTGAAAAGGTGAAAGAAAGTAGAATGAAAGGTGTTGTGACAGGTGTGCTTCCAAGAATGGATGTTGGGGTAGAATGGATGTCTCGTGCAATTGGGCTGAATGATTATGTGAGGAGGATGTGTGAGATGGAAGGTGTCATGTTTGTGGATGTGTGGGATAGGTTTGTTGGAATGAAAGAAATGTATGCGATGGATGGACTGCATTTGAGTAGGAGGGGGGTAGATGTGTTGTGGGAGGAGTATGATCGTGTTATTAGGTCTTTGCGGGCGGGAAACTAGATACTAATAGTGGTCAGGGAATTATGAGAGGACATTATAGTACTGAAAGTAGAATGGACTTGGCAGATAACAGAAATAGGTTCCAAGGCGATAGAGGAGAGATCATTCAAGTTTCAAGAGGTACTTCAGGGATAGGGGGGTTAAATTGTTTCTATACAAATGCTCGTAGTCTTAGAAACAAGAAGGATGAGCTATTTAGTTATATTAGCAATGAGGGTATAGATATATTATGTGTTACTGAATCATGGGTTAATGAAATAGAATTTAGTGACACTATAAGTGAATTTGATTTACAGGGCTATAATATGTACATTAGTCAAAGGACAGGTAGGATTGGTGGAGGAATAATTATCTATATAAAAAACAACATTGTTTCAAGTTTAAATACTTCAATAAAGCAGGATGGAGTTGAGTCACTTTGGATAGATATTAGGTTCAGTAAAAATAGAATGGTGCATTTGGGAGCTTTTTACAGGCCACCTGGGCAGACTGATGATATAGATGAACTAATGATAAGGGAAATAAGTAAGGGATGTGAAACAGATGCAGTTATTATTGGGGACTTCAACTTAAACTCTGTAGACTGGGAAAATATGATAGGTAGGGATAGAACAAGTGGCAGGTTCATAGAATGCTTTGAGGATAATTTTTTGAATCAATTTGTTAATGAGCCAACGAGGGGGGACAATATATTAGATTTAGTACTTTCTAACAGTGATCATTTAGTTCAAGAATTGACTGTTGGGGAAGCATTGGGAAATAGTGACCATCAGATAGTTCGTTTTAACTTGGGAATGGAGAAGGGTAAAATAACTGAGAATGCTGAAAAAGTTCCAAATTTTCATAAGGGAGATTATGTAAAACTTCGAAGCTTGCTAAATTTGGTAGACTGGGATATAGAATTCAGAGGTAAAAATGCTTATGGAATGTGGGATACTTTCAAGCATATAATAAATGTAGTCCAAGAACAATGTATCCCAATGAAGGCCATTAGGAACAAAAGTAGGAAACCATTATGGTGGAATCAGGAGATAGCTAGAAAAATTTCAGAGAAGAAAAGGGCATATAAAAAATTACAGGTAGAAAATAATATTCAAAATTTAAGTGATTATAGAATGGCTAGGAATGAGTTAAATAAGATTATAAAGAAGAACAAAAGGGTGTCAGAAATTAAATTAGCTCAGGATAGCAACAAAGATCCTAGAAAGTTCTTTAGTTACTATAAAATTAATAACAAGTCTGGCAGAGTTAAAATAGGACCTATCAAATATGAAGGGTTTGTGAGAGAAACTGATGAGGAAATAGTTGAGGTACTAACTAAATGGTCATTTTGCATCAGTATTTACAAAAGAGAAACTAAATAGTCCTATGTATAGTACTCATAGGTCAGGAAAAGAGGTGTTTACTAACATTTGTGTGGATCGGAGGATGATAAAAGGACTAATAGGTGATTTAGATACTACCAAGGCCTCCGGCCCTGATAATATTCATTCTAGGATACTTAAAGAAGGGGTAGAAAGTATCTCAATAGCTCTGGACAAGTTATATACTAGGTCATTGGAATATGGAGAAATACCCGATGATTGGAAGAGAGCGAATGTAGTCCCCATTTTCAAGAAGGGTAGTAAAGAGGATCCAAATAACTTTAGACCGGTTAGCCTAACTCCTGTAGTCTGTAAAATTCTTGAGAAAATAGTTAAAAAAGGCATTTGCCAACATCTAGAGAGGGAGGGGTTAATCAGCGATGCTCAGCATGGGTTTAGATCAGGTAGATCATGTTTGACTAACTTACTAGACTTTCTGGAGTTTGTAACAGATCAAGTAGATAAGGGAGAGAATGTAGATATAATTTACTTAGATTTTAGTAAAGCATTTGATAAGGTACCACACAGGAGACTAGTTCATAAATTAAAAATGATTGGGATATGTGGGGGTGTTTCAAATTGGATAGCTGAGTGGCTGAAAGACAGGAAGCAAAGGGTAGTGCTAAATGGTGTAAAGTCAGAGTGGAGGGATGTTATCAGTGGGGTTCCTCAGGGATCAGTTCTCGGTCCATTATTATTTGTCATCTATATAAACGATCTTGGGGAGGCAGTTAATAATAAAGTGTCAATTTTTGCGGATGATACCAAATTAGCAGCTGTAGTTAAAGATATTGATGATAATTTTAAAGTGCAGGGGGACTTAAATAAATTGTTATCCTGGGCACATAAGTGGCAAATGACTTTCAACCTTGATAAGTGCAAAGTTAACATAACATAACATAACATAATTACACGGATGACAAAAGCCACAAGGGCCTATCAAAGGTCATCCGCCTCCGTCAAAACCCACCTACAAAAAGCACCATCACCAGGGGAAGACAAAATCAAAGTCCCCCACAATATAATATAACGGATGACAAAAGCCACAAGGGCTCATCATAGGTCATCCAATCAAGCGGCCTCTTTTTCAAGGCACCCAAACTCCCAGGAAAACTACATCCAGAGGATTGAATCCAGAAACAAGGGTATCACCAATCAAGGCTTGTCAAGAACTAAATCATGCAGCTATAGATATATACAAACAATATTAATATATACAAAACTTAGGAACCATCACAACCTTCCCTTCCCATAAACTCATCCAACCTACTCTTAAATACATTTAGATTTGGACTACCTACTACCCTCTGCGGCAATTTGTTCCAGAAGTCTACCACTCTATTGGTGAAAAAATATTTTCTTAAATCCAACCTACACCCTTGCTTTTTAATTTTCAAGTGGTGACCTCTAGTCCGATTTCCATCATCTAACTCAAAAAACTTGCTAACATCCAATTTATCTATCCCAGAAAAATTTTTAAAGAGCTCAATCATATCCCCTCTCACACACCTCCTTTCGAACGAGAACATATTTAATACCCTCAGTCTATCTTCATATTCAAGGTGCCTCAGGGAAGGAATAATCTTTGTTGCCCTCCGTTGCACTGACTCAAGAAGGTCAATATCGTGTCTAAAATGTGGGGACCATGCCTGTATACAGTACTCTAGATGTGGCCTAACATAAGAGTTATAGAGTTTAAGAATAACCTCCTTACTTTTGTAACTGACATTTCTCTTAATAAAACCCAGCACTCTATTTGCCCTATTTCTTGCTTCAATACACTGCTTAGAAAACCTTAATGACTTATCTATTACTACTCCTAGATCTTTCTCATCCTCTACTGAGCTCAGCCAATGCCCATCCATTTCATAGTTAAATTCCGGGATAGATAAGTTAGATGTTAGCAAGTTTTTTGAGTTAGATGATGGAAATCGGACTAGAGGTCACCACTTGAAAATTAAAAAGCAAGGGTGTAGGTTGGATTTAAGAAAATATTTTTTCACCAATAGAGTGGTAGACTTCTGGAACAAATTGCCGCAGAGGGTAGTAGGTAGTCCAAATCTAAATGTATTTAAGAGTAGGTTGGATGAGCTTATGGGAAGGGAAGGTTGTGATGGTTCCTAAGTTTTATATATATTAATATTGTTTGTATATATCTATAGCTGCATGATTTAGTTCTTGACAAGCCTTGATTGGTGATACCCTTGTTTCTGGATGCAATCCTCTGGATGTAGTTTTCCTGGGAATTTGGGTGCCTGAAAAAAGAGGCCGTTTGACTCGGATGACCTATGATGAGCCCTTGTGGCTTTTGTCATCTGTTATATTATATTGTGGGGGACTTTGATTTTGTCTTCCCCTGGTGATGGTGCTTTTTGTGGGTGGGTTTTGACGGAGGCGGATGACCTTTGATAGGCCCTTGTGGCTTTTGTCATCCGTGTAATTATGTTATGTTATGTGACGCACATAGGACTAGGGCATGTAGCTGACAGGTCATAAATGTGGGGATCAACAGAAGAAAATTCTTAATTCCCCACTATCTTTTCATAGGTAAGCAGAGGCCCACCTTAGCTGTGCCACAGGTGAAATTCTACAAACTAAATATCTATTTCCTATCCACATTCAACTTAGGAACTATCACAACCTTCCCTACCTATGAACTCATCCAACCTACTCTTAAATACATTTAAATTTGGACTACCTACTACCCTCTGCAGCAATTTGTTCCAGAAGTCCACCACTCTATTGGTGAAAAAATATTTTCTTAAATCCTCTGGATGCATTTTATGTATATTGTAGATTAGATCTGACGAACTCCTGTAAAGGGTGACAATGTTGATGACTTTTCTCTGTTAAGAAATCTTTTGTATGTTGACTGGAACAGGAGCTGCCAAGTGTAGGCCATGAATGGTCTTTTGCAGTCTCCTTCTTTTCTTATGTTCTTATGTTCAACCTACACCCTTGCTTTTTAATTTTCAAGTGGTGACCTCTAGTCCGATTTCCATCATCTAACTCAAAAAACTCGCTAATATCCAATTTATCTATCCCAGAACAATTTTAAAGAGCTCAATCATATCCCCTCTCAAACGAGAACATATTTAATACCCTCAGTCTATCTATATATTCAAGGTGCCTTAGGGAGGGAATAATCGTTAAATATGTAGACAAGCGGCCCGGCCGGAAAAAAATTATTTTGTGTAAATATTATCGTTTACCCGTGTCATTTCTGATGTCATACCCCACCCCTAACCCCTATTATAATTCACAAAATGATTAAAGGCGCTGACATGATGTAGTTAAAGTATTCACCTCTGTAAACGTCAGAACATTATAAAAATTAGGATTATATACTGGGGGCTGTGCCCCCCAGACGCCCCCCCAAATTTAATGAAACTCAGGATCATCGTAGTGCGGTCCACGCATCATGTTTAACCCCCCACGAGCCAGCCCCTATAAATGTACTCCAAAAACGTGAAACATTTGAGAACATGGACAAAATAGTACATCTTATCGGCCGGGCCACTCGTCTACATATTTACCGATTTAATCTTTGTTGCCCTCAGTTGCACTGACTCAAGAAGGTTAATATCGTGTCTAAAATGTGGGGACCGTGCCTGTATACAGTACTCTCGATGTGGCCTAACATAAAGAGTTATAGAGTTTAAGAATAACCTCCTTACTTTTGTAACTGACATTTCTCTTAATAAAACCCAGCACTCTATTTGCCCTATTTCTTGCTTCAATACACTGCTTAGAAAACCTTAATGACTTATCTATTACTACTCCTAGATCTTTCTCATCCTCTACTGAGCTCAGCCAATGCCCATCCATTTCATAGTTAAATTCTCTATTATCTTTAACTTTACCTACTTAAAATTAAGAGGAAAAAACAACGGTTTAAAAATGATATAAGAAAATTACACGAATAAAACCGCCATATTTTTAAATTGAGGCAGTCTTCACCTCAACTAAAAATTATTTTGAGACAGTGAAAAGCTTTTGTGTATTATGACAGTTTGCGTGTGATTCAGTTGTAGTATTTAAAATATAGGAATCAGCGAAATGTGTTTAAAAAATAAAATTAAATGTATTAATATGAGGAGTTATAGATAATTTTGAATTTAAAGTAGGAAAAATCAAATAAACAATACGTAGAGATGAGGATTCGTTTTGATGTCTAATTCGAACCGCAGTGAATAGTTCAGGTTCAGGTTGTTGAGCCACCCTTTGTATCGGGATATGGCATTTATTTTTTTCTGTGGAGAAGAGAAATAATTTATTAGCCTTGTTCACTTCTCTTCTTCCACACACACTGCAAAAATTTCTTTGTTGCTCTTACTATTGTTGTTCTCTTATCATCTATATCTTTTTTTTGCACACTCAAATCCTAGCACTACATTCAATGACGGTGAGCGGTGCGAGAGGGGATGAAGAAGAGGTTAATTTGAATCACACTGAAGTGAATGGCTCTATCTTCTGTATATACTTAACGTCACCTTCTAAACATAGGATTAATTTTTATGCTTTACACTAATGAACCCCTGTCATTTGGCAGTATGTTATGTAATTTAAATGTGAATTCCAGAACTAATATAACCGTTATATGTTAAGTTATAAGCTTCCATTCATACATTTATGTAGCTTGTCGCATACACGCTCGAGTACGTAAATATAACGGGTAAAAGACACAGATACACATTAGTGTCCCTGTATCTAAACTGTACTACTATTAATTTTTCCAATAGTAAATTGCCATTATTATAGATCTATAATTTGTCATGGTTTCACCCGTAATATAAGGGTCTGCAAATTTGGACACAAGAGTAAGGAGTACAATCCTACATCGTGACTCGAATTCAAACCAAGCTGCTGCTATACTCTTTACCCTTGTTCCACCATTCGGCAAGATCAACTCATCGAATGGATGCATTTGGTAGAGCTCTTAATGAAAGTGCAGAACCTCGTAGATCTACAAAAGCTTTTATTTATCACCCCAAATCTTTCCATAATTCTTTATTGTTTGTAGTGGAATACTACGGGCTCATGGGTGCCAGGGAGTATTTCGATCCCTGATGGCAGCTTTTTTAGGTTAGTTTGGGAGGACTCAGAGAGAGAGAGCAAATTCTTATTAACCGAATTCCTGGGCTTATCTGAAAGGCTTAGGACATCTAAATACAAATAACAGCTAATGCTTTCGCCGCACAGTTGGGTAAGTCCCTAGCATGTTCGTTCCCTATTGACGATGGGAGTCCCCGGACTGTAAGCAAAATGGCATATCAGCGCGTGAAATATGGGCATTACTACAAGTCATCGGGTGATAATCACACGAGTCTTACTGTTTCTTGTCGATGTTCGCAGCCACAGAAGTCGACAGTTTTCTACCAAGCGATGGGCGTGCAAGGAAATTTGAACCCCTCGTGGATCATTTACAGCAACGAGGTTGCAAACCCTAGGAGCTCCACAAACTTATTTTGTGGAAATGGGGCTGGCAGAAGCGGCGGCAAGAGCGGAGAAAGGATCGCGGGCGACGCAGCTCATCCATTCTATCGAAGGAAATACCAACTAAAAAAAAATCAACTAAAGAGCTAACTTGCAGCCGTATTCAGTTTTCTTCTCATCTTGGTCGTCTATCTCCATCATCTTACCTACATATATCAGTACCACTGCGCGATATGGCAAAAAATGGGTGGTGAGTGTAAACAGCCATGCCGTCGTGTCCCATCTGGTTTACCTTCACATTCATCATCTTCACTACGTCCTTTGAACTAAAAGGTAATCAGGTACTAAGCCAATGTGCCTCTGTCTCTATCATTTTGCAGGTTGTCAAAATTCTCGACACACTTGACTTTTAGACTTTCATGTCTAGGAGACGCTAAGGCAGAATCCAGTATTTCTGTGACCAAATTTGCACCCCGTCAGATATTGTCCTTGAGCTGTCAAGTCATATGGCAAAACAACTTACCAATGGCCCATTCTTCTATTTTGAACCATTTGGTCGTAAATTTCGATAGATTTTTCTTGTTAAAATTAATTCTCCCATATTTCGCTTTGCTTTATCTGTATCCATGACACCTTGGTCAATTGCCACACTGTTCTAGCATTTTCCCATAATACTACCCCAAATGTGCAATATGTAACAATTCCCAAATATCCATAACTGCCCACGGAAAATCTTTTAAATGTAAACGGCAGTCACGATGAGATGATCTCTTTAGGGCTTCCTGAAGTGGGCTTATTGCAGGGCCTACACAATCTTGATATATAAGCTGGCTGCCGGGCCACAGTCGTCTACTTGGCTTAGTGCAAAATTGGACTCGACGCCCGCCGAAATCCTCCTATTAGATAAACCGTAATGAAGTAGCCCAAATGTTAAGGAAGGTTTTAAAGTTCGGCTTCATTTCACTGAAAAATTAGGTTGAGGAATAAGTTCTTGCGGGGTTTTAAATGTTGTGTTGATTTAAGTTTTGTTGACGTGATTTGTGCACATATTAAGAAACATTAATAAATAATGAGAGCAAAATTTGCAAAGGTTAGGCTACGTCTCTTAACAGCGTAGACTATTAGGCTTTTGCTTAGGCTACGTCTTGAAGTTGAGTAATAAGTCATTGCGGTTTATTTAAAAGTTGTGTTAAATTATTTTTTTGTTATGTACCCTCAAAATAGAATGTCAAGTTGAAAGAAAGGCGCAGTTTCAACACTTGTTGCTATTCATTTTCAATCGAGACGGGAACAATGCAAACGCAGCCAAAGCTCGTCGAGATATTTGTGCTGTATAAGGAGAAAATGCTTGATCAGAAAGGACAGCTTAATGGTGATTTTCACGTTTCAAAAACGTTCCTTTCAATATTAATGACGAAGAACGTTCTGATCGCCCCATTAAGTTGGATGAAGATTGATTGAACGACCTTCTTCATGAAAATCCTCGTCAATCGACTAGAAAATTGGCTGTACAATTGGCGTGTGATCAGAAAATGGTAGTGAATCACCTTCATTCGATGGGGAAAGTTCAAAAACTCGGTGCATGGGTTCCGCACGCTTTGAGCGAAAGCAACAAACTTCAACGCTCCACGATTGTCGCAGGTTTGCTTGCTCGCCACAAGGCTACTCGTGGATATAAGGACAGATTTCTTCACCGCATTATCACTGGCGACGAAAAGTGGTGTGTTTATGTCCACATGAACCATCGAAAACAATGGCTTAGCCCCAATAAAAAACCACTTCCGCGATTAAAGCAAGGACTTACTTCATCCACGAAAGACGATGTTGTGTGTGTGGTGGGATTGTGAAAGCATCATTCTTTATGAGCTCCTTGCGAACAACGAGATTGTCAATGCAGAACTCTACGTTAAACAAATGTATCGACTCCTCGAAGCTATTCGTCAAAAGCGACCTCATCGACGTTATGGAGTCCTTCTGAAACACGAAAATGCTCGTCCTCACATTGCAAATATGACAAAAGACGCCATCCATCCTCCATATTCGCGAGACTTAGCTCCATCGGATTTCCATCTGTTTCAATCGCTCTCCAACAATTTGCGTGGCGTTTCGTTCAATACTGATGTGGAATTAATAACCTGGTTAGACGAATTCTTCGAGTCAAAATCTAGAGATTTTTATTGCAGAAGCATCGAAAATCTAGTTGAACGTTGGGAAGAAGTCGTAAATAACAACGGAAAATACATTATTGATTAAATTGCATGTTGATATCAATTAAAAATGAAGTCTTTCTAAAATTGTTAATGGTAATGAATAAATTTGATAAAACCGCAAGAACTTATTCCTCAACCCAATAAATATTTACAGAACATAACTATTCAAAGAAAATAATACATGTAATGAACACACTCACATAAGCACACAAAAATATAGGCACATATACATTTCACAGACAAAGAATTAATATAAGTGGCATAATTTTAGTAGAGTAACTGAAAGATCTTCATCTCCATACATTATGCACCCCAACGCACATTACGACACACTATCTCTTTTCATTATATTTAATATTCAAACCTAAAGAAACACAGGTTAGTTATGAACTTAATAAATTATAACAATATTCCTCTCTACAAACAGAACAGGGCAAAAATACAATGAAATACTTGATCAAGCGTCTAATGTGAGTATTTAAAAGTTCTAGCAATTTTCAATGTAACGTTCATCAGGCTTTCTAAGTCGAGTATATGGACGAAGAATAGTTTCAGAGGAGGCGTCAGGGGGAGCAGCTGGAGGAGGAACATCATGAGATGTATCGTTTTCAATAGAACATTCAAGTTTCTATATCGAGTAGATCGACGGGGGATATTTCCAAGGGAGGCTTCAGGGAGGGCAACTGGAGGAGGAACATCATGGCATGATGAATTAGAAACTCGTTCAGTTTCGGCATTTATAGGAGCATCAAGAAACGGAATGGGGGATTTTGTATCGGAATTAAGATTAGGAATATCTTCGATCTTGTTTAATTGGTCTCTCTGGCTAGGGCCAAATCGTGGATAGCCACCGTGTCTTCTCGGCTGTCTGGAAATTTGACGTGTGTGCATATTTAGGATTGGCTTCGGTTAGTTCCACTTCGCGTACTAAAAGATCATCCTTATTCCGTACATGTCATTTTAACAGTACTTTACCGAGTGAAGGAAGCCGGCTAGGTATACTCATTCCCGCCGTGGTCATTCGTGAGAATGAAAAAAACGTTCGTGAGGAGTTGCGTTCGTTGAAGTACATAACAATGAACGCAAGGAATGAATAACATACGGGAGGATGTGTTCCCAATGGTTAATGCTCAAGTTTCAAAACTCCAACGCTGAAGTAACAGTTTTCCATACAATTCCTACATAGCAGTCGCATTGTCAATCCCGGTAGGATGGTAAGGTGTTGAACAACTTGTTGGAACCCCTTTTTGTGCAGAATTATTTGATTTCAGCAGACATGAAAGAAATACTTCGATATGAATGCACGTACCCTGGTGACCCGAAAAGAGAATATAGCGTAGTAAGACACCGTATAACAGCTGATGAAGATATATCCTTACAAGGAAAAGCAAAGGGAAAACGCGAGTATTCGTCTACTAGAACTAATAAATACTTATTGGGAGAAGAAGAGGGCACTGGGCCTTTAAAATCCAGGATTATTCGATCAAAAGGGCGCATTGCACAGATAAGCTCTTGCCTCTCTGAGCGATAATATCGAGGTTTTAATATCAAGATTATTGTGCGTCATGCGTGAGCAGAAAGGGCGTGATAAGACGCCAGCAGCTCTGTAGAGCGAACCTGGTCGATGTATAAATTCGTAGCAAAAGGACATCAATTCTAAACGCCATCTTTCAATGTTTCCGTTCTTTATTTTACTCTTATGACGTGAATCAAACATGTAAGATACAGATTTTTTATCTGTAATTAAGGTAAACTTACGAGAGACGAGAAGAAAATGACGTCACCTTTTGTTCGCTCTCTCTCTCTCTCTCTCTCTCTCTCTCTCTCTCTCTCTCTTACACACACACACACACACACGTGTAACACTCATTATTTCACGCACATCAATTCTAAAATTCATTTATTCTACTCTACATATATGATATTTGCATTTACAAACCACATGAATTCAAAACGCATCACAATCACAAACCAGTAATCGTTGAATGACCAAACGTCTTCAACTATGCAATCATCAACCGAAGCACAGCGAGATTTGGTCAAAATACCTCACCCGTTTCTCTCACTTCCGATTTATGGTGCATCACACCCAGTCGCTTGGCTTGAACCTTGTGGTTTAATTCTTCGCCCTTAAGCCATGACGGAAGAAGAGGAGATTGCTGCCATAATTTAAAAAGTTCCCATAGGTATTTTCATTAAATTTAAGCCCTTGGGGATATCCTTTTTAATGGGAAGAAAGTGGGAGCATATGATGAATTGAGTGAGATTTTCCGAAAAGAATTTGGGAAGTCACAGGTTGAAGACTTGAGTGAGCTCCTTAACAGTCCAATTTCAAATTTCAATTTTAACCTCAAATTCTCCTTTAAACTAGAAATGCATGGGGCAAAAGGGTCTATATCCCCTGCCTACACTTCACTTGCTCAGATAGGTAGTTCCTTCCGCATTTTTGACCCACTTTCTGGTTTCTCATTCATGGTTGACACTGGTGCAGAATGCACTGTCATATTAATTATTAGGGGCAACGAAGCTTGTGCTCCCTCAGATTTAGTTCTGAGGGCAGCTAATTCGACCAATATTAGAACGTATGGAAGGTGTAGCCTTCAAGTCTCACTCAGTCTCCGTCGAGTTTTTCGATGGATCTTCGTCATGGCTGAGGTAGACTGTCGAAACTGGGCCTCGGTTTTCTTTCGGTTCACGACCCTTTGATCGATTCTCGTCACCGCAAGCTTGTAGAGCAAAGCTTTAAGCTTCATTCACTGTTTCAGATTCGTACTCACCTTGACATAGTTCCCTCCTTTCTATTCGTCTCCCACCAACCGAGACACCATTTCAGCGGCTTTTCAGGAGTTTCCCGACATTACCCTTCCACCTTCGAAGGATAGGCCCATTAACCATAATGTGTTACATCGGATCGAGATAACGGGTGGTCCCGTATTCTCCCAACCTCGTCGTCTAGCCCCAGATAGACTGCAATGCTTGATGAATTTCAATTCATGGTGGATCTGGCATTTGTGTGCCTTCCGCTTTTCCGTGTGCCTCTCCACTCCACATTGTGTCTAAACCCACGCTGGGTAGATTCATAGCAGTTGGGGATTACAGAGCTCTTAACGGTGAAACAATCCCTGATCGCTATTCTTTGCCGTACCTAGCCGATTTCACTTCACCTCTCTCCGGCTCTACAATCTTTTATCGCTTACATCTGGTTCGTGCTTTCAACCAGATACCTATTAACCCAGACGATATTTCAACGACTATGATCACCAATCCGTTTGGTTCTTTTGAAATGGTTAGAATGCCCTATGGTTTGCTTAACTCTGGTCAACCTTTTCAAATCTTGATGGACCAAGTTCTTAGGGGTCTTCCTTTTGTTTTTGCTGCCTTTACGACTGTTAATAGCATCTTCTTGTCTCTAGGAACACCTTTCTCAGCTTCGTCAAGTCTTTTCTCACCTTCAAGAGTACGGTATTGTGCTAGTGGCTCATCCTTCTCCAGGAACACCCATCAGCGTCTCCTCGGACGAATCCTCGACTCACGTAGGTATAACCTTGCATCAGAAGATTGGTGACCAATGGCGACTTCCTGCTTTCTTTTCTCGCTCTCTTTTAAAATAGGTATAATACGTTCTCTTGCGAGCTACTTAGAATATACCTCGCAATCTGCCACTTCGCCATCATTTGGAAGGGCGTGAATTCACTATTTTTACTGACCATAAGCCTCTGGTCGGTGTCTGCTCCTCTCGTTCCACGTATTCAGTGCACACTGCAGTTGATACTCGTCACATTGACTTCATTCTGCAGCTGACGAGCGATATTCGCCATGTTCCTGGCTCTTTACACATCGTACCAGACGCGCTTTCTCGCATTTCCCGATTTCGGCGACGCAACTCTCTCGCACTGTGCCCATCGATCATGCGACAATAGCGCTGGCCTAGGAACAGGATGAAGATACGCAAACTCTGCGTCACTCTTCTCAACTCGTTGTTCGTGAAGTCAAATTACCAGACAGTCTATCCAGGAGCATCCTGGTCGACTATTCATTGCCTGACTGTCTTCGTCCTCTGATTCTTCTCGCTTACCGTTGGCACATTTTCGACCAAATTCACGGTATCTCTCATCGTCGCGCCAATGCTACACGCAAGCTCGTCTCACAACGCTTCGCGTAGCAAGGTATGAATGCCGACGTGGCCAAATCAACTTGCTCATGCCTGCCATGCGATTCCTTGTGTTTATATAGTTTAAATTCTGTGTGGTCTCACTTTGTTTAATACGTTTATGACCACTGTGTTTGTATATAAATAAAGAGGTGCATGTGCTATAGTTGGTGCTCGCTAGGTAGGTAAGTGATTACTTTGTTGGTGTGGTTCTTTTTGCAATTTATTGCTTTCGGAAGGTACGTTACCGGACACCTTCCCATGCCTCCGAGGAAGTCACCCAAGAAGGTCACCCCAAAGACGGGTGCCCAGCCTGCCACGCAGTACCGCGCCTACCGCTCGATAAGCTCCGATCCCGGAACTTCGAGACGGGATACGTTCCCTCCTTGACCCACCCCTCCCCAAAATCCTCCTTCTGCATCCGAGTCGGAGGACAAGGATTCCCCTAGGCGTCAGGCGCTCGACTCTCTTAGCACTCGGGAGGTGCCGCCCCAGCATCAGAACAGTATGGCCAACTCGAGTCTGTTAAACCCGCGAAAGGACCTAACCCTGGCCTAAAAACCAAACCTTCCCGATGTTGGTTTCCAACCGGCCCTAGGTCTCCGCCAGATAGTCCAGCTCCTTAGAGTCATCCCAGGCTGGGACCTTATTGTAGAGCATCTTCGAGCTCGTATTACTTTCCCCAACTCACCGTTCCGTACCCGGGACGCTGAGGAAATTGAACTTCTAATTATCTTCCACCATCTGTGGGACAGGTTGAGAACCCCGGAGGAAGCTAGCTAGACTAAATACCCGACTTAGACTATATTATTTGGTTTCCCTGGTAAATTGGGCATATGCCCTAGAGGACTCGCGTCTGCAGTCAACCCAAGGTGTTTGCATAAATATTGACTCGGTGCTGTATAACCGTGCATTGTTCCGCACACAGTACTCGGACTATGCATCTAGACCACGACAACAGCCCCAGCGACAGCAAGGCCAACAGCAGGGCCAACAGCAGGAGCGTAGGCCGAGAAACCGGCCTCGCGAAAAGGGAAGGGAAGGGGGCGCTAAACCCCGTAAGCCTTAATGAATGGGCCGAGGAGTCCTGGGCCATATAATAAATTTTGTTTGGTCCTGTTTGACCCTTTAGCAAAAAAACAGTAAAGGATCCCCTGCAACGTTACATCTCTGACTTCGTGCCCGGCAGTGTCTGCCGGGTAAGGGGTTAAGGTATACTTAGGGGGCTATAAGCATTATGCTTCCCCCTCCCCGCTATGAGGCATCCATTGTCCAGACCCTGGTTCGTTCAGGAGTACTGGAAGAATCCTCCGAGGTTAGATGCTGCCATCGCGTTTTCCTGGTTTCCAAGAACCCCTCCGAGGACCGCCTTGTTTATGACATGTCCCCGTTAACGTTGTCTGATCATTATTATAGTTCACCCCCTTTCAGCTCCCTTCCCTTGGAAAGGTTCTCCAAGAGGCTCCCCGGGGCTCGTAGGCGGTCAAGATATACTTGTGCCACGGCTTTTACAACATCCCCCTCCACCCCAGGGCTCGGGGTTGGTTCGGGATAAAATGTGAGGGCCGCACATACAGGTTTAGCAGACTGCCATGGGTTTCAGCGGGATCCCTTACATAATGCAGCCATGGCCCGTGTAAGAGGATGCACGGCGTTCACGTACTTAGATGATATTCTCCTGATTGGCTCATTCAGGAACCTTAGGCTATTAGTAAGTGACATCAGAGCCTCCTCGCTAGCCATTAATATCCCAAAGAGTACCCTGCTGCCCACCAAATCCCTCATATACCTCGGGGTGGAAATTGACCTGCGCTCAAGGTCTATCCGCATCACCGACAAGATTGCCCGACTAACTCGCCTCGCGCTTGAGTGGGCCCCCAAGGTCCACAAGGCTTCCCTCTTCTGGGGGAGGTTGGGGGGGGGCTTCTCAACTTCATCTGCGGGGCCTCCTCCCTGCCCAGGTTCTGAGCCCAACTTACCTACGCCGATTCCAATAGGGTTTCCCTCCTGGGGGCCTTGTTGTCCTCCGAATGGGTACCCTGGTTCTCGCCTGAAAAAGAGGGAATGATTTATTCTGACGCTACTCCCCATGCGATGGGGTGGATTCTCCCAAATCAGGAGCCGGCAACGATCGTACTTGGAGGCAGCACCCACACCATGTGAGCAGAATATATCGCTTTGTTGATAACCTTTTGTACTAACCCCGATGCCCATTTATTTTCTGATTCTATGGCCGCTTTGGCCCTTTTGTTAAAGGGATCTATTTTGCTTTGTCTCTTAGGCCTTCTGCCAACTAGATACCTCTTATTTTATCATTTTCTGTATATTCACAGGAGACCGGTGGGGACATAGTTCCCCTTTGAAGAAAACCCGGCCGACCTCCCGAGTCGCCCTAATCTTTGGTGGCACAATTTTAATGACATCATTAACTGACTTAAAGTGACGTCATGACAATTATGATATCGATCCCGCTCCGCCTGTATAACGGACGTTCGGGTCGCCGGTGGGGACTTGTGTTTCCGCCGTGCTCCTGAATCCTTGTGTTTATATAGTTTAAATTATGTGTGGTGTCACTTTGTTTAATACGTTCATGACCACTGTGTTTGTATATAAGCCAAAACCCCTCTGGTCCCTTTTCCTCTTCCTTCGTCGCTTTTGCCGCCATTCACGTCGATCTAGTAGGTCATCTGCCTTACTCTCGTGGTTGCATTTATTTTCTCACCATGATCGATCGTTTTACTCGTTGGTCAGAGGTAGTTCCTATCTCGGACATCAGAGCTTCTACTGTCACTCGAGCCTTCGTCTCAGCATGGGTTGCTCGTTTTGATGTTCCCCAACGATAATGATTGATCGTGGCAACCAAATTAAATCCCACCAATGGGGTGCACTCATGTTAGTGCTTGGCTCCTTTCGCCTTCGTACCACTAGTTATCACTACCAAAGCAACGCCAAACTGGAACTGTTGCACAGGACTCTAAAAGCAAGCTTACGCTCCACAGATCCTAACATTACTTAGGTGAATAAGCTACTTTTGATTCACCTGGGCATTCGTTCATTCTTGAAATCGGACTTAGCCTGCTCTGTGGCGGAACTTGTATATGGTACTCAACTTCGTCTCCCTGGTCAGTTCTTTTCTTCTTGTGACCGACCTCTACCTTCTCACCTGATCCTGCTTCCTATGTACACGATTTTGTACGGGTGGGGGCTCAGTTTAAGCCTACCACCAATAGAGTGTATGCCAATCTAAAAGCCGTCGTGCCGAAAGAGATGACAAGTTGTTCACATGTTTTTGTCCGTCACGATTCAATTCGCTATTCATTGGAACCTGTCTATGATGGACCCCTTCTCGTCATATGTAAGAAGCCGAAGTTCTTCGTCATTCAGCTTGGCACCAAGCAGGATACTGTTTCCATAGACAGCCTGAAACCAGCCTTTATTTAAAACGTTCACCTCAAACATCCTCTTCCCACTTCTTCCCCCACTATAACCTTTTATGGTCCAGGACGTCCTTAAAATAACCCTCAAACCCCCCTTACAAACACCATTGATACACAAACTTCATATTCCATCTTGTTGCCTACGCCTCTTCTGTTGCAGGAACCCCCGGCGGCAGTGGTGGTCAGTCAGGGGGAAAATCTGCTCGTGCCGGTTCCTCGTACCACGCAACTGGTACTACCACAGCGAATACGTGTTCCCGTGCTCGCAGCCAAACCACTGGCACTGTGACATGCTCCGGTCTCGTCATAATGAGACCTCGGCGTTATCAGGACTAGCAAGACCATATTTTAAAATAAGGGACGGCAACTTTCTGGTGTTGGGAGTATTTGTAGCACTCTGATTCTTATTAATCTGCAGTACTCCAAAAATAAAAATAATGTACGTGTATATAATGATTTCTGTATTACTCAAAATAATTAAAATCAATTTATCATTCAAAGTAACTTGTATCTGAATGTAAATCGAACTTAAGCGGAGTGAGAAGTCAAAACAATATATATATATATATATATATATATATATATATATATATATATATATATATATATATATATATATATATATATATATATATATTAAAACTCTCGAAATACGTTTTAATAATGTAACTGCAAAGACTCAGAAAATGTGTAATCGAAAATCTTCTAGTCCCACCCTCGTCGTCCTCCAAACAGGTTTGTTCAAATAAAAAGGTGTTTGACTATTCAGATCTGTAAATATATTTCCGAGGAGTATATTATCCAGGAGGATGTCCCACAAGGTAGCTGTCTGAGACCTTTACTGTACCTAGTGTAGACATTGGATATACCTCTCTTTAGTTCTAGAGGATGTGGTGAATTTCTAATTCGGGGACGACATCACTTAAATCGTACTCAGTTCCTATAGGAACACTGGAATTCAAGAAAGGGAAATAGCTACCAGAATATAAAACACCAGATACGAGAAGAAATGGAAAATTAAAACAAATCGTCTAAAATTCAAGATCCTCCCAGTTAACTGCCGTAAATTTTAGGAGGTCATCGTCAACGACGAATTATACTCATGCTCCAAGGAAGATAACGTCCCACGATTGCACGTTACCGCAATATGTTATAAGACGCACATTAATAACAGAAACTCCTGAGCCAAAAGAGAACGTAGCAAGATCTACAGGTTCATGAACCTCAGCACAAATAACATCAAAAAGAAATAGACTGCACTGGTTCGCTCAACATTGGTGTAGCCGGCAGTAGTAATGAAGGCAGAAAGTTCCTAACTCTCCTAGGCAAATGCAGAGAGTGCAGAACAAAGCCACCCTGCTAATTGCTGGCGCGCGCAGACTGGACCATATTCGGCAAACGGTGCTGTACGAGAGAGAAGGCCTGAAGCCAATGAATAGGAAACTCCAGAGGCTAGGAAAAAATCTGGAACAAAATGGCACAGCAAATACTCTCACCATTAGAAAACAAAATAAGCATTCCACGAGCTAAGCTGCAAACCGTCACCAAGAGGGATTTATTTTCAAGCGGGAGAAACTGCTTTCCTGAAGCCAGGATTGCGATTTATAAATAAACGAGAGCACAAATTAAGACAATAATTAAGTAATAAATTAATACCTACTACAACATCAATTAATCAAAGTAGCTAAAATAACAAGGTCTGCTGACTAAAAGTCTGGTGTTCTCAATTATTTTGATTTATAACTTTATGACCTTGAAAAATTTCAATAATTTCTGGACTAATCTTGGGAGAACCTTGGCAATTATAATATTCGAAAGAGAATGCAAAACAACATAAAGTTTCAAATTTCGTTAGAATCGGCCAAATAGTTATGAAGTAATTGCCAAACAATTCTCCGGCTAACCTTGGGAGGACTTTGGCAATTATATCATTTGAAGGGGAATGTAAAAACAACATAAGAATTTCAAAGTTCGTTGGGATCGTCGGAATAGTTATAATGTTATTTCCAAAACAAAATAATCCCGGGATAAACTTGTGAGGACCTTGGCAATTATCAGAGGTGGGTGGTCCGATTCGGAAGTCCGATTAATTGGACTCGCATTTTTGAATCAGATAATCGAATCGGACTAACCCCCGCCAAACGAATCGGATAATCGCAATTTGACGGCCGAAAATTTAAAGCCATTAATCCAGGTCGACGTCGTCTTCGTTATTTCCCAATAGCAGTTTCTTAATAAACTTTTCTATATTTTTCTTGAGTAAATATTTTTCGTTTTATTCTATTCACTCTTTCGTATTTTCTCTATAATATAATACGTAAAATATAATGATTAATTATTAAATCATATATAACAAAAAGGTTATATTTTACAAGTATAAAATAGGTATAATACGTGTTTAGTTTTGGTTTTTCGTACGAGTCTCATATCGGTTAAGTGACGCGCCGCACCAGTTTAGAGCCAGTCGTCATGAGACCAAGCTGCTGCTGCGCTGCTTCCTTGCCACCACTTGTAAACGCTTCGAAGTAATCCTTCTGTTTTTATTTTTCTGCTATTGCGGCCCCCAACGGCAGTAAATTGCCCCATTAGTATTTGGATTTAGTATTTCTATTTCGTTCTAATCATGATTACTAACTCTATAATTTAAGCAGGGGATTTTTTGAGTATTTGAATAAAAATTTCATCCTAGTTTGGTTATGACTTATGAATTTTATCAAAGTTCAGAAATAAATATAAGTATCGAAATTTTGTGAATTTTTTAAAATCAAAAGAATTACAAATGATGAAGTTCAGAAAATTTATTTTTATATATCTTCTATAACTATATTTTAGCAACGTGATATTTTGAAAGCGAGGAAATTTAGTTTAGAGTTCCTTTTTAAAATTATTATCATTGGCGAAGTTCAGAAAAGTTATAAAAATTTAACCATGATGCTTTTTTTAGATTTTAAATTTTACCTTAGTAGCGAAGCGCAAGTTAGTGGCGACGCCATTGCCTGGCGGTTTTCATATGATCATATCTAGACTATTAGTTTTATAAAGTAATGATAAATCAAAATTAAAGTTCTTGAATTAGCCATTTCATACAAGTTTCATCATGTATTCGTGCGCACCGACTTCTTACTTGTGCGCACTTGCTTGTTGCTAGTTCGCAGTTATTTGTACATTCAACTTAGCATTTATTTGTGCGTTTCGTAATTTTGTGTCTAAATACACTCTTCTCCAAGTATAACACGCCGCTCCCGAGCTCCGCCTCGGACGAGCGCGTGTTCAGCAATGAGTCGGACATCCTCAGGCCTAAGAGAGCGGCCTTCGCTGCACCGATCTTCGAGGCCCTCATCTTCATGAAGAGCAACCTCCACCTCCTCAAGGAGGCCCACGAGGTGGAGGAGGAAGACGACGACTAAGCTGTCGGGGTTAGAGTAGAGTAGAGTGGAAAACTTTAAATATTATGAAATATATATGGAACAAAGTTGTTAGTTGACTCTATCTTTATTTCTGAGAGAAAATATTAGTATTACTACGTGTATTTTGTGTAATATGTACTGTATAGTCTAAATTTTTGTTATTTTATATTTTAAATAAAATAAAATGTTTATTTTTTATCTTAAAAGCTTGGTTTCTCTTTGTATTAGTTAGAAATGGCATATTTAGGGTAAAAAAAAGCATTAAATTCCCTTTATAAACATTGAATATCGCTTTATAAACATTGAATCGCTTTTAAAAATATCGAATCAAATTTGAAAAATTTAATCGAGTCAGATGATCGGTAATCGGACTTAGATTTTTAGCATCCGAATCGGATAATCGAATCGGACTTGAAGAGCTGGCGAATCGGTAATCGCTAATCGGACCTCAATTTTTTCGAATCGCGCCAACATAAGAGTTTCAAATTTCGTTAGACTCGGCCGAATAGTAACATTGTTATTACGAAAATATAAAAAAAGCCAAACGTGGACTGGCCGACCTTATGAGATGTAGAGTCGCCTGCGACTAGACTCGCACACAAGTAACAAGGTATGCTGAGCAAAGGTCCCGTGCTCCCACAATTCTGATTTATGACTTACAAAACTTTCAATAATTCCAGGACAGACCTTGGGAGGACCTTGACAATGATATCATGCGATAGAGAATGTAAAACAACATAAGAGTTTCAAAGCTCGTTAGAATCGGCCAAAGAGTTACGAAGTTATTGCCAAATAATTTCCCGGCGAGCCTTGGGAGGACTTTGGCAAATATATCACCCGAAAGATAAGGGAAAACAATATAAGGTTTTCAAAATCGTTAGAATCGGCCAAATAGTTATGTTGTTATTGCTAAAACAAAATAAATCCCGGGCTAACCTTGGAAGGACTTTGCCAATTATACCATTCGAAAGAGAATGTAAAACAACATAAGAGTTTCAAAGTTCGTTAGAATCGGCCAAATAGTTATGAAGTAATTGCCAAACAATTCCCCGGCTAACCTTGGGAGGACTTTGGCAATTATATCATTTGAAAGGGAATGTAAAAGCAACATAAGAATTTCAAAGTTCGTTGGAATCGTCGGAGTAGTTATGATGTTATTTCCAAAACAAAATAATTCTAGGCTAAACTTGGGAAGACCTTGGCAATTATATCATTCGAAAGTGAATGTAAAATAACCTAAGAGTTTCAAATTTCGTTAGACTCGGCCGAATAGTTACCTTTTTATTACGAAAATATATATGGAAAACGTTGACCCACCAAAATTATGAGATATAGAGTCGCACGCGACTAACAAGGTCTGCTGACCAAAAGTCGCGTGCTCCCACTTATTCTGATTTATGGCCTTAGGACCTTCAAAACTTTTAATAATTCCATGACTAACCTTGCGAGGACCTTTGCACTTATATAATTTAAAGCGAATGTAAAACAACGTAAGGATTTCAAATTTCGTTAGAATCACCCAAAGAGTTACGAAGTTATTGCCAAATAATTTCCGTGCTATCCTTGGAAGGACTTTGGTAATTATATCATTCGAAAGAGAATGTAAAACAACATTGGGCTTTCAAATTTCGTTAGAATCGGCCAAATATTTATGATGTTATTGCAAAATAATCCCCAGGCTAATCTTGGGAGGACTTTGGAAAATATATCATTCGAAAGATAATATAAAACGACATAATTGTTTCAAATTTCGCTAGAATTGGCCGAATATTTGTGATGTTTTTTCTAAAACAAAATAATTCGCGGGCTATCCTTGGGAGAACCTTGACAATTTTATCATTCGAAAGAGAATGTAAAACAAGATAAAGTTTCAAATTTCGTTCGAATTTGCCAAATAGTTATGAAGTTATTGCCAAATAATTCCCCGGCTAACTGTGGAAGGACTTTGACAATTAAATCATTCGAAAGAGAATGTAAAAACAACATAAGAGTTTCAAAGTTCGTTGGAATCGGCAGAATAGTTATGATGTTATTGCCAAAACAAAATAATTCCGGGCTAAACTTGGGGGGGACCTTGGCAATTATATCATTCGAAAGTGAATGTAAAATAACGTAGGAGTTTCAAATTTCGTTAGACTCGGCCGAATAGTTACATTATTATTACGAAAACATAAAAAAAGCAAAACGGAGACCGATAGACACAGAAGGATGTAGAGTCGCCCACGACTAAACAGAGGCAAAATGCCACAGAAAAAGTCAAAAGGAAAAATCTAGAAAAAAAAGAGGCGTAATCCTCAAATCCTTAAAAAAAAATAGAGAGGCCAAACTAATCTACCCGTGTAATGACTTCCGCAAAAGAAAGGTCATTGAATCCACCCTTATAGATGAAATCCCCAACTTTATCTTTTCGGATGGGCAATCTAAATGCAGCCCCTACGTCAAAGATCTACTCTTGAAAGATATTCTTAATGAACTTAAATTCCCGCCCCCTGATTAGGAACTCAAATTGGATCTCTGTAAACTATATATATATATATATATATATATATATATATATATATATATATATATATATATATATATATATATATATATTGCACGCTTGGTGTGACTGCATGTATTCTTAGTGTTCGAGTGAGGCTGGCATGACAAACTCCATGCCGAAACTGGTCTCTAGATAATAAACTACTAAGCTCCTCCACAGTGGTTTTATTTACACATTTGGAATCTGTCCTTGGATTTAACAATTGTTCTGATATATATCCTCCTCTTGTCTCTCTTATCCTCCCTTTCCATTTCTTATCAAAGACCCACATCGTTATATATATATATATATATATATATATATATATATATATATATATATATATATATATATATATATATATATATATATATATATATATAAAGCGGATTGGAGTTAGTACTTTCGTTTATTCGACATTTTCAAACTCACAATGGTAAGAAAAAATAAGACACACAGTATTTATACTAAGCGCGTTTTCTTATAAGGTCAACTTTTTAATGCTATCAAAATAATTCGGATTTTAGAAAAAGTGATAAAATTGGATCTAGCGAAAACAGCTCTGGGCTAATATTGAGATTACTCTCCTTTGTATGGGAGATTAAAAATGATTCCAGGATATTTCTCTTTATAAAATCATTACTATGGATTATAGTATCAGTTTTTGACCAGTTAATTCCATATCCCATCTTGGAATTGTGGACAGCTAAGGCATTATTCAGATAACCCTAAATTACTTCATTTTTGTGTTGTTGGGTTCTTATGGAAACATTTTTGGAAGTTTGGCCCACATAGAATAAATTACAATCTAAACATGGAATTCGATAAATTACATTATTATCATTATTGGGGCTATGCTTTATTAAGAGATTTTTTATTGTATGATTGTATTTAAAGGCTACCTTAATATTAAGTTGTTTTAGAATGGGCACTACAGACATAAAATTATCATGATAGGGTAAAATTAATAGGTTTTACAAGGTTGTATTGTCTCTAATTTACAATTATAAAATGTTTTTTTGGCTATATTCATACATTTTTCTAGAAAGTACTTTGGGTAGCATAAATTGGTAGCAATATCTTCAATTTTTGTGCATTCTTTATCTATATAGTCGGGATTACATATTCGAAGAGCCCTAAGATACGTGGAGGAAAAAACAGCAGATTTTATATTTTTGGCATGACTTGAATAAAAATGGACATAAGATAAATTATTTGTCGGTTTCCTATTAACAATAAATTTAAATCTATGTGGTTCTCTAATTATTAGGACATACAAAAATGGAAGGCTCTTATTTACTTCTTTTTCTACGGTAAATTTAATTGACATTTTCCAATGAATTGATAATTAAAAGAAAACTATCGATGTCAAAACTGTTGTTTAAAATTACCAAGATGTCGTCAACATATCGGAACCAAACAATTTGAGTAGACCAAAGAGGGGGGATCAATCTAGTTTCGAAAAATTTCATATATAAATTTGACAATAAGGGCGATAAGGGATTACCTATAGCCATACCAAACACTTGTTCATAGAATTTGCCGTTGAAACTAAATTTTAAGTTTGCTTGTTATGCGTTACGTCACTCGTTAAGCGAGTTAAAATAAAAAAAGCTCGTTAAGCGAGGTTTGCTTGTATTTCCAAAATATAATATGTTTACGTATAATATATTATAGACATAAAAAATAGCTATAGGTCCATATTATTTATTTTTTACAATTTTTTTTTACAGATTTAATTTTTTAATAGTAAGTGCAATTTTACAACTTTAACTGGCTGCCATGGGGACCAAATATTACCTATAGGTTGTCACCAGAACAACATTCAATATATTTAGATTACAATGTTGGCAATAAGGTCAATCTGTACTATTGAACGGCAAATATTATCAAACTGTCGAATAAACTAGAAACAGTGTTGAAGCTATATGGATGCAATGTACATAGAAAACTACAATTCTGTCTACTATGTGAGTGAAGTGTATGTAAAAGGGGGCACAGACCGAAATAGCAAAGAGAGGACATGAGGACATCTGACCGAGACGGGTGTTGGCCCTGTGACTAAGAGATGGGGCAAAGTGGACGAGTATGATTGGGTTATGCTGAACGTCTTGTGAGTGAGTAAAGTATGTTTGTGAAGATAGGGATTGAGGCATGGTGAGGTGAGACGATCTTAGGTAGGAGTGATGCTTCATTTACATAGATGTCAAATTTAATATATTGTACACGTCAGATATTATTAGATTATGAACTAGTAACGGCATTAAAAACTACCGATATTCAACTATAATATAACGCCAGGACCGTCTCTAAGACAAGAAATCACCAATTAGTTAGGAGGTCATGTTGTATACATGCACTGTTGAAGTCCACAGCAGTGGCAGCGTAATTGATTTTAATTTGTATTCTCTTTATTTTTCTTACAAGTTTTTTGTCTGGGTCTTTTAGGCGAGAAAAAAACTACCGATGTTCAACTAAAATATAACGCCAGGTGTATATATTTGTATCGGTCTGATCCACGTCTGTAATTTCGCCTATTTAGTTACTGAGGAATGAAATTCGGTTTTCAATTTAACAAAATATATAAATGCACTAATCATCTGATTATGGTGAATATAATTATAGTTAACTATAATAAAATTTTAGAACGTTGTTAAGTATTAATTTCAACTAGAAGTTTGATACTCTGATAAGTATTATACATGGTGTTCAAGAAGTATATCCGTATAATAAAAATTATTCTCTTGTGCAGAAGCTGCATTCGGATCATTTGGGTGAATATGAATCGGAAAAGAAACCTCCAAGCGTCCAGCTAAATAAGAAGATACCAGTGGCAGCAATGCTAGCTCTGCCGGAATTAACAAGCAATCAAAACGAACATGGTCCAGTTTTTCACGCAGATACATTACCACCAATATGCAAGGATATTCTTGAAAATATGATTTTCTCTCGTATGGCTAATGGGCTTCTACAATTTTGCCTAGTTCAATTACGTGAATTTAAGGATAAACTTACGTTCAGAACATAGGTACTATGATTTAAACGTTAGTTTGGCCTTTGAAATAGGCCAATTTTTGTATCCCTTATGTTCAAATATAAAAACAAGCAATGCTTATGTTTTGAACTTTAATTTTTCCTTAAAATTTTCCTAAACTGTGATTGGTCAATTTTAAATCTCTTATGTTTAGGTACAAAAGTAGACATAGTGTAGCATTCTGTAAGTCATTCCATTTCTGTTCATTCCCTAAAGATGACCCACAACGGTCGAAAGACGTCTCAGAAAAAAAATATGTCTTTTGCGAATGTTTTTTTCAACAGTGCATGTATACAGCATGACCTCCTACCTAATTGGTGATTTCTTGTCTTAGAGGCGGTACTTTATGTTTTACTAGCTTATATATACCCTTATTATAATATTTTCTTGTGTAGTTATCCTTGAGAATGAACTAAATAAAGTTCGAAAGTACTTGGAAGCACCTTTCCACTTTTCCTAAGGGACATTGCATATATATATATATATATATATATATATATATATATATATATATATATATATATATATAATTTATACAGCCTTCAATTTTATCGGCCAAGGTAGATAAGGACGCAAAACCCAGATAAATCGGTACTAAATCAAAATTGCCAAGGATCGTGTACTGGGTGCACCCTCAACTAAATATCCAGAGCTTGTAAGTCGGGAAAAACGGGAGAGGAAGGGGGGGGGGTTCTTGCGTAAGGAAGGTTCCTTAAGGACGTCCCGTCTTAAGAGACCAGGATCCGAGCTTCAGCTAATGCAAAACGCTCCGCACTCAAGGACTGGGACGTGTGTATTCCAGTCTTGCGGAAAGTGGGAGGGCTCTAGCTCCAACCGATGTGTCGGTGACTGGAAGGCGATCTCGCCACCCACACTTCGGAACAGTCCCTTTTTTGCGTTTCAGGAATGAGCGAGGGTCTAGGATTATTGTTGCTACCTCAGAAAGCCAGAACAGGCTCGATTAGCTGCCACCAAGAAGCTGGAAAGGAGAAGGCATTTTCAAATTGCAGATTAGTTGCCACACTCAGACATCATCAACAACCGCATACACATACAAACAACCATTCACACTGGTTCTCACCTGGATGTTGTCCAGCTGGTTCTTTGCTCTAACACTTTAGGTATTTTAACATACAAGGATTCACTAGAGTTCATTAATTTCTTTTTTCATAAACAATAGTCTATTCCTTCAAAGCCACGATTTAAATTTGTTGTGCCTGTGGAGGAGCAAAGATGAATGGGAGCACGATGGAGTTCTATTGAATCCCCCGCCCGAAGCATCGACATCTAAACTCATGGGCCACACACCCTGGTAAAGAAGAAATGGATATTATATATATATATATATATATATATATATATATATATATATATATATATATATATTTATATATATATATATATATATATCTCGAACACACATCAACAAACATTCACTTCAAACACAAAGCTCATCCCCCTAAACCCTATTGGTCACGCCCACCTTCTCTACAAATATAAAAGAAGAGGCACACTTTATCCACAAGGACTCATTCTCATATTAACAGATACACATTATTCACACAATCGATAAAATGACTTCGTCTTGGTCACAGTGATCCGTCCAACATTGGTGGATAGGAGTCACACTTCATCATTGAATATTAAGTTAAAACAATGTTATTTTTCAAGTTGTTTATAAAATCCAAATACGATTTTTTTTGGTGGACACCCACAATAACGAACTCGAATCATGTAGCAGAGAAGGAATATTTGTTCTAACTCGGAACTGGTGTTTCCCGCCACAATCAATCCATCAAATACTTCTCTCACTACAAGCATCAACCAACTTACTTCTTCGCTGCAAGTGGTGACACCCGGAGTGTATCTCATCATCTTACGAAGCCATCAAATTTCTGGAGTCATGATCGAATTCCCCCCCAACGAAGTACAACCATGGACCCCATCCAACCTTGCATACGTTCATCTTGCCGAAGCACAAACTCGCCTCAACGTCCTCTCCACGCAACTCTCCCATTCTCACTCACATCACTCTTCAGTATGCGAAGCAAATTCGACAATTTAACTTACCACCGCAGATATGGTCGCAAAACTCAACCTCTAACCAACTTTCTGGATCGTTAAATAACCTGTGCGCTTCACTTTGCATTAATTCATTATAATTTATTCATTTGCACTCACATAATTTTTTCTTTCGCACTCATATATTGCTATGACAACACGCCATCGAAACTCATTAGCATTCACATAATGCTACTAATGTCAACATGCATCGAAATTCATTAGCATTCGCACAATGCTACCGCGCCGCTTTTCATCTAAGGAAGTGACAAAGAGAGTCAACTTGCAAATGCACGGCTATGCAAGGAGTATGGTTTTTCTCAATTCATTCACGCACTCAATCGACTTATGTTTGTTCCCTACGTTCACACACGCATTCAAGTGACCAACAACTGGGAAAAAGTGACCTTTTGACCACCGAATTTCAAAATGTATCATTTGTATATTTAAATGTTATCATGTAAATACCGTCTATATATTATTACATACTTTGTACAAATTTGACCTAATTATTCTGTATAAATATTTAATCATTATTCTACTTTAATATTATTTGATGTATCGAATTAACATTTAGTTCCCGAGAACTAATGTCATTTTATACTCATGTATTATTTTAACCAACGAAATTGTATTATCGTGTAAATAACGTCCTAATAATTATTACTCACTTTGTACAAATTTGGCAGAAATATTCTGTATAAATATTTTTAATCATCATTTTACTTCAATAATATTTGATGTATTAAATTAACCTTTAGCCCACAAGAACTAATGAAATTTGTAATCATATATTATTTTAACTAGCATATTATTGTACATCTCACCCCTTACTTTTATTTATTCTATTTACCTTGCCTATGATTCTTCATTATTTTTTTTTACCTAAGTATTTAATTCCGATTGAATAATATTATTGTTTTGATTCGAATGTTCTTAATTATTGCTATTTTCATCCTATTTGTAATTTTTTATATTTTTTTATATGTAACCACACAAATGTAACTACATTTGCTAATTCAGAAGGCTTGGTGTTTGTAGTAATCCATGTATATAAAAGTTTCACACAATCATAACTCGTTCTTTCCTACACTCGCGTGTTCCGACAGGACTGACTTGATTTCGCCTTTGTACCTTTATTTTCCCTTCGGTTAATAAACTCCGTTTCCAGAGAAATATCACTTGACCACTTTCATTCCATTTGTTTGTTAACGCTAGTTTGTAACATTTCCCAAAATTCTTATCGTTTTTTCACCTTCTATCTATAAAATTCCGTTGATCGACAATCTCTGCTCTCTCTCTCTCTCTCTCTCTCTCTCTCTCTCTCTCTCTCTCTCTATTGCTCCCTCTCTCTCTCTTTCTCTCTCTTTCTCTCTCTCTCTCTCTACCTCTCTCTCTCTCTTTCTCTTTCTCTCTCTCTCTCTCTCTCACATACGTCAACAAACATTCACTTCAGACAAAAAGATCCTACCCACAAAACCCCATTGGTCACGCCCACCTTCTCTACAAATATGAAACAGATAAACAGTTTCCACAAGGACTCATTCCCATATTAACAGATACACATTATTCACACATTCGATGACATCATTTCGTCTTCGTCACCGTGAACCGTACATCTTTGTTGTATAGGATTCACACTTCATCATTAAATATCAAGTTCAAATTAAAGTTATTTTTCATCAAGTTGTTTATAAAAATCCAAATACGAATTTATTTAGTGGACACCCTCAAGAACGAACTCGACTCATGTAGCAGAGAAGGAATATTTGTTCCAACTCGGAACTGCTGACCCCCACCACAATCAATCCATCAACTACTTATCTCACTACGAGCATCAATCAACTTACCTCTCTCGCTACACACACACACACACACATATATATATATATATATATATATATATATATATATATATATATATATATATATATATATATATATATATATATATATATATATATGAACCTCATGAAGTAGCGCGTGAGTAGAGCAATAAATGCAAAAAAAATCCCACAGGAAAATGAAAGGCGGATTCCAGGTACTTCGAACTTGTTCAGTTCATTATCAAGGAAAAACGAAAGTTTTTACAAAGGTGGTATATATATATATATATATATATATATATATATATATATATATATATATATATATATATATATATATATATATATGTGTGTGTGTGTGTGTGTTTGTGTTTGTGTGTGTGTGTGTGTAAAACAGTAGAACAATGCCCCGCCGATGTACAACGAAAGGTCTACTTCAGGAAAATTTCAACCTGTGCGCAAAGAATGTAGACATTTATGTGACTAAACTAAATACATGCATACCCGATTGTGAATACAGAAAAATAAACAGGAGAGACATAACTAAATTAATAAATCAAAAGGGTTAAGATTTAAAATGGACACTTTCGTTATAAATAAGCCTTTTAATAACAGAGTCTAGTTTAAAAAGACCAGGGGATATATTAAAATTAGGCGAGGAATTTATGAATGAGCATTCAACAATACTTCTTTGAATAAAGTCATTAGATTTGTAAATAAATTTAGCCGAATTCCAAATGATAGGGTGAGTGTTTTCCGATAAATGGACAAAGAAAGCGCTGCTGCATTCCCCCCTCCTAATATTGTATTTATGTTGCGTCAAGCGTACACTTAATGATTTACCGGTTTGGCCAAAGTATTGCTTGGGGCAAACTGAACAATCAACAGAAGAAACCCCCCCTATTCTATTGTTATTATTGTAGGGGTGCGAATATGTACGAGCGAAATTCCTTCCAACTCGATAATATAAATAGCCGATAAATTTACCAACCAAAAACGGACTAAAGCTGGTCGTGAGGCTAGAGTATTAGCGTTTAAATCCAACGGTACCGCGTTCGAAATTCAACAGTCCCAAAACTTTTATGAAGATCGTGTCAAAAAAGAAAACGGAAGAAAACGGCTTGAAGGATTAACTCAACAAAAAGAAATCCGGGCCCCAATATAAATGGAAGAAACTGAAGATGCATTGAGAAAGAAAAACGAAGATTAAGGACCAACCCAGCCAAGAAGAACAGGAAGTCAGCTTGAAGGACCAACTCAACAAGAACTCATCAGGAAGCCAAAGAAATCAGCCCCCTAAGATAAATGGAAGAAAATGAAGATGCATAAAAAAAAGAAAATTCAGTCAAGAAGAAAGAAGAGAATTCGAGGAAGCCGCATCGAGAATAATATTAATAAATAAATGGGGATAAGAAGGATATGCCCCCCCCCCCATATTATTATGAATCAACATTTTATACATGGTAGACTGATATTTGAATATAACAGAAATATTTAACTTATTAAAAATGTGGGGAAGCAAGGAAAAAGACTCAACCACCGTAAAACAAGGAAGTTCTTAAAATTGTATGCGGGAGGGATTTCCGTTCTATAAAAGGATATCTTTTGCAAAATTTAGGCATCCTGCAAGAAATTTATGAGGGTAGCAAAGATTTTAGAAATCTCACGATCCAAGAATTCCAGGCTAGTGACCCGCAACCCTCGGAGAAACATTGAAATAAAGACAGGACAAAGTATGACCTTTCTGTTAGATTTATTCTATGGGATCTGGATTGAGTGTATTCTTTCATAATCCTGGTGATTAGTTAGCAAGCTTGCTTTTCTAAAGTCGGGAAGAGATCCCTCTATCTCGGAAGATCTTCGGTTAAATTTTCTAACCTCTTGCATGTGCAAGTTGATGGAGAAATTTTTAATGTAAAATTAGCTATCTTCCTGGGCAGCAGATACCACCTGTCTTCTGCTGAATGCGTCTTCCGCAAGCTCCATTCCACGTCGTATGCTTTGCTCCGGCTGGAAAAAGCGATCTGCGAGTCATTCTTTTGTAAACAGCAATACACCAAAGCGTTTTTTTGAACATGAGAAAGCCTAGGATAGCCCTTGGAGATATGATATCATGGAGACCCTCAAACGTTGGGGGTAAGGAGACACCTCTTAAGTTTTAGTTCAGAATTCATACGAGATCGTCGTCTGCTAGTGATGAAAATAATATACTTATAGGACAGACAGAAAAAGTAAAAGGGACGTCGCTAGTATCTTTTTATTGCTCATTTCATTTTCTTCCCAACTCCTTATTTTGTATGACGTTTTCTTGTATGCTCCTACTACCTTATATTTACACTATTGAGGTACTCATCAAGTCAGTTTTTGAAAATATTATACGTGAAGTAATTTTGAGCTATAGTAGAGTTAAATCGCTTGTTCACTAATTTTAAACAATTTTGGCGTGTATTGGCCTGTAGGGCACGCATGTATTCACCTGAAGGGTGTACATGTAGATACTCTACACAAAGGAAAGAGAGAGAGAGAGAGAGAGAGAGAGAGAGAGAGAGAGAGAGAGAGAGAGAGAGAGAGAGAGAGAGAGAGAGAGAGAAAAAAAAAAAAAGAGAAAAAAGAGAAAGAGTAACAAGGAGTATCAAGGAAAGGAAGTACCCTAGGAGACCTTACGGTCCATTCAAAGAGGGTACCTTTGGACTAGCAATCGAGCGTGCACGTGGCTGCTACATTGTTTTGCGTCCCTAAACGGCCACTTTTCAAGACTTTGTCTAGTCTTGACTTGAACTGGTCAAATGATTGCGCGTTATGTTCTCACTGAGGGTGAAAATATCCCGGTAGTCTACATTGTCTAATCCTCGAAGTATTTTGAAAACTTCGATGAGCTGACCACGCAGTCTACGGGTTTCCAGCGAGAACAGATCTAATTCCCTTAGTCTATCTTCATAACTTTTATGTCGGAGAGAGGGAATCAGCTTGGTTGCCCTGGCTTGTACGCGTTCCAACCTTGCGATATCCTTTCGAAACGAAGGACTCCAAAATTGTACGGCATACTCCAGGTGCGGCCGAACGAGGGAGTTGTACAGACAAAGTACTATCTCCTTGTTACGGTATCCAAACTGGCGCTTTATGTAGCCTAACATCCTTTAGGCCTTCTTCTCCACCTCAATACACTGTTTCGAGAACTTGAGGTCACTCGTGATAGTTACACCCAAGTCCTTCTCAGTGTCGGTGGATTCGAGAGCAGTGCCCTTAAGGATATAGGGTGATTGAGGATTTCGTTGGCCAATATGCAGAACTTTGCATTTGTTTACGTTGAAAGGCATTTGCCACGTATCAGACCACTCCCCAATCTTTCGAAGATCATCTTGTAGGCGGGCAGTATTTCCATCCTTTGCAACGTTCATACCAAGCTTGGTATCGTCGGCAAATTTAGAAATCTTGGCAACCATGTCACTATCCATGTCGGTTAAGTAGATGATTAGTAGTGGTGGTCCTAAGACAGAACCTTGAGGCACTCCGCTAGTAACGGGTACCTACTCAGAAGCCTGTTCATTCACCACCACCCGTTGCCGTCTGCCACTTAACCAGTTCTCTATCTAGCCGGCTACTTTTCCGTATATGCAAGGCGCTCGCACTTTCTGGAGAAGGCGTCGGTGTGGTACCTTATCAAAGGCTTTCTGAAAGTTTAAGTACACCACATCGACCGCCTTGTCCCGATCGTGCTCACTGAATACGAAGTGGAAGAATTCCATAAGGTTCGTCAGGCATGACCGTTGCCTTCGGAAGCCGTACTGGGAACTCCTCAGTAGCAGCTTTGACTCTAAATGCGACGTCATTTTGTCCACCGTCATGCTCTCCATGAGTTTACCGACTATCGAAGTCAGACTGATAGGTTGGTAGTTCGACGGTTGGCTACGGTCTCCTTTCTTGAAGATAGGAGTCACCTCCGCTTCACGCTAGTCTCTAGGAACGCATTCGGTCCGGATAGACATGTTGAAGATTGCCCTCAGCTGTGGTAACACTTGATCGCGCACTTCTTTCAACACTTTAGGTAGAAACCCATCCAGGCCAGGTGACTTATTCGTCATTAGGTCACTGATCTTCTTTTTTCTTTCTCCTTCAATGAGGTCCATATCCTCCAGCTTTTTCCCCGAGTAGGAATCCGTCGGCTGAGGGATGGGACCACACTCTTCAGTAAAAACTGAAGAGAAGTAGTCTTTGAGGAGGTTAGCATTTTTGCATCTGAGTGCTTTAATGTCCCCTCTTCATTCCTAAAGGGCCAATCGTTCGACAGATTAGTTTACGGCTGTTTACATATCCAAAGACCTCCTTGGGATTCTCTTTACAGAGTCTCGCCAGTCGGAGTTCCTCAGACCGCTTAGCCGCCCTTATGCTGGACTTTACTCTCTTGGCTCGCCTTCGGTATTCGTCAAAGTCACCCGAGATCTTCGATTGCCGGTACACATTTCTCTTCTCCCTAAGCAGTTGGCTGTTTTCTCGATTAAACCACTTTGGTTGAACAGAAGACCGACGGGGGCATTTCAGAGGGATGGAACGCGATTGAAGACTCATGAATGTGATTTTGAAACTGTTCCACAAGTCTTTAACAGCCTTGCACTCTTCTAGCCTCGCGTCAGTCAGTCCAGCGCGTAGACCTGCAAAGTCTGCTCTTCTCAAATCAAGTTTACTCGATTTAGTATTTGCAGGCTCTGCCTCGGGGACTTTGACTAAAATCTAATTAGTCGGTTATCACTGCCACCCAGCTCTTCGCCAACAGAGAGGTCCTCAACGATGTCATCCTCAGAGGTGAAAACCAAGTCGAGGATATTGTCTCCTCTCGTTGGCTCTCTCACCCATTGAGTGAGGAACTCGCTGTTCGCGAACTCCAGGAGTAGTGCGTTCTCGCCACAAGGTTCTCTGGTTTCCCAGTCAACTTGTGTGTTGAAATCACCCATGACGATACACACTCTGTCTTCGACAAGTTCTCCTAGTAGCTGGTACAGATCTCTGTCCTTTTCAATAAGTTGGGCAGGAGGTCTATAAAGCACCAGGGTCCTGTATTTGGTAGGACCTATCTCTAGGTCATCACCTAGTAGTTCATGGTCGGATACGATGTTGCAATCCGTCGAGTTAAGAGTATCTTTGACATACAACATCACACCGCCACCCTCTCTGTCTGGCCTATCTTTCAGGAAGAGCTGGTAACCGGGAATCGTGAATTTACCTTAAAAATCTCGGCTTGAGGTTTTTATCCACGACTCCGTTATGGCCACTATCTCAAGTTCCTCTGTTGCTACGAGGCTACGGAGCTCAAGAAACTTATTCCTGATTGACCTCGCATTGATCAGAAGAATTTTGAGGGAGTCCCCCAATGCAGGACTCCCTATCCTCTTCCGTTTCCCGGCTTCTTTTGTGTGGCAATTCTCCTCTTTGCCACATCTAAGAACGTCGTTCCATGAGTGACACGGGCATACTGTATTATGTCCGCCTTCACTCTGGGTCGGACGCTCCTCTGCGTCCGCTCTACGAAATCCTGGATTAAGTTACAGAGTACAACATTTCCATTGGATCAAAGGTGCACCCCCTCCTTTGGTAAAGGTCGTTTCGACCGTAAAAAGTGCGGTAAGGATCCAGAATTCTTTCCAGACCCCCTCCGCCGTACAGAGGTCGGACAGGCGCTGGTTCAAGGTCACGTTCCTTGAATGAGCTGTCCAGCTAGGGCCTCTTCTTGAGAGCATCCCTACAATGACCCGTCTGCGAGTTCTCAATCCGCAGTCGTCCACGGCTCCCAAGACCGTACTGAGAATTTTCTCGCTGGGGTCTACTTTGTCTCCTCGGAGCTAGAGGTCATTTCCACTCACCATCAGGGCAACGACTGAATTCTCGGAGATCTGAGATTTCTCAGCCGCTACCTTGATGTCGTGGTTTCCCCGTCCTGGCTAGCAGCATACCTTCACACTGGTGCGAAGGCGGACCGCTAGCAGGGGCTGCAAACCTTGTGCTTGGGAATCGCCCACAAGGGTAACCCTCGGACATTTCCGTGCAGAGGTTTGAGGCTTTCCTTCCGGAAGCGAACTCTCGGTTCCCTCTTTCTTCTCCATCTTATTTTTATTGTTCTTCTTTTTCTTCTTCTTTTTCTTATTCATCATTTCCTCCCTATCTTACTTTGTTATATACTCTTATGTTTTTATCTTTTCTTCTTCTGCTTCAACTTTCTCTTCTTCAGCTTCTACTTTATCTTCTGTTTCAACTTTCTCTTCTTCCTGTTTTTCCCTTCCTTTTCTTTTTCTTTGAGGGTTCATCCGTAGCATGCGGACCTAGCTCTTGGGGGTAATACTGCAGATGCAGTGTTTAGTACAGGGCTTGACGTTAGCTCTGCTATTCTGACCTCTAGCCTGCAAATCAGTCCGGCGTGTTCCAATTCCAGGCTGTTTATTTTCTCCTCCAACTTCCTAGACCTTTCCTCGGAAGCCCTGCATGTTTCTTTTAGCTCCTTGATTTGGCCGTTTAGGATACAGTCGGTGCAGGAACTGGCGGGTGGCATTTAGAATAACACCCCTCCGGAAAGTCCACGCACCACTTATCTATGTGGCATATTGCGCACGTGTATTTTAGAGCTCCTGGTCCTTTCTTGCCGGTCATTTTGAACACTTTCTCTCTCTTAATACTTTGCGACCAATCAATGATAAAAAGGGGGGTTGGTGAGTTCTCCCCGCGTGAGTCGCTCCCGCCTATCCATCGGAGAGGTTTCGGATCTTTCAGAAGGCACGCTCCATGTGCTGCTGTTCGTCCGACCGAGTCGTCAAACCTTGGTGTGCCGTGGCTCCCAACCGAGCAGCACTGACGGTTCCCGAAGGGGCCATCGATTTCTCATCAGGTGAACAACGGAGCACGCCCCGTACTAAACTCCTACTAGTTCCCTTCACGACGGCCAAAATCTCGGAGCAGAGTTCAATGAATATCCCGCCACACGAAGAGACTCGACCCAAGGCTTTTTATTGGTCTGGCAACCAATCTGGGAACAAAAAGCCGCAACCTCGGACCGATGCTACCAGAGGCACCCGTCAACGGTCACTGGGAATGGTCAATAATTACGTGCCAGGGAAGATATTAACGGGACACTACCCTCATCCCAACGCCTAGGACACCTCTAGTCCTAGTCTCTCGCAACCAGTGAGCGTCGATTGGCGTTGTTTCAAGAGGTTCCAAAGCCTTTCTTCTGACGCATGAGGTAGCTGCCAGGTCCTTATATGTAAATAGAAGGAAAAAAGGGAGTGACACGATGGGAGTAGGCTCTTTTTTTGTTGTTGTTTTTTTCTTTTTGTATACGTGGGAGAGGTAGGATAAAAGTAAAAAAGGAGAAGGATAGAGTAGAAAAAAGAGGGACGCACTTAGTCTGGAACCTCGTTTCCGACCAAATCGACAAGGAAAGCCCTACCAGGGATACGCAGAGGAGAGGTACCCCAGCCGAATAGCTAGAAAAGTCAAGGGTACGCACAAGCTCTCTTCCCGCGACAAGGGGGCGTCACCCCTCTCCTTCTATTTTCTCAAAAAAAGAGAGAGCTCGATATATATATATATATATATATATATATATATATATATATATATATATATATATATATATATATATATATGTATATTTATATATATATATATATATATATATATATATATATATATATATATATATATATATATATATATATATATATATATATATATATATATATATATACACACAGAGAGAGAGTGTGTGTGTCTAGAATGTCGAGATAAAAGCTCGATTTTCTCACTGTAATAAAGTGATAGACTCTGTATCTGGGCTTAAGTCAGACATGCGCCAGGGAGTAAACATTGGGAAACTGCGTGTGATAAAAGTATTTCAGCATTCTGTAACACAGATAGCCAGAAGTTAAACAAATGTATGTCTAATAATAAAGCTCCGCCTTCTAGAAATATTGGCCAATAACGAGGTACGACAGTTTAGACGCTATCCAATCAAAATTAAATAAAGGATTAATTTAAGACAATCACGAGGCGAGAGAATGGAATGAGCAGCCAATCACACGTGCCAACGTCATTTGTAGGCGGGGCATGAGACTGACTTGATGAATGTTTCTTCCCCTTTATAAATGGGTGCAGATAGAGAGAGAGAGAGAGAGAGTCTTTCATTATTATTACTATCTTAATTGTTACGCCTTCCTTAATTCAATACGTTGATCTTTATAATCACTCGGTAACTATACCATATTTCCGCATTACTTTGTTTTAAAATCGAATTGTGAAGTTGTACTCGGAGTACTTCCTATTTTGGTGGAAAGCAAAATATATAGACTGAGACTCTTTTACATCTATAAACAGATTATTTTATTCATCCAAGTTGGTACCCTCTTCTTGGATCAAGTACAAGGCTACCTAAAGGGTTATTTACGTTGCGCATTCAAATAACTTGTTACCATTGCCAGGGCAAGCGTTATCCCAATCCTATAAAGCTCAGTCTTTTGAGTGGCAACGTTACCAATAATCGGGCAACCAAACCCCCTATTAGCACGAAGGATTGCCACTCCAGAGGCGAAGCCCATTAACATACAGGGGGTGGCAACAATAACTGGAAACAAGCAAGTAAAATCACATCACCCCCCCCCCCCCCCCTCCCCCCGCCCAATATGCCCTTTCGTCCATCTCGAACAATAGTCGGTAATCAATATTCATAAATCCTTGTAGGATTATGAATACCTCGAAAAATTGTCCACGTAATCGTTTACTTTCAAGGGATGGTAGGTTTAATGAGCGGAGTCTATCTTCGTACGGTTTGTTTTGGATTCCAGGAACTAGTTTAGTAGCCCGACGTTGCACTCTTTCTAACTGCGCTATATCCTTGTTTAGGGAGGAAGATCAATATTGAACTGCATATTAAAGGCATGGGTGCACGAGCGCTTTGTATAGAGGCAGAATTATATCTTTCGATTTGGAAGTAAAATTCCAAGCCATATATCCTAGCATTCGGTCTGATTTTTTACAAGCTTCTGCGCATTGTTACGATACTTTAAAGTCCCCCAAGATTAAAATCCCCAGGTCTTTTTCTAAGTTACAAGGAGTTAAAAGGAAAGAGAGTACCCTAGGAGATCTTACGTTCCATTCAAAGAGGGTACCTTTGGACTAGCAATCGAGCGGGCACATGACTACTCAATTGTTTTGCGTCCCTAAATGGCTTTAGGGACGCAAGTCTAGTTTTGACTTGAACTGGTCAACAGATTCACTGTTGACAACTTCCCCTGGAAGTGCATTCCACTTACCGCAGATACTGTAGGTGAACAAATTTCCACACAGATTGCTGTTGTAACGCTTCAGTTCAAGTTTGAAGCCGTGATTGCGCGTTCTGTTCTCACTCAGTGTGAAAATATCCCGGTAGTCCTTATTGTCGAATCCTCGAAGTATTTTGAAAACTTCGATGAGCTGACCACGCAGTCTACGGGTTTCCAGCGAGAACAGATCTAATTCGCGTTCCCTTAGTCTATCCTCATAACTTTTATGTCGGATAGAGGTAATCAGTTTGGTTGCCCTAGCTTGTACGCTTGTACCTTGCGATATCCTTTCGAAACGAAGGACTCCAAAATTGTACGGCATACTCCAGGTGAGGCCAAACGAGGGAGTTGTACAGACAAAGTACTATCTCCTTGTTATGGTATCCACCCTCGCTTTATGTAGCCTAACATCCTTTGGGCTTTCTTCTCTGCCTCGATGCACTGTTTCGAGAACTTGAGGTCGCTAGTGATAGTTACACCCAAGTCCTTCTCAGTGTCACTCGATTCAAGAGCAGTGCCCTTAAGGATGTACTTGGATTGGGGGTTTATGTAGCCGATATGCATCACTTTGCATTTCCCCACGTTAAAAGGCATTTGCCACGTGCCCGACCACTCCCCAATCTTCCCAAGATCTCGCTGCAGGCGGGCAGTATTTTCATCCTTTGCAACGTTCATACCAAGCTTGGTATCGTCAGCAAAATAAGAAATCTTGGCAACCATGTCACCGTCCATGTCGTTGACGTAGATGATGAATAGTAGTGGTCCCAGGACAGAACCTTGAGGCACCCTGCTAGTAACGGGCACCCACTCAGAAGCCTGTCCATTCACCACCACCTGTTGCCGTCTGCCACATAGCCAGTTCTCGATTCAGCCGGCTACTTTTCCGTATATGCAAGGCGCTCGCACTTTCTGGAGAAGGCGTCGGTGTGGTACCTTATCAAAGACTTTCTGAAAGTCTAAGTACACCACATCGACCGCCTTGTCCCGATCGTGCTCACTGAACACGAAGTGGAAGAATTCCCCAAGGTTCGTCAGGCATGACCGTTGCCTTCGGAAGCCGTACTGGGAACTCCTCAGTAGCAGCTTTGACTCTAAATAAGACGTCATTTTGTCCACCATGATGTTTTCCATGAGTTTACCGACTATTGAAGTCAGACTGATAGGTCGGTAGTTTGACAGATGGCTGGGGTCTCCTTTTTTGAAGATCAGAGTCGCTTCCGCCTCACGCTAGTCTCTAGGAACGCATTCGGTCCGAATTGACATGTTAAAGATAGCGCACAGATGTCGTGATACTTCCTCGCACACTTTCTTCAACACCTTGGGTAGAAACCCGTCCGGTCCAGGGGACTTATTTGTCTTTAGGTGAGCGATCTTTTTCTTTATTTCTCCTTCGGTGAAGTCCATTGCATACAGCTTTTCACCTCGAGTAGGTATCCGTGGACTGGGGGATGGGACCACACACTTTAGTAAACACTGAAAAGAAGTAGTCATTGAACAGGTTAGCATTTTCTGCATCTGAGTGAGTTAATGCACCCTCCTCGTCCACTAAGGGCCCAATCCTACGATGGATTGGTTTACGGCTATTTACATAGCCCAAGAACCCCTTGGGATTCTCCTTGCAGAGTCTCGCCACCTTGAGTTCCTCAGTACGCTTAGCTGCCCTTATGCTGGACTTCACTCTCCTGGCTAGCCTCCGGTACTCGTCAAAGGCACCCGAGATCTTCGATCGCCGGTACGCATTTCACTTCTCCCTAAGCAGTTGGCTGATTTCTCGATTAAACCACTTTGGTTGAACAGGATCTCAACCTCTTCGCATACCGCTAGCCTTATATCAGTCAACCCAGCACGAAGGCTTGCAAAGTCTGCTCTTCTCAAGTCAAGTTTACTTGATTGACTGGCAACAGACCTTACCTTTGGGATCTTGACGCTAAATCTAACTAGCTGGTGATCACTGCTACCGAGCTCTTCGCCTACAGAGAGATCCTCAACGATATCATCCTCAGAGGTGAATACCAAGTCGAGGATATTGTCTCCTGTCGTCGGTTCTCTGACCCATTGAGTGAGGAACTCGTTGTTGGCGAACTCCAGGAGTAGCACGCTCTCGCCACAGGCTGCTCTGGTTTCCCATTCAACTTGTCTGTTGAAGTCGCCCATAACGATGCAAACTCTGCCTTGAACAAGCTCACCCAGCAGCTGGTACAGTTCCCTGTCTTTTTCAACGGGTTGGGAAGGGGTCTGTAAAGCACCAGGGTCCTATATCTGACAGGACCTATTTCTAGGTCAACGCCTAGGAGCTCGTGATCGGATATAATTTTGGAGTTCGTAGATTTGATTGTATCCTTGACATACAACATTACACCGCTACTATCTCTGTCTGGCCTATCTTTGTGGAAGAGTTGGTAGCCCAACCGTGAATTCGCCTTCAAAGTCTCGGTTTGAGGTTTTTATCCATGATTCTGTTATGGCTACCATTTCGGGTTCTTCTGTCGCTACGAGGCCACGGAGTTCAGGAAACTTGTTCCTGATTGACCTTGCATTGAACAGAAGAACTTTCAGGGAGTCCCCGACTGTAGGACTCCCTACGCTATTCCGTTTCCCGGCTTGTTTGTTGGCGAGGCACCCCTCTTTGCGACCTCTGAGAAGGTCGTTCCTGAAGTAACACGGGCGTACTGGCGTACGTTCGCCCTCACTCTGGGATGGATACTCCTTTGGGTCCTCTCTACGACATCCTGGATGATGTTCGACAGAAAGGCCTTTCCTTTTAAGGAAAGATGTACCCCATCCCTTTGGTAGAGATCATTTCTACCATAAAAGGGGCGGTACGGGTCTACAAAAAAGACCCCCTCTGCCGTACACAAATCTGCCAGGCGCCGGTTTAAAGAGATATTCGAGTGAGCGGTCGGTGTTGGACCTCACCTCGGGAACATCCCTACTACGACACGTTTGCGGGTTTTCAGCCCACAGTCGTCCACGGCACCCATGACCGTGTGGAGGATTTTATCTGTAGGGCCTACCCTACCTCCTCTCAGGTAGAGGTCGTTTCCACTGACCATCAGAGCAACGACTGAGCTCTCAGAAATCTGATTTCTCAGCCTCTACTCGGATTCGACCTTTCATATGGTATTCTACTTTTAAGTTATTACATCCTAAATGAATGACCTTGCATTTAACTATGTTGAAGTCATTTGCCACTTAGCCGCCCATTCGACAATTTTATTAAGACACTAATATTCAACTCTTCAATTAGCTCAGCAAGGAAATTTCTGTGGTATTGGTTGGCCTGCGGTTCAAATCCCCGAGGAGGAGAAAGGGACCTCGGCAATCGTACCACAATCCTGTTAAAGTCCGCCGAATCAAAGTCGTGTGACGATGGAATGCACGCTAAAAAAAAACATATAACTCTATCTAGGTGTAGCTGAACTACAATTTCCTAAAATGAGGTATTAAAGCAAGGTGGAAAACTAAGACATCATACTAGGTGTAAATCACCCATCCGTCTGGCCTATCCCCTTCCCGGGGTGTTAAGGTTGCAAAACCCTTATACCTCACGAGGGTTACCAGTTAGCGCGCACTCAATATGTCTCCTCAAGACAAAAGGTTTGAGGGAAGTGCGAAGAGTCGAGCCTCTGCAGCTTTTCCAAGTTTGCATGGAGTCCATGGCAGTTTTATTAATGGGAGGTACCTTCAAGCCCTAGCTCGAAGAATCTAAGTGGGCCTTCTTCGAACTTCGAAAAAAGACCTTAGAGGGAATGTCCGTAGCCTTCTCAGAAACAGAACTCCGGGGACTGTTGGTCGATGGAGACTCCAGTTCCCTCAAGGGGTTACTGGAGGCGGTTTAGCTCTGCGGACAAGTTTTCTCCTCCACTTGCCACGAATCATTTCACTAGCGGGGTGGCTTGGGGTTAGGGATATCTCCTCCTTTGGAGGATCTCAGTTTCCAACGAGCCCCCCCCCCCCCCCCCCCGAGCCTTGGACAAGGGCGAAACGTGTAGATGTTCTCTTGTTGCTATTCTCCTTTCTGGGGGTGGGGAGTCTTTGAAGACCCTAAGGATGATCTCACAGCCACCTTCACATGGTGTGCCTTCTGTGAGTCTTACCACTCACTAGAATCTCGCGGCCGCTTCGCCTTACACAAAGGAATCACGCGAGAGGGTTTAGAGGAGCACTGATTTTAGCCAGGGCGGGGAGTGAGCCCGTTTAGCCGTCAGCTATAACAGGATAGTGTCGGATGGTAGAGTCCACTGAAGGATTCTAAATATACGCTTTGGAAACCGTCCTCGTAGGCCTGGTGGGCCAAGTCAGGAGTATAAGATATTTTCTTCTCCTGAGAGGCGTAGGAAGTCCCGAGTCGTAACGGTGCCAATTACTTGGGTTCCCGAAAAAGATTCTATCTGCGGCCTGATCAGCACGAACTTCTTTCTCTAGAACTTACGAGCTACATTGCATCGAATAATCATGGTGTAGCTCGCCGTGATTCACACTCTTGAAATTACATGACAGGGACTTGTCATGTAAAGCCCTTTCACAGATCACAATATTTTTTGGTTGACTCGAGATGGCACGTCTGCAAACGCGATACATGTGGCCAAAGCGTTGTTAGTGGTAGCACCACCATTGGTCTGAATGTCTTGAGGATGAGCACGCACCGACTCGGGCAGGCTGTCACGATCGAACGCCTTACGAAGAGTGTAGGGGATAGGACTCAAGGCCCCTTTGTGTTTTCTCATCATACGCTCGACCTTGACTGCTCTTTGGTTAGACTGTTATTCGGTGATATCTACAAAGGAGAAATCGAAGTTTTCCTTTGCGTAAACTATTCTTTTCATAAAATTCATGTTATAGTGCGGTGTTACCTACCCCGGATAACCATCAAGTATCCCAAGAGCCCTCCTAATACCACAGTGGACAAGCTCAGTCGCATTTATCAGAAGCTTCCCGTCCGAGACACGGTGACCTTCCCTCACCCAAGAGCAGTCAGACACATGCGTGCCTTTCTTGGTCTCGTCTTCCCCCGAATCGGCACGGTACTCGTCCTTCCACCGATCTGAGGAGAGAATCCCTTGTTCTTTTCTTTTGGGGGGGGGAGAAGAGGGCGATGTATGCACAGGCTGAATATGGTCTACCTTCTCGAGTTGAGTAAGGTTAGCAGGATTGGATGTAACAAAATGGACACAATCCCTTAGATGGGTTGATGGTATAGCAGGGGCAAAGTTTTACCTAGAAATGAAACCCAGAGAAGCTGTATGCCCTCCTGGCCAGTGCCCATGGTTCGCATATGCTCATCCGCGTTCTTTGTTTACTCGGCTGCGGACGGGCTCTACCATCGACGATAAGGGTTGTTAGCAGGACGACCTTTACTGTGCCGCCCTTTCCCCCCCAACAACTCTGTTTTCCTTTACACCGGATATTATGAAGGATTGTGCTTATCGCCTTGGGTGTCGTTGGTCAAGCAGGATCTTTGCAGTATCTGTATGAAATTCCTCGTGTCAGGGGGTTAAAATTAGTTACACCTGGTGAAGCGTTCCTAAGGTGAGAGTCGTAATACGTGTGTAGTCGTCCGTTATTGAATATGCCAATAATGTAAGGGAAAAAAATTACACTTATTTACAATGATATAAGACCCAGCCCCTCGATACCTTCTCATAGAGACGTTCCATTGTATGATGACATGGAAACGTCTCAGCATTTTAACGACTGAGTTCTTACGAGATCTTCAATTTTAACATATGGATGAAGGGGCACGTTCCGGGTCCGTAGGAAAACAAGCGAGTGTCATAGAGGGAAGTCTCCTCAGCGTCCGTTTGCAGTGAGCATCAACGGTATTACCTTTGGTGCCGGCAGATTTTCTCGCCAAGCTCTACATAGACGTCTTTTCGATTTCTTTTGGCCCGGTGCAGATGCCTACAATAGAGAGGCAGCTCCAACAGACTGAACTCTCTCTCTCTTGCCATAACAAAATCAAAGGAATGAGATGTTGTTTGGCCATGAACAAAGTCGTGTGCATTTGTTGACCCCCCCCTCCCTCCGTGAAGTGGATTACTTAATGTATACTGTTACACTTGGTATCGGGAGGGATGGCACGTCCTTTTGCCCCGAATGCGAATAGGTATGGCGAGTCGTCGATATTAATAGCGTGAGGGGTAAAGGGATAGAGCTAACAGGGGATTGATATTAGGTAGGCTGAGTTTAAAGGACAATGCGGATTGCCTTTAGCAAAGAAATCACAGAACGGAGGAATTTCGGACTCTTTATTTGGGCGCAGAACTCGGATAGCCTTGGGCGTATAGCGTGTTTAGCTAGGCCTATTACTACATCCAAAGTTTTATTTAAATAGCTGACCTTCTATCGCGGCAATAGAACCACTTTTGTATATTTGTGTGTGTGTGTGTGTGTGTATATATGTTTGGTGCCGTCTCGCATTCATTCTTTTCGCCTCGAGCAAAATACATATATTATTTACCTACATGATTTCTTAACTCGTGTCTATTTTCCTTATCAGTGTTTCTTTTTATTCTATATAGGTTCATTATGCTTGGTATGAACGTTGCAAAGGAGGGAAATACTGCCCGCCTGCAGGAAGATCTTGGGAAGATTGGGGAGTGGTGGGACACGTGGCAAATGCCTTTTAACGTGGAGAAATGCAAAGTGATGAATATCGGCCACAGAAACCCCCAATCTCAGTATATCCTTAAGGGCACTGCTATGGAATCCACCGACACTGAGAAGGACTTGGGTGTAACATTTTTTTTTTTTTAATTAAGGGGCTATCTGGCGACTGCCGACTTAGGCATTAGTCGCCGTAAACAAACAGCCTAGTTCTAGGCTACTTTAAAAATTAAACAGGAAACAATAAAAAGAAATAACAATAACAATAAAAAAGCAATAACAAAAACAACAACAACAATTAAACCGAGTTAAATGAAAGGGAGAAGGCCAGCCTCCCCCCAAAAGTCAATAAGTCCACTAGTCATGGTGCATGCACTCGTCCCGAGTACAAGGGACAGGCGGTAGCGACCCCGCCCATCCCGGTACCGGGACAGGTATCGTGCGCGAAGATCACCCAGACTGGGACATTCGACAAGAATGTGCCGAACAGTCTGGGGGACGACGCAGTCGTTGCAATAGGGCGCAGGCGAGCGCTCCATCAAGTAGCGATGCGTCACACGAGTGTGTCCGATTCGAAGACGACAGAAAGCAACCTGAAGCCGCCGCGGCATTGGGGGATAGGTCCATGGGAACAGTCGCGGCGCAATGGCACGCAACTTTAAGTTCCCCTCGACCGTCTCCCATCTTATTTGCCAAGCAGTCCGAAGAGCTGCCCGTATTCCTGCCATGTAGTCAGTGTGAGGAAGAGCGAAACGCTGGTCCGGTCGCAGAGTCCTCGCGGACTCTTTGGCGCCCTCATTCCCCGCAATTCCTACATGTCCAGGAACCCAGCAGAAGATAATCTCGACGTCTGCCCGGCTCGCCAAAACCGTGGCGTCACGGATTTCGCGAACCAGGGAATGCGGAGATTCCAATGCCCCGAGAGCACTCAGGGCGCTTTGTGAGTCGCTATAGATTACAATCCGGTCTCCGAACCGGGCACGTCGCGTAATCTCCCGTACCGAGTGGTGTATTGCCACCAGCTCGGCCGTGAAGACAGACGCAGCGCCTGATAGAGCCCCGCTGACTTCAAACAGAGGGGATACGGCGTCGAAGCCGACCCCCTCTTGGGACTTGGAGCCATCCGTATACACAGGCACGGTACCAGCGTGACACGATGTGTGCTCCAAAAAGGTCGAACGCAATACTCCCAGCTCAGTACAAGCTTTGGGAGCAGAGGCGTGGCGACAAATAGCCAAATGTGGTACCCTCCAGGGTGGCGTCCTGGGCAGAACCAGGGGCGCCACCGGCCCGAGAGCTATATCTACCTCTCGAAGGAGTTTCCTGGCCCTAAAGCCAAAGGGGTTAAGGTATGACTGGCGTCTCTCGGCGGCATAGGCACCATCGAGATCAGCTGCGGATGCAGTGAGAGCTGTTGGCGACTGAGGGAGGCGCCGGGCTCGCGCGTACAGGCGAGTGATGCACTGCACGCGGCGCAGAGCGAGTGGCATCTCCCCAGCATCGACCAACAGGCTCTCAATGGGGGAAGTGCAGACGGCACCGGTCGCAAGGCGAAGGCCGGTGTGGTGGATCGAATCCACCTTCCGCAATAAACGCTCGGCTGCGGATGCATAAAACTCGCATCCGTAGTCGAGCTTCGAGCGAACAAAGGATCGATAAAAAAGTAAGGCGGTAGCCCTATCAGCGCTGAACGTCACGGAACGAAGAATGTCCATGGCGCGGGTACAAGAGACCCTAAGGCTGCGAATATGAGCCTCCCAGGTGAGGCGTCGGTCGAATACAGGACCAAGGAAACGGTGCGACTCAACCACATCCAGGCGCACCCCATTAAGAAACAAATCTGGGTCGGGGTGAAGCCGTGGATCGCGGCAGAAGTGCACCACCTTAGTCTTGGCCAAAGAAAACCGAAACCTGTGCGCTTCGGCATAGCGAGAGAGGCGGTTCAATGCCTGTTGGAGTCAACGCTCCAGAGTTGGCATCAGGGTCGCGCCAAAAGAGATCGAAAGGTCGTCCACGTAGAGCGTAGCGAGAACATCTTCCGGCAGCACCGAGGTGATGCCGTTGATGCTCAGGGCAAAGAGTGTGACACTGAGGACACTTCCCTGCGGGACACCCTCTTCCTGCTCCTTTGGGCCGGAGAGGGCTACCCCCCACCCGTACGCGGAATCGACGATCTCGCAAAAATTCAGATATAAACATTGGGAGGCGTCCCCTCGCCCCCATCGTGTGGAGAGTCTCCATGATACCGTATCGCCATGCGGTCTTGGGTGTAACAATCACTAGTGACCTCAAGTTCTCGAAACAGTGCATTGAGGCGGAGAAAAAGGCCCAAAGGATGCTAGGCTATATTAAGCGCCAGTTTGGTTATCGGAACCAGGAGATTGTACTGTGCCTGTACAACTCACTTGTCCGACCGCACCTGGAGTATGCCGTACAATTTTGGAGTCCTTCATTGCGAAAGGGCATCGCAAGATTGGAACGCGTACAAGCCAGGGCAACCAAGCTGATTCCCTCTATCCGACATAAAAGTTATGAGGATAGACTAAGGGAATTAGATCTGTTCTCGCTGGAAACCCGTAGACTGCGTGGTCAGCTCATCGAAGTTTTCAAAATACTTCGAGGGTTCGACAATGTTGACTACCGGGATATTTTCACACTGAGTGAGAACAGAACGCGCAATCACGGCTTCAAACTTGAACTGAAGCGTTACAACCGCAATCTGTGTGGAAATTTTTTCACCTACAGTATCTGCGGTAAGTGGAACGCACTTCCAGTGGAAGTTGTCAACAGTGAATCTGTTGACCAGTTCAAGTCAAGACTAGACAAGGTCTTGAAAAGTGGCCGTTTAGGGACGCAAAACAATCGAGCAGCCTTGTGCCCGCTCGATTGCAAGTCCAATGGTACCCTCTTTGAATGGACCGTAAGGTCTCCTAGGGTACCTTTTTTCCTTGTTGTTACTCCTTGTTATTATTACATAGCATATTATTTTCTTAAAATACAAAAATGGACTTAAGATTTGATAGATTCCTGAGCGTCCATTTGTAGAGTTTCTCGCTGGTCCTATTAAATCTTACAATTTGGGTACGACAAGCCTACTTTAATTTCAACTTTGAGTGCTATATAGGAATGACCTGGCTCACGGTTGACTTGAGCACTAAAAAGGCATGGGAAAACTGGTGAGTTCTCCCATATGCAGACATTTTTTGTCTGAAAGTACCCCTTCCTTATTTCCTCTATCTAGGTTTAAGGAAAGACAGCTTCCTCATGACGTCTCGGAAGAGAGGCTTCGACACATATATAAGCAGACCTTTAACGCGCACAAATTACATTAGCCCAAGCTTGAAGGTTCCTGTGGGTTAGGGTGCGAATAATGGGAAGATCTGTTTTGCCCCAATAACCCCTTCCATGGCTGCTATACCACGTGGAAGTCTCTGAGTCTGTCACATGACGTATTCAGATCATGGCGGTCATGTCGACTGCTAGGATGCCCTAGTGAGATTCACGATGTCGCCTTGCTTCTGCATCCTCAAATGTGAGCAACTACCTTTAGAGAGCGGTTATCATCCCTATGCAACTACCGGTGTGTGTGCTGCCGCACAGGAGCGCTTCGAAAGTTGGAACCCTGAAATATCCGAGGCGGAATTGGCTGAACGCGGGATATAGCCCAGTAAGCCCCCTAGTTCTCCTTCATATTGGTCACAGCTTCAGGAATTTTCGCGTGCGTTGGTAAGCGACATAATTTCTTAATACATTACAAACACTAAAACATCGCCCAACCTTGGTGTTGGGAAGTGCGATGCCTCTCACCACCACCTCTTGGTAAAAGGGTTTTCCCTTTGCCACCTCTTGAGCCGGCCTTGGGATGGAGATGCCACCGGGCATCTCTATCTTCTCCAGCCCCCCCTCCCTTTCTTATACAGAGGTCCGTCTAGATAAAGAAAGGGAACAATAAGCGCCATCAGGACTTGAATTCATTCTTGATGTGATCAACTGGTTCAGGTGAACTCCCTTAGAGTGGCAACGGAGGGCTGGTTACTGGACTATGCTCCTCCCCTCCCTCCTGGATCCTCCTCTTTACACCTTACTGTAGGCAAAGGTGTCCTCCCCGGTGGCGTATATTTCTACACCAGGTCACAGGCCTAGTGACTCCCCATTAAGATGCCCGACACCAAGAGCGTGTTGAGCATATGGGAAGCCCCTCCCTATTTGGGCTGGGGCACGAAAGCCCCGTTTCCCAGGCGGCAAGGTTTGCCCCATTACCAAACAATGACGGTGAGAGGTACCCGCGCACCTAAGTCAGCTTATAGGACTAGATCTCAGTGTCCTAACACGACTCCCCGATGACTCAAAAGGAGATGAAGGCCCTCCTTAAATATATGGGGCCTCATATACGCCTAGACTCTTCTCCATTTCGGAGATGGATAAGGTTGAGGCTGTCCTGTTCGAACTCACAACTCATGAGTGGGAGATAAGAGGGTGCATTCCAAGCCTTTATTTTCTAATATGCCCCCTCTTCCCTACTAGATCCTCGTCTTTTGACCCTACTGCAGGCCATTGTAGCACTGCGAGATTCTTATAATCCGCATTAGTCCAAAAGTAAATAAAATAATGTACATATATTATGTATTTCTGCAGTACTCCTAAAATAATTAAAATTAATTTATTATCCTTTAAAGTAACTTGTATCTGTAATGTAAATCCAATACACACACACACACATATATATATATATATATATATATATATATATATATATATATATATATATTCCTATGAGACAAACCCAAGTGATTCGCGATCTGCATTTGAGTTGTAAGCCAATTTGGCCTACATATATATTTTTTTTTTTCAAGAGGTCATCTGGCGAATGCCTACTTGGGCATTAGTCGCCGTATTAAAAACTGGCCTAGTACTAGGCTACTTTAAAATAAAATTAAAAAAGACAAAACTAACGAAGCTCCTGCGTCGGGGGGAGGTCCCCACGGCGCAGGAGCGTGCGACCTATAAGGCAAAAAACCCCCTGCTTAAATAATTGAGAGAAGGCCGGCCTCCCCCCCCATTTTTTGTTTTTAATTTTATGGAGCCCATCTGGCAACTACCCACTTGGGCATAAGTCGCCGAAAAACACGACAGCCGAGAACTAGGCTACTTTTAAGTAAAAATATGAAAACTTACAATCGAAGCAATCTCCGGCAGCGGGGGGAGGTCCCCCTCACCCCGGTGCAGGAGAGTGCAACCTACAAACAAAACAATAACAAAAAAAAGGAACCCTAAATAAAGGGGAGAAGGCCGGCCTCCCCCCAAAAGTCAATAAGTCCACCAGTCATGGTGCACGCACTCGTCCCGAGTACAAGGGACAGGCGGTAGCGACCCCGCCCATCCCGGTACCGAGACAGGCATCGTGCGCGAAGATCACCCAGACTGGGACATTCGACAAGAATATGCCGAACAGTCTGAGGGACGACGCAGTCGTTGCAATAGGGCGCATGCGAGCGCTCCATCAAGTAGCGATGCGTCACACGAGTGTGTCCGATTCGAAGACGACAGAAAGCAACCTGAAGCCGCCGCGGCATTGGGGGATAGGTCCATGGGAACAGTCGCGGCGCAATGGCACGCAACTTTAAGTTCCCTTCGACCTTCTCCCATCTTCTTTGCCAAGCAGTCCGAAGAGCTGCCCGTATTCCTGCCATGTAGTCGGTGTGAGGAAGAGCGAAACGCTGGTCCGGTCGCAGACTCTTTGGCGCCCTCATTCCCCGCAATTCCTACATGTCCAGGAACCCAGCAGAAGATAATCTCGACATCTGCCCGGCTCGCCAAAAGCGTGGCGTCACGGATATCGCGAACCAGGGGATGCGGAGATACCAATGCCCCGAGAGCACTCAGGGCACTTTGTGAGTCGAGTTGTGTATTGCCACCAGCTCGGACGCGAAAAAAGAAGCAGCGCCTGGCAGACCCCCACTGACTTCAAACAGAGGAGATACGGCGTGGAAGCCGACCCCCTCTTTGGACTTGGAGCCATCCGTATACACTGGCACGGTCTAACGTGACACGAGGTGTGCTCAAAAAAGGTCGAACGCAATATTTCCGGCGCTGTAGAAGCTTTGGGAGCAGAGGTGTGGCGACAAATGGCCAAAGTTCGTACTCTCCAAGGTGGCGTCCTGGGCAGAGTCAGGGGAGCCACCGGCCCGAGAGCTAAACCTAGCTTTGGGAGCAGAGTCGTGGCGACAAATAGTTTCCTGGCCCTAAACCCAAAGGGCTTAGGGTATGACTGGCGTCTCTCTGCGGCATATGCACCGTCGAGATCAGCTGCGGATGCAGTGAGAGCTGTTGGCGACTGAGGGAGGCGCCGGGCTCGCGCGTACAGGCGAGTAATGCACTGCACGCGGCGTAGAGCGAGTGGCATCTCCCCAGCATCGACCAACAGGCTCTCAATGGGGAAAATGCAGAATGTACCGGTCGCAAGGCGAAGGCCGGTGTGATGGATCGAGTCCACCTTCCGCAATAAACGCTCGGCTGCGGATGCATAAAACTCGCGTCCGTAGTCGAGCTTCGAACGAACAAAGGATCGATAATAAAGTAAGGCAGTAGCACCCCCAAGCGCTGAACGTCATGGAACGGAGAATATCCATGGCGCCGGTACAAGAGACCCTAAGGCTGCGAATGAGCATCCCAGGTGAGGCGTCGGTCAAATACAAGAGCAAGGAAACGGTGCGATTCAACCACTTCCAGGCGTACCCCATTAAGAAACAAGTCTGGGTCTGGGTGGAGCCGTGGATGGCGGCAGAAGAGCACCACCTTAGTCTTGGCCAAGGAAAACCGAAACCTGTGCGCTTCGGCATAGCGAGAGACGCGGTTCAATGCCCATTGGAGTCGACGCGCCAAAGTTGGCATCTAGGCAGGGGCAAAAGAGATCGAAAGGTCGTCCACGTAGAGCGTAGCGAGAACATCTTTCGGGAGCACAGAGGTAATGCCGTTGATGCTCAAGGCAAAGAGTGTGAAACTGAGGACACTTCCCTGCGGGACACCCTCTTCCTGCTCCTTTGGGCCGGAGAGGGCTCTCCCCACCCGTACGCGGAATCGACGATCTCGCAAAACTTCAGATATATACATTGGGAGGCGTCCCCTCGCCCCCATCGTGTGGAGAGTCTAAATGATACCGTATCGCCATGCGGGATCATAGGCCTTCTCCAGATCGAAAAACAGCGTGGCGTAGGGCTGTCTACGAAGAAAGGCCTCGCAGACGGCATTTAACAGTCGGAGCAGAGCATCACGTGGAGTGGAACTTGCGGAAGCCGCACTGTGCAGAAGACAGATATCCGCCGCTGTCCAGGAAAAAGGCTAATCTAACATTTACCAATTTCTCCATCAACTTGCACGCGCAAGAGGTTAGAGAGATTGGGCGGAAACCGGCCCGAGTAGAGTGATCTCTCCCCGATTTGCGAAAGGCGAGCACAGTAGCGATTCGCCAGGAATCTGGGAGGAGACCCTCCACCCAGTTCCTGTTGAACAAATCTAACAGGAAGGCCATGCCTCGCTCACCCAGGTGTCGAAGCATGGTGTACGGGACATCGTCCGGACCATGGGCGGTGTCCGCGCACGAAGCAAGAGCGGAGCGCAACTCACTCACAGTAAACCTGTCGTTGAAAGGTTCTCTACCTCTGGAGGTAAAGTCCAGCCGCCGCCCCTCCGCGACATCACGATGTGCATTGAATGCTGGCGGAGCAGCATCCCGGCTAGAGAATGCGGAGAAAGCGGTCGCGAAGGATTTCGCCACGGACGCGGGGTCCGAGATTGCGGTCCCATTCTCCTGGAGAAGGGAAGGGGGATCCTGCGAGAACTTGCCCCGAATCCTTAAGTGAAGACACGTATGCCCGCCAAGAAGAGCAGCGGGCGTGCTTCGAAATATACCGGAACCTAGCCCGCCGAAATTCAGCGACAGTGAAATCGTTCGGGCGGCGCTTAGAGCGCATGTAGGCATAACGCTTCTGTTTGAGGGCCGTCTCACACTCGGCCGACCACCATGGGAGTGGTCGGCGTGCACAACGGCCAGACGTTCTAGGAATAGTAGTCAGGCCCGCGGCGATGAGGTTGCCGGAGAACAACTCAACGGCCTCATCTACCGCCCTAAACTCCTCGACTGAGATAGAGAATTCAGTCATTTCCTGAAATGCAGGCCACCGCGCCCGCGCCAAGCACCACCGAGGTGGGCTGTCAGGCGGCAGTTGCCCTGAAAATGATATTTGAATGGGAAAGTTGTGGGAGAGCGGTGTGTGTGTGTCTGTAGGGCCATTCTCCCACCCCCCTTTACATATATCCTTCCCTACCCCTGTGTGAGTGTGTGGGTATAATTTGCTTTCCGATTTTTTTATTATGAATAATAATAACTGATTGTACTCTCTTTTCAGAGATATAATTTTTCTAAATATTTAGATAGTTAAAATATATCTATATAAATAATTGTTTGTCCGGCGCATTGGGATATTACCCTAGGTAAGATTGTTTCCTTGTTAAAGTACTAATAGGCTCAAAATTCATTTTAACGATAGATAGTAAAGTCCATCACCAGATTTTCCCTGGAAAACGGTATACCAAAATTTCTCTGGCTCTTTTTAGTATTGTGTCCGGTATCTTCAAAGAGTGAAGCTTCAGCGGACTGCGAGAGGAATCCTCGGTGCAAGTGATCCGCCCAGACCAGATCTGAAACGGAGGGCATTACCTGCATTGGCTGGCGAGCCTTTGTCCTTCTTATTGGACGCTAACTACTTCCACCACCTCCCCAGCCTTTAAGTCATATGCATATGCCTCTTCTTGTTCGGGTGTTGTTGTTTTGATTTGTCGTGTGGACCTTGTTGTATAGACTATCTTATTTGTTTTCGGTTGGAGAAGATTAATTTGTAAAGAGCATTTATTTTGAACGTGCACCAGTGTTTATTTATTTTGTTTGTAAATATAAACTGTAGTTATAACTGTACTTTTTTTTTGTAAAGTAAAGGACTGTATATCAAATCGTATCAATTCTTCCTCGGGGTTTTCAAGGTTCATAAATCCTAGGATAAGGTTGGAACGCGGGTTAGGTGTTGCTTTCGGACCACTACAAAGTGATCACTACCATGGAGGTCATCGACCACCCCCAAATCAAAATCAGGCTGTGCATCCGAAGAGCACAAAGATAGATCAAGGCAAGAAAATGAAGTGGTTCTGGACAGTGATGCGTAAACTCATCCACGTTTAGGACACCTATCTTAAGCTCTTCGATCAGATCGGCAAGGACTTGTCCCCTGGGATTTATTGAGTAATCTCCCCAGAGAGGATGCCTGCCGTTCAGAACTCCAAGCAAGAGAAAGGGCCTCGGCAATCGTGCCACGAGGCGGCGGAAGTCCCCCGCGTTGAAGTCAGCTGACGGGGGAATGTACGCAGAAATGATAGTATACCTCCTATCCAGGTGAAGCTGCACAGCCACTGCCTGAAAGGAGGTATCTAAAGTGAAAGTTAGAACGGAGACATCATGCCGGGTGTAAACCGCGCATCCCCCAGCACGGCCATCTCGTGGTAGTGGGGTCGCAAGACCCTTATACCCCGGGAGGGCGGGCAGGGGAAACGCGCGTAGCATGGTCTCCTGCAGAAAAACAGCTAACGGGGAACAGGACAGGACGAGCCTCCGAAGCTCCTCGCAGATGGCCTGGAGTCCACGACAATTCCATTGACGGAATATGTCGTCCAGGCCTAGCTCGGTGGAGATGCGGGGGCCATCTTCGAACAGAAGACCCTCACGGGAATGGCCGTACGCTTCCCGGAGGCAGAACCCCGGGCGCTGTTGGACGGACAATGCGCTGTCGCCTTCGAGGACTTATTGGGGAAGGTTGAACTCGCCATGCGAGTCTTTTCCTCCCTCCGCCTGGAAACCTTAGGCGGGCGCGTTGCGGCTTTGGAGGCGCGGGACCCCCTTTTCGAGGAACCACCGTCTCCGAGCCACTCAACCCACCACTAGGCGTGGGCGAACGAGACGAAGCTCCTTTCTTGCTGTCCTCCTTTCAGGGGATAGCTTTAGGAACCCCGGAAGATGGCCTGGCGACCAACTTCAGGGGTGTTGCCTCCTGTGAGTCTAACGACTCGGTGGAGGCGCGTGGTCGTTTCGCCTTACGGGAAACGGTCAAGCTGGGCCCTGGTTTTAGCCGGGGCTGGGTGTGAACCCTTTTTGCCGCCAGCTTTACCAGGGCAGCGCCTGGGTTGAGTAGAGACCGCAGAAGGGCTCCGAATGGGCGCGGAAACAACCGTGTTCGTTGGCCTGCATGGGCCAAGAGCAGAGTGTGCCTTTCTAATTATTAAGGCATGAGACGTCCCAGGCAAAGCCAGGCGCGCCGGGACCAAGTCCTTAGCCTAGCGGAATGAGAGTCGATCCTGGGACTGAACGGCCAGGATTTCTTTCTCAAGGAGATATGCGACACATTGCTTCGAAAAAGCGGGGTGCGGCTCTCCGCAATTGACACACTTGGCCACACACGATTTAGACTTATCGTGTGAGGCCTTGGAGCAATTTACACAGACTAAGGGTGACCCCGACTTTGCACGTCTACAAGAACGATTCGTATGGCCGAAGCGGTGACAGTAATAGCACCGCCGCGGCAGTGGCACGAATGCCTTCACGCGGTAGCGGTACCAACCGGCACGCACGACTCAGGGAGCTTGTCACAGTCGAACGTGACGAAGAGTGTAGGGGTGGGTCTCGAGGCCCCTCTCTGTTTTCTCATCACATGTTCGACTTTGACCGCCCCATGGTAGGCCAGCTCTAAGGTGATGTCCTATATGGAGTAGTCAACAAGTTCCCTGTCATAAACCACTCGTTTCACAAAGTTCATGGTAGAGTGTGGCGTCACACTCACCGGGGTGCCATGAAGTGTGCGAAGAGCACTTATCTTGGCCGCCTCGGTGGGATTCGCCAGAAGGCTCCCGTCCGAAAAACAGGTCACCTTCGGCTCTCTACCAATTACCCTAGCTAATGCTCTCATCTGATGGATCATGTTTCCCTTGGCCAACATGCTGCCATCAGTGGAGCTAATAATTAGGAAGCTTTTAAAGCCAGCGTGCTCGAAAACGCCAAGTAGCCTCTGAATGAGGGGCCCCGATGTTATCGAGGCTCCGCCCTGCACTCTTTTCGTTTTATTCATAGTCGGGTCTCGGGACCCGGGGGGCAGGGCAGAGGGGCCGGATGTGCCGATCTTGGCTTGGTGGCTTACCAAAGTGGCAGCAGACCCATCCGTCCCTGCAGCCCCTGCAGATGGAGAGGAGCCCAGTCTTTTTCATTTTAGGAGAGGAGGGCAGGGAGTGAAATCTCTTCTCCCCTCCACCAGCAGGAGCCCCCAGGCAAAATGGACCAACCTCAGCCAGGTCCTTCTCTGAAATGGAGAAGGTCCTAGTGGTAGCAGGGGCACCGGTTGGAAGAGATCCCTCCCCTCCTTGTACTGCCTCGGAGACCCCAACTGTTTGAGGAGGACCTTGCATAGGGGCGGATTCGGGTTCGGTGCTTGGAACCGAGCCTGGTTTCTTCCCCATGGAAGGCCCTACTGTCTGAGGCTGGGTTGCCTCAAGGACCATGTCTATCACAGCAGGGGCCTCCAGTTGGCCATCCCCTCCCAGGATATCGCAGGTCCCGTTGGCAGCGTCACCAGTCATGTGTGGGGAGGCACAGGCCTTGACCCCGGCAAGGTTGAGTATTCTGGCCAGCAGGTCTTTTGAGGGAAGCGACCGAAGGGGCCTGACTTCCCTCTCCCCCCTAAGGGGGTTTGCCCTACCGAGCCGCCTGTTGGCTTTCTTGGCAGTCCCCTGGGAAAGAAAAGAGGGGACTGCCGCTGAAAAAGGGAGGTGCCTGAAAGCACCTCCAGAGAAGTGGGTGTCCCCTACACCCGAGGCGAAGGAGAGGAGTAAGCCTCCTCTCCGGTTAGAGATATATGGACGGTCCCCTGGGCAAGCACAGGGGGAGGGGGACCTCCATTTTTTCTGTGGAGCTGCCCGAGGGCAAAGAATTGGGGAGAGATTAGGGTTTTTTAAAATTTTCATCTATGTGCATGGTGAGCCTATTTGTTCTACAGGAAGCAATAGTTCATCACCCCTCGCAGTAGCCCGCTCTGCAAGGGGTGCGTACAGGCCTGGTAGAGCCAGGTGCTGCCATTTAAGGCCACCCCTCCCGCCTGGTAACCTGGCAACCCTTCAGCATGGCGGCTCCACCTTGGGCACAGCGTAAAATTGATAGTGTGAGAAGAGAAAAGAAAAAGGGATGTGAGGAAGGTATGGGTGGGGATGAAGCACGTTCTTAAAAAAACACCATCCCGAACTGGAGTTGAGGGGTTAGGGGAAGTTGTTGCCTCCCCCCTCAGCCCCGATCTGGGACAGTTGGCTGAGAAGGTCAGCATCTACCCTGTGAAATTAGAGGCTGACCAGCGAAAGTTGTGGGAGAGGTTGTATGGAAAGTGAGGAAACCAGGGGGGAAACAAGTGTTTTGAAGGAAGGAAGAGAGGCTAAGCTGGGGCCGGACGGAGCGCTGGATCCCGTCAGCACAACGGCCAGGATGGCAAATTGCCGAGTCCCTTAAGGGGTAAGCAAAAACAAACCAACTATTTAAATAAAGGGGAGAAGGCCCACCTCCTACAAAAAGTCAAAGTCCACAGGTTGATGTGCATGAATCCATCCTGAGTACAAGGGACAGGCTGTAGCAACCCCGCCAATCCCAGTACCGGGACAGGTAACGTGCGCATAGATCACCCAGACTGGCACATTCAACAAGAATGTGCCCAACAGACTGGGAGACAACGCAGTCTTCACAGTAGGGCGTATGCAAGCGCTCCATCGAATGCATGTACTATTGGGTGCTATTCTTTAATATCCGTTTATTAACATTTTGAACACTTACAAAGTTATGCCCCTATTCTAAACTGATCCTATTTTTATTGTAATTTAGTAGTGCAGTGCTTTGCTATTTTATAGTATTGTATTAGTGATGGCATCGCAAGAGACTGTGCCTGCATCAAGCCAAAGAGACTCAGCGGAGTCTATTGACTCTGAGCTCACTGAGGCTGAGCCTCAGTCACCATGACCATTGCTTGGCAAGTGGGTGAAGTACAAGAAGCTGGTTGGTGACAGCTACATCTTCCAGTGCTTGTCCTGCCTCCCCAAGATCACTGAGGTGAAGGTGAACAAGGGCACCAAGGCCAACCTGAAGAGCCACTTCAACACGATTCATCCTGACAAGGCAAAACAAGTTGATGAGATGAAGCTTGCAAGGCCAATGGAATTTTGGATTTATCGTTTTTTGCTGATAAGGTTATTGTTATCGATTTATTGTGATAATGTTTTCATTATTGCGCCCACCTATGGGGAGGGGGCATAATAAAACTCCTCTTGGTCGTGGGCAAGCTACTTCAAGAAGGTTGTAACTGGAGTGCAGACGAGGAGAGGCCTTGAGGGTGGTGGGGTTTAAGAAGGGTGAGGATAGAGGCCAAAGGGGTACAATTGGTTGGGTTGCAGAGCGTGGCATACAGCAGAAACTGGGGGAGCTTAGGAAATCGTTTGGCTTACTGAGTAAGGTTGGAGTTAGGCCATCCTCCAGTTCTTCAAACAAGGAATTTGAACTAGAGCGAGTCATGAGGGAAGATATTATTGCTTCAATTATATTTTCTATATCTTCATGATCAGTATGGAGACGCTCAAATGGCAAACAAGATGCAAACAAAGGCCTTTACTGATGAGTCCATTCTGTGGAAGATGCATTGGGTGCTGGCAGAACTACTGTTATCACTCGCGACAACCGCTTTAGCAGCCCAGTGAGCAAAGTGCTCTTCAGTGTGGTGATTTCCAATTTGGACTTGGGGGGTCTAGGTTAAAGCAATTAAAAAGGAAAAGGTCAGAGGTGATAGGAAAAAAGGAGAGGAGGCATTGTAAAAATCTAATCAACTGGTGGGGACAGTGAGAACCCCTGGCTGCCCCCCACTCCATCCAGTTGCCAGAGCTGCCCAAAGGCAAGTCTGTGCCAAAGTTTCCAGGTAGGAGAGATAATTCTAGTTATTTTCTACCACTTGTTTAATCCTATTATGCAAAATCATGACTGGACCAGCAATGAACCACTTGCCCTTATTTATATCTTAAGAGTTAAATGACAAGAACTAAAAAAGGATATTTATTTTGTAGAGAATAACAATCCTTGCATGAAATATAAACTTTGCAAATTATTTCAAACATATTTCCAGATCACAAAAATTGGAAGTTAGTGGAATAAATGAATTCATTTCCAGGCTTCCTGTCCTAAAAGCATTTACTTTATTTAAATTCTTACAAACTTCTAGCCCATTCACAATCATGCAATAACAATAAGTGAACTGAGTATCCAAATAGGCTAAATGGGGTGTTCTAACCTCTGTAGACATGTATACTACTACAAGCTTTGACCAATTTACAATAAATGAATTGAGCTGACCAATTTATTGCTAAAATAGCAAAAAACTGACTTTAGATTACCATTGTTTAATTTACAGAAATAAAAACCAAACAATCTGGTAGGCTATTATTCACAAAAGAATTCATTGACAAATAAATAAATAGAAAAAATTCACAAAATGCCAAGTAAATTAGACATCTAAACTTATGTGCATTTCTAATTCTTTGGGAAGATAATACTTATCCATCAGATTACACTTGAAGTTTCATCACATGTACTATCACTGAAAATAATAGAGAATATATTTGGAGCACCAAATATTATAGAAACAACCAAATTTTCTTGTTATTGTTTTTCTTGATAAATTAATATGAAATAGCTGTTCTTACTTAGCCGTCTTTACATACAAATTAATAGTTTTGAGCAGAGATTCAATTATAGTTTGAATAAGGAAACTATTTTTGTCAGGTAGATTGGAAGTGGGAACCAACATCCCAGGAAATGGATCAAGTGACCCAATCAGTCCTCATACATCAACATGCCCAAGGAATTGATTCCTACACATCACAACTCCTTAAGCATTTAACTCATCATTAATAAAATCTCATGGAGGGAAATGTTACACAATGGTCAAAGGTTGGAGAAAAAACACCCTCAAACAGCAACATGATCCAAAATGGAATTAAAAATAGATGAATTTTGCTCAAAATTTAAAAGGTTCAATAAAATATCAGTATATAAGTAAAATGAATATTATAATACCTGCAGAAGTTTTTCAAGCTTGTGGCTTTGTGATACATCTTTAATGCTTTTAGTCAACAAGACTTCTTTAGCAGACTTTGATGACTGTATCAATGAGAACAAAAAATCCTCATAAGCACTCTTAACAGGTGGTTCAATACCACCATCTTTAACCAAAATAAATGTTTCAGTAATCGTCTGAGGCCATTCACTTTCGATTAAAAAATTACAAATCCATGGAACATGAGGGAGAATCAAAGTTAATGTGTGCATGCTTAAATACCAGAGTTCTACAAGATCACTCCAATGTTCTCGATAAGCAGTGGATATAACTAAGGTAGCATAATCTGTACTTTCTTCAACATTGAAGCCATCCCATAAGAATCTAACTGTTGCTTGAATAAATCTATAGACATTTAACTCTATCTTATGCATATTGACAATACTTGAATGTTGATGGCGAAAAATCATAAGTCCTAATGTACAAAAACTTCCACTTACTTGAAGATTAGCATTTTCAGCAGGTATTTCTGGAACTTTAGAGAATATGAGTTTGAGTAACCGATAATAAGACAAATCATTTTTAACACGGTTGGGTTCTTGAACAACCAAGTTCATAAATATATTGCAAATTGTAACCAATGTATCTGAATAAGGGGACAAATCAAGTTTCATATCTTCATTATAAGTATTAACAACATTTACCCACTGATTCAGAAGATATTCAAATAACAAATTTTCAATATCATGTTCAAGGAGAATTTGCCGAGGTCTGTCCTCTGCTGTGAGATGGCACAAACCAGGTAATAAAAATCGAATTACATCTGGAAGTTTGTCCTTTATTTCTCGAATTATTACTTTTTTCCTTGAATGACAAGGATTATTGTGGTCAAAATTGTGCCTAGCAATTTTGATTAGAAATGGCAAGATCTGGTAGACTTCTTCTTTGTTTGCTGAAGTTTCTTCTGCTAGCCATGCTCCTAACACTCTTACACTAGCAAATGTAAACATTTGAATCTTCTTAGAATTACCAGTAAATATTTCCTCTTCCATTGATGCCTCACATAAAAATTCCAATACACCATTAAATGCTCCTTTTAATGCTGCATACAGTTGCTGCTTTTGCTTCTCTCCAAGATCTATGGCACCACAAATCAAAAATTTTATTGCTTCTTCAATAATACTATAGCAAGCAGTAGTCTGTATGGCATATGACACAGATTCTTGGAAAGTTTTATCTTCCAAGCTCATGCGAACTTCAATACATGCTAAGTGCACCATAAGTAACAATAATTGCCTGCCTCTTTCCCCTCCATTAACAATGAAAGATGACCCAAGGACTTCAAGAACAACACTTGCTAACTGTAAAACTTTATTCCTCAGTTCTGGGGGAAGTTTACTGAATAAAATATCAGATAAGCCTTTATGCAAGTGTGGCTTCCATGAACCTTCACTAGAAAGCCTTGGAAATTCATCTACCATACTAGGTATTATATCAACGAGGGCTTCACAAAGCAAAAATTTGTGTTCATCATGATTAATGACAAAATCCTTACAAATGTGATCCATTAACAATGAAAATGCCTCAGGTTCATCTTCCCACATTTTGCACTCTTTATCAACTGCAATATTACGAATAATAGTCAAAGAATTTTCATAAAAAATATGCTCTTTAATATAAGCATCAACAAGTGAACCAATGACCTCATAATCAATTAGGGCTTTCCTTCCCATTGTGTCCGATGCAAGAGCACTGAGGCATTGGTATGCCTCTTTTATCAAAGTTAGATCATCTTCATATAATTCAGGATTAGAAATAATTTCTGCCAATAAAGGTATAAGTCGATATAGTGCAGGATCACCATGGCAGCTTGACACAAAACAAGCCAGTATAGTTAGTGCAATTGACTTGTACATGAATGGAGGACAACCTTCTGGGACATCTTTTGTACCAAGCATGCGACCAAGAAAATTTATACCAATGGCATCTAATAAACTTCGACTTGACTCATCATCTAATACATTTGTCTTTATTAATTGAGGTACCATTAAAAGAGCAGCAAACTTCTCTGTATCCGATGAAGCTTTCTTAAGCATCCGAATGCATTTATGTAAATCATTATTAATAATTTTAACTTTAGAACAAGTTTGAAAAGAAGAATCCTCAGAATCTCTCTCTTCTTCACAATTTTCACCATTGTCCATCTTTTTGACTGGATCCAGTTCTGAGAAATGAATAGATATATATTAAACACTGCTTTCAGGCTTAGCAAAGTTAAGCCAAATCAGGTTGGTTAGGGGTTGGATGGAATTCCAATTTGGGAGGACTTTGTGGCAACAACTACACACAACAACAGGAGCCACACATCACCCCCCAACCTCCATTTATTGGAAAATTTATTTTTCTTAAAAATTATATAAATCAATACACAGGAGAAAACTGAAATATAGAATATACATACAATCAACTCATTTATACTTCATCATCAACAAAACTTAAAATCCAAGAATATTTAAAGCCCTCATAATGACCAGGGGGAAGAGAAAAAGTGTGGGGTGGGGAAAGGGGGGGTAAAGGGCATAATAAGTCATCTTAGTCACAGGCAAGCCTGCTCTCCCCTCTTACTGTTGAGGAGGGAGCCAAAAAAAACCCATGGATGAGGAGGGAGCCCTACAAGCATTGGGATGGGAGGGTACAAAATCCCACAGATGTCAGCTACAGTAAGGCTGACATCCCCTGGTGGGTGCTCAAAAGAAAAGATATAAAAATGCAGGCATCTTATAAACAACTACCCCAACCAGAACGAAATGGGATGGGTCACCCTCTCCCTCAAAAAATGAGATCTGGTGAGCAACTAGGCTTCAAAATTATCTGATTTTTAAAGTGTCAAAAAGGGTACTTTATTTTAAGACTCACTAGGGCTGGGAACGCTTGCTCCTCATCCAGGTACCAGGTGTAGCAGGTTACTCTTAATACATCTAAAAAAATTATACCAATTAAATTTGGTTTATTATTTCTTGGCACCAACACACACTTCCAATCAGTGCTACACATACAAACATTATTCAAAGATAAAATGTACATGATATAAAATTCTACATTATGGCAACAATCAAGTGCCAAAACCTACAACTTTCTTTTACTTTTTTGAGGGGGATAAAAGGAAGTAAGAAAAGAGAGTATGCCATTAGAACTGCTTCTTTTGGACAAAAAGGTCTGACTTCACTTGATAGGCTCCACAATCAAAGTTCAGGTCTCTTTTAGAAAAAAAACTTCTGAAAACTTTTAAGGTTACTCAAGAGTAGGTCGCAGCCTGTTTTATAACTTTGCTCCATTCTCAATTAATTAATTATATCAAAATATTGAGGGGGAAAATCAATCTAGCACTATAATTCAAACTTTCAATCTATATTTAAATTTCAATTAAGGACCTAGCTATAAATCATCTACAATCCTCAAATGAAAAAAAAAAAATTCAAGCACACAAGTAAAAAGACAAAATAATGTAAATAAAAAATGGGTGGTTAAAAAAAATGGGTAGGGGAAAGGAAAAAGAAGAGAAAGAGAGAGAGAGTAAGGCCCATCATACAAAATCACTCACCACATCTCTACTTCTTTGAAGTATTCAATCTCCACCCTCCTTTTTTTCTCATCTTTCTTTCATACCTATCACACACACATCCTCATTCTCACTATTACTGTTACTCTAAAATATTTTGCCAAATATATTCACACACTTCCACAGGCCTATAGATATGGATAGTATGTTGGCATGCCAGGGAAGCTGAGTTGACTGGGTCACTCTCATCATAAGAGCTTAAGGGGCAGCTAGGGATAGGAGGTGGCATTCCAGAGTGGTTATGAACATCCCAGAACTAATAAGACCAAGGTGGAACAGGAATGAGGGATTATAAGTTCCAGAGGAAAGTCACATGTGTCAAACCTTTAGGGATGAGCTTCAAAAGGGACTACAAAAAGACTCATGAATAAGGATAAAGCCTCAGGGTATTAGACCGAAAGTCCAAACTATACAAAACACTAGATCCTGGAGAGGGAGAAAAACTCACTGGGAGTGGACAAGTAATAGGTATTATTAAAGTTGTAGGAGTGGAGAACTGATGACTAGTAAACTTACCCCATTTGACTAGGGGTTCAATATCTTGGAAGATAATGGTCAATCTCCAGAAAAGCACACTGTATAAAACTGGATTAAAGACAAAAATCCTTAAAAATTGGAGCCAATAATCATACAAAAACCAAAATGGATAATAAACAAACTCTATAAAAAATCAACACCTAGTCAAATCGGGAGAGGTGGTCATAAATTTCCAAAGCCACAAAGGTCAAATACATTTTCTAGAAGTTGCTAAAGGCAGAAGGCCACTTCCCCAAATGGAAAGAGAAATAGAAAAACCTGGTTATTGGTCCTACCTAATCTGACAAATACAGTGGACCCTTAGGTCACAAAACTTGTTCCTGAAGGCTGTTTGTAAACCAAAACCATTTTTCCTGTAAGAATTAATATGCCTGTGCCTCTGGTGAGGGAGTATATAGCACCCCAAAGGGTTCCTATATAGAGTAGAAAAAAAAAATGAAGGCAATTTTCTGCAATTTTATCTAAAATATTTAAAGTTGAACAAAATGATAAAATGACCAAACTCTAAATTAGCACTAATTCTATACATATTTTATTATAGAGGTAAATGAAAATAAGGGGAAAAGCAATGAAAAAATGTAGCAAAAGATTATAGGATTTTGAGAACATACTTTATCCTGTATTTTGTAATTTACTTGTATTTTTTGCAATGTTAAATTATGCAACTTGTTGGGGGGATTAAAGTTTAAGATTTATTATTTTTTAAATATTTCATTTAAATTAGCAAAATAATCTTGCAGTGAATATTAAGAATTGACACAGAGTCAGGTTCTTTTTATCTAACTTCAGTGTCTGTGAACACACCGGATAAAAAAGAGGAAGCAGGGGTTAGTACAAAATGGAGTAAAGTCAGAGTGGTGGGATATTATCAGTGGAGTACTTCATGGATCAGATCTAGGTCCATTAAACTACAAAACAATTTTCCTTTATTTATATTTGACACTTGTTTTGACTAATTTTGGCTTCAAAATCAAAAAATGACCCAGTTTTTCTGTATCATTAACTTTTGAGCTACGGGATACCCTAACTTTGTATAAAAACCATATAAATACTGCAAATAACAAATTTGTGCTTATTTTATATGTTTTGATAATTTAAATAGACTAGGAGTAATGGAACATTGTTTGAGTGTAATGTTTGTACAAATTTATTTTATTCATACAAAGAATATTGTTACTGCAAGTCAAATTGCGTGCAAGTAGTTGAGGCAAAAATTTACGCTTATAGCTTTTCCTAGTGTGTTCAGTGGACAATTTTGCTTTATACTCCAACAGTAGTCAGCCAACATATTTAGATTCTATCTATCCTGATACCATTCCTTTATGACTTTCAAATCTTGGTGGAATCATTCACCATGCTCAATGTTGACTTCACCAAGGTTTTCCAGGAAGTTAACAAGATGTCTATGCATAAATGCAACTTGATGCTCATATTGCAACTAAGCATTTTGTAGCTCTCCAATAGTTTCTGGACAATTTCAGTGGCAATGATATGAATTGATTCACAAGAACCAATTGTTGTGCAGAGGTGGGAATATAATTTTCTTTCTGTCAATAAGTGGAAGGACACACACCCTTCACCATTTAGAATGGTGGGATCACAAGTTTTGAGGTAGATCTTGGAGGCCAATTCCTCTCTAACCAATGCTTCACTCAAGCTCTTCTATCCCACATGCGCAGAAAGCAGAGCTACTTTGTGTATCCACATTGCTGACCAAGAAGGAAGCAATGCCATTTTGAGGTCAATACAGATGATCCAATTGTGTTCATGAAATTGCAAAAACTCAACGACTCCTTATGTATACATGAGCTTCACAAAAACTAACAATATCCAACTAGGAGTGCACTATATAAATTACCATTGTGAAGGAGGACACATTTTAAGCTATCAATGAATAGTCACCATTTAGTTGCATTGTAGATCAGAATTCCCAATTCCTCCAGTAAACCCTATATGTCATAGCAATATACAAAGCTACTGTCACTAAGAAAGTAGCATACCTTCGCTTCTTTTTCAAGCAGGTTTTTCTTATTTAGTTCTGAAGCCTTTTTTGACAGTCCCAAACTTGTGTTAAATCATTCAACTCATATTGATAAGAATTCCTTAGGAGCTGAGTCATCTTCCATTTCAAAATCTGTATCATTACTGTCACTCGGATTTCAGCTGTGAGAAGTTGTCTGCTGCTGCTCTATATAGGTGGTTACTATTGTATTCTGTAAACACTAAATAAAAGTCTGTAAACAAGGGGTTAAGCAGACTTATGTAAGCTTCTTTCCCCTTTTATTTTAAGCTTGTGACTTCAACTAATTTTTTTATTCACATAATTATTTCTTTTCTTTCAGATCTTGTCTGCCTCTCCTACTTCTTGTCCTAAGTGCCTAAGCAGCCTGGCCTCCTTTTTTTTATATCTTTGGTAGTTTCACCATTCGTAGTCAAAGGACAACATCGCTGCATTTGTCAAGCAAGCCAATTTTGCATATTTTAAAGACAAGTCACAAACTATTGCCATTTGCTCGTAGTGCGTTTTCTATGCATCTTGGTCAAAGTGCTAATAAAATTAATTAATAAAGTAGCTAATTTAGCATTTTTCCTTCCAATATTTATGATTAGCAATAAATAGATAAAATAATAAAAATGATCTCAGGTGACTAGTCCTATTACTTATGGACAAATGATACAAATTTTATATTTAGAGTAATCTGTACAGAAAAAACTAACTATGATAGAAGAACACTGCCTGTTTTTGAAATTAGCAGGCCAATTTTAGTCTAAAACAAGTGAAAAATCAAACAACAGAAATTATGTTAAAAATTGCTCCACTGTAATATTATTTCTAGTATTTATAAATGACCTTGGGAAGGCAGTTAATAGCAAAATGTCAATTGGTAGATGGCTTTTAACCTTCAAAAGGCACTTAAAAGGACAAATAAAGTGATATGCTTGATTATGAGTAATGTTGGATTCAAAAGTAAGGAGGTTATCTTTAAAGACTATAACTCACATGTCAGGCTACATTTCAAGTACTGTATATAGGCATGAGCCTCGATATTTTATACAATAAAGATGATACATTCCCTGAGGTACCTTGAATATAGACTGAGGTTACTAAATATGCTCTCATTTAAAAGGTGAGCTTTCTTCCTTTATTCTATTGCCCCTAGGTCATCTTCAGTCAAACCAAATAAACTTTAACAAAGCACCTGAGCCAAATATGATTTATCCTTACCAGCTTACACAATTAAGGTAATTGTTATATCTCTGACAAAAATATTTAATAGATCAATAGAAGGGGTTATTTCAGGAATATTCAAATTAACTAATGTAATTCCTATTTTCAAAAGAGGTTATTGTAACTGTCCAACAAACTACATGCCAATTAAGCTAAATCATTGATTATTAAGCTACTTATATCAATTATCAAAGAGAAAACAGTCAATCATCTTGACTGCCCTGGACTAATTTGAGACAAGTTTTTAAATAAACAAATCATGCTTACTAACTTACTTGTTTTTTTTCATAAAATAGTTCACAAATATGATGCAAAGTGAGCAGTAATGCTATATACTTGGATTTTCAAGAGGCCTTTGACAAAGTTCTACATCAGCAACTAATTAAAAAGATCAAAGCTCATGGTATTGGCATATGGAAACTTGTTCACATGACTAGAAGACTGGATTACAGGAAGAAAAGAGTAATTAACAGGATCGAATTGCGATGGAAGTCAGTATCTAGTGGAGTTCCACAGGGATCTGTACTAGGACTTTTATTTATAATGTATGTTAATGATGCATTTTAGTGAACAATCTTAAAATTCACTTATGATATAAAACTTAGATGTATGAAAAAAAGGGAACAGTGTTTTAGGTTTTATATCTTTCTTCCAGTGTTCAACTCCAGTGTAAAGGTACACTTGGAATATATGGTGAAGCTCTACTGCCCTTATCTGCAAAAAGATTCTGCACCACACAATTAAAATGGTTTCTGTATTGGTGCATTCTCTGTGAGATCAACCAGAAAAATTGCGAATTGACACCCTCATCTCTCAGATTTTGCTGAAATTTGGTTTATAAGAAGTTTTGGGGAGCTAAAACCATTTCTGAAATTTTTAAGGTTAATTCTAATAGCCAAAGCATATGCCTTCATTTTTCTGATTTCTAAAAAATTTTCAATTTTGATATCCCAGAGGTATCTTGACCTTAAATTTTTGCAAATGTATGATTTTTTTTTTATTTGTCAGCCTAGAGTTCTAAAACTCTCATATTTATATTCCTTGCCTTTGTCTGATTCTAAATATATATACTTTTATATAATTATCACCATTATTACTCTAGTTATGTGTCGCCAAATGTTAGTGACCTTGCATGTAACCTCAAAATGCCTGGTCATATTTCTTGAACTGTTGGTCGAATGCCTAGTCATATTTCTTGAACTGTTGGTCGGATTGACCTTAAAATTTCAGGAATGGGTTTAAGGCAACACAACTTCCTAGAAACCAAATTTCAGCAAAATCTGAGTGTTAGGCACTGGTTGGTCAGACAGAGACTGCCTCTATTGTGACAAATCACATGAGGATAGGTTGAAGGCACTCAAGACAGATATCGGGGCAAAATGTACAACTTTTTAAGATATTAAGCCATTTTGAAAATGTTACATCTGATTCATTCTTTTAGCTTAATAACTCATGTAGGACAAGTAACACATTGTGAAACAAACAAAACTAAAAAATCCCTTAAGAGCTAATCAATCATTGGAATCACTTGTCTGAAATCAGCATAGAGTGATATTAGCAACATGTTTATAAATAGCTTAGATAAGGATTTACAAGAGATTGTGATGGCTGTGAGTAGAGTGCATGTAAACTTAAGAATGTTGCCATCACAAGTGGTCTCTCCCAGATAGAGAGATAGAATGAGAGGGGTAGTGTTCTTGGGTTACTGGAAGTTGCATTGTGGGGTATTCTATTTTGTTTATTCAAGTAGGGAGAAAGGGTGGTGGTGACCTGACCATTAGGTTGTAGCATTGTAGCGGGCTGAAAATCTATCCTCTAATCCCAATCAATCCAACCCGCTTCCTACACTAATTCAGATGTGAGAAATCAAGGGAGAAATAAAATGGATTGGATATACAGTCCTTTATTTACCAAAAAATTACAAGTATATTTACAACAAAAAATGAAAAGAAAAGGGGGTACGGGGTATCACTCATTGTAGCAGGCCGAAAATCTAGACTACCCCCCAATCGATCCAACCCGCTTCCTACACTAATCCGGACGTGAGAAATTGAAGGAGAATGAAATGGATTGTATATACAGTCTCTTTACTTACAAAAAAAATATACAATGATAATTACAATGGAGAGGGGTGATATATTAGAGATCTCTTTCCTATTCACACACAAAATATAGCTAAATTTCCTTTATACCTGCAATAAAAAAACAAATCCTACTTACAAATCCTATTAATTGATCCTAAGAAACATTAAAAAATCAACAGCCAAAAAAAGATCTGGACTATAACAGTCAATATATAGTTTAAAAAAAAAAGAGAAGGCCTCACGAGGTACAAAGAGGGTGGGGGGTGGGACGTCCAGCCACCCACCACTTGAGAGAGCAAAATGCCTACGTCTTCCAAACACTTGGCGCCTCTGTGCTTGATGGAAGATAAGTGATCTTATCACTCTTGCATGGCTATTTTAAGCCCTCTTTCATTTACAATACTAATAGGGCTCTTCGTTAAATTTATTAAGACAAAGTAATATTTTGTTTGCTATATAAAGATGTGCTAGACTAAGTCCTTTCCAGAATATGGCGCCTGGAAAAAACAAAAAACATGGTAATTTATTTATACATAAAATTACCAAAAAACAAAAACAAAACATTCCCATTTACACACACACATTCTTACAGAAGGAGGGAGAGGGTATTGGGAAAAAGGGGTGGGAGAATGGCCCTTCATACACACTCACATTCGCTCCACCACACCCCTCCTTCCTTAGGCCATTCGACCAGAGTCACTCACAATACACACTCAATCCTTACTCACGGTACCTTTTATACTCAATCGCACCCTTCTGCACCCATTCACACTCGTCTACTGGTCCCTGGCTACGCGTAGCAATCAGTCGGGTTTGTTCATCAGTCGTCCTGTCAGTCTCATTGTCACTATTGATCATATCGTCCACCATACTTTTAGCCCTCATTACCAGTTCTCCCATCTCACGACAGAACTCTTTCAAACTCTTCCGTTCAGAACCTTGACTCTTCATACCCCCATTCATCAGCTCCTCACTCACAGCCCTCATCAAACTCAAAGCACACTCTTGCAAAACAGACAGGTCACTCACATCCCCTGTATTCTCAACAGGCATACCAGAAACCCCTTCGACTGGTTCCCACCAGAAACCTGAAAAATCAGCCACTTCATCAAATTCACCCCTACTATTACCATTCATAAAACCCGAAAAATCAACCACGCTAGGTTCATTCTGCCCAAACACACTATCATTCATACTGTTCCCCAAACCAGAAAAATGACTCACTCGTCTACTTATACCAGCCAAATCACTCACCTGTTTACGCAAAAACTCAATCTCCCTTTCTCCCCCATACCAGAAAGACTCTGCTCAGACTTACTTTCATTCGTACTTGCATTCCTCCTTTCACTCTTCTTTGTATGCTTGCTTTCTACACCTCAAGACTAAGACTAGCTCTTTCCCAGACAGATCCATACTATCACATTCAATCTAATCATCATGCACTTTACCTCTCTTACTACACAGTCCATACACCGGATGGCTCACCAGGTAGTCAGGAGGTTCTCTCCATCTCCTTAACTGACTCTGATGAGCCTGCACTCTCTCAGTCATACCATCATTCAAACTCTCCAAAACATACGTCACCCCATTTTCCCAAACTCTCACAACTCTATAAGGTCCATCAAACTTCTCACTCATCTTTGACACATTCAACCTACCCTTCACTTCTTTCACCTTCAATACTTTCGCACACAATTCAAATGAATGGAACCTTTCATGTGCCTCACGCCATACACTCTGCTCACTTTCACTCAAACGAAACCTATCTTTCACTTGCCTTTCAAAATTCATCACAAACTGACATGGAGACATTCCAGTTGCACCATGCACAGTTGAATTATACGCCCACAATACTCTTCCCAGACATACATCCCAGTCATTCACTGTCATGCTCATCATTCTCAACATCTCACACAAGGTTCTTATAGTACGTTTAGCCAATCCATTTGAAGACGGTACATACAGAGTTGTTCTCACATGCTCCACACCATTCTCTCTCAACACTTGCTCAAACACTTCTCCTACAAATTCAGGCCCATTATCACTCAGACATCTTCTAGGCTTCCATACACACATAGGAAAAAACAACTGCTCAACCACACACACAACAGTCACACTCCTTTTATCTCTCACAGGCGCTGCATACACAAACTTACTTTTATGATCAACCATCACAACCATACCAACATTCCCAGCACTCGTACGCGGCAAAGACACACAATCAATCACTACCAATTCAAACGGTTCTTTCGCATCAACTTTCAACATCGGTGGTTTCACTTGCACACCTTGCACCTTTCGCTTCTGACACCTTTCACACGTAGTTGCAACATCATTCACAACAGTTCTCAAAAACGGATGGAACACACGCTCCTTCATACACTCCTACAGCTTAAACTTGCCCATATGCCCATAATTATCATGCACAACCTTCACCAGACCAATCATACCAACCAAGGACATCACAGGTACATACATATCATCACCACCCTTCACATGCCTCAAAAAATATACAACATCCATACAAACAACAAAATCCTTAGCATACCTTTTAAAATCACTTAAGCACTCTGGCCATTCATTCAAATCAACACGCGTCATTACACACCTATTCAACTCACTAACAAAAGGACACATCTCATGCATCTATAGAATATCATCATCACTTAAAATCTCATTCTCATCATCCATGACCAACTCAATCATGCCACAAAATTTGACAAAATTCTTTGCACACTCATTCAACTTCATCACCTCACATTCACCTTTCATAAGACAATCCTTATCAGCATCCAAAGACAAATCATTCAATCTCATAAAGTCTACACCAAGCAAGAAAGAACACAGCAGTTGATCATCTTTCAGAATCACAAAATCATGCTTCACATTCACACCATTACCCAAACTCACTTTCAGACTAACCTGTTCCCATGCCATTCCCTAATCCACTTATCCGTAACTTCACAGGTTTATGCTCGCAACATCTAAACTTTTCATACTTACTCAGAATACTCTCATTCACTAAAGACACTTGTGCTCCAGTATCAATCAAACCACAGAAAAACTTTCTTTCACCAACTTTCACTCTCGCTTCCATTATATCAGGTCCACCATGTTCACAATACACAGAAGGAACAAGCACACCAACATCAGCACTGGCATCTAAACCATCATCAACTCCCACATCATCACTCACTACACACTCATGTTCATCCAGACAATCATTCTTCTCTCTCATATATGAACACTTTTCAATCACCCAATTGTAGTGCAAACCGCTCAAACATTGCAGATGTACCACATTAGGATTCAAGCCCTTCATCTTCTCATCCTTGTACACAATCGGCCTCTCACCACCAAAGTGCACATAAACAATCACTCCATACAAACGACTCACTACAATCAACACTTCCTGAAATGGCGGGACCCCTTGCATACACATCGCCGCTCTCAATTCTTTCATGAAGTTCCGCACCTTTGCCATACCAATGCTTTCAGGCTTCCTACATACTTCATTCATTACCTCCTTCCTTAAGTCATCCACACTATCGGGCACTCTCACATCTACTCCATCCATACACTCTCAAACAAGGAATCACCACCACCCTTACTCTCCTTTCCATTCATAATTCCTTTTGGCAAATACTCAGGATCACTCACTCCACACACATTTTCATGATTCGTACCAGGATACCTTGACATCAAATCAGCCACTCCATTCCGTTCACCAGGCACATACTCAATCACATAGTCAAAGTCACTCAAATCTTCCAAAGTCCTTGCAATCCTACTATCAGCCCACTTCATACGCTGCAGATACACAAGAGGTTGATGATCTGTTTTGATCACAAACCTAACACCATACAAAAACGGACGCAACACTTTCAAACAATACCTTATCGCAGCCAACTCTCGCTCCACAGTCGAATACTTTTGTTCTGCAACATTCATAGCCTTGGATACATACCCAATTATTCGCCTGACATTCTCTCCATTCAAACGCTGCTCTAGCATCAGAAAACCTCCCATACAATACCCACTTGCATCTGTATACAATTCAAGCATTTTAGCATTCACACTATAATCTGGGTAAGCCAATTCAACATCTTCAGCCGCTGTCTCATTCATCTTATAATTCCACTTGACAACCATACTACCTTTCTTGCCCATCCACTCAGTCAGAGGCTTACTCACACCAGAACGATCACGTATAAACTTTCGCTGAAACTCAATCAAACCCCAAAATGACTTCAGTTGCTTCACAGTCACCGGTTTAAGAAACATTCGCCCCTTCTCAACATACTTCGGCGACTTTCGTAACCCATTCTCACTCACCATATGACCAAGGAATTCCACTTCTTTCGCAAACCATTCACATTTCGCCACTTTCACCTTCACACCAACACTCTCCAACGTTCTCAACACATCATTCATCAATCTCATATGCTCCTCAAAAGTCTCAGTCATAATCAAAATATCATCTATAAACGCAATCACATTCTTACTTGCAAACTTACTCAACACAACATTCATTGCCCGCTGGAAGGCTCCGGGAACATTAGTAACCCAAATCTGAGGTTCCGGAATTGGTAATGCCTCTTTGTGGAAGAGAAGGCAGTTACTGGCCAGCTCTCCTCAGCAATGGGCATCTGGTAATACCCCAGTACCAGATCCAGCTTCGTAAACCACTCCATCCCATGCATACTATACACACACTCAGATACCACACACATCGGAAACCTTTCTTTCACCTTTCAATAATCCACACACAGACGCAATCTTCCATCCGGCTTACGTACAGGCACAATTGGACTATTCCATGCACTCTCGCTCTCTTCAATCACCCCCAATTGCTCCAATTCCAAACACTGATCCTCAATCTCATCAGCAACCGGACGTGGGAAATGCCTCAGCCGCTGATAGATTGGCGAGTCCTCCTTCAGGACAATCTTGAATTCTGGGAGCTTTGCAACCCTGAAATCCAGATCACCCTTACTGAGGGCTCCCTTTCATTCAAATATGATTTGATACACATCCTCCCTTTCATACTCAGTCAAACATCAATCCAATTTCACCATGTCAGTGCTGGCAGTGGTGAGCCATCTTGCATGAAATATTGGCCCTGGTTTCATATGTAGGAGATCTTTGTCAATTATACTACTTTCAATTGCACTCATAATTATATACAAGTAAGCTTGGTCCCGACTAAGCTCATTCACATCTATATCGGAAGAGGAGCTCCTTTAGCAATACAGTGAAAGCAATTTGATGATACTGTTAGATTTTCTCATTCCTCAGGATATTTGCATTATTTCCCGAGGTTTTTGGAGCTCCGATGGTAAGTTTATGATTTCATAAAACTGGCATGATATCTTCCTTCTTCTCTTCGCAGAGTTTAACAGGTGGTTCAGGCTTTACCAAGTGGTCCTTTTCATTGAGTTCCACTTTTTGTTGGACCAATATATTTCCTGCACAGGTGATTCAAAGGAAGCTCATTTAGATGCAAGCTGCAGATGATCCACTGTAAAGGATGATGTAATTGACATTCCAGCCCTCTTATGGTTCCATTCTTGTAGCCATTATTAGTTGCTGTGCTGTCAGCTCTCACTGCCTCTATCTCATCTTTAATATTTTCAACAACCATTTCATCAGTCCATCTACAATACCTGCACCTGTTCCTCATTCAATAGTTAGATGATCTAAATAGACAGTACCAAGTTATCCTACAAGCACATAGTGATCTCAAATTTCTTTTGCTCCATACCATTTGTTCCCTTTCTTCTTTTTAGTTACTGTTGTCTCTCTCCTCCCATCAAAAAACAAAGCAGTAATTTTCTTATCTCCCAAATATTCAGTTCAGTGAAATTCCTCCTTAAATTCTGTCATGCCCTCAAGACTGTGATGGTCAATTACATGGAAGCAGTCTTCTGAATTTATAATACCATAGTTGAATAGGGCTGCACTACTAATAGCAGCAGCTCTATTTGACACAGAATACCAATCTGCTTCCATGACAATGGTTGGTATTAATATGTTTTCTTTTCTTGCAAAGACGTTTTTTCATTCATCATCAGAAATGTCAGAAGATGAGGTTTCTTCATCTAAGGCTTCTTCTGAAATTGTAGTTTTCTCTTTCCTCTTTATGACTTCTTTTTTCTTTAATTCAATCTTCTCTGGTTTTCCTTTTTTTAATCATTTGACTTGTTTTTACATTCACTCCTCCAATTTTCATGTGATGCCCAGTTCTTTGTTCAATAAGAAATTCATGCTCTCGATGTGGCACTTTCATTTTCTTTTCACACTTGCAATCCAAGAGATCGGCACACTGGCAGCCTGCAATATCAAAAAAGTTGACCCAATGATGAGATAAACTTCTTTCTCTTAGTGGTATTCATTCCTTGTTTTGATACCACGGATGCTTCTTCCACCAATAGGAGTAATTTGGTTTTAACATTCTTGATCGGCTGAACTGGAATACTGGCTTTTTTCCAAATCTCAGTAAGGGCCTCGGATACTTCAGGAATAACATACTCGTTCCTCTTTTATTTATTGTCTTTTACATACTGAATATATCTTCCAACCTGTTGTTTTGTTGACAGCTCATAATGAGAAAGTTGGGGAAGTGGGGAGTCAAAGACTGTGACTGGTTGATGCCTCACCTTATGGAAAAGATTATTCTTAAGCCAAATTTGGCCCCCAAAAAGGGGGTGTTACAATTTTTTAAGATTTTTTTTTTGTCTTTATTTCTAAATTTTGGATGGTCTGCTCTACAAAACCTGAAATGTGCCTTAAAATTAGTTATGACACTACGACCTACTGACGATAGATAGGATACAGCGTTGATTCAGCAATCCAGGATGGATTTAGATGGGCGAATATCAGGTGTCGTGCTTTAGAGTAGGGTATTGTGTGGCTGGGTTTGAAATGCTATTTGAGTTTATCTTTTAAGGAATGTCTCTAAAAGCCTGTCAAGTGTAGTATGTAGTGATGGGACGATGCCAAATTTTTTTCTGATTCTGATTCTTCATGTATCGATAGTATTATATCATATCAATATATATGTATGACTTTCTAAATGATGAAATCTTAATTCTTTTTTACAATAAAATGTAATCAGTAATGGAGTTTGATAAACATAAAAGAAATTTCCTTTATTGAAAACAATTAAATTCTATAAAAATATTTCCAAATAATAGCAAATATATAATAATTGAATTGCTTGTGAACATAATTATAAAAATAAATATAACCATAAAACATAAAATTTAGCAATTAAGTAGATACCTTATACGAAAAATAAAGCAGATTTCCTTCAATAAATTTGTTTTTAACTCAAATCCTAAAAATAAAATTCTTTTGTAAGTATAATAAATTTAGAGACTATGGTATTTTAGGTCTAGAACTGTTTAACAGAGACTGATAATACTAATCCATTTTACCTAATTATTAAACCTTTTTTTAGCTCAAAATGCCAGAAGTCTTTAATTTAAATTTAACACTTGAAAATTTTAATATCAATTGTTATAATTTAAGCTCATGATACGTAGATTATAATGTAAAAACATCAGCATTTCTCCCGTTTCTGATTTTATTCTGTTTCTTTTGGGGGAATAAATCATACCTCCAATACTAAATAATCTTTCACTATCAACAGAAGAAGGAGGAGCCGACAAATATTTTTTGGCCAGAATAGACATATTAGTAAATGTCTTTGTTGGTGGCCCACCATTGTAAAGCATTTGCATCTTTTGCAATGAGGTCTAACTTTTCATATTTTCTCATTTCTTCTTTTAGAGCATCTTCGATTCTTTGGGTTGTGGAGTCTTCATATAAATCTAAATTTGTTTCTTTGTTAGTTTTTACCTTCTCTTTTTGTTTCTGTTTAAACTCTGTAAAGCAACTGTCAAAACTAAAGTTGAATATATTCTCATTTTCTCCATCACTCTTATTGTCAGCTGACTCTGGAGAATCTGAACTATCAAATAACACTGAAGCAGATTGATTTTCACTTATATCCTCAATAAACCAGTCTTTTAATGCTTGCTCTACATCCTTGCCATTGTATTCGCCTTCCAAAAATGTTGATTTGAATTGTGGATCAAGATATGTTGCCATAATAAGATTTTTATCATTAAAATAGAATTAAATCTACTTTTCACTGAGTCCTTCCAAGCAGACAAGGTCGAACCTAACCCACCAAATAATCCTTTAGTCTCTCCTTTTTAAAAAAAATGGCAAATTACCTTCATGTTTGGAATTAACGTTGAGGCCATTGCATTGTGAGCACTTAAAAAATTAGTACAGTCAACAAAATGCTTTAGAATTTGTAGCAATTTTTCCAAGATCTTCCACTGATTGGTTTCTAGGCAAGATGGTTTTGAATGGTCACTGCAATAGGCAATAAGAGCAGTTTTCTGTTCTAAAATTTTTGAGAGCATATAATACTGACTGTTACATCTTATCTCTACATTCTGAATAAATGTGTGCCTAGGTAAATTAATATTCATTGTATCTTGCAAAAGCTGATATTGAGTGATTGAAATGACCAACAATTTGTTTGTATGTTGATATGATGTCTAACATATTTTTGCTAAAAAATAGCATCTTTGGGCAATAATTGTAGGCTATGCATAAAACAAGCTATGGACTGGTATCCAGCTTGCGCGACCCCTGCTGCCATATTAGCAGCATTATCCCTCAATACTTTGCTATTAGGGATTTGATAATTACTCAAGGTGTTCTGAAGGCATTCACTTATATTTGCAGCAGTATGTGATACATCAAAGGGTGTGTGTGACCCCTAGAATAGCATTTTTGTTCTTAATGCTCATTAATCCAATGAGTGGTCAAATTTAAAAATGAATTATGACCCGTGCTTGCTGACCACCCATCACTTGTGAAAGAGATTTATGCTGCAATATTTATTTCCTTTTGAGTTTCTCTTTAACACAAGCATACATATCCTGAATAAAAATTTCTTTCAGAAATTTTTGAGATGGTATCTGATAATTGGGACATAAATGATTGAGTCTCTGCAAATCTAATGCTAGCATTTCTCCGATTAGTTGATGAATCTTTTTAGCTCTTATGTCATTTATGTCCCATATTTTTATTTTTTCAAGAGCTTCTTTAAGAGTTGGCTGGTCAGTTTTTTTTATATCTTCTTTTATTTTCTTTGTTACTGAAACATAAGCAGGAATTTTTCTTTTCTTCTCTTGTTCTTTCTTTTTTATTTCTTCTCGTTCTTTTAACTCTTTATTATGTTTAGTTGTCAAATGTTTTAACATATTAGTGGTGGTAAAATAACCAACTTTGTTTCCAAGAGATATTTGGATATTACATAATTCACATATTGTTTTGCTCTCATCTTTCTCATGAATTTTGAATAATTTCCACACTATGCTCTTTGGTTTAAGGACCTTCATATGAGCAGATATTTCTTTGCTGCAAGAAGGTTCATTGCTTGGCATGGCTGGTGGCGGATTGCAAAGTGGGGAAGGAATGACTGCCAAGTGTTGCTGGAGGAAAGTGGTGACACACTTTCCTAATCGTGAATTAAGATGATTGCTTGATCTCATATTGCGATTACTTTATCCTGGAGGGTATTTATGGTGGTTGATGACTGAAACATAAGCAGGAATTTTTCTTTTCTTCTCTTGTTCTTTCTTTTGTATTTCTTCTCGTTCTTTTAACTCTTTATTATGTTTAGTTGTCAAATGTTTTAACATATTAGTGGTGGTAAAATAACCAACTTTGTTATTGTTACAGGTAAGGGAATAACAGGAATAGAGGGCAGGTGTAGGAAATGGAAGGGATGCAGAGATAGAGGAATAGCTAAGGGAGAGGGCATACTGATGCGTTATAGGGGGACTAATGCACAAGTGAATGAGCAGATAACTAGGAATAGAAAAGCACGATGCAATGAAGATGAGAATAATAAAAAAAACTTGAAAATATACTACACAAATGGTCGGAGTATAAGGAATAAGATAGATCTCTTAAGAGCATTAGCAAGTGAAGAGAATTTTGATATAATTGTGATAACAGAGTCAAGGCTTGATTTGGCAGGTAATCACTTTAAACCTGGGGTTGAGATTGAGGGCTTTAACATGTTCCATACAGATAGGAATAGGAAGAGAGGAGGAGGGGTTATTATTTATATTAGAGATAATCTCCAGTGTTATCTAAACAGTACAATTAAATTAGATGATAACACAGAGTCATTATGGCTAAATGTAAAGGAAGGTAAAAACAAGCTTGTCATAGGATTATTATACAGACCACTAAATCTTAGTAAGGAAGCTTCAAATCTTCTGTGGCAGGAGATAGAAAGGGCATGTAGAAGTAAGCATGTGTGTATAATGGGCGATTTTAATTACAGAAATATAGACTGGGAAGCTCTTGTGGGTGATCAGGAGGCTGAGGAATTTTTGAATGTTGTCCAAGATAATTTTCTGAAGCAGATTATTAACGAACCCACTAGAGGTAATAATATACTGGATTTAGTTCTGACAAATAGGGAAGAAGTTATTAAGGATACTGAGATTGGAGGAAATTTGGGTAATAGTGACCATTGTGAAATTAGATTCAAGATGAAATGGAATGGTATTGATAGTAGCATGAACAATGTTAAAATTCCTGACTTTAGAAGAGCAAATTATAATGGGCTAAGGACTTACCTGGAGGCAGTTGTACAGAAACCAGGCAATGAAATCAATTCAGGAATAGATTCAATGATATCAGTTAGTGGAGTCAATAATCACCAGGAGGAAGAGATTACAATTGAAGAGGAGTATGAAAGAATAATTGAGAAATTAATTACAGGTCAGATGATTAACATTCCTTATAAGGAGATTAGGACTAAAAATAATGACCCAAAATGGATGACAGATAAAATTAAGCATTATATTGGCATTAAAAAGGGCATTTATAGGAAAATAAAAAATGGAGAGGATCACTTAAGGCAGAGATATAATGAACTAGCAAGAGATGTTAAAAAGTTAGTTAGAGTAGCAAGGAGAAATTATGAAATTAAAGTGGCAAATAGGGCAAAGGAAGATCCTAAAAGTTTTTATCAATTATACAAAACTAAGGTTAGAGATAAAATAGGCCCACTTATAGATTCCAATGGAGAATTAGTGAGTGATAGGGACTCAATGGCTGGAATGCTAAATGACTTTTTTCTCTCAGTATTTACACAGGAGGATACTCTAAATATACCTGAGGTGTCAATGATCTTTCGGGGTAATGATGAAGAGAAATTAAAGGATATCTTGATCACAAAGGAGATAGTGACAAAGGAAATTGATAAAATCAAAAGTAGTAAAGCACCCGGTCCTGATGAGGTCTTTCCTAGAATTTTGAAAGAATGTAAGGATGTGTTAAGTGAGCCCCTAGCATGCATCTTTAGAAAATCATTGGAGAGTGGCATTGTGCCAGTGGCATGGAAGAAAGCCAATGTGATACCTATATTTAAGAAAGGGGATAAAACAAATATGTCTAATTACAGACCAGTAAGTTTGACATCAGTGGTAGGGAAAATGATGGAATCTATTATAGCAAGGAATATTAGGGATCACTTGGATAAGCATAAGTTGATAAAAGAATCACAGCATGGCTTTAGTAAGGGTAAATCCTGCCTGACTAATTTGCTGTCTTTTTATAGTAAGGTGTATGAAGTAGCAGATAATGATGAAAACTATGATATTTTATACTTGGACTTTAGTAAGGCTTTTGATCGAGTGCCACACTTACGGCTTCTGAGCAAAGTTAAAGCACACGGGATCGATGGCAGTATATTTAGGTGGATTCAGTCATGGCTTGGTGACAGACAGCAAAGAGTTAGTATAGATGGAGTTAAATCTGAGTGGGGGTGTGTTAGCAGTGGAGTTCCGCAAGGATCTGTTTTGGGTCCCTTGCTATTCTTAATTTATATTAATGATCTTGACATACGTATAAGTAGTGACCTGAGTAAATTTGCTGATGATACTAAGCTAGGTAGGGCCATTAGGGCTGATTCTGATGCTGTTGTAATGCAGGAGGAATTGACCATTCTGTCCAATCGGGCCCAGAAATGGCAAATCAAGTTTAACATAGACAAATGTAGTGTACTTAGTATAGGTAGAAATAATCCACTGAATAGTTATAAATTAAATGGGAGAAATTTAGGGAGGACCGATTGTGAGAGGGACTTGGGTATTTTGGTAAGTTCAGACCTTCGTCCTAGAAAGCAATGCCTAAATGCTAAGAATAAAGCTAATAGGATATTGGGATTCATTAGGAGGAGTGTAAGCAATAAGAGTGCTGAAGTCATTCTAAAACTGTATCTGGCGCTAGTTAGGCCTCATCTAGACTATGCAGTACAATTTTGGTCACCATATTATAGGAAGGATATTGATTTGCTTGAGTCTGTGCAGAGAAGGATGACAAAGATGATTGGTGGGCTAAGGAACTTACCTTATGGTGAAAGGCTCAGAAAACTAAATCTACATACATTGGAAAGGAGAAGAGTCAGAGGGGAATTGATTGAAGTCTTCAAATGGGTAAAAGGATATAATAAAGGGGATCTGGGTAAGGTTCTTATACTTAGTGAACATGACAGGACACGTAGCAATGGGTTTAAGCTTGATAAGTATAGGTTTAGGAAGGAGATTGGGAGGAATTGGTTTACAAATCGTGTGGTAGATGAATGGAATAGGCTCACTAGACATGTGATAGAAGCCTCCTCTCTGGGTAGTTTTAAGAATAGATTAGATAAATATATGAATGAAGCTGCTAGATGGGACTGATTTTTTTATGTACATATGTATATATTTTTCTAAGGAGTGGGGAGATTATTTTGCGGTTGCATGAATGGACATAATCCTCTGGATGCATTTTATGTATATTGTAGATTAGATCTGACGAACTCCTGTAAAGGGTGACAATGTTGATGACTTTTCTCTGGTAAGAAATCTTTTGTGTGTTGACTGGAACAGGAGCTGCCAAGTGTAGGCCATGAATGGTCTTTTGCAGTCTCCTTCTTTTCTTATGTTCTTATGTTTCCAAGAGATATTTGGATATTACATAATTCACATATTGTTTTGCTCTCATCTTTCTCATGAATTTTGAATAATTTCCACACTATGCTCTTTGGTTTGAGGACCTTCATATAAGCAGATATTTCTTTGCTGCAAGAAGGTTCATTGCTTGGCATGGCTGGTGGCGGATTGCAAAGTGGGGAAGGAATGACTGCCAAGTGTTGCTAGAGGAAAGTGGTGACACACTTTCCTAATCATGAATTAAGATGATTGCTTGATCTCATGTTGCGATTCCTTTATCCTGGAGGGTATTTATGGTGGTTGATCACTGAAACATAAGCAGGAATTTTTCTTTTCTTCTCTTGTTCTTTCTTTTGTATTTCTTCTCGTTCTTTTAACTCTTTATTATGTTTAGTTGTCAAATGTTTTAACATATTAGTGGTGGTAAAATAACCAACTTTGTTTCCAAGAGATATTTGGATATTACATAATTCACATATTGTTTTGCTCTCATCTTTCTTATGAATTTTGAATAATTTCCACACTATGCTCTTTGGTTTGAGGACCTTCATATGAGCAGATATTTCTTTGCTGCAAGAAGGTTCATTGCTTGGCATGGCTGGTGGCGGATTGCAAAGTGGGGAAGGAATGACTGCCAAGTGTTGCTGGAGGAAAGTGGTGACACACTTTCCTAATCGTGAATTAAGATGATTGCTTGATCTCATGTTGCGATTCCTTTATCCTGGAGGGTATTTATGGTGGTTGATCACTTTTAAGGAATGCTTCCTTCAGAGGTATTATCTTCAGGTACCGGGGTGGGTGGTTTGGTTACCAGTCGGCTTTCTTCTTGGGAGTTAAGATTTTGTCTTCTGTTTGTAGAAATGCGAGCACCAGTGTGAGGTGACATTCGGGTTACAAACTTGCAATAACGAAAAGGGGTCGTGAGCACAGCCTTGTTCTCAATTCCGATTTGAGATGCTGAATCTCGCCCCGTCCATTCACTATATAGGCTCATTAACCTTACCGGTGAGAGGGGGAAATGAGGATGACTGACAAAACAACTGGCTGGCTTTTCATTTCATTTTGCTCATTAGTTATTTTCCCATGGCTATGTGTGGAAATTATTGATTCTTTTACTTAGAATCTTCATCTGGATCTTATTTAGGTCACCTTTTGGGGGCTTTGCATGGAGGACCTTTAGTGAAATTTGATTCTTTTTGTGGCCTGGCTCCACCTCATTATTTGCAACAAAAGGCCGTATTTGCACTTAGCGTTCACCATGATGTCTTTTGGAGTTTGTGCAATAGGCATAAATGAACTTAGCGAACTTTAGAGGGTTTGTCTAAGTAGGTCTTTAAGGCTTAAACAAACGACAATATACAGTTTTCCCAATTTCCTCCATTTGGTTTTATTTTAATTTCGTCTTTCTTACCGTCTTACTCGGCTGTTATGTTCTTATGTTCAGCCAAGTAGGGGAGGGGGAAAGGGGCAGTGGTTTCAGTTATTGTACAGCGAGTGAGGCTTCGTGAATTGGGTGTGTTATGTGTATATAATTATGTGTATACATATATAAAATGGTTCTCCTACCTGGAAAAATGTAATTAATAAATATAAAAAAAAAAACATTTAAAACTTTAATCATATGCCAAGATTCACTTATCCAATTATTTACAGAAATGTACTTGGCATTGGAATGGTCTTTTCGAGTGGGCGTATGTTTGAGCATAGGTTTTTTGAAAATTGGAAGCAGTTCATCTGATAATTGCAAGTGGTTAATAATACCGCTTAGTTGCCAATTTTAGATAAAAAATTATAAGATTTCTGGACACCTTGTTGTCTTCTTTACCCAATACTGGATGTTAACATTGTTCAGCATTGGGTAGTATTTATTGCTGGACAAAAGTTCTAAAAATAGTAAAATGCTGGATGCCTGGGCAGCCTAGGGCCCATGGCACCTAACATGTACATACCTTTATACGTGTATCAACAACTTACCTATTTGAAATAAGATGGGATATCACATCAGCAGCAATTATATATTTTATAATTTCAATCTTTAAATTTATAAAACAAAACAAATTTTATTTTAAAATTTAACACCAAAGGTACAAAATATCATTTTAAGCAAAAATCTTTAGGTTTTCAATTTTTAAGAAGAATCATTTTTGGAATTGGAAATTGTAGACAAATTCTTCCAATTCTGATTCTGATTCCCCCCAAAAGCTTGATTCTTCCGATTCTGATTAATCGTCCCATCACTAGTAGTATATATCCTATTTTTACTGACCATAATATCTATCCATAATGACAACTTCTTCCCGATTTATTGAATTATTAAGATTTGAAGCAATGCTATTTCTTATATAAATATTTATCTCACCACCAACCCTACCTCTCTTATGGCTAATGTATATATCATAACCGTTTAGATCAAATTCACCTACATTGTCATTTAATTTCACTAATCCATGATTCTCTGTTACACATACAATGTCTATATCTTCATCAATAACATAACTAAATTACTCATCCTTCTTATTTCTAAGACTATGAGCATTGGTATAGAGACAACTCAGCCCTCCTCTCCCTGAAACACCTCTTTTAACCTGAATACCTTGATATCTTTTCCCTTTCATTACCCTACCCTGTCTAGCTTTGGTACAAATGTGTCCTCTTATATTTCCCTGACCACTATCATTACTTAGTTTCCCAACTATAAATATCTAATCACACCATCATACATACTCCTTCTACAACACATCTACCACATCCCTACTCAAATGCAGTTTCATCCATCGCATACATTTCTTTCTTACCAATGCAAAATGGAATAAAATTAGCAACCATGAGAATTACTCTTGAAATTAATGTCATTTTTCAAGGCATAACTTGCATTTTGACTTTTAAGATTTACAATGCACTTCTTATTCAGTTTTCTTTCAAAGTAATATTTGAGCTCAAATTCTAGTACAAAGAGCATTTTATAATGTTTAAAAAAGATGTTTTATGGTCATTTGATGCCAAATAAAAGTATATTCTCCAAACAGTGGAAAAAAATTGAGGCAATTCTTTACCAGTTCAAACCCTACCTAACCTAACCTGTCTCTGCAGGCACCTCTCCTGCTCTAATTTAGCTCTGACATTGAATTATTTCTCTCCAGTGAGTATGTTATGGTGACAGAGGGAAGGGGGTGGGTTATATTAGGTTATAATTCAGGGGCTGTTTTACAACCATTCTGCACTTGTTTTCAAGCATTTTATTTCCTAGTGTGGAGTTTAAGAACAAAATAGAATTTTTTTAAAATTTTAGAGCAAAAAACAATGAGGTTGCCTCCTGCATAAAATTTCTAAGGAGAGTTTGGAAAGAAATTGGTGAGATAGGGGGAAGTAAAAATATATAACTGTTTATCCTCCTACAGGCAATAGGGGATGAAAGGCAACACAATCATCCAGAAGTCAGTTGCAGCATGGTTTCCTTGCTCTTCTGAACACCTTGTGTGGATAGCAATAGAAGGGTAAAGATGAGAAGAAAGCAAGCATAGACAAAAGATCGTCATCAGCAAATATCATGGAAAATTAGTCACCAAACAGGAGGGGGAAAAGAGAATAATAAGAAAAGGTAAAAAAAAAGGCAAGGGGATGAAGAAACTAATCATGTCAAAAACCCTCACCCTACCAGAGGGAAGAAAGCCTATTAACCTTACCTCTATTGTTTGTAAGATATTAGGATCAAAGCTGTTATTAAATATCTTGGAGAGCAATAAATTGATATCAAAATCACAACATGGTTTTAGTCAAGGTAAATTAAGTTTTTCAAAGGAAGGGACAGAGTATAGTGATGTTGTTTACTTATCTTTTAGTAAGGACTTTGATAAAGAGGAATGTTAACTACAAAAGTAAAGAGGTTATCCTTAAACTCTAGAACTCGTATTTTAGGCAATATTTAGAGTAAATTCATTCTAGGATACTTAAAGAAGGGGTAGAAAGTATCTCAATAGCTCTGGAGAAGTTGTATAACTAGGTCACTGGAATATGGAAAAATACCCGATGATTGGAAGAGAGCGAATGTAGTCTCCATTTTCAAGAAGGGTATTAAAGAGGATCCAAATAACTTTAGACCGGTTAGCCTAACTCCTGTAGTCTGTAAAATTCTTGAGAAAATAGTTAAAAAAGGCATTTGCCAACATCTAGAGAGGGAGGGGTTAATCAGCGATGCTCAGCATGGGTTTAGATCAGGTAGATCATGTTTGACTAATTTACTAGACTTTCTGGAGTTTGTAACAAATCAAGTAGATAAGGGAGAGAATGTAGATGTAATTTACTTGGATTTTAGTAAAGCATTTGATAAGGTACCACACAGGAGACTAGTTCATAAATTAAAAATGATTGGGATATGTGGGGGTGTTTCAAATTGGATGGCTGAGTGGCTGAAAGATAGGAAGCAAGGGGTAGTGCTAAATGGTGTAAAGTCAGAGTGGAGGGATGTTATCAGTGGGGTTCCTCAGGGATCAGTTCTTGGTCCATTATTATTTGTCATCTATATAAACGATCTTGGGGAGGCAGTTAATAATAAAGTATCAATTTTTGCAGATGATACCAAATTAGCAGCTGTAGTTAAAGATATTGACGATAATTTTAAAGTGCAGGGGGATTTAAATAAATTGTTATCCTGGGCACATAAGTGGCAAATGATAAGTGCAAAGTTATTAACATGGGAAAAGATAATAGAGAATTTAACTATGAAATGGATGGGCATTGGCTGAGCTCAGTAGAGGATGAGAAGGATCTAGGAGTAGTAATAGATAAGTCATTAAGGTTTTCTAAGCAGTGTATTGAAGCAAGAAATAGGGCAAATAGTGCTGGGTTTCATTAAGAGAAATGTCAGTTACAAAAGTAAGGAGGTTATTCTTAAACTCTATAACTCTAGAGTACTGTATACAGGCATGGTCCCCATATTTTAGACACGATATTAACCTTCTTGCATCAGTGAAACGGAGGGCAACAAAGATTATTCCTTCCCTGAGGCACCTTGAATATATAGATAGACTGAGGGTATTAAATATGTTCTCGTTTGAAAGGAGGTATGTGAGAGGGAATATGATTGCGCTCTTTAAAAAATTTTCTGGGATAGATAAATTGGATGTTAGAAAGTTCTTTGAGTTAGATGATGGAAATCGGACTAGAGGTCACCACTTGAAAATTAAAAAGCAAGGGTGTAGGTTGGATTTAAGAAAATATTTTTTCACCAATAGAGTGGTGGACTTCTGGAACAAATTGCCGTGGAGGGTAGTGGGTAGTTCAAATTTAAATGTATTTAAGAGTAGGTTGGATGAGTTTATGGGGAGGGAAGGTTGTGATGGTTCCTAAGTTTTGTATATATCTATAGCTGCATGATTTAGTTCTTGACAAGCCTTGATTGGTGATACCCTTGTTTCTAGACACAATCCTCTGGATGTAGTTTTCTTGGGAATTTGGGTGCCTTAAAAATGAGGCTGTTTGACTCGGATGACCTATGCTGGGCCCTTGTGGCTTTTGTCATCTGTTATATTATATTGTGGGGGACTTTGATTTTGTCTTTCCCTGGCGATGGTGCCTTTTCTTTTTGATCCGGTTGTGTGGCTGGTTTAAATTGTATATTGTGGGCGCATGATCTGATACAATCCTATGGATTGTTTAAATTGTATATTGTGGATGCATGATCTGACACAATCCTATGGATTGTTTATAAAGTAGTTGAATGATCTGATAGTCCTATGTGAGTGGGTTTTGACGGATGCGGATGACCTTTGATTTGCCCTTGTGGCTTTTGTCATTGGTGAAATTATGTTATATGTTAAGTTAAGCATGGTCACCACATTTTAGACATGACATTAACCTGCTAGAGTCAGTACAAAGGAAGGCAACAAAAATAATAACTTCCCTGAAGCACCTTGAATAGGAGATAGACTGAGTGTACTAAATATGTTCTCATTTGAAAGAAGATGTGTGAAGGGAGATATGATTAAGCTTTTTAAAATCAGTACTGGGATGGATAAGTTGGATTTTAGCAAGTAATTTGGGTTGGAAGGTAGTAATAGGGGTAAACATGTTTGTTTATAGAATAATGTTCTAACGTTTACAGAAGTGAATAATTTAACAAAATCATTTCTGTGACTTTAATCATTTCGCAAATTATAATTGGGGTGGGGGTGGGGTCTAACATCAAAAATGAATGAATTGATTTTTTATTTTGTTTTTCACTTAATATCTTTTTATTATCCTCATTTGTAGTCATTTTTATTTGTCAATATATTTTTTCCCATTTTACTATTTTTATTACCTTTATTATACAAATATAATTAGCTAGATCGTTTACATGAACTAGTTTTGTGGAGCCCTTTGGGTGTAGGAAAGACAACTTTTAGGCGCTCAACCCAGTTTGAATATGGCTTCCGTAAGTTAAATTTGCCCTTCATTTTGGTCAAACTTTGTGCTTTATTTTCGGATTGAGATAAATTGTTAACCTTTTTGGACGATCATAATTTACTTAAGATTAAAATTGATTGCGCAGTTTGTGGCCAGGCATTAGAAATTAATGATGATTTTGAATTTAGATGTTTGAAAACTAAACTCAAGTGATTGCCCTTATTTTAAGAAATCACCATTTTCTGCAATAGATTCCCTTTCACCAAAATGAGAATTAAAGAAAAATTCCATGCTTTCGTCATTGCTATTTCAGAAGTATACCCACTGCAATAACTTGAAAACATTCAAGTTTGGGCTGTCTACAGTCTCAGGTGGCATATTATTGGAATAGTTTGCCACCTAAGACTGTAGACAGCCCAAACTTGAATGTTTTCAAGCGCAGATTGGATGATTATATGGGGATGGAGGGTTAATTTCTTACTTTCGGTATGTGGATATGTTTCTTGACTCATTCCTGTGGATGCAGTTTCTTTTTATTGTATATTTTGGGGGACTTTGATTTTGTTTTTGACAGACTCCTATGGAGGCTTTAAATTATATATTGTAGATGCATGGTTGGACAAAATCCTATGGATGCTTTATGTGGGTGGATTTGATGGATACGGATGACCTTTGATAGGCCCTTGTGGCTTTTGTCATCTGTGAAATTATGTTATGTTAAGTAAATAACATTTTTCGTTTGGTTATTTTTTGGCATTTTTGTACAAAAATGGTGCCGGGTATATTTGAACTAGGACTCAAACGCGCATGAATATTCCTGCACAGTGAATGAAATATAAACACACAAAAATCCACTTTTTCGGGCACACCGTTGATCTACATATTTACCGTGATAGGACTAAGGGTCACCACTTCAAAATTAAAAAGCAGAGGTGCAGGTTGGATATTAGAAAATAGTTTTTCCCCAATAGAGTGGTAGATTACTGTAATAATTTGCCATCTGACACAGTACACGGTAATACTTCAGATTTGGGGCGCACGGTAGGTGGCGCTGTTAGCAGGCTACAATTTTGGGCTACAGCATATCTCTTATGATGTCAGACGGTAGCTTCAGATGTGACCAATCAGGGCAGTATATTTTTGGGTTGTTTTGGGGATTTGTAACTTTTAGTCTGTATTATTTACTAAATATCTGCGCCTCTGCTCCTTTATAGTTTTTTCTAAGTTAGGTAAGGTTTCTTGATGTCTTTAATTGTTTTTGTATTTTTTGTTTTTCAGTGAACGATAACTGCTTCTTACTGGCAACGTCGTAGCTATAAATAGAACCCGCTTAGCATTTGTTTCACTTTGGTTATGGCTTTTTCGTGCTCTAGTTGTGCTTCTTCGTTATTCAAATTTGGGTTTATTTTGCATGACTGCGAAAAACTTTTAGATTATTTAGAGGCGCATAAACTAATCAATAAACCTATAAAAGTAAGTATTGTTTGGATTAGGTTAGGTTTTTCTGCCAGTAAAAAGCTGTTGGGAAAAAACCCCAGTAAATTCAAGGGGACTGCTCATCGGAGAGATATCACTGTGGGGGGACTACCCTGTAATGATTCTGAGTTTCAATCAATTGGGGGGGGATGGTCTGGGGGACGCAGCCCCCCCGTATATAAAAAAAAATATAACGCCGTAATTGTTTACATCTGACGCTACCGTCTGATATCATAAGACATATATTGTAGCCCAAAATTGTATCCTATAAACAGCGCCACCTACCGTGCACCCTGAAACTGAAGTGTTGACCAGTAGACAATCCAAACTAGAATGTTTTCAAATGCAGATTAAATGATTATATGGGGAGAGAGGGTTAACCTTGGGGGGTGGGGTGGGGTGGTAATATAACATAACATAATTTCACGGATGACAAAAGCCACAAGGGCCTATCAAAGGTCATCCGTATCCATCAAATCAAACCCACATAATGCATCCATAGGATTTTGTCAGATCATGAATCTACAATATACAATTTAACAATCCATAGGATTGTGTTTAACCATGTATCTACAATATATAATTTAAAGCCTCCAAGGGAGTCTGTCAAAAACAAAATCAAAGTCCCCCAAAATATACAATAAAAAGAAACTGCATCCACAGGAATGAGTCAAGAAACATATCCCCATACCAAAAAGTAAGAAATTAACCCTCCATCCCCATATAATCATCTAATCTGCGCTTGAAAACATTCAAGTTTGGGCTGTCTACAGTCTTAGGTGGCAAACTATTCCAATAATCCACCACTGTGTTAGTGAAAAAATATTTTCTAACATCCAGTCTGCACCTCTGTATTTTAATCTTTAAGTGGTGGCCTCTAGTTCTATTACTACCTTCTAACTCAAATAACTTGCTGAAATCCAATTTATCCATCCCAGAAAAGATTTTAAAAAGCTCAATCATATCTCCCCTCACACACCTTCTCTCAAATGAAAACATAATTAATACCCTCAGTCTATCTTCATATTCAAGGTGCTTCAGGAATGGTATTATTTTTGTTGCCCTCCTTTGTACTGACTCTAATAAGTTTATATCATGTCTAAAATGTGGTGACTATGCCTGTATACAGTACTCTAAATGTGGCCTGACATAAGAGTTGTAAAGTTTAAGGATGACCTCCTTACTCTTGTAGCTAACATTTCTTTTAATGTAACCCAGCACCCTATTTGCTCTATTTTTTGCCTCAATACACTGCTTTGAAAGTTTCAGTGACTTATCTACTACTACTCCTAAGTCCTTCTCATCTTAAAAACATAACATAACATAATTACATGGATGACAAAAGCCACAAGGGCCTATCAAAGGTCATCCGCCTCCGTCAAAACCCACCCACAAAAAGCACCATCACCAGGGGAAGACAAAATCAAAGTCCCCCACAATATAATATAATGGATGACAAAAGCCACAAGGGCTCATCATAGGTCATCCGAGTCAAGCGGCCTCTTTTTCAAGGCACCCAAACTCCCAGGAAAACTACATCCAGAGGATTGCATCCAGAAACAAGGGTATCACCAATCAAGGCTTGTCAAGAACTAAATCATGCAGCTATAGATATATACAAACAATATTAATATATACAAAACTTAGGAACCATCACAACCTTCCCTTCCCATAAACTCATCCAACCTACTCTTAAATACATTTAGATTTGGACTACCTACTACCCTCTGCGGCAATTTGTTCCAGAAGTCTACCACTCTATTGGTGAAAAAATATTTTCTTAAATCCAACCTACACCCTTGCTTTTTAATTTTCAAGTGGTGACCTCTAGTCCGATTTCCATCATCTAACTCAAAAAACTTGCTAACATCCAATTTATCTATCCCGGAAAAATTTTTAAAGAGCTCAATCATATCCCCTCTCAAACACCTCCTTTCGAACGAGAACATATTTAATACCCTCAGTCTATCTTCATATTCAAGGTGCCTCAGGGAAGGAATAATCTTTGTTGCCCTCCGTTGCACTGACTCAAGAAGGTCAATATCGTGTCTAAAATGTGGGGACCATGCCTGTATACAGTACTCTAGATGTGGCCTAACATAAGAGTTATAGAGTTTAAGAATAACCTCCTTACTTTTGTAACTGACATTTCTCTTAATAAAACCCAGCACTCTATTTGCCCTATTTCTTGCTTCAATACACTGCTTAGAAAACCTTAATGACTTATCTATTACTACTCCTAGATCTTTCTCATCCTCTACTGAGCTCAGCCAATGCCCATCCATTTCATAGTTAAATTCTCTATTATTTTTTCCCATGTTAATAACTTTGCACTTATCAAGGTTGAAAGTCATTTGCCACTTATGTGCCCAGGATAACAATTTATTTAAGTCCCCCTGCACTTTAAAATTATCATCAATATCTTTAACTACAGCTGCTAATTTGGTATCATCCGCAAAAATTGACACTTTATTATTAACTGCCTCCCCAAGATCGTTTATATAGATGACAAATAATAATGGACCGAGAACTGATCCCTGAGGAACCCCACTGATAACATCCCTCCACTCTGACTTTACACCATTTAGCACTACCCTTTGCTTCCTGTCTTTCAGCCACTCAGCTATCCAATTTGAAACACCCCCACATATCCCAATCATTTTTAATTTATGAACTAGTCTCCTGTGTGGTACCTTATCAAATGCTTTACTAAAATCTAAGTAAATTATATCTACATTCTCTCCCTTATCTACTTGATCTGTTACAAACTCCAGAAAGTCTAGTAAGTTAGTCAAACATGATCTACCTGATCTAAACCCATGCTGAGCATCGCTGATTAACCCCTCCCTCTCTAGATGTTGGCAAATGCCTTTTTTAACTATTTTCTCAAGAATTTTACAGACTACAGGAGTTAGGCTAACCGGTCTAAAGTTATTTGGATCCTCTTTACTACCCTTCTTGAAAATGGGGACTACATTCGCTCTCTTCCAATCATCGGGTATTTCTCCATATTCCAATGACCTAGTATATAACTTGTCCAGAGCTATTGAGATACTTTCTACCCCTTCTTTAAGTATCCTAGAATGAATATTATCAGGGCCGGAGGCCTTGGTAGTATCTAAATCACCTATTAGTCCTTTTATCATCCTCCGATCCACACAAATGTTAGTAAACATTAAGCCAATACCCATCCATCTCATAGCTAAATTGCCTATTATCTCTCCCCATGTCAATAACTTTGCATTTATTAAGGTTAAAAGTCATCTGCCACTTGAGCCCAAGCTAACAACTTATTTAAGTCACCCTGCACTTTAAAGCTACCCTCAACCTCTTTGACTACAGCGGCCAATTTAGTGTCATCAGCAAAAATTGACACTTTGCTATTTACACCTTGCCCAAGATCATTTACATAGATTAAAAATAATAAAGGGCCTAAAACTGATCCCTGAGGTACGCCACTAATAACATTCCTCCACTTTGACCTCACTCCATTCAGTACAACTCTCTGTTTCCTATTTTTCAGCCATTCAGTTATCCAATTTAAAACCTTCCCACATATCCCATGCAGCTTAATTTATGAACTAGTCTTCTATGTGGAACCTTATCAAAAGCTTTGCTGAAATCTAAGTAGATAACATCAACTTTCTCACCCCTATCTAATTCTTTAGTTACATAATCCATAAAATCCTGTAAATTAGTTAAACACGATTTACCTTTTCTAAAACCATGCTGAGTATCATTAATTAACCTGCTACTCTCTAGATAATCAGAAATTCCCTTCTTAACTAGGAGGGAGGGAGGGTAATGTTAGGCCAAGACAGAATACGAGAATGACTGAGGTGCTAGTGATGGGTAACTCTCAGATTAGGTATTTAGATAGGAAGTTGAGTGATAGCAAGTGGAAGGGCATGAGAGTTTGTCTGCCGGGTGCTGGTGTAAGTGATATTTGTGAGAGGTATGATAGGCTGGTTTCTGGGTGTGAGAGGGATGCAGTTGTGATTACGCATGTGGGAGTGAATGATGTAAAGAAGGTGGGTACATGTGAGTTACATGAGCAGTATAAAAGGTGTTGTTTCTGGTGTGCTTCCGAGATTGGATGTGCGGGTAGAATGGTTGTCGCATGCAATTGGTTTGAATAAATTTGTGAAAGGACTGTGCGAGGAGTTAGGATTGGTGTTTGTAGATGTCTGGGGTGGGTTTTACGGGGATAGGAGGTTGTATGCGATGGATGGGCTCCATCTTAGTCGGGCAGGTGTTGAGGTTCTATGGGGGAAGCTGGATAGTGTGATTAGGTCCTTATGGGTGGGAAACTAGAAGCTGTTAGAGGTAAGGGAATAACAGGAATAGAGGGCAGGTGTAGGAAATGGAAGGGATGCAGAGATAGAGGAATAGCTAGGGGGGAGGGCATACTGATGCATTATAGTGGGACTAATGCACAAGTGAATGAGCTGATAACTAGGAATAAAAAAGCATGATGCAATGAAGATGGGAATAATAAAAAAAACTTGAAAATATACTACACAAATGGTCGGAGTATAAGGAATAAGAGAGATCTCTTAAGAGCATTAGCAAGTGAAGAGAATTTTGATATAATTGTGATAACAGAGTCAAGGCTTGATTTGGCAGGTAATCACTTTAAACCTGGGGTTGAGATTGAGGGCTTTAACATGTTCCATACAGATAGGAATAGGAAGAGAGGAGGAGGGGTTATTATTTATATTAGAGATAATCTCCAGTGTTATCTAAACAGTACAATTAAATTAGATGATAACACAGAGTCATTATGGCTAAATGTAAAGGAAGGTAAAAACAAGCTTGTCATAGGATTATTATACAGACCACTAAATCTTAGTAAGGAAGCTTCAAATCTTCTGTGGCAGGAGATAGAAAGGGCATGTAGAAGTAAGCATGTGTGTATAATGGGCGATTTTAATTACAGAAATATAGACTGGGAAGCTCTTGTGGGTGATCAGGAGGCTGAGGAATTTTTGAATGTTGTCCAAGATAATTTTCTGAAGCAGATTATTAACGAACCCACTAGAGGTAATAATATACTGGATTTAGTTCTGACAAATAGGGAAGAAGTTATTAAGGATACTGAGATTGGAGGAAATTTGGGTAATAGTGACCATTGTGAAATTAGATTCAAGATGAAATGGAATGGTATTGATAGTAGCATGAACAATGTTAAAATTCCTGACTTTAGAAGAGCAAATTATAATGGGCTAAGGACTTACCTGGAGGCAGTTGTACAGAAACCAGGCAATGAAATCAAATCAGGAATAGATTCAATGATATCAGTTAGTGGAGACAATAATCACCAGGAGGAAGAGATTACAATTGAAAAGGAGTGAGTATGAAAGAATAATTGAGCAATTAATTACAGGTCAGATGATTAACATTCCATATAAGGAGATTAGGACTAAGAATAATGACCCAAAATGGATGACAGATAAAATTAAGCATTATATTGGCATTAAAAAGGGCATTTATAGGAAAATAAAAAATGGAGAGGATCACTTAAGGCAGAGATATAATGAACTAGCAAGAGATGTTAAAAAGTTAGTTAGAGTAGCAAGGAGAAATTATGAAATTAAAGTGGCAAATAGGGCAAAGGAAGATCCTAAAAGTTTTTATCAATTATACAAAACTAAGGTTAGAGATAAAATAGGCCCACTTATAGATTCCAATGGAGAATTAGTGAGTGATAGGGACTCAATGGCTGGAATGCTAAATGACTTTTTTCCCTCAGTATTTACACAGGAGGATACTCTAAATATACCTGAGGTGTCAATGATCTTTCGGGGTAATGATGAAGAGAAATTAAAGGATATCTTGATCACAAAGGAGATAGTGACAAAGGAAATTGATAAAATCAAAAGTAGTAAAGCACCTGGTTCTGATGAGGTCTTTCCTAGAATTTTGAAAGAATGTAAGGATGTGTTAAGTGAGCCCCTAGCATACATCTTTAGAAAATCATTGGAGAGTAGCATTGTGCCAGTGGCATGGAAGCCAATGTGATACCTATATTTAAGAAAGGGGATAAAACAAATATGTCTAATTACAGACCAGTAAGTTTGACATCAGTGGTAGGGAAAATGATGGAATCTATTATAGCAAGGAATATTAGAGATCACTTGGATAAGCATAAGTTGATAAAAGAATCACAGCATGGCTTTAGTAAGGGTAAATCCTGTCCGACTAATTTGCTGTCTTTTTATAGTAAGGTGTATGAAGCAGCAGATAATGATGAAAACTATGATATTTTATACTTGGACTTTAAGTAAGGCTTTTGATCAAGTGCCACACTTACAGCTTCTGAGCAAAGTTAAAGCACACAGGATCGATGGCAGTATATTTAGGTGGATTCAGTCATGGCTTGGTGACAGACAGCAAAGAGTTAGTATAGATGGAGTTAAATCTGAGTGGGGGTATGTTAGCAGTGGCATTCCGTAAGGATCTGTTTTGGGTCCCTTGCTATTCTTAATTTATATTAATGATCTTGACATAGGTATAAGTAGTGACCTGAGTAAATTTGCTGATGATACTAAGCTAGGTAGGGCCATTAGGGCTGATTCTGATGCTGTTGTAATGCAGGAGGAATTGACCATTCTGTCCAATTGGGCTGAGAAATGGCAAATCAAGTTTAACATAGACAAATGTAGTGTACTTAGTATAGGTAGAAATAATCCATTGAATAGTTATAAATTAAATGGGAGAATTTTAGGGAGGACCGATTGTGAGAGGGACTTGGGTATTTTGGTAAGTTCAGACCTTCGTCCTAGAAAGCAATGCCTAAATGCTAAGAATAAAGCTAATAGGATATTGGGATTCATTAGGAGGAGTGTAAGCAATAAGAGTGCTGAAGTCATTCTAAAACTGTATCTGGCGCTAGTTAGGCCTCATCTAGACTATGCAGTACAATTTTGGTCACCATATTATAGAAAGGATATTGATTTGCTTGTCTGTGCAGAGAAGGATGACAAAGATGATTGGTGGGCTAAGGAACTTACCTTATGCTGAAAGGCTCAGAAAACTAAATCTACATACATTGGAAAGTAGAAGAGTCAGAGAGGAATTGATTGAAGTCTTCAAATGGGTAAAAGGATATAATAAAGGGGATCTGGGTAAGGTTCTTATACTTAGTGAACATGACAGGACACGTAGCAATGGGTTTAAGCTTGATAAGTATAGGTTTAGGAAGGAGATTGGGAGGAATTGGTTTACAAATCGTGTGGTAGATGAATGGAATAGGCTCACTAGACATGTGATAGAAGCCTCCTCTCTGGGTAGTTTTAAGAATAGATTAGATAAATATATGGATGAAGCTGCTAGATGGGACTGACTTTTTTTATGTACATATGTATATATTTTTCTAAGGAGTGGAGAGATTATATTTTGCGGTTGCATGAATGGAGATAATCCTCTGGATGCATTTTATGTATATTGTAGATTAGATCTGAGGAACTCCTGTAAAGGGTGACAATGTTGATGACTTTTCTCTGATAAGAAATCTTTTGTGTGTTGACTGGAACAGGAGCTGACAAGTGTAGGCCATGAATGGTCTTTTCCAGTCTCCTTAACATAACATAATTTCACGGATGACAAAAGCCACAAGGGCCTATCAAAGGTCATCCATATCCATCAAATCCCACCCACATAATGCATCCATAGGATTTTGTCAGAGCATGCATCTACAATATACAATTTAACAATCCATAGGAATGTCCAACCATGCATCTACAATATATAATTTAAAGCCTCCATAGGGGTCTGTCAAAAACAAAATCAAAGTCCCCCAAAATATACAATAAAAAGAAACTGCATCCACAGGAATGAGTCAAGAAACATATCCACATACCAAAAAGTAAGAAATTAACCTTCCATCCCCATATAATCATCCAATCTGCGCTTGAAAACATTCAAGTTTGAGCTGTCTACAGTCTCAGGTGGCAAACTATTCCAATAATCCACCACTCTGTTAGTGAAAAAATATTTTCTAATATCCAGTCTGCACTTCTGTTTTTTAATCTTTAAGTGGTGGCCTCTAGTTCTATTACTATCTTCTAACTCAAATAACTTGCTGAAATCCAATTTATCCATCCCAGAAAAGATTTTAAAAAGCTCAATCATATCTCCCCTCACACACCTTCTTTCAAATGAAAACATATTTAATACCCTCAGCCTATCTTCATATTCAAGGTGCTTCAGGGATGGTATTATTTTTGTTGCCCTCCTTTGTACTGACTCTAATAAGTTTATATCATGTCTAAAATGTGGTGACCATGCCTGTATACAGTACTCTAAATGTGGCCTGACATAAGAGTTGTATAGTTTAAGGATGACCTCCTTACTCTTGTAGCTAACATTTCTTTTAATGTAACCTAGCACCCTATTTGCTCTATTTTTTGCCTCAATACACTGCTTTGAAAATTTCAGTGACCTATCTACTACTACTCCTAAGTCCTTATCTTCAACTGAATTAAGCCAATACCCATCCATCTCATAGCTAAATTGCCTATTATCTCTACCCATGTTAATAACTTTGCATTTATTAAGGTTAAAAGTCATCTGCCACTTCTGAGCCCAAGCTAACAACTTATTTAAGTCACCCTGCACTTTAAAGCTACCCTCAACCTCTTTGACTACACCTGCAAATTTAGTGTCATCAGCAAAAATTGACACTTTGCTATTTACACCTTGCCCAAGATCATTTACATAGATTAAAAATAATAAAGGACCTAAAACTGATCCCTGAGGTACGCCACTAATAACATTCCTCCACTTTGACCTCATTCCATTCAGTACAACTCTCTGTTTCCAATTTTTCAGCCATTCAGTTATCCAATTTAAAACTTTCCCACATATCCTATGCAGCTTTAACTTATGAACTAGTCTTCTATGTGGAACCTTATCAAAAGCTTTGCTGAAATCTAAGTAGATCACATTAACTATCTCACCCCTATCTAATTCTTTAGTTACATAATCCATAAAATCCAGTAAATTAGTTAAACACGATCAACCTTTTCTAAAACCATGCTGAGCATCATGAATTAACCTGCTACTCTCTAGATGATCAGAAATTCCCTTCTTAACCATCTTCTCGAGAATTTTACAGACTATAGAAGTTAAACTTACTGGTCTAAAGTTATTTGGATCATCTTTGCTTCCCTTTTTAAAAATTGGCACTACATTTGCCAATTTCCAATCATTTGGTATTTCTCCAGACTCTAGTGATCTAATAAATCCTTCTTTTCTTATGTTCTTATAGAAGTTAAGCTTACCAGTCTAAAGTTATTTGGGTCCTCTTTGCTTCCCTTTTTAAAAATTGGCACTACATTTGCCAATTTCCATCCCAGACCTTTGATAGGTCCTTGTGGCTTTTGTCATCGGTCAAATTATATTATGTTATTACTACCTTCCAACCCCATCAAATTTCTAAAATCTACTCATCCATCCCAAAACAGATTTTAAAAAAGGTAAACATGTAGACGAGCGGCCCGGCAGAAAAAAATTTTTTTTGTAAATATTATTGTTCACCCGTGTTTGAGTTTTCTTTGAATGATAGCTGCCGCCATTTTTTGTATTAAAAAAATGCCCGAAAGTAAACAAACCAAAAACGTTGTTTATGTAGGCCATTTTTTTTTACAAAATTGCCTGAAAAAACAAACGAAACATGCTGTTTCCGTACTAATTGCAGTGGTTATACTTCCGAAATAGCGAAGAGGAAAGCCTATTTATTTTGCGCGTCTGCGTCCTATTCGAAATTTAGCTGACTTGAATCACGTTTTATTTTTGAGCATCTAAATTCAAAGTAAGGGTTCACATCTAATACTCGGCCACAAATGTCGCATTCGCTTTTAATTGGCACTAAATTATGAACATCAAAAAGGTGTTTAATTTATCTTTATCAGAAACTAGGGGTAATAATTCCGCAATAGACGATGGACAAAGTTCACAATTCGATACCATTTTCACACTGCGCAAAAGATGTCTGATTGATCATTTTCAAACTGCGTAAAAGGGGAATGTTTCACACCAAACTGCTAAAAAACAAATAGTTCCTTAAAATGATCTTGCTAATTACATTTAAATGTATAAAAGGTAATAAAAATAGTAAAATGGGGAAAAATATATTGACAAATAAAAATGACTCCGAATGTAAGAAGGAAGAAACTCCCTGATGGTTTTAGTGACTCTGAATTAGCTGAGGGCTTTTTATTGTTCTTTAGAGATAAAATGTTACATATAATCAGTGGATTTAATGATACACGTGCTGTAGCTGTGGTTGTACCTGTTACTGAATTTAGACTATTGAGTTTTCAAACTGTGAATAAGGATGCTCTTGTTCGAACAATAAATAGATCAAAGAAAACATTCTGTGCCATTGATCCAATGCCAATGTCAGAATTGAGTGTGGCAGAAAACTTTTCCCAACTTATAGATATTTTGATGATATTGGTGAATACTAGTATATCTACATGTTCTTTTCCTGAATCTGAGAAATCTGCCATTGTAAAACCTATACTAAAGGGGTCATTGGATTGTCAAAGTTTGAGCTCATATAGACCAGTTTCTAATTTGTCTTATTTATCTAAATTATTAGAATATGTGATTCTTGAACAATTGACTAATTACTTGGAACAGATCCATGCTTTTCCTGACTGTCAATCAGCTTACAGGCAGTTGTATTCCACTGAAACTACTTTATGTTCTGTTATAAATGATGTATTGGAAATAATAGATGAGGGTAAATGTGGGATATTAGTCTTGCTTGATCTCAGTGCAGCCTTTGACACTATTGTACATGAGTTACTTTTAAATGACTTGAGATATATTGGTATTGAAGACAGGGCACTTCAATATTTAGATAGCTACATCAAAGATAGGACATACAGTGTACAAATTGGTAATTCATTTTCATCAACGCAAGCCTTGACACGAGGTGTCCCTCAGGGAAGTGTATTGGGCCCCATTCTCTTTTGTATTTATACCATTGGTTTATCAGCAGTTTTAGAAAGACATGGAGTTAAATTTAAATTATATGCTGATGACACCCAATTTTATTTCTCAATCTCTGACATTGAAAGTACTGTTCAGGATCTTAATGACGTTTTACTAAGTATTGAAAATTGGATGGATTTCAAACAATTAAAGCTTAATTCTGATAAAACTGAATATATGTTAATTGGCAGCAAAGATAAGCTAAGAATTCTGGGCAACATTGTATTGAATTTAAATAACAATCCTGTTAATTTTGTTGAAAAGGTTCGTGATTTAGGTGTCATACTTGACTGTCATATGTCTCTCAATGCTCAAATCAATAATGTTACATAAGAACATAAGAAAAGAAGGAGACTGCAAAAGACCATTCATGGCCTACACTTGGCAGCTCCTGTTCCATTCAACACACAAAAGATGTTGTAAAAATTGCTGGCTACCACTTGAAGAACATTGCATTTGTTAAAAAATATTTGAATGAGTGTTCTGTTTTAAAACTTGTAATCAATTGTGTAATTAGTAGAGTTGATTATTGTAATTCAATTTATTGTCATTTACCTAGGTCACAACTGAAAAAATTACAACTAATTCTGAATAGAAGTGCAAGGCTTATTAAGGGTATAACACGAAGAGACAGGATTACCCCTGTATTAATTGATTTACACTGGCTGCCTATCAAGGCTAGAATTATTTTCAAAATTTGTGTCTTAAAACATCAAGTATTGCACACTGGTTCACCATTATATCTGAGAAGCTTAATACATGTTATTCAACCAACGGAAGACATCATCAACACCCAGAGAGCTGCTACTGGAGTAACCCTTTTTGAGGCAAGATTTTCAACAGGTGCTGGCTTTCGCACCTTCAAATGTGCTGCTCGAAGATTTTACAACCATCTTTCCCTGAACATCAGACAAATTGAAGACATCAAGAACTTTAAAAGAAAATTGAAAGCACATTTGTTCTCCGAGTGTTATGATGATTTAAGTGATAAGACCATTTGTGAATCATATGCTCTTTGAAAAAGAAAACTATATGTCAATGGTCCTGCAGAGCGCCATTTCGGCGGAGTGGGGCCTGTTAAATAACAACAACAATTAAAAGCTATTAAGTGGGAAAAAATTGAAATCAAGCATTTCTGATGTCATACCCCCCCCCAACCTATATTATAATTAGCAAAACGATTAAAGACGCTGATATGATGTAGTTAAAGCATTCACCTCTGTAAATGTCAGAACATTATAACAATTAGGATTATATACTGTGTGGTTCCCCCCCTTGTGTTTACCCCTACACAAGCCGTCCCCTTAAATGTACTCCAAAAACGTGAAACATTTTGGAACACGGACGAAAATAGTACATTTTATCAGCTGGGCCACTCGTCTACATATTTACCTTAAAAAAGTCAATCAAATATCCCCTTACACATCTTTCAAATCAGAACATATTTAATACCCTCAGTCTATTATGGATCTTAAGTTGATTATGGGAAAAGTATGCAATTCCGGGGAAAACGAATATCAGATCAGAAAAGAGCACATAAAAGTCAATAAGAAAAACACATTTTTAAATTTATTTGAAAATATGTGTTAAAACGAATCTTTACCCAGATCATTTATATAAAGCAAGAATAAAACTGCTCCAACCCTGACCCCCATCCAGGTCCTTCCCCTGCCATAAACACCCCTAGTAAAATAAACAAACTTAATACCAGCAGATAAGAGAACGATAGAAAATATTTACGGACTTTAAAATAAGAAACAAAAATTAGAATTGGAAAAATGATAGAAAATCGGGAATCGTAAAAGAGAACACAACCAATAACACGATCACGACATGAAGTAACAACGAAAAGTAGTACAACGTAAAATGACCAAATAGCTACGAGTCAGTATCGGAGGGGAGAAAATATTGATCCCAATATACAAAATTACATAATGTAATACTTAAATGTTAATTCCACATCAACAAAGGACAGTATATATGTCAGGTCATTTTTTATTTTTATTAATATAATAAGAGTTTTCTTTTATGTTGTTGTTGTTGTTCCCCTTGATTTGTGGAGGGGTTCACTACTTTTGCATGGAGTATCTCTTCCCGCCAAGTAAGTAACTTCTAATTTTTTTCTGTCTTGATTTTAAGAAGTAGATTTAGTTTGGTTTGCACAGATTTGGATTTTAAAACAGAGCAGTGTTGATATTACAGTTTTCTAATAGAGAGTTATACACTACACAGTTTGTTGCACTGTATAATATTATTAATTTAAATTAATTATGGATCTATATTTATAGATCTTTTATGTTGTTGTTGTTCCCCTTGATTTGTGGAGAGGTTCACTACTTTTGCATGGAGTATCTCTCCTCACGAAGCAAGTAACTTCTAATTTATTTCTGTCTTGATTTTAAGAAGTAGATTTAGTTTGGTTTGCACAGATTTGTATTTTAAAACAGAGCAGTGTTAATACTACAGTTTTCTAATAGAGAGTTATACACTACACAGTTTGTTGCACTGTATAATATTTTTATTTTAAATTAATTATGGATCTATATTTATAGAAGTCTAAATACCGCGTACATAAGTGTACGCAGAAATACTCCGACACAAGCTGCGTGCCCCTCCCGTATTTCTAAATGTCCCAGTCGCCTTGAATTATCTATCGCCCCTTATCACGCCATCGTAAACTGCAATGCGGCTCAAAGGTGTGAAAGACTTATACTGCCTGCCCACAGATGAAAAAGGTCTTTAGCGCGGCGATACGGATTTTATGATAATTCGGTGCTCTCTCTCGATTTCTGCTCGAGAGGGAAATAAAAGAAAAACTTCTCCCTGGATTCGGGCAGAAGATCTTGGACCTACGCCAAGTGTGTGGAGACCGATCCACAAAGGAAACCGTTCGCCCGCTGCAAGGAAGGAACTTCTCGGGGAATTGGTTGTTGCCGTCACGGTACTTGTAGGTGCCAAACTTCTCGCTCCCCTTCCCTTCAGAGTTAGAGGTTACACGGGACCTCCCTCTGCGGATTACCCTCGACTTAGCTAGGTAATCGGTTTTGGCTACCCACTCCAGGAGCCGAATAATCGGACACTCACTTCGAGGAAGTAGAAGTCCGTTTGAGCCACCGTTTGGCTTACCTTCGTGATCCGGCATAGGATCAGCATATCACCGGTCTAGGATTACCTTCTCATTCGGTAACCTCGGATGGCCAGACTAAGTGTGACCATCGTCACCAGAAGAAGAACTTCAACGTCCTTCTCAAAAAAATACTTACGAACTCAAAGGTATCGTTAATTGAATTATCCCCTCCCCTAACTTCACCAGTTTATTTGTGAACTAAACTTCCCATCCCGAGCCCATAACCTCGAGTATTATTGAGTGTTTAACTCAATAATAATATTCCATTCGTTCTGTCCGGTGCCATTAAGACGCACCATCCTAGTCAGTAATTTTCAAGTAATCCCCACGACATTTTTGTAGACTTACTTATTCAGTGCAAGATTAATTCTATTTATATTTATATACGCTGTTGCTTATTTCAAATTCATGTACATTTAAAGATTATTTTTTTAATGTGTGTTTAACTATTTTGGACAATCCTTTGGCAATTATTAAGCAATCCATTCGGCTTAATTCTCAATATTACACCGATCCATCCATGATTGGCTTTTACTGAGTGGGGACACACTCAGGGGATCATCTTCTTAGTTTTGATCAAAAAAGGTACGCACCGGGGTTATTCTTATTCACCGGAAGTGGCTAAGGTAGGTGTATTGGATACATTTCACCACCGCTTCACCTCGGTGCGGTAATAAATTATATGTCCAGGAAGTGGGACTGGGATTACCCACTCACTAAACCTCGACAATATTTGTAATTAGAAGATCAATTATTATTGATTTGAGCTTTCAATGCCCAATCTTATTGATTTGGCTTTAAATGGATTTGGCTTTTAGAGGATGAGTACCTGTGTAAATAATGTTTAGGCGGGATCATGAAGTAATTTTAGGCTGTACCTGCCTTTAAATGCTATAGTTAGTAAATTAAAGACCAACACCAATCTCCACCCATGGGGCTCCTCTCCATAGGGCTTCGGAAAAGAAGTGGAACCTTGTTAGTATCTTCAATATTTGGGCTTCAGAGTGTTCTTAGCTAAATTTAGCTAATGGTAATATTTACATAGGTAGTTATAGACAGCTTAAATTAATTGATCAGGTAGTTATAGGCAGGTTAAATTAATTAATCAATCAAACATTGTTAATAAATATTAAATTATTTATGGGTATGGTAATAATCCAAGAAGTACATAGTACCTATTTTAGTAATATAGCTGTTATTTTCAAATGTAAAGGAGACAAAAGCAGTTGTTTAAAATGAGTTTTATAATTTTGATAGTTTTCTGGTAGAGGCAAGAAATTTAAGAAGAATTTTTTTAATCTTTTCTTAGATGTGTGGGCTGAAGCCACCTCCTCCCAATAGAATTATAAGTTATATTTTTAATATTAAGAGAGCTTAGATTGTGTATCATGTTTTGTCTTTTTATATTGTAGACCACAGCTTAGCCTCTTCTCCTTCCTTCAAAACACTTACGTTTCCCCCCGGTTTCCTCGCTTTTCATACAACCTCTCCCACAACTTTCTCTGGTCACCCTCTAATTTTACAGGGTAGATGCTGACCTTCTTCTCAGCCAACCGTCCCGGATCCGGGCTGAGGTGGGAGGGGACAACGTTCCCTAACCCTTGAGCTCCGGTTCGGGATGGTGGGTTTATAACAACTTGTTTCATCCCCACCCATATATTCCTCACATCCCTTTTCCTTTTCTGTTCACACACTATCAATTTTATGCAGTGGATAAGGTGAAGCCGCCATGCTGAAGGGCTGCCAGGTCACCAGGCGGAGGAGGTGGCCTTAAATAGCGGCACCTGGATCTGCCAGGCCTGTACACACCCCTTGTAGAGCGGGCTACTGCGAGGGGTGATGAGCTATTGCACCCCTTAAGAAAAAAGGGGGTCACCATACCCAATGATGAGTCTAAGAAAAAAAATCTCCTTTATTTCCCCCCATCAACCGTCGGAGCCGCCCTCGGGTAGCTCCACACAAAAACATGGAGCCCCTCCCCCACCCTGTGCTTGCACAGAACACCCTCCAAATTTCTCTAACCGGAGAGGAGGTTTACTTCTCTCCTTCGCCTAAGAGTATAGGGGACTCCCCCTACCCCCTTCTCTGGAGGTGCTATCGGGCATCTCCCTCTTTCCAGCCGCAGTCCCCCCTTTTCTTTCCAATGGGACTGCCAAGAAAGCCAGCAGGCAGCCCATGGCCGACCGCTCCCCAATGAAACGGCTCGGTAGGAAAAACCCACTTAGGGGGGAGAGGGAAGCCAGGCTCCTTCGATCGCTTCCCTCAAAAGACCTACTGGCAAGATTAATGAACTTTGCCTGGTCAAGGCCTGTGCCTCCCCAAACGTAACTAGTGACAATGCTGCTAACGGGACATGCGATGTCCTGGGGGGAGATGACCAACTGGAGGGCTCCCCTGAGATAGACATGGTCCTTGAGGCAACCCAGCCTCAGACGGTATGGCCTTGCATGGGAGTGAATCCGGGCTCGGCGCCAAGCACCGAACCCGAATCCGCCCCTATGCAAGGTCATCCTCAAATAGCCCGGGTTACCAAGGCAGTAGAATGAGGGGAGGGATCTCCTCCGACTGGTTCCCCTGCGACTACCAGGACCTTCTTCATCTCGAAGAAGGACCTAGTTGAGGCCGGTCCATCTAGCCTGGGGGCTCCTGCCGGCGGAGGGAAGAAGCGGGTTCATTCCCCGCCCTCCTCTCCTAAAAAGAAGAAAAAAAATACGAAAAAGACAAAGAAGAGTCGGGGCTCCTCTCCATCCGCGGGGGCTGCGGCGGTGGATGGGTCTGCTGCTTCGGTAAGCGACCAAGCCAAGATCGGCACATCCGGCCCCTCTGCCCCCCCGGGTGCGGAATCCCTGACTAAGACAAAAAGTGCGCAGGGCGGAGCCTCAATAACATCGGGGCCCCCTCATTCAGAGGTTACATGGCGTTTTTGAGTGCGCTGGCTTCAAACGCTTCATCGTTATTCGCTTTACTGATGGCAGCATGTTGGCCAAGGGCAACATGATCCATCAAAGGATAGCTTTAGCTAGTGTAATTGGTAGAGAGCCGAAGGTGACCCGTTTCTCGGATGGGAGCCTTCTGGCGAATGCGGCGAATCCTGCCGAGGCGGCCAAGACAAGTGCTCTTCAGATACTTGATCGTACCACGGTGAGTGTGACGCCGCACTCTACCATGAACTGTGTGAAATGAGTAGTTTAAGCGAGGTAACTCGTTGACTACTCCATAGATGACACCCTAGAGCTGTCCGACCACGGGGCGGTCAAGGTCGAACGTATGATGAGAAACAGGGAGGGGCCTCTAGACCTACCCCTATACTCTTCGTCGCGTTCGACGAAGAGGGTTAACTATGTATCTATAACTTGGAGGGCCTAAGAACCATACGGAGAGTGTACATAATATTAACCTAACGAGAGATATGCTCGTTGATAACACCATTAATAAAAGAAAAGAGGTTAATAAAGCGAGGCCTAACATCTTAGAAGCCATATTAATAAATGAAGATAAGCCGGCCATCAACAGTCAAGCGACAAGCTGGAATCGCACATTTATTAATATTTAAAAAATTCCATTCACAGTGAGTGGTTCATTTCCTTTAACGTTACGTTTAACCAAGGCGGAATAAATCCCCCTTAAAAATCCTTTTCTTTTACTTTCTGCCAGATCCTCACTCCACTCATTACATCAATTTCAACACAACCTTGTCCAAAATCTGTTTCGATTGCAGAAGTTCTCGTGGCGGTTTCGTTCCCCTCACGTCTGTGAATTGTGGTTCTGATTAAGATGGCATTGAATGCGCCATAACACGGTGCTGTGCCTGCTGCGTCGAAAACCTGCCTAATGTTCTTATACGAAGAGGGGCCCTCGCTCTGTGTGACTTTCTGCATCTGGACATGAGAAAGGCTCGCCAATGTTTTCGAGCACAAACTTCATATTTTAACCGTCTTTTCTCAGATGTGCTTAAGGTGGACGAAACTGACCCTCACGTTTGAGTTCTAACACACCTGTAGCATCTCATCACTAAGTACTACCAATGTCAGAAGTATTCCCGTTCTACCTACGAAGCATCGCTCTCACACTGGGATACCTAACGTTGCGCCCTTTCAACCCGGTGACTCTAGCCGCGACCGTCGCTCAAGGTATTTGAAGGAATCTTCTATATCTACTAGAGATGGTTCTTCTACCCGGACCAGTGTCACAAAGGCCCATGGTAAGAGGAAGGATTCCTCACCTGGCTCATCGGCCACCAATAAGCGGGATGCCTCTGGAGCTGATTCGACTGAGCCTTGAGTCTTCAATAGACTCTTCTCCTGCTGCTCATTATTCTTTGTCCTCAAGCCCGCCCCGCTCTTCACAGGACGTATGTTCCTTATCGGCCCAAACGGTTGAAGAAATCCATCCAGTGCCTCGTACTTTGCCAGATAGCATGCTCCGCCCACTCGACCTACTACTCATAATCCGATGGAAGTCAATGATATTCCAACATCGCCAGCCTCGGTTGTTGGATCAACTCCTCCGAGATTGAAAGCGTCCTTGACCCACGATTCCGGATCTATCTTCTGAAAATCTCTACTCGAACTTCCGCTTCCGTCGGGCTGTGCACCGCATTTACAGACAGGGACCTAAACCAGTTCCTCTGGGCCCTCAGAAATATACTCCACCGCAGCTCTTTCCAGGATCTCTTCCTCTGCTACAACAGGCTCTTCGAAATATGTTGTTCGTCTCTTTAGCTCCTTGGGACGCACTTTAAGCTCAACTTCATCTACAAAAGACAAAAAGGTATCTACTGTCAAGGTATTTTTCACAAGTGTAAAGAACTAAAAGTCCTTTTAAGGTCTCTCCACCCCGCAGTTGTTTGTCTTCAGGAGAACAAACAGGGCATCCGCCCTTTTCCAGCGGTGTCCAGGTTTCCTATTTTCAACTCTATTGCTCATGGTGGGGTTTCATTATAATTTCATCATCCTACCATGTATCTCCCCTCCCCCTTCACTCTACCTCCCAACCTATTGCCGCGAAGGTCTTTCTTACAAGGCTTTTACGGTTTGCTCTATTTACCTCCGCTAAATTACAAAATAAACTTCAGCGTGATAACAGAAACATGCTTTTATAAGGCAGAAAAACACATTTATTATTTTTAATTTTTTTTTTAGTTAAAACACAGCCTTAAACTAATATCTACAGGTCATCCATCCTCCTCCTCCATGTCCTCATGGCCTGTCTTCTCCTCCAGGAGGTCCATGTTCCCTTTGAGGAATACAAGGTCCTCAGAGTTGACCTCATCCTGGGAGGACCTCTTGACCATGAATAGCCTCTCCACAGCTGCAGAGCTGGGGAGGGGGGTATTGTACTTAATGAATAAGTCCACCCATATCTCCCTGTGCTGGTAGGGGGGGAGGGACCAGGTCATCTCGCCTTTAGAGGGCAGCCACTCCTCCATGGACTTTCTCAGGACCTCCCTCACAACCTGCTGCTGGTTGGCCGAGCCTCTAGCAAACAACTTATTGAAGAGGCGGGCGTCCAAGTAATGGGGTTCCTGAACTTCTGGCTGGTCAGGCTGACGCTGCTGCTGCTCCTTCTCCCTGGGCTTGATGACGGCCCTTAGCTCCTTGGTTATTGTGTCCCTGATCTCCACCTTGTAGGGGTTTCGGGGCTGCATGCGCAATATATAGCCTTTAGGGCTACTTAGCATCTGCACCCCAATTATTGGCTCATTTCCTGCTCGTGGTGCCCCTGCTTATACAGAAATTGCGTCCAACGACCAAGTGCCAGGCGGTATAACCTGGCTGGGCAGGTGGAGCTCATAGGCTTGGTTGACATTCCACCTAGGAGAGGGACAACTCTGACTTCAAACCCGGGCATACGTCGCTCGTTAGCCATGGTAGGCAATTCATCTAGGTCCCAGCCAATAACTGGCCCCGTAGGGGGCGCGGCGATTTGCCTTCCTGGCCGCGCCGCCGTGCTGAAGGGCCTCAGCGCCCCTTCCGGCCCCAGCCTAGCCTCTTCTCCCCTTTCCGCTAACAACCCTTTAGCCTTATCTGGCAATTTCTTTCCCAACCTTACTACTCCCTCTCTTCAAAGTCTTTGTTTCGATGGGATTGGACTTCTCTACTCGCGTTCGAGCCTGTGCTAGTTCCGGTCGGTGAGAGGTCTGATTTTTTGGAGCTTGTCCTGGCTTGATCGCCCCATCAATACCTGCGGGATATTGGCGGCTACCAAACCATCCCCTCCCCCCCCTTTTTTGCCCGCCAAGAAGGGGAAAAACTTCACAGTCGGCGTTCGGTTCGCGGGACCGGGCCGTGGCCTGGGTGGACGGGAAAAGGGTTAAGGCTCACTAGGATATCCTGCATCGTCCGCCAGGCTTACCATGAGGTTACCTGGCAGTGATGTCCATGGCTCCCTCTATAAGTGGCCACGCGCCCGCGCCTACATGCCGACTGCGTCATTTAGAACCGGCCCGTTGTCTGCGCCAATGGGCATTCGCGGAGTTAATGGAAACTAACCCATATACCTTTCTCTAGAGTCTCGGGTCCGCTCGTTTAGTGGATATGGCAAGAAGATACTTTTGCGGGCGGTAGATTCCTGTTCACGTTCGAACAAATTCTTTAACAAATCCCTCTTAAAAACCCAATAAACCAGCAAAGAAAGTCTTAAGCTGCGCATCCCCTCCCCTCTCTCCACCCCACTTAATTCCCAGTCCGTCGAAGAAAATGGATACGAATCTACTAACCCGAGGAAAGAAAAGAACACAAGACGTGGATAAAACTGGTGGGAGAACTTTAACCAGACGATACTTTCGCGGGCGGTAGATTCCTGTTCATGTTCGAACAAATTCTTTAACAAATCCCTATTAAAAACCCAATGAAACCAGCAAAGAAAGTCTTAAGCTGCGCATCCCCTCCCCTCTCTCCACCCCACTTAATTCCCAGTCTGTCGAAGAAAATGGATACGAATCTACTAACCCGAGGAAAGAAAAGAACACAAGACGTGGATAAAACTGGTGGGAGAACTTTAACCAGACGATACTTTCGCGGGCGGTAGATTCCTGTTCATGTTCGAACAAATTCTTTAACAAATCCCTATTAAAAACCCAATGAAACCAGCAAAGAAAGTCTTAAGCTGCGCATCCCCTCCCCTCTCCCCACTCCTCTTAATTCCCAGTCCGTCGAAGAAAATGGATACGAATCTACTAACTCGAGGAAATAAAAGAACACAAGACGTGGATAAAACTGGTGGGAGAATTTTAACCACAAGATCGCCCCCCAAAACAACTGGACAGAGAAGAAAATTGCATAGAAACGAGCAAGGTCTCAAGAAATCGGAACTCACCTCCGCAAAAACGACCAAAGTCAGTAAGAAGTCCGCCGGAAGTTTCAAACTCACAGCAAGCAGCAGGTCCAGGACGATCCACCAAAACACTGCCTGAACTGCTCTCACTGCAGGTACTTCCAGGACAATTTGTTGATCGATCTTTCAGAAAATTTTACCTAATAAAACCGGAAAGTCAACAAACAAACCTAATGAAGACATGCATGGTCAAACAGAGTAAAGATTTCCAAAAACTATTTTAACTTCTCAGATCACAATTTCCACCTCTCTCGCCTCAACCAGTTAGTATTATACTAGTCGAAGTTAAAACCAAAGAGCAAGCGGAAAAAACCTTAACATTAAAAGAACTGGCAGGAGATAAAGTAATAGTAACAGCACATCCCTCCTTTAACATGCGTAAAGGCGTAATAATAGAACCAGACTTCGCCCAATACTCAGGATCGGAATTAATTGAAGAATTAAGCGAGTACTCTGTCACTCAAGTACACAAGGTACATAAAACGACCAACAACAGCAGGATACCAACAAACACTTACTTCATATCATTTGACCTAGATATCCTACTAAAATATATATATATTTAGGATTGCGCCGCTTCACAGTTAAAGAATTCAAACCTAGCCCCAGAAGATGCTACTACTGCCAAACTTTCGGGCACTCTACAAACACCTGTCGTCGCAGTCATCAGGGCTTTACGCTCACCTACGTCAAATGCGCAAATGCACTACAACCTGAACAAATCGAAAATTGCCCAACGAAATGTGTACACTGTGGAGAGCCCCACCCAGCATCAAGCAAAAATTGTAATGTCTACAAATTCGAAAAAGAAGTAGCATCCATACGTGAAAAAGAACGAATAAACTTTAGAGATGCCAAAAAAGGGCACAGACCTCCATAGGAACCAGAAGAAACTCTTATGCCTCTGTAGGTGAAATAAGCAGATTGACCAGATCCCCATACCGCGGGGTTAAAGCAAAAACTCAACCGCCCCCTCCCGAGGAGCCTGCGCTACAGGCCTCGAACATCGAACTCCCCTACCCTACGCATATGTTCGACAATCGACCATCTCCCCCCTCCCCCAAGCAGTTGCTGCATCGCGAGGCACCTGTACCCGATACCACGATGCTAAACCCCATCCCTAGCAAAGAGGGTAAACCTAAAATCACAATCACAGAAAATCCCTAAGCACATCGACCCCCACCCCGAACAAATGGATACTCAGGATATACTAGAGATCGTACTCCCACAATCTCGGTCACCCCCCTCACAGCGTTTTGCCACCACCAATCAAAACGCCTACCACTGACATCATCTACGAAGAGAAGGTAGAACAGGAAAAGGAGACCCAAGACCCACGTGCAACAGACCTCGTCCCCACCAAACACATTGAAGCTCGAATCATACCACCAACGAGCCACCTCCCTCACCCACCAACAGAAGCAGAAAAAAGATAATCCGTCCTCCTATTATTGACGGAATACCAACACCGCCCTCAACAGTAGATACCCAAGACACAAACAAGAAAAACAGTGACAAACAAAGAACCAAAACCTCAAAGACCAGTCCACACCAGACTCCAGTGGCCACAGGGCCCTAATACATCAATGGGCTCTACGACCTCCGCAAAAACCAAATTTCTCACTTCTCGAACCAAACCAAAAGAATAATGAAGCTAATCCAGTGGAATATCCGCGGAATCAGAGCCAACTGGGAAGAATTAAGGCTTCTTGTAGCGGACGAGAGCCCCGCCTGCATCTGTCTCCAGGAAACCATGTTACCATGTTCGGAATACACCCACCACGAAAGCTACTCAATTACAGTTGCGTAACCACCTTAATATCAAATGATGGCAGCAGATCTGGCAGCTGTGCCATCTACACTTATCAAGATGTTCCCACATTACCCATCAGATTGAATTCACCTCTGGAAACAATCGCCGTGACCATGTACATCAAGAAACGATACACGATCGCAAATGTCTACCTCCCACCCACAGGGCCCCTTCCAGTCACCGCCTTACGAGAATTGATCTCACAACTACCAACTCCATTCATTCTAATGGGGGACTTTAACAGTCGTCATATTGAGTGGGGCGACAGAATATGCAACGCCAGAGGAAACGAGCTATCAAAGCTAATAGAAAACCACCAACTTGGAATCATGAACCAGGGCGAAGGTACTAGATTTAACATACAAACAGGTGCCCTCTGCTCACCCGACATCACGGCGGACTTTGAATGGAGAATCTTTGATGACCTAAAAGACAGCGACCATTACCCAATCATCCTTTTCTTAGACGAGGGATTACCCACCTCGGGTATACCACGATGGAGACAAGACCAAGCAAACTGGCTAAAATTCAACAAACTCACCGATATCCAAGTTGATGACATCCCGGAGACGGAGGAAGCGCTGGATATCTTTACATCCATCATATATCAAGCAGGTAAAACATCCATCGCAACCAGCTCGGGACAACCTAGTCGGAGATCTACCCCATGGTGGAGCTCAGAATGCTCTGTCGCACTGAAAGAACAAAGGAAAGCCTATCGAACATACAAACGATACCCAAATCCGACGACTAAAATGGAATTTAATAAAAAGAGAGCTAAAGATAGATACATACTTAAACAAACCCGCCGGAAATCATGGAGATCTTATGTCTCCACGATAAACTCTAAAACCCCCATCCACCGCACATGGAGCAAGATCCGAGGGATGCTAGGTAAACCCAGCCGAGACCCTACCCCAGTACTTTGGATAAATGGAAACACTATCTTAAACCCCATCGATGTAGCAGACACGCTAGCGACTCACTTCGCCAAAATATCAAGTAGAGCGAACACAACACCCGAGTTCGCCCAATACCGGTTGGAGAGGGAGTGCTCACCTCTAAACTTCGCATCAAGAAAGTACAAATCTTACAACGAAGCATTCAGGAAAAAAGAGTTCGATACAGCTCTTGCATCATGTAGAGACACGGCTACAGGCCCATACAATATACCTTATGCAATGCTACGCCACCTAGGGGAAGGTGGTAAACGCTTCCTCTTAGATATATTCAATAAAATATGGATGGAAAATGCCTTCCCAGACACCTGGAGAAGGGCTAGCTTTCCGGAAACCAGGAAAAGAACCAAACAGTCCCCAAAACTACCGCCCAATCACCCTAACCTCCTGTATATGTAAGCTTATAGAAAAAAATGGTTAATGTACGCTTAACATGGTTCCTTGAAACGAAATCCAGCATATCCCCATCGCAGTGTGGATTCCAAAAATTACACTCGACCACGGATGCGTCTGGAATCGGCGATATGTAATGCATTCGCCAGGAAACAGCACTTAGTAGCTTTTTTCTTCGACCTCAAAAAGGTATACGATACGTCATGGCGTTATGACATCTTAAAAGCCCTCCATAACCTCGGATTACGCGGACAACTACCAACCTTCATTCAAAATTTCCTAACCAACCGCATCTCCTCTGTAAGATTAGGTAGCGCGAAATCCAAATCATTTATACAAGAAGAAGGAGTTCCACAAGGCAGCGTCTTAAGCGTACCTATGTTTGCTATAGGAATTAATGATATCTCACAAAACCTCCATCAAGACATTAAAACCAACCTTTATGTAGATGACTTCTCTATCTCCCTAGCAGGTTCCGAAATGGCAACAATAGAACGTCGCCTCCAGATCGCCATCAACAACATCACGAGATGGTCTACTACCCACGGCTACCAATTCTCAGCTGAGAAGACCAAAGTGGTCCACTTCTGCCGTCCTAGAAGATGTATTAGGGAACCTGACCTATACCTATACCAAAAGAGGATTGCAGTCGTTGAGAGCTATAAATTCCTAGGACTAACATTTGACAGAAGGTTGACATGGGAACCGCATATAAGAAGCATTAAAAACTCTTGTAAGAAAGAAATGAACGTCCTACGTACAGTATCACGCTACGACTGGAGAGCTGATCGCGAAACACTTCTGACTCTCTACCGCTCTTTAGTGCGACCTAAACTGGACTACAGGTGCGAGATCTACTCCTCTACTTCCAAAGGGTGCCTTGCACTCATCAACACGGTGGCGAATAAATGTCTCCGCATGGCTAAAGGAGCCTTCCGATCATCACCCATACCGAGCCTACAATGCGATACCGGGGAGACACCACTAGACCTCCGTAGAATGGAACTCTCTCTACGCCTCTTTAGCCGCATCAGCGACTCCCAACATCGCCGACTTCGACTGCCATCATGAATGATTAAATGGATAATATTTTTACAACATGCCTAACTCTCCCACGACCATTTGGAAGTAGAGTGCGACTATGTTGTGAGGAAATCGGGGTAACGATGAACCTCATCCATCCACTTGCTTTTCCTGATATTCCATTTTGGAAATCAACTTTAAAGATATCCCATGGCAATATAACAGAACAATCAACAGCTACTCCCGTGGGAAAGAAAATTAAATTCCTTACGCACGCAGCAACACATATGGGTATACATATATACACCGACGGATCAAAATTCATAGCCGGAACAGGATTCTCAGTGATATCAAATAACTACACGTTCTCTGAAAAACTACCCCCAAAATTATCAATCTTCACTGCCGAATGCTATGCCTTAAAGCATACAGTACAGTGGGCATACAATAACCCAACATCAGATGAATTCGCAATCTTCACCGACTCCTTCAGCAGCCTACAAACATTAGAACCAATGACAGACATGCATCCAATTCTGTTAGAAATAAGAAACTACGTATATAGAGCAGCCTGCGAAAGAAAGAAAATTTCCTTTTGCTGGGTTCCAGCACACGTAGGGGTAGCTGGAAATGAACAAGCTGATACAGCGGCAAAAAATGCCACCCTTCGTCCAATCAGGCCCAATGATATCCCAATACCATATAAGGACTACATCATTTCAATAAAGGCCGCCATTCGGGAAAACTGGATGTCCAGATGGGCAGATTTATACGGACAAAATAAGATGCGACACATTTTCCAAAAGTTATCGCCATGGAAGCCTCGAGAACTCACCCGCCGGCAAGAGGTATCCGTATGCAGACTCCGCATCGGACATTCACTACTCACACAAGGATACCTAATGTAGAAAGACTATTCCCCTACTGTGAAGATTGCATTCTAGCCCTCACAATTGCACATCTTATCGCGGAATGCCCAACCTATGGAGAACTCCGACGAAGATACATACCCATCGATGTTAGGGGTACCCTCGATATCCTTGGATCTGCACTAACAGCTGAAAATATCCGCCCTGGCAGCGGAATCATTCGCTACCTCGAGGAGACAGGACTATTAAAGAAGCTATAGATAAGTCTCCAGTAGCACGATCTAAATTTTAATGAATTTTAATTATTTTAACACATTATCATGCCATTTATCCATCTAGTACTTCAATCATCACTGCATAATCACCACCTCATGATATCAGACACAACTTTTATAAATGATCTTTTAAACTTCTTACTACAAAACAAATTACGGTGCAATCACCTTGCAGTGAGCACCAAGGGACTTGTAAATAATCCATCCATCCATCCATCCATCCAAGCTTCCCACATTTACGACAAATTACATCGCGAGCTGGACAAAGTGTTTGGTCATCCGAATACTTCGAACATTCGTGCACGACTCTTTGATTCTCAAGGAGTCGTGCACGAATGTTCGTAGATTTTAACCCAGGTATAAAGGAATCCTTGATACTCTCATCACGGTAGACTGCAGCAGTAACATCTTAAAAGTTGCAATTCACAGCAAGAAAATTGAAAGCTTGAAGGTACTGCTGGTAAATCGATTCTTCTGGAAGTTGAATTCGAGTAGAAAGCAAATATCTCTCATGAATTTCATTGGGAGCCTTAATATAGGCAGCTTGCAACAATTCGATAGCCCTCGAATAATCACCACAGCCCTCTATTGATGAAAGTATTTTTTAATTTATATTCCACCTTGAATGAGTTTTTTTTCTTGAATTTAGTTTGTTTTCATTATAATAAATAAAAGGATCTCGCATGATTGCCATATTGAACTTTCTAGAAGTTTCTAGAACTGTCTGTTACGCTCATATATTAGCGTCCGTTTTTGTTTTCCTTACTGGATTATCACTCGTCGTAGGTAGAAGACGTGTGTTACTTGTCTCCTACAGTTTTTCATTATTTTCGTTTCTGCTGTACTTGGTGTTCAAAATACATAAGAAAACTGTGCATCTGCATTTTGTTTAACCCATAACCTAGTTTTTAATATCTAGTACATCCGCGACATGAGAACCAATGTACAAGTAGAGTACTTTTAACTTGTCTGGAAAATGATGAGATATTGTAGAAAGGAAGTAGCAAACATTTCTATACCAAAGCTTCCATAATTTGCCAGCGTGAGGATCCGAAATAGGTACATCAAACTTCCCAAGTCGTATGACTTTATCCATAATAGTTGATTGAATTGTTATGATAGTTATGAGTAGTGATGAGCATAGCTGCCTTACAAGCTTTTAATGTAATGATAGAACTGAGAAGGTATATTCAAACTGCCCCTTTTTATAGGGTTTAATCAACTATATTCATAATCCATCTAGAAAAGAAACAAAACAAAATATTAGTGACATGAATACATATGAACAAATATAAATGAGGAAGGGGGAACATATAACAAAGTGTTTAAACTTAAACAGTCAGTGTTATTAAGAAGAAAAATGATAACCATCAAGATTTAAACTCAAAAAGGTCGGAAAATGTGATCGAAAACGAAAAACGACTCCAAGAACAAATAAAAAATTAATACAACAGACGATTAAGAACAGAATAACATCTTGCAAGAAGATTTCTATTGAGCTGGCAGCAGAGGCAGGGCCGGTTTAAGGAGCTGCGGGGCCAGTACCACAAGGAACAGTGGGGCCCCCACCCGTATATATATATATATATATATATATATATATATATATATATATATATATATATATATATATATATATATATATATATTGTATATCTCCCACCCACCCCCATTTTCCTTTGCAGAGAGGGAGGGAAAAAGGTATCTGAGGAATTTAAAAGAACTGCTAGTATGGCTGGGAGGACTCAACTGAAAAAAGAGGGTTTGATTTTGTACACTTTTTGTTTCTTTTTAAAGAACAACACCGTGCACACCAGTAGCTTAGCCAGTAGACTAATATGCTGCCTTGGAGTATCTTGGAACCATTTGCTGAACTGAGTGCACACCAACTACTTACGTGGCTCACATGGAGCACTTACGGGCCTTTTCAACAGAAAACTCCCTAATTATCCTTGACGTGTTAATTTCCCTCAGTAACTCGTGTTCAATACTCATTAGAGAAAGATGGTTCAATCTTATTTGACCCATACTGACTCTTACTTCGTTCTTGATTCTATTTAATTTTGAAAAGGAGCGCTCACTACTGCAGTTGGTATCCATTAGAGTTAAATAAATCTTCAATGCGATCTCGACATTAAGAAAACAAGACCAAAACGAATTATTAACTATCAGACGATACAATGTCAGTTCGTAGAGGTCTTGTTGAGATCCAGTAACAATATCAGCAAGTCAGTTTTCAAAAGTTCAGTAAACTAGATCAATTCGTCTTCGAACTCCTTTTCCAAATATTTAGGGTAAGAGTGAATCAGTTTTGTTGCCTCAGCCTTGACCTCATCTAGAGTAAGCTTTGGCAGCCTTCGAAGAAACTCAAACATACCTTTCAATTTTATATATTCCATCTGACTTTTTGAGATATCAGCAACCAAACTGTCCACAATAACCAGTAAAGATCCAATTCTGAATGATTCAGATGGATGAATGGATTCTATGCTGCTATCATCTGAGGTAGAACCATCGCAGTGGTCATATTTGCGATTCCGTCGTCTTTGTCATAAAACGTCCTTGTGGCACTAATGGCAATCAGTAAGAATTTTGGCCTTATCTTCAATAGCTGTGAAAGTGGGTCGAAGAGCTTCAACATAACTTTGCAAAGATTCGTACAACGCACAAGCAGAATTCAAGTCTTGATCTGATGACTGCAATGAAACACTGTTTTTCTGAAATCTTTGCAGAACCTGATCCCACATTATGACCCTAATTCCTGTCTCCAATGTTTTCATGGTTACCAAAAGTTCTTTAACCTGTTGTCTACATTCGGGTCGCCAGTTGAGTACCCCTGGACTATACGGTGTACTACTATAACATAATGTCAGACTTATTATACTATGCAGTTTGCTCTAGTGAAGTTTTCTATATTTTTCTTATATATAGTAATATCACATATAATACTAATATAAAAAAATCAGGAAAATGAATAATTATTTTGTCTCGACCTTCTGTGCTTAAGGGCAAAAACTTAATTATTACTCATTTTATACATCCCCGCGTGGCCCATAGCACGTGCTACATGTGCTACTAGGTTAAACCGGCACAGAGCAGAGGGTTTAGCCTTGCCCGAAGAACAGTAAATGGGAGGTTTTTGGAAACTGGATTGAAATCATATTGCCCAAAAAAGAAGCCTCGTCTCATGGAAACAATGATGAAGGCACGCTATTCCTGGGCAAAGAATTACCCCGAGTGGACTTCCGAACAATAGAGAAAGATAAGAATGACACATCTAACTAACCAGTTACCTTTAATTCATATAAGAACATTAATACCTACTAACTTTAACAGTCCCGCATTTGGTAATGGCTCCAATCTTTTCAAACCATAAAGTTTTTTTAGGATTCATTACTTCACTAGCCGTTCAACTATTTATGTTGTATTTTCTACTATTACAGGTAGTTTTCTCTGACGAATCAACCATTGCAGTGCTAAATGGCCGAGTCCAGAGTGTAAGAAGGCGGCCCGGAGAAGAATTTATGGCTGACAATCTGAGGAAAACAGTAAAATTTCAAACGAAAATCATGGTGTAGGAAGCCATTTCGGTGCATGGAACAAGTCGTTTGCACATTGTTGAGAAAACTATAAACCAAGAAAAGTATATCGAAGTTCTTAAAGGTCATTTGCTGCCTGAAATAAGGCGACATACCTTGGATATTCTAACAAGACTAGGGCCTGTGCCATACAGCAAAATCAGTGAAGGCATGGTGTGCACAAAATGGGGTTCAGCTGGTTCCATGGAACGGAAGTTCCACGGACATGAATCCAATTGAGATTATATAGTGTGTGTTGAAAGCTGAAATACACACAGTGCCCATTATGACCAAACAGCAACTTATATGCCGTCTCATTGAAGCTTGGTTCAGATCTAAGCGAATCCAGGAAATGTGCAAAACATTGATCAATGACATGCCAAGACGTGTTAAAGCACTCATGGATGCTAAAGGTGGCCAAACTGATTACTAATAAATGTAGAAGACCTAACGCTGTGCCAATGTGTCAAAATAAATCTATTTGCAATCAATAAAATCAGTTTATTAACAATTTTTGTGGAACATTTTCAATTTTTTGAAAAATCCATAATAATTCCGCCAGTATATATATATATATATATATATATATATATATATATATATATATATATATATATATATATATATATATATATATATATATATATATATATATATATATAGATAGATAGATAATCCTTTATAATGTTTTAGTTTTTTCATCCAACCATATTCCATTCATATAAATGGCGTTGGTGTGTGTATATCGTTTTAGGGATGCACATGTCTGTTATTAGTTGCCCATTGTTGTTTTTCTGGCATTTTTCTGTCTTGTTTTTGTATTTATTCCATTAGTTTGTTCTATGTGATGGGCGTTCCCCACGTATCATTTTTACTCTATATTTGGTTGTCTTCTCTATTTTCATAATGTTCCTTGAAAATGAACTTGCAAATATAGTTCGAAAGTGCTTGGAATGATCTTTTCATTTTCCTGTGGGTTAATTTTCATATTATTGCTTTCTTCACGTGTCACTTTGTGAGTTTTTCATCATATATATATTTAAGGCCTTAAGGAAATAAAAACTGGTAACACAACCCGGAAAAACGCTAAGGAAATGATTACGTGTACCATTGAGGCTCAAGAAAGAAAATGGAAGATATGGAAACGGACTTATAAGGCAAACTATTTTAACCGTTATATAAAAATGAATAAATGGGTTGTATTTGAACCTGTGTCATAAAGCGCTCTTCGCTAAAATGTCCACGACGCTCATCGATAGAGCTACCATCCTCAACCCTTAAAAGGTTGATTCAAGAAGCCTTTTGAAATAACGAAGTGTAAGTTTTTATCCAGTGAGAGACAAGGCAAGTATTTTCTAGTGCCCAATCCTACTAGAAAGATACTTGTCTTGTCTCTCACTGGATAAAAACCAGTTTTCAGAAAAATAGTCATGTTTGTCAAAGCTAACCTTACTCTGATCTGCCACCAATCATACACTACCCTACTTTCGGATATTCAGACATACGAGCAGACTGCGGCAAACAGTTTTAGTCACATTCTAAGGAGCTGTCGGACGAAGATTTGATCGAGGTGGAAGAGATGACACGTAGAAGTAAGCATGTGTGTATAATGGGCGATTTTAATTACAGAAATATAGACTGGGAAGCTCTTGTGGGTGATCAGGAGGCTGAGGAATTTTTGAATGTTGTCCAAGATAATTTTCTGAGGCAGATTATTAACGAACCCACTAGAGGTAATAATATACTGGATTTAGTTCTGACAAATAGGGAAGAAGTTATTAAGGATACTGAGATTGGAGGAAATTTGGGTAATAGTGACCATTGTGAAATTAGATTCAAGATGAAATGGAATGGTATTGATAGTAGCATGAACAATGTTAAAATTCCTGACTTTAGAAGAGCAAATTATAATGGGCTCAGGACTTACCTGGAGGCAGTTGTACAGAAACCAGGCAATGAAATCAATTCAGGAATAGATTCAATGGTATCAGTTAGTGGAGACAATAATCACCAGGAGGAAGAGATTACAATTGAAGAGGAGTATGAAAGAATAATTGAGCAATTAATTACAGGTCTGATGATTAACATTCCATATAAGGAGATTAGGACTAAAAATAATGACCCAAAATGGATGACAGATAAAATTAAGCATTATATTGGCATTAAAAAGGGCATTTATAGGAAAATAAAAAATGGGGAGGATCACTTAAGGCAGAGATATAATGAACTAGCAAGAGATGTTAAAAAGTTAGTTAGAGTAGCAAGGAGAAATTATGAAATTAAAGTGGCAAATAGGGCAAAGGAAGATCCTAAAAGTTTTTATCAATTATACAAAACTAAGGTTAGAGATAAAATAGGCCCACTTATAGATTCCAATGGAGAATTAGTGAGTGATAGGGACTCAATGGCTGGAATGCTAAATGACTTTTTTCTCTCAGTATTTACACAGGAGGATACTCTAAATATACCTGAGGTGTCAATGATCTTTCGGGGTAATGATGAAGAGAAATTAAAGGATATATTGATCACAAAGGAGATAGTGACAAAGGAAATTGATAAAATCAAAAGTAGTAAAGCACCCGGTCCTGATGAGCTCTTTCCTAGAATTTTGAAAGAATGTAAGGATGTGTTAAGTGAGCCCCTAGCATGCATCTTTAGAAAATCATTGGAGAGTGGCATTGTGCCAGTGGCATGGAAGAAAGCCAATGTGATACCTATATTTAAGAAAGGGGATAAAACAAATATGTCTAATTACAGACCAGTAAGTTTGACATCAGTGGTAGGGAAAATGATGGAATCTATTATAGCAAGGAATATTAGAGATCACTTGGATAAGCATAAGTTGATAAAAGAATCACAGCATGGCTTTAGTAAGGGTAAATCCTGTCTGACTAATTTGCTGTCTTTTTATAGTAAGGTGTATGAAGCAGCAGATAATGATGAAAACTATGATATTTTATACTTGGACTTTAGTAAAGCTTTTGATCAAGTGCCACACTTACGACTTCTGAGCAAAGTTAAAGCACACGGGATCGATGGCAGTATATTTAGGTGGATTCAGTCATGGCTTGGTGACAGACAGCAAAGAGTTAGTATAGATGGAGTTAAATCTGAGTGGGGGTGTGTTAGCAGTGGAGTTCCTCAAGGATCTGTTTTGGGTCCCTTGCTATTCTTAATTTATATTAATGATCTTGACATAGGTATAAGTAGTGACCTGAGTAAATTTGCTGATGATACTAAGCTAGGTAGGGCCATTAGGGCTGATTCTGATGCTGTTGTAATGCAGGAGGAATTGACCATTCTGTCCAATTGGGCCGAGAAATGGCAAATGAAGTTTAACATAGACAAATGTAGTGTACTTAGTATAGGTAGAAATAATCCATTGAATAGTTATAAATTAAATGGCAGAATTTTAGGGAGGACTGATTGTGAGAGAGACTTGGGTATTTTGGTAAGTTCAGACCTTCGTCCTAGAAAGCAATGTCTAAATGCTAAGAATAAAGCTAATAGGATATTGGGATTCATTAGGAGGAGTGTAAGCAATAAGAGTGCTGAAGTCATTCTAAAACTGTATCTGGCGCTAGTTAGGCCTCATCTAGACTATGCAGTACAATTTTGGTCACCATATTATAGGAAGGATATTGATTTGCTTGAGTCTGTGCAGAGAAGGATGACAAAGATGATTGGTGGGCTAAGGAACTTACCCTATGGTGAAAGGCTCAGAAAACTAAATCTACATACATTGGAAAGGAGAAGAGTCAGAGGGGAATTGATTGAAGTCTTCAAATGGGTAAAAGGATATAATAAAGGGGATCTGGGTAAGGTTCTTATACTTAGTGAACATGACAGGACACGTAGCAATGGGTTTAAGCTTGATAAGTATAGGTTTAGGAAGGAGATTGGGAGGAATTGGTTTACAAATCGTGTGGTAGATGAATGGAATAGGCTCACTAGGCATGTGATAGAAGCCTCCTCTCTGGGTAGTTTTAAGAATAGATTAGATAAATATATGGATGAAGCTGCTAGATGGGACTGACTTTTTTTTATGTACATATGTATATATTTTTCTAAGGAGTGGGAAGATTATATTTTGCGGTTCATGAATGGACATAATCCTCTGGATGCATTTTATGTATATTGTAGATTAGATCTGACGAACTCCTGTTAAGGGTGACAATGTTGATGACTTTTCTCTGGTAAGAAATCTTTTGTGTGTTGACTGGAACAGGAGCTGCCAAGTGTAGGCCATGAATGGTCTTTTGCAGTCTCCTTCTTTTCTTATGTTCTTATGTTCTTATGTAAAGAGGAGCAAGAAGAAGAAGAAAAATAGGAAACTCTTTCATCCAACAAGTTTAAGAGGAAAGTTATGGCTGGGGCATTTTTTCTCTTGTAGAGATGGGGATCTGTTTGCTTGAGAATCAGGTCCCCAACATCGAAAGATTCTCAATGGTTTCAGCGTGTGTTAACGATTCTATCTTAAGCTATCGTCCTATTTACGACAAGAAAAAGAGATAATTCGTGCAAACTTCTTTGGAAAAATTCTTTAGAACAGTGCCTTCTACATCAAAAACATCCACAAATGTAAAAAAAAAAAATTCAATCTGAAGGAACCGAGGATTACAAAACCCAATCTGAAAGAACTCAAGCTTACGAAATCCTCACTGACGAAGCATTTGATGACGAATATGACGACTCTCTTTCCCAGTAGTCCCACACACTTCCTATCCCCCTCTCATCCGTCACCTCAAGCTAATTGCGTGAATTTCAAAGGTAAAAAGATTTTATTATTAAAATATGTTTTAGTATTAAGAGCCGTACATTACTGTGGTTGTACTGACTTTAAGATATCAACGAACAACGACGCAGAGATAAAGAGAACATGGCTCAAGGAATTATTATTATTATACATACAGTGGAATTCGTTTATAATTTAATGATAATATTAACATAAATAATAATATTATTATTCAAAATAATAATAATAATAGTAATAGATAAACTAATATTAAAGATTACAATAATAAGGATAGTAAAAAGAGAAAATATATGATCTAGAGATAAAATTTACCATGCCTCTTCCTTTGGGAAATTCACCCACTTCCCAGCTCGCTCAACCTGTCATCGGAAGCTCACTCAAATTTAGGATCCCTGCGGGGGATGTTCAGCGTATCAATTGTGAGGATTCTATTACGCTCTTTCCCCTTGCTCTCGCCGAGCTCCCAAATACCCAAATACGCAGTGATTCAACGAGTCAATTTGTTTTCCCCTTTGGACGCTCTCTACATTCCAGAGCTTAGCGAATTAGATATACAAGGGGTGCTCAATAAGTTCTCGGCAAAAATAGAGCAAAGCTCAACTACTTTTATTTATTTTTAAACATAATCGCCTTTGACATTGATGCACTTCTCTACTCTCTTCGACAATTGCGAAAATCCGTCCCTGAAGAATAATGGGTTGAATCCATCCAAAACCTCTATGACTTTCCACATGGAATTTCTTTTCCAGCACGGAAGTGACGTCCATGCGCTGGAGAAGGTTCTAGAATTTGGTTAGGCTTAAATTGGTAAGCCTTCCCCCCCCTTCCATCCACAAGCGGTAGCCTCGAACCGCGTCCACCTTGGACCACCTTTTTGCGGGTTAGAATCGCCTCGACGTGAAGATTCGAGGCCATTCGAGAGTAGCGCTGTTTCCCTCACCCCTGCGGGGCGAGCCTCGGATATATAGGGCTCGTCTTCCAGGTGGGAGACACAGAGTTGAGGAGTCCCGCCAGGACCAAGCAGCATTCCCCTAGTTCCAAGTCAGGTGCTAACGACAAACCAAAGTGACGGCTGAACATTTCATGTGTTGGAATTAGCCTAGCCAGTATGGTAATTCCATTTGACGATCGCCACCGAGCGATTTTTACGACTCCACTCGTCAACTCCTGTCGAAGCCCTCCTCGTTCCCTCCTCGTTTTCGGTTGGCCGAAATACTCTCACCTAGACCGGACGTCAACGCCTCCCCCCCCCCTTGGAGAACCGTCATCACGTCAACTTCCCGCTCAGAAGCTACAGGCACCCTCGCCCTCACGTTTATTGACTGCAGAAGACACCCGTGAAGCCTTACCCTGACGTCTCACCCGGAATCCTCCGTAAGCCAACCCCTCCCCCCTTCAGCAACCCATTTGAGTTAATCCTCCCCATTTGAATAGTCTCCTTCTGTAACAATTTAATTTCTAACTCCAGAGTCTGATGCATAACTCCCCCCTCATTTACCAATTTAATTTTGCCCACTGATTCTCTTATTTTATGTGAATAAAATTATATTTTTGTACATGCCTCTTTAAATAACCTTGAGCTTTGCCATTGCCCAAATTTTACCTGACCTCGTTGCACTCTTTTCTCGCTGTTCCGCGCGTCGAAACTCGTGACGTTTCCCCATAGATAATAATAATAATAATAATAATAATAATAATAATAATAATAATAAGTCTTTTGTAATGCGCTCTTCAAGGCCTGAGGTCTTCCCAGAGCGCACGTTGTGCTAAGATGAGGTTTTAAATTTAATGGAAATTCAAGAGGGGGAGAAGGCAATATTGAAAAGATGCGTTTTCAGGAGACGCTTACATGTGGTAAGAGAGGGAGAAGACCTGATTTCAGCAGGAAAAGCATTCCACAACTTATGGGCGCAGATTGAGAAGGAGCAGTCCCCCATTGAGCAAAGGGGTGAACGAGGAATATTCAAAAGAGGTGCATGTGATGACCGAAGGGCCCGAGGGACATGGCGTGGCGAGAGGGCAGAAGAGAAGTAAGATGGGGCCTTGTTGTTTAGGGCCTTAAATGTGAAGAGAAGTATCTTGAAGTGAGTACGGGATATGACAGGGAGCCAGTGCAGTTGATGCAGCAAGGGTTTCGAGGGAGAGAAGCAAGGACGACGGAGGAGAAGCCAGGCGGCATAGTTCTGTACAAGTTGAAGGGGGCGGAGAGAGGAGGATGGCAGATTCACAAGCAGAGAGTTACAGTAGTCAAGGCGTGAGATGATGAAGGCATGAACAGCAGTCTCGAGACTTTGGCGATCAAAGGAGCAGTCCCCCATTGAGCAGAGGGATAAACGAGGAATATTCAAAAGAGGTGCATGTGATGACCGAAGAGCCTGATGGACATGGCGTGGTGAGAGGGCAGAAGAGAGGTAAGATGTGGCCTTGTTGTTTAGGGCCTTAAATGTGAAGAGAAGTATCTTGAAGTGAGTACGGGATCTGACAGGAAGCCAGTGCAGTTCATGCAGAAAGGGTTTTGAGGGAGAGAACCGAGGGTGATGGAGGAGAAGCCAGGTGGCATAGTTCTGTACAAGTTGAAGGGGGCGGAGAGAGGAGGATGGCAGATTCACAAGCAGAGAGTTACAGTAGTCAGGGCGTGAGATGATGAAGGCATGAACAGCAGTCTCAAGACTTTGGCGATCAAAGTGAGAGCGAATGCGAGAGAAGTTACGAAGGAAACATAGAGCGGATTTGCTGACATTGCCGATATGAGGCTTAAAGGAGAGATGCTCATAAAAAAACACCCAGATTCCTAACGCAGTCAGAGAAAATGATAGTATTACCGCCCAGAGTAAGCTAGGGAAAGAGAGATTTTTTGACAAGAGCAAGGGTGCCGACGAGGAGGACCTCAGTTTTGGAGTGATTAAGCCTGAGGAAGTTGGTAGAGAGCCAGTCAGAAATGGAGGAGTAGGCAGCCAGGAGGTCAGTGATAGAGTAGGCAAGAGACGTGGGGGATGAGGAAAAGAAAATTTGAGTGTCATCAGCATATAGGTAGAAGGATAGACCGAGATTACGGAGAAGGGAACTAAGAGGGGGAAGGTAGATACGAAATAGTAGATGACCAAGGGCAGAGCCTTGTGGCACTCCAAAGCGAATCGGGGTAGAGTCGGATGAAACGTCATCAAACACAACGGATTGGGTACGAGACGAGAGGTAAGAGCGGAACCAGTCAAGCACGGTGCCTGATATCCCGAGGAAAGAGTGGAGACGATCAAGTAGGACGGTATGTCAATAGTATCGAAGGCAGAGGAGAGGTCGAGTAGAACGAGGATGGAGACACAACGCCTGTCCGCGGCTCTTCGTAAGCAATCGGAGACATTGAGAAGGGCGGTTTCTGTGGAGTGACGTTACTTGAAACCAGATTGATAGGTTTCATCAATGTTACCACGACATATATATTTATTAATATACATATTATATAATTTGAGTGTCAAGTGTGTTTGGGGTTTTTACGAACCCGTGTCATTTTAATTTCGAAATTAGAAGTTCACTCGTTATTCACGTCTATCCCTTTTATTTTAAATTTTGTATTGTACTGGCAGAAGGCAAGTTCCAGTTAATTTATGAGCAGTGGAACGTAATCTATTTATATTTTGTGTTGGACCACATGTAATTAATTTTTTTTTATTGTGTTTGAATTTTGGAGACTCTCCTGGTTATTAATCCAAAAGAGTTAAGGTCTTTGGTCTCCTAATTCCGGTAGGACCATTTTAACTTTTTTCCGCTTAGAAACAGCAGAGGTAGGTAGCTGTATCATAATTCTTTATTTGTGAACAAGGCCTTCACGAATATTCAAGTATTCGTTTCGCGTGGGTCGTGTCCTAGCTCGTTCGCGTGTCAGTGTTGCCTCAGTTAACTGCGTAACAATGTCATCCTTCGAAAAATTCAAGAGGCAGGGTGAAATGTTAGGTCTTTCGGGCCAAGACCCTACTAAATTACGTACAGGAAGAAGAGAAGAGCGAAGGGAAATGGAGATGGAGAAGAACAAAATGGAGATGGAGGAGAACAAACTGAAAATGGAGATGGAAGAGGAACTAAGAAAAACGGAGATTGAGAACAAACTAAAAATGGAAATGGAGAAGAACAAAAGGGAGATGGAGGAGAACAAACTGAAAATGGAGATGGAAGAGGAACTAAGAAAAACGGAGATTGAGAACAAACTGGAGATGGAGAAGAACAAGATGGAGATGGAGAAGAACAAAATGGAGATGGAGAAGAACAAAATGGAAATGGAAGAACGTGAACAAATTAGGCAGCATGAGCTGGAAATGCGCCGGAATCAAATGGATTCTCAGTCCAACGGTTCGCGGGCTGAAATTCCCCAAACCCCTTTAGTAAACCTTCCCGCTTTTAATGATGGAGAGGACTTTGGGTAATTTTTTACCCATTTTGAGAGAATCTTTCAGATCAATAGATGGGATCTCGAAAATGATGGCGTCGCTCGCTTACTTCCCCTCCTAAATGCTCAGTTAAGGGATGTCTTCGTATCCCTTCCCCCGGAAACAACTTTGGACTATTCAACGTTAAAGTCCGAATTGTTAGCCTCTGTTCATATGAATTGCGAATTCTACTGCTTCCGATTCCGCCAGGAAAGGATCCGCCCTGGTTAAACATTTCGGCAACACGGGTACATCCTTCAAAGACACCTTCAGTGTTGGCTGGATGCGTGCAAGATACCCCAGGTCTACGAGTCCCTTCTGGACTTCTTCCTTAGGGATCAGCTTTTAGCTGTCGTGGCTCCCGAAATTCGCGTGAATTCGTGAATTCGCGTTGTGCCACTTTCAAGGAATGCTTGGAAGAGGCCGATGTCTACGCGGGTAGTCACAATTTATACCCTAAGGATGTTAAAAAGGCTCCCCAATCGTCCCCCCAAACTAAATTTTATGGTCCTAAGACCCCACCTAAATTGGTTGCAAGATTTACCAAAGTTCCTAGTCCCTTGAAGCCAAGAAACTTCCATCCATCTGAACACCGAGACGTTAAACCCCTGGTTTCTTCTCCCCCGGTTGTGCCGTACCAAAAGAACCCGATCATCTGCTACACCTGCGGAGCTCCCGGCCATTACCGCACGAACTGTCCTCAAGACTCCCGATTCGCACACTCTCAGTCCCACCAAGTGCACCAAATCTGGGCCGCCCCTGATCCTCCCCCGTCGCTTCAGGAGACCCCCGATCCTCACTCGTCCGCCAAAGACCCGGTCCATCAGATAAACTTTCTCTTTAATGAGGACAACCCTGGTGGATTGAAATTCGACAACGTAACTGTGAACGGTCGCCGAGTATCCACCCTCGTCCGTGACACCGGGTGCACCGGCATCGTAGTGTCTGAGGACCTACTCCCCCTGTTAGCCCCGACCACAAGAAATTTTCGGTGGTCCACAACTACCTTGGCCGGGCCAGTCGTTTCCCAGTAATTAGTTGTCACATCGAGTGTGACTATATGTCCGGTTGGGCCGAAGTGGTAGTGGCCCCAATCCAGTTCTGTTCGGTTTTGTTCGGTTAGAACCCCATAATCCACGACCATCCCGTGGCCCAGCCTGTGTTTACCCGTACACAGGCAGCCCTGGAATTCAATGCACCCGTTCCCCTGGAAACCTTTATCGACCCGGAATTCCAAGCCCTCTGGAGCGACAAGTTTTCCCGCACCCAGAATGAGTGCGCAACTCTCCTCCCCCTTTGGGAGAAAACTAAAACCCTCGAGCGTGAGTCCACCCGAGGTAACAAACGAGTGGCGTATCTCGTGAAGAAGGACTTATTGAGAGGTATAAGACCTACTTTGAGCTTAAGTCACGAGAACGAAAATTCAAGCCTGGCGTGGAGGTACTAGTACTACTTCCCACGGAAAGCAACAAACTCCTTTACCAGTGGAAAGGACCCTACCTCGTCCTCGAGGCTAGAGGACCCTTGGATTACCTCATCAGTACTCCGGCGGGAGCGAAGGTTTTCGAGGTGAATTGTATATATTATCTCATTAATGTTCTTAATTATCATTTTTTTTTGGTCCACTAAGTTTAGTCATTAGTCCCATATCCATGCCTCCATTTCATTGCATCCCCTTTTTTGGTTCCACGGAAATGTCGCCAATGTTCTCCTGTGATTTTTTTGTTTAAAATTGTGCTAGTCAAATTGTCTCTAGAATTGACCCGTTTAAGGCTTATGTCCGCAAATCCCCGCTGGACTCAGATTTAAGTTTTTTTTGTGTGTACACCTGTCGTAGCATGTCAGAATTTCCCTAGACCCTTGATAATTTTAGTTCGACGGGTGGGATGATCCTTTCCTAAGCAACTGCTCTGTAAAGCATCATCTTTCGGATGGGAGATGTGTGGGGGAATTCCACGTGGAATTTCTTTTCCAGTACGGAAGTGACGTCCATGCGCTGGAGAAGGTTCTAGAATTTGGTTAGGCTTAAATTGGTAAGCCTCCCCCCCCTCCATCCACACGCGATAGCCTCGAACCGCGTCCACTTCGGACCACCTATTTGCGGGTTAGAATCGCCTCGACGTGAAGATTCGAGGCCATTCGAGAGTAGCACTGTTTCCTCCACCCCTGCAGGGGGAGCTTCAGATATATAGGGCTCGTCTTCCAGGTGGGAGACACAGAGTTGAGGAGTCCCGCCAGGACCAGAAGAATTTCCCTAGTTCCAAGTCAGGTGCTAACGACAAAGCAAAGTGACGGCTGAACATTTCGTGTGTTGGAATTAGCCCAGCCAGTGAGGTAATTCCATTTGACGATCGCCACCGAGCGATTTTTACGACTCCACTCGTCAACTCCTGTCGAAGCCCCACCTCGTTCCCTCCTCGTTTTCGGTTGGCCGAAATACTCTCCCCTGGACCGGACGTTACCGCCCCCTTTACCTTTGGAGAACCGTCATCACGTCAACTTTCCGCTCAGATGCTCCGATCGCCCTCGCCCTCACGTTTATTGACTGCAGAAGACACCCGTGAAGCCTTACCCTGACGTCTCACCCGGAATCCTCCGTAAGCCAACCCCTCTCTCTCTCTTCAGCAACCCATTTGAGTTAATCCTCCCCATTTAAATAGTATCCTTCTGTAACACATTAATTTCTAACTTCAGAGTCTGATGCATAACTCTGCAATTCCCTCCCCCCCATCTCATTTACCAATTTAATTTTGCCCATTGATTCTCTTATTTTATGTAAATAAAATTATATTTTTGTACCTGCCTCTTTAAATAACCTTGAGCTTTGCCATTGCCCAAATTTTACCTGACCTCATTACACTCTTTTCTCGCTGTTCCGCGCGTCGAAACTCGTGACGTTCCGTCCCTTGTCGGTTCGCTTTTAAGATATTGGCCCCTCCCCCATAGATATAATATGGTATTGATATAATGTAATGTCATACCATGACAAATATTATTTCCACAATAAAATAGTGTTTCAAAGTACTGCTGATTCAACCTGCGTTTCAAGAAAAAGAATTTGAGTCTACTAGCTGAATTCTTGTAGATAACTCTTGTCGAATAAGATAAAACAAAACATTGGTCTTTATAGCAGTTGGGGAAAGGGTGTCAAGTACTGAAACTTTACATGAACTTCTGACCAGTAAGTGGTGGGAATTTAAATTGCTCTAAAGTGGTGATCATCCTGCAATGACTCCTCATCATTGCTATAAAGTGATGATTCTGAATGACTCTCGCATTCATTGCACTTCAGCAACTACGCACCCTATCCAGTGACTTCGTGGTCAGACGAAGACACCAATAGTCTCCACCAAATAAGAGCTTACAATCCTTTCGCTGAGGCAAGAAATAAACTTCACGCGACACTCAACGTCCAGGCCACTAAATTCCCCAAAGCTGCATCGAATCACTCTTCTAAAGGTAATGGCTACGTCATCAATTTTCAACTTATAGCCGCATATATGAGTGAAAAACACTTTTCTAGCAGACTTGATAGACCTATAAAGTCCCTGTGCGCTTCTAAAGCAAAATCGTGGATCAATTCATTCACATTCCAAGTACTAACAGCAGAGGTGGGCAGTATTTAAATACATTTATGCATTTAAAATTGTATTTGTAAATAAATTTAGAAAGTATTTAAATAGTTTTTGCAAATACTTTACTGATAATAGGTTTATATAGCTGTTAAGAACGTGTAATGCATGTTTTAGCTTGTCGCAACTTGAATGACACAAACGGTTGACTGCGTGAGCCGGTGAAGGAAGATTGCTTGCATCAATTCAAATTCAGTTAACAGATGGTCACAGTTCTGTTCGATTGTATAGTAAGAGCGTTATTTCAACTGCTGCATGGCAACTTCAGCTTCTTCGAAAGAGTGTGAAATGGAGAGATTAGACAATAATAAAGACGAGGAAGATAAAGAATTATGTAATTATAGTCATACTTTACTAGATAGTAAATGTTTTAGAGTGAAATCTTCCGACGGAAAAAAAGTGACGTGTGTATGTACATCATGCAATGGCGAAGTCTCTGCGGCGAGCAATGCTACTTCCAATCTATGCATTCATTTGAAGGCAAGAATTTATTAGAGCTAATTATATTATTCTTAATTGAATTGACAAGTTTCACTATTTCTTATTTTTTAAAAAATGGCAGAATTGCTAGTAGCTAACGATAATGTTAAGTAGCGTAGGTTTACCATGCACGAGCCTACCTGCTTCCTTTTGCAACCCCTCCATTTATAGTATATACTGATCGAATTTAACGCGAATTATGGCAATGTGAAACAAATGTCCTTCAATTATCTGATCATGTACATTTATCAACAGAGAAAGCATCCTGCATTGGTGCAAAAAGCGGATAACTACGGGACAGCTCAAAGAAAAGATTTAAAAAGAAAATGTTAACTATTAGACGATGGTCCGTCATGCAGCGGTGTTACCTGAGTGTTTTGCAATGAATACTAAGGAGGTCAAACAATCTGTTGTTGGTAAGCTGATTGCAGATTTTATCATACAAGGTGTGCTTTCCCTATCAACCATGGAATAACCAGCTTTTGTGAGATTAATTAAAGGTGAGTTCTGAGTTACAAATGCTGTTTACAATTATAGTATTACTATATTAGTAGTACAGGTTAAGTTCTTATAAAGACCGAATACTAAAGTGTTCTGATTATTGGTTACTACGTAGGCTATATAACTAAGTTAAATAAAGGAAGACATATACAAACAACAGAGGTATATATTGCAATACTTTCATGAGAATCCGAATACATATATTCTTAAAGCGCGGTATCATTTACTTGAAGATATTATTGACTAAAAATTTGTCAGGAATAATTAGTACAATTATTGATCGATTATATGTAGTTATTAGATGAATTCCTACAACGATGTATTTCGTTGTAGTAGCAATAACTGTATATCATTATGTCAAAACTAGCATGCCCGCCCGTCAAAAATGTAGGAAATAAAGCTTGATAATTATATATTACTAACAATACTTAAAGTCAATATTTTACTATGTAATTCTGAATATGAAGGACTAATAATATATTTATGAATTAATGTACCGGTCCTATTTATAGCTATAGGATATTCATATAACTACATTTTGTACAAATCTTTCATGAACGCGAAAGAATGATGAAAGGAATCCAGCAAACCGCAAGAAACAAAAACAAGATAATTTTTCTTCGGAAATGTTATTTCCTAAGTCGCAAAAATTCCGCACAGGAGTGGGATTCGAACCATGCAAACTGAGGCTGCGAGCAACCGCTTTGATCTCAATTAAACGGCTCCTTAGACCACTCAACTATGCGGGAGACAAAAATCTTCCAGATAAACAAGCTTTTAAGGCACGCTTCGCAAGGTCGATCGGGACTATGAAAGAGAAAGAAATTCATAGGGAATTCAAAGGACAAAGGAGAGTTAAGGTAAGCACGCAGCGAATATACAATGTATAAATATTTCATGAACGCAAAAGAATGATGAAATGAATCCAGCAAACCGCAAGAAACAGAATTATAGGATAATTTTTCTTCGGAAATTTCCTAATTTGCTAGATTCATAGCTACATTTTTAATCTGAAATTTTATATGCATACCATATATTCTCATTTCACTGTGAAAATCGATTTCACTCACAATAATCACATATTCCACTACCGCAGGTCTTAATTCTTCAGTTAACGTCATTTCAAGGCGGACATTAGGCAGAAATCTTATAGAAGAAGAGAAAGTGACAAGAGCTCTACTGAAAAATAAACTAGATAGCACCTCTTATATATGTCTTACTGCAGATATTTGGTCAACTCGTCACCGTACATTTTTAGGCGTTACAGTTCATTGGGTATGTTAAGATTTTGCTCTTTATGAAATATGAAATTGAAAATGTCCTTACAGTTAGGGAGCTATCAGCTCTTGGATGAAAGCAGACCTATTTGTTGGTGGAATTTATCTCGATTATATTAATATGTAAAATTTATGGAAACAGTTATGAAACAAACATTGGTCTGTTATTTCATTTTATTTTTCAGCTTGAGGAAGCTGCTCTTGTCCGTCACAGTGGAGTATTGGCATGCTGTCGCTTCAAAGGAGAACATAACTACATCAAGATTGCTGAACATATGGAGATTATCATCAATGAATACGATATCCCCCTGCAGAAAATCACGAGCACCGTCGCTGATAACGGCTCTAATTTAGTTAAAGCGTTTAAGGAATTTGCAGTCACTGTTGTAAATGTGTCCACAGATTCAGAAGATGGAATCCAGGTAGGCGAAGAAAATCAGGGTGACCACGAGCTGGAGGATAGTTCTTAATGTGAAGTGCCTTAGATCAAGAAGAAGACCTTTCGCCTGACCCATGCAGTTTCAGCCTACTTAAGCATGTGCGCTGTGTTTCACACACACTCAGTCTCGTCATCACAACTGATGCAAAACAGGCACTGAAAATATCTTCTTTTGCAAATATCAATCATGCTGCAATGGGAAAATGCTCAACATTATGGAACAAAATCGGTCGTCCAAAATCAGCAGAGATTATCAAAACTGTTATCAACTGTTTATTAAAGGTGCCTTGCATTACAAGGTGGAACTCTCTGTTTGATGCAGTGTCATTACTTTTAAAACACAAGGACAAATCACATCAACTCATCACATCCCTTGAACTTCCAGTGTTCTGAAGTCACGAAATTAAATTTCTTGGGGAGTATGTCTCAGTTTTGGCTCCAATTGCAGTGACAATTGATCGCCAACAGGGAGAACAAAACTGTTTTTATGGAGAATTGCTCCCTACCTTGTTGACTGTGGAGAAAAAGCTGAAGAATCTTCAGTCACATTCTCTGAAATTTTGCCCATTTTTCTAAGTGCAGTCACTAAGGGCTTTGGAAAGCGCTACCAATCTTATTTGACCATGACAAATTAAGCCAGCGTTACAGATGCCACTATTGCATCAACAAATCATCCATTCTTCAAACTCCGCTGGTTAGATATCAGTATTTCATGGGAGAGTTCAAGCCACCAAGACTCTGTTAAAAAATATTGTGATTCAAGTGATTGAGAATTTAGGAGAGGGACCCGAAGCTGAATCATCCAGTGGTGTATCGGACAGTGACGATTATTTTTGATTTACAAAACCCATTCAAACACGATCAACCGCAGATTTAGAATTGTTTAGTTACCTTCAGGATTTAAATAAAACATTTCAAAGTTTAGATAGATATCCAAACATAAAAAAAGTTATTTATTAAATACAACACCACCCTTCCGTCATCAGCTCCTGTGGAACGGCTCTTCTCTTTAGGACGAATGACCTTATCTCCAAAAGAAGTTCTTTATCTGACGAAACATTTTAGCAACTGATATTACTTAAATGTAATGCTGATATAAATAGCTGTAGGGGAATCGTCACTCCCCCGTTCTCTCTCAGTTGAGACACGGGACGTTAACCGCAAGAACATCCAGCCCAGGAAACGAGGGTCAATCTCGTAACCGCAGTGCCTCGCCACTCGTCGCTATGAAAAGCCGAAAGGTTGTAAACTGCAAGATCTCCTCTACGAGAGTATATTCCATATCACCTCAAGTAAGAAATTGGAGACGCGTTCCTCTCAAGCTCGAGGGCCAAAGGGAACCGAGGTAAGACTTGTTGAGAAAAAGAGTTGGATTAAAAACCCTCCTGGGCCGTCCACAAGCCCTCCCCCTCATACCCCTACCCCAAGTGGGGTGACTAGGTATAAATAAGAAAGACTTGGGAAAAACGAGGTAGAATACGTCAGTCTCCAGGCTACGAAATCCCCAGATAGAAGCCGGGCTACCGAGACTGGACAGGTAGATTACGTGAGTAGCCAGACTACGAAGTCCCCTGCAAAAGAGGCATGGCTACCAAGGGGGCTAAGAAGCAGCTCATCCTCGAGCTAGTCCCTGGTTATCAAACCGAACGTTAAGTTAACTTGTTCAAGTTCAACTTACTCTCGTCAGAGAGACTCCTCATATGCTGGTGCATCCTAAAGCCCAGGGATATTCCTCGTCCTTGAGGAATTAAGAAAAGAAGAGGGGAAAAGGCTCCCACTCGAGCCCGTTAGCCGGTGGTCACACCAAACTCATAAGTTAACTTGGTTGAGGAACTAAGTTCAACTTATTCTCGTCAGAGACTTCCCCCCCTTCCTTCTATCCTGGTGTATCCCAAAACACCGAGATAGGCCTCGCCCTTGAGGAAGACTGGAACTAAGAAGAAGCTCATCCTCGAGCTAGTTCCTGGTTACCAAACCGACCTTTAAGTTAATTTATTCAAGTTCAACTTATTCTCGCCTGAGAAATCTCCCTCCTCGATCCTCGCCCTTAAAGAAGACCCTCCCCGAGTACAGTCCTCGCCCATGAGGAATTACGTAACGAAGAAGAAAAGCTTCCCCTCGAGCCCGTTACCCGGTGGTCACACCGAACTCTAAGTTAACTTGGTTTAAGAACCAAGTTCAACTTGGTGCCTTGGTGCCGCCTAAAGCACCTTGATTGTTCTCGAACTTGAAGGCCCCCCCCCCTCCACTTGAATACCTTGTGGACCCCCATCTGCTACACTCGCCAAAGTACCTCGTGACCTCGACCACCTCCAACAATCTGGTCGAAGCATGCGTCAAAGGACCTACCAGATTCCTGTGGTGTTTAGGGCTCATTGAGTTCAATGTCAAACTCAAACCAGCCGCCAGAGAAACTAAGGTATTTAAACTCCAGTAAAGACAATTAGCCTAATTCTTGTATATTGAAGTGCGTATCGAATGTAGCCAATTTTAGAGGGTCAAGTTAATTGAAGTAATTATTGTGTATTTTAATATTCGGAGTATTTCAGTGCTTCATGCTTTATTTTTGTGTAATAACTTGTTAAATTTAAAATATAAGTTTATTTTGGGAATTCCTGTGTGTTTCTCTATTTCCTTACGTGTTTGAAGCGGCTCTTCTTTAAAACAACAAAATTAGCACTCTTAGATCAAAGCCTACTTCATCAAAGAAGTACCTCACCTACCACAAAGCATACCACGACAAAAGTGGTGTCAGGTGTGGAGTGATCAAAAGGGCAATTCTGCTACAATAGCTAACTGAAATTTCATTCTATGGAACTTTCTTTTTTTTGTAGTACCTAAATCCAATTGTCGTCAAATCCTAGATTAGTGATTATAATATACAAATTAATTTTAATGGATATATTTTGTTGTGATACCAATGGAACTTATCGATTGTCAGTATACGAGTATATAATGCATTTGAAATGTATTTAAAAATGTACGAGTATCTAAATCAGTGCTGGAAAATCGAATCGATAAACTTTTAAAATCTATATATTTTCAAACTCGAATCGAAAAAAATTTTTTGAACTGGAATATTTTTTGAAAACTCGAATCGAAATTTAAACTCGAACCGAAAAGAATTAAAAAACTCGGTTTCGAACTTGAATCGATTATAAATATAGGTTTCAAGCCTCGAGTATCATTAATAAAATCATTTAGGAATTCCAAGAAATAACAGTGGTTTAACTTAATATAGAAATATAGAAAATATCTTTGTTGTTCGCTCAAATTTTAATATGCAGTAAACTGTTCTATATTATATGTTTCCATGAATGGAATGTTTCCATGAAAATACATATATATATATATATATATATATATATATATATATATATATATATATATATATATATATATATATATATATGAAATGAAAAACTCACAAAATATCACGTGAGGGTGGGAAATGAATGCAATATCCCGCAGGAAAAAATGAAAAGGTGTTTCCAAGTACTTTCGAACTTTATTAAGTTCCTTATCAAGGATAAATACAAGAAATATATACCTCTAATATAATACTATTTCTTGTAGTTATCCTGCGGGATAATGCATTCATATATATATATATATATATATATATATATATATATATATATATATATATACGAGGGGCGGTCAATAAGTTTTGCAATTCGGATATAAGGAAACGAGATATGAGGAAAAGTGTTTTATTATTTTTCAATATAACTACCCTCGACTTCAATGCACCACTTGTCACTGGGGCTTCGAATTCCCGACAACCAGAAATCTCCCGACTGCTGTTCAATCCACTCCTGGACGGCGGGCTGGACATCTTCATCGTCCCCAAACCGGCGTCCACGCAGTGCAGTCTTGAGCTGGCGGAATAAAAAGTAGTCGCTAGGGACCAGATCTGGACTGTATGGGAGAAGGTTAGCTCCTTGAATCCGCACTCGTGCGGGGCAGCTTGTGCAACTCTGGACTTGTGGACTTTGACGACGTTGAAGTCAATCATGGGGCGTGATGTTTCTAGGGACCCAACGGGCAGAGACCTTGGTCATGGCCAATTTGTCGTGGATGATGTTGATAACACTTACATGTGACATTCCAAGTTCTCGCTCGATTTCTTCGACCTTCACCCGTCGATTTTCCAGGATCATCCTCTCCGCACGGGCCACATTGTCCTCGTTGATCACGTCTGACGGGCGTCCTGGACGGGGGTCATCTTCAAGGGACTCACGACCATGGCGGAACTCCCTATTCCAGCGAGCAATGGTTGCATAGGAAGGGGTGGTGTCGGTGTACACTGCAACCATGCGTTGATTTGATCACTGCGTGGTGCTCAACCTTCTCCATTGTTGAAAAATTTGTGACTGACGATCTGCGATCAGCTACTGCTTCTTAAATAGACGAGGCAAGAGCGTGCGGCTGCAGGTCCTGACTTGTCATAAGTTGTCCTAACACCCCCACAAACAGCCATTCCCCTTCCTCTGTTTTGCCCTACCGATTCGCAAAAACATATTGACCGCCCCTCGTATATATATATATATATATATATATATATATATATATATATATATATATATATATATGAAATGAAAAACTCCCAAAGTATCACGTGAGGGTGGCAAATGAATGCAATATCCCGCAGGAAGAAATGAAAAGGTGTTTCCAAGTACTTTCGAACTTTATTAAGTTCCTTATCCTTGATAAGGAACTTAATAAAGTTCAAAAGTACTTGGAAACACCTTTTCATTTTTTCCTGCGGGATATTGCATTCATATATATATATATATATATATATATATATATATATATATATATATATATATATATGAGGAATTAAACCACATTCTCCGAAGACAATTTAATTCAGAACAGTTTCGGTGTATCTCACACCCTTTTTCAACTGACACTGGATAGAAAATATAAGAAAAGTGCTTACAAACATAACACAGGGTCAGTCGTGAAAGATCCCTTTTTTTCTTTTTTTCCAATCTCCCCTACTTGTGGGTAATCAGGGAGGGAGGGGGGTTAGGCCTAAACATATTGAAGGGCTGACATTTTACTATTTTGTTTATTTGCTTTCGTATTACAGGATTTTTCTTTTAATCCTGTAATACGAAAGCAAATAAACAAAATAGTAAAATGTCAGCCCTTCAATATGTTTAGGGCTAACCCCCCCCCCCCTCTCTGATTAGCCACAAGTAGGGGATTGTGGGAAAAAAAGAAAAGAAAAGAGGGGATCTTTCACGACCTGACCCTGTGTTATGTTTGTAAGCACTTTTCTTATATTTTCTATTCAGTGTCAGTTGAAAAAGGGTGTGAGATACACCGAAACTGTTCTGAATTAAATTGTCTTCGGAGAATGTGGTTTAATTCCTCATCTTTTCTTGCGATATTGCATTAATTTTCATCACATATATATATATATATATATATATATATATATATATATATATATATATATATATATATATATATATATATGGTGCGGTTAAGGTAATGGCATAATTAGACAACTGCTCTGCTTCAGGTCCAGCAGGTGATCCTATCCTCCTTGAACTGGAAGACAACACTTAGGGATGGGTCATCCCTAAGTGTTGTCTTCCAGTTCAAGGAGGATAGGATCACCTGCTGGACCTGAAGCAGAGCAGTTGTCTAATTATGCCATTACCTTAACCGCACCATATATATATATATATATATATATATATATATATATATATATATATATATATATATATATATATATATGTGTGTGTGTGTGTGTGTGTGTGTGTGTGTAGTATATATTTGCAATTTACTTTTTATATGTCTTACTTTACTTGTAGTTGTATCAATAGGTATAGTTTAATTCATACTTATATCTTAAATAATATTTTATATTTGTCTTAAATACATATTTATAATAACATAAACTAATGAGATATGTACCTGAATATAATTTCAACCTACTCTATGGTTTTCCTTGAAATTATTTGTTATTGTGAATTTAAATTTATGTCAAATATTTTCACCATATGGATGTCAACTTTGTTTTTAAAAGAACTTAAATTGTTCTTATAATATATTATTTGCATTCTGTATTTTTATCGCATAATATTTCAATATAATAATGAAATTTTGTAATATATGCTCTACCAGTTTTTTTGCACAATGTTTTAATGTACAATGTTTAAAAATGTTTCGTGGGTTCTGTATTTTTATTGCCTAATATTTCAAAAGTGGAAAAAATGTAGTATCCCATTAAAAACTTCCATTTGACTGCGTTTTTTCATCCTTACATACGGTTCCTGTGCATTGGGACTTGGCGACTATTATATCCATTAATTTCGATACAAAAGTACACAGTGAATTTGGGCCTCTGGTACATATGGATAGCTATAGTAAACAAGAAATAGCAGAGTAAATAACGACTTTATCTTAACTCAATGAAAATGTGTAATAAGAGGGAAGAAAGATTTATGTTACTTTGTTATAAATTATATTTTACGAGAGAAAAAAAGCATATAGAACTCCGAAATAAAAAATCTAAGCATTTGAAATGCAGGCTGAACTCGAACTCAAATCGAATTCGAATCCAAATCCATATTAAAAAATCGAAAAGCCGAAAAAATTGAATCGAAAAAAAATGAAAAGAAAACTCGAATCGAAATCGAAATTGATATTTTTAAAAATGCTAAAGTCAAATCGAAACTCGAATCGATATTCATTTCAGTTCCCAGCCCTGATCTAAATACATTTTCAAAATGTATTTAGTATTTAAATACTAAATACATTTTCAAAGTGTATTTAGTAATTAAATACATTTTTCTCATGTACAGCAATACCCCGATTACTGCGGGTTCGATTACTGCGGTTTTCGATTTAGTGCGATTGGTAGTTTGACACCAAAAGTTCAAATACAGCGTGTAGAATTCGATTTAATGCGGTACCCGAGAATTTTGCTTGTTTGTTCGTGCGTAAGTGTGCGCATCGTCGCAAATCCAACCGTGCCTCGCTGTCTCACGCTGAACTTCTGAAGGTCTGCGCCTCAGTAACTCTGTCACCGCCATACAGTGCACATTGTTTCGCTATGTTTTTTACATACATTGCTTTTAAACAACCCCCAATCTATTATCATGTATTCTAAACGAATGAGTACCGCGGGTACAAGTGATGAAAGTCAAAAGAAGAAGAGAAAAGTTATTGGATTAGAAGAAAAGTTGTCAATAATAAGCAAGCATGAAAGCGGAGCCACCAAAGCTAAGATAGGTCGGGATCATAGTATGGCCGAATCTACCATCCGCAATATTATTCAGAATTCGAAACTATATAAAGAACAAGGGCAAAGTGCTACTTCATCATCAAATTTGCAGACAACAAGAAACCGAAGCCCTGCAATGATTGAAATGGAACGTCTTTTGTCTATTTGGATTGAAGATTGCAATCAAAAGCGCATTCCTCTAAGTCAAATGACAATGAAAACGAAGGCTGTGTCTCTGTTTGCCGCCGTCCAAACAAAACGGCAAGAAACAGAAACTGGAAGGGAAACTGAAGAAACATTTTCCGGAAGTTCTGGATGGTTTGACAGATTTAGAAAACGAACTGGAATCCACAACGTTAGAATTGTAGGTGAAAGTGCAAGTGCGGACGTTAATGCAGCAGCCAAATATCCCGCTGAATTGAAAAAAATTATTGAAGATGGTGGCTATGTTGACGAACAAATTATAAATGTTGATGAAACAGGGCTGTTTTGGAAACGAATGCCTACCAAAACGTACTTGGGGAAAAAAGAACAATCACAGCCTGGGTTCAAAGTCCCTAAGGATCGTCTGACACTTTTGCTTGGTGGAAATGCTGCTGGTTATTTAAAATTAAAGCCTATGTTGATCTATCGATCAGAAAACCCACGTGCTCTTAAAGGATTCAACAAGCATTGCTTACCAGTTTTTTGGAAGTCAAATAAAAAAGCGTGGGTGACAAAATCTTTATTTGAAGATTGGTTCAAAAATTGCTTTTGTCCTGAGATCGAAAAATATTGCAAGTCCATTAATGTAGACTTTAAAATTCTATTAATTTTAGACAATGCTCCGGGTCACCCAACGGCACTTAGTGACTTATGCGAAAATGTTAAAGTTGTATTTTTACCACCCAACACAACATCTCTGTTGCAACCGATGGATCAGGGGGTGATAGCAACTTTCAAGGCCTATTATTTGCGAAAAACATTTGCCCAGGCAATTGAAAAAACAACGGGAGAAAATGCTATGAACCTTACGGAATTTTGGAAAAACTTTAACATAAAGAACGCTGTGGAAAACATTAATGATGCATGGCGTGAGGTCACAGCTAGCAATATGAGGGCAGTGTGGAAAAATATAATTCCTCACTGTGCAAATGATTTTGCAAGCTTCTAGGCGGAAGTTACAGGGGCTGTAACGGAAATTATGCAACTTGGGCTAGAAATGGGAATGGCGGATATGGACGATGGCAACGTTAGGGAATTGCTCGACTCGCATAATGGAGATCTCAATGACGACGAACTTCTAGATTTAGAGCAAGAACGTGCATACGATGACGAAGACAATGACGAAACGGAAGAAATGGCAAAAACGAAGGAATTCACGATAAAAGAACTCGATTCTATTTTTCGGACATTTGAAGATGGAAAGCAAATGATAATGGATGCAGACCCGAATGTAGAAAGGGCAATACAAGTAAGAAGACAGATAGAAAATGCGCTAAGTTGTTATCGGGTGATGTACAAAGAGAAGAAGAAGGCATCGAGAACGCAAACAACCCTTTTACAATATTTTCATAAAAAATGACATTTACTGTATCTTTTTTTCATATGCTCATGAAACTTAATAAACAGTAATACTGTACATTATATGGTGTCCAATTCATTTGTTTCCTTATTTATTTACGTCGCATCTATATCGCATTTACACGCATTTTTCAAAAGTCTAGACATCAATCTACGATTTTACATGTATTTATATCTTCGATTAATGCGGTTTCGCTTACTGCGGTGTTTTTACCGCACGAATTAACCGCAGTAACCGGGGCATTGCTGTATTTAATATTTAGTATTAAAATACTTTAAATCTATTTAGTGCCCACCTCTGCGTGCATACCCTCTCATTTTTTCACGCACAGCAATTCTAAAATTCATTCATTTTACTCTATACGATAATTCTCATTTACAAAGCGCGTACATCCAAAAAAAGCATCGCAATGGTAAACCAGTCATCGGTGAATGACCAAACGTCTTCCTTAATGCAAGCCTCAACCGAAGCACAGCAAGATTTTATCAAAATACCTCATCCGTTTCTCTCACTTCCGGTTTATGATGCAACAAGCCCAGTCGCCCAGCCTAACCTTTGTGATTTAGTCCTCTGCCCTCAAGACATAACAGAGGAAGAGAAGATTGGTGCAATAATCCAGAGTTCCCATAAGTATATTCATAAAATTTAGGGATATCTTATTTAATGGGGAGAAAGTTGGAGCTTATGAAGAATTGAGGAAGGCTTTCCGAAAGGAATTTGGGAAGTCACAGGTTGAAGACTTGAGTGAGCTCCTTAACACTCAGGAGATGGGAGATAAGTGTCCCACTAATTTTTTAAATCATTTAGAGGACCTTATATGGGCGAAAGGTGCACAACCTTACCTTTTCGACCCTCTCCCCATCGAAAGTTTCATGAGGAAAGTCCCAGAATATATTATGCCCCTCATTCTCATGTCTTTCCCGGCAGATGTGGATCAGCTGGCAAAAGCAGCCGACCAGCTGTATAAAAACCCGTATGTAAATTTGGGCAGCGTACACAAACTCGGCTCTGAGCCTAATCATTCTTCCATTTCGCAAGTTCGGATAACGGCGAGTTCTGTTTGTGAAAGACCGAAGCGTGGCGAAATTCCATCCTCCCTAACGAAAAATTTAACTGTCACGTTATCGACGATTGAGAGAGTCCACGGCCGGTTGAAACTGCAGCAAGGGGAACAGAGCGAGTGACGGCACGGACATGGTGAGCGGAGAGATAGGACCCGTTCGAGTTCCCGTAAAAGAAACCAACGAGAAACCTCAGCACAAAAGGTGAGATGCAACAATTTTCCCAATCTTCCTCCTATTCTCACCATAATCTTTCTCAACAGAAGAGTCTCTGCTGGTACCATCTAAGGTATGGTAACAATGCTGTATCGCTATACACACCCTTGTAACCAACATTATGCTTTTTTTCCACACTGCGCCTAGTAGTCTCACGAAGAACAATGGAACTATCACTCAATCTACTCAATGGTGCTGATACCAAAACAAATATGGCGCACAGGCTGTGAAATGCTTACAACCGTGCACATATTTACAACCAATACCACCTCCTTCAACTAATCTCAACTTTCAACTCCCTGCACATTACTTTTCTCAACCAAACTCTTCAAATTTTCAAATTTCAAATTCAACCTCAAATTCTCCTTTAAACTAGAAAGGCATGAGACAAAAGGGTCTAAATCTCCTGTTTGCACCTCATTTCCTCAGGTAGGTCATTCCTTTCGCATTTTTTACCCACTTTCTGGTTTCTCATTCGTGGTAAACACTGGTGCAGTATGAATTATCATTCCAATTCTTAAGGGTGACAAAGCTTGTGCTCCATCAGATTTAGTTCTGAAGGCAGCTAATTCGACCAATATTAGGACGTATAGAAGGCGTAACATTCAAGTCTCACTCGGTCTCCATCGAGTTTTTCGATGGACCTTCGTCATGATCGAGGTAGATTGTCCAATCTTGGGGCCTTGATTTTCTTTCGGCTCACGACCTCTTGGTCGATTCTCGTCACCGCAAGCTTGTCGATCGCCAAAATTCACTCACTGTTTCAGATTCGTACTCACCTTCACAGAATTCCCTCCTTTCTATTCGGCTCCCACTCACCGAGACACCATTTCAGCGCCTTCATCACGAGTTTTCAGACCTTACCCTTTCACCTTCTAAGAATAGGCCCATTAAACATAATGTGGTGCATCGGATCGAAATAACAGGAAGTCCTGTATTCTCACGACTTCGTGTGCAATGCGTGATGAATTTCAATTCATGATGGATGCAGGCATTTGTAGGCCTTCCGCTTCTCCGTGGGCCTATCCACTCCACATTGTGCCCAAATCCCCGACGGGGAAATTCAGAGCAGTTGGGGATTACAGAGCTCTAAACGCTGTAACAATCCCTTATCACTATTATTTGCCGTACCTAGCTGATTTCACTTCACCTCTCTTCGGCTCTACAATCTTTTGTCGCTCAGATCTGGTTCGTGCTTTCAACCAGATCACTATTCACCCAGACGATAATTCAAAGACTATCATCGCCACTCCTTTTGATTCTTTTGAAATAGTTAGATGCCCTATGGTTTGCACAACTCTGTCCACACTTTCCAGCGCTTTATGGACCAAGTTCTCAGAGGTCTTCCTTTTGTATTTTGCGCCATTGACGATCTGCTAATAGCATCTTTCTCGCTCGAGGAACACCTTTCTTACCTTCGTCAAGTCTTTTCTCGCCGTCAAGAGTACGGTATCATGCTCAACACTTCTAAGTTTCTTTTTGGTGTCTTGCAACTCTTCTTCTTAGGACACCATGTTTCGAGTGCCGGGATTAGCCCACTCGAAGAAAAAGTTACCGTATTGCGCAACTTTGCCCAACCCACACCACGCAAACAACTGCGACGTTTACGTGGCATGGTCATTTTATACAACAGATTCATTCTGAATTGTGCCCAGTTTATGCAACCTCTAAACTCCATGCTGTCTAAGAGCAAGAAGAACTCTCCTCTTGAATGGTCTACGGAGGTGTGCGATTTATTCTCTCGCACCAAAGAGGGTTTTTATTACCCGCGCTGTGGATTTGGCTCACCCTTCTCCGGGCGCTCAGATAAGCGTCTCCTCGGACGCATCCTCAATTCACGTAGGTGCAACCTTGCATCAGAAGATTGGTAACCAAAGGCAACCTCTTGCTTTCTTCTCTCGATCCCTTCCTTACTCCCAAAAGTGGTATAGTACGTTCTGTCGCGAGCTCCTCGGAATATACCTCGTAATCCGCTACTACCACCATCATTTGGAAGGGCGTGACTTCATTATTTTTGCTGATCATAAGTCTTTGGTCGGTGCCTGCTTGTCTCGTTACAGGTGTTCTGTTCACACTGCAGTTGATACTCGTCTCCTTGACTTTACCCTGCAGATGATGAGCGATATTAGCTATGTTCCTGGCTCTTCAAACGTCGTACCAGACACACTTTCTCGCATTTCCGCGATTTCGGGCACGCAACTCTCTCACAATGTGCCCATCGATCATGCGACAATAGCGCTGTCCCAGGAACAAGATGAAGACACCCAAACGCTGCGTCACTCTTCTCAACTCCTTGTTCGCGAAGTTGAATTACCAGATAGTCCTTCCAGGCGCATCCTGGTCGACTATTCATTGCCTGACTGTCCTCGTCCTCTCATTCCTCTCGCTTAAAGTCGGCCCATTTTCGACCAAGTTCACGGTCTCTCTCATTCTAGTGTCAATACTAAACGCAAGCTCGTTGCACAACGCTTCATATAGCCAAATGGGCTCAGTCATGCCTGCCATGCCAGCACGCCAAAGTCCATCGTCACACAAAAACCCTTCTGGTCCTTTTTCCTCTTCATTTGTCGCGTTTTGACGCTGTTTACATCAATCTAGTAGGCCCTCTGCCTTACTCTTGTGGTTGTAATTATCTTCTCACCATGACCGATCGTTTTACTGATTGGCAGTTCCTTTTTCGGACATCAGAGCTTCCACTGTCACTCGATCCTTCGTCTCAGCATGGGTTGCTCGTTTTGGTGTTCCATCAACAATCATGACTAATCGTGGCAGCCAATTTCAATCCCACTAATGGGATGCACTCATGTCAGTGCTTGGATGCTCCTTTCGTCTTCGTACAACTAGCTACCACCCCCAAAGTAACGCCAAAGTGGAACGGTTGCATAGGACCCTAAAAGCAAGCTTACGCTTCACAGATCCCAACATCACTTGGGTGGACAAGCTTCCTTTGATTCTCCTGGGTATTCGTTCATCATTGAAAGAGGACTTGGCATGCTCTGCGGCGGAACTTGTCTACGGTACTCAACTTTGTCTCTCTGGTCAATTCTTTTCTTCTTTTGACTGACCTCTACCTTCTCACATCGATCCTACTTCTTATGTACACGATTTTGTACGGTGTTGGCTGAGGTTAAGCCTACTGCCCCTAGAGTGCCTGCCAATTATAAAACCTTTGTGCCGAAAGAGATGACAACATGCCCCCATGTTTTCATCCGTCACGATTCAACTCGCACTTCTTTTCAACCAGTCTATGATGGACCCTTTCTCGTCATCTCTAGGAAGCTGAAGTTCTTCGTTCTTCAGCTTGGCACCAAGCAGTATACTGTTTCCATAAGCCACCTGAAACCCGCTTTTATTGAAAATGTCACCTTGAACTCCCTCTTCCCATTTCTTCGCTCACTATAACCCTTTATGGTCTAGGACGTCCCCAAAATCACCTCCAAAACACCCTTACAAACAAACCTGATACACAAACTTCACCTTTCGTTTTGCTGTCTCCGCCTCTTGTGTTGCAGGAACCCCCGTCGGCAGCGGTGGTCAGTCAAGAGCAAATCTCTCCACCACTAGTCACCCCATCAGCAGAAAACCTGACTTGAGTCTCCCACGTCCCGATTGACGCCATCTCGGAAGGGGGAAAGAAGCGGATCACCTTCCCTCAGTCAACTCTGGTCGTGCCAGTGCCTTGCTAAACGCAACTGGTACTGCCATAGCGAATACGTGTTCCCGTGTTCGCAGCCAAACCACTAGCACTGTAACATGCTCCGGTCGCGTCATAAGGAGACCTCGCTGTGATTAACATTAACAAGACCATATTTTAAAATAAGGCGGGGGGGGGGTAACTTTCTTTGGCGGGGAGTATTTCTAGCACTGCCTGATTCTTATTCATCTGCAATAGTCCAAAAATAAACAAAATAATGTACGTGTATACGATTTCTGTATTACTCAAATAGACTCATTTAAGCGAAGCTTTTAAGCTGCTCGCACGCACATCTCGTACGCTACAAAACCCCCGTTCTAGAAGCGGAGCCTATTTTGGAGAAATGAAGATAACCCGTTTGGAAATGTTATCCAAGGGCTAAGGTTCCCCTTCCTGGGTCTGGGCACCATTGTAGATAGAGGGGAATAGGAAAGAGTGCAGATAAAATATAATAACGTAGGCGAGTTGCGAACAGCTTCCCGCGTCGCTGGACAACTGTTAACGAGTTGCGAATCGACTCTGCCATCCTGGATCTCAAAAAAGACTCATTCAAGCGAAGCTTTTAAGCAGCTCGCTTGCACTTCTCGTACGCTACATTCAAAGTGTATTTTTTTTATAATTTTGAAAATTTTCAATATACATAAAAATCATTTATAATAACTATAGAGTCGTGAATAGAAAGACATTGTGATCGTTTCCAAGGCATGTTGTCCTACATTAATATATTTGCTCCTGGCAAAAACATCAAATATTGAAAAAATAGGTATTTTTTATTCATAGTTTAAGATCGACTCAATGTCTTAAATATAATGCATTTATATCGGCAACAACGCCTAAATATTGATTATAGTTAAGTTGATGTTATATTATAAGTACGATGATTACTAATTTTAGAATTGTGTAGCAGAATGAGGTCGAATGGCGACCACGTGCCCTTCTGTACCCACGTGAATCCTGAGAACACCGCATGGAACTGTGAAAGCATGGCTAAACCCTGGGCAATGAGGCCTCCGACGTCGTTATCACACGCCCCAGCTGTATTTGCCTAGCGACCGATGTCATCGCCCCGTCCCTCCCACGGCCACCTCTCCGCTAGCATTCTGGATTTCAGCTCGAAAATTGAAATCCGTTGGACATTCCAACCAACGTTATCACGATTCCCCATTCCCCCGAAGGAATGGCCGACTTTTCTCCAAATTCGCGTGCGCGTTTGGAGCCACCTCACCAGGCGCCTATATAACGCTTCGACTGAGTTTAGAGAGCAGCACTATTAGACTTCCACCTACTCCGGCGAAGGAGCTAAAGGACGTCCCCCCCCCCTCGCACCGCCAGGTGCGATTTCGATTCGAGTTGAAAGCTAAATCGATCCGTGAACTCTGCCTTAGTCAATCGGTAAGCTTCGACATCAGTGAACCCTGCCATAGTCAATCGGCAAGTACCCGACAAGAATTCCCGACTCCGAAGGCCTGACAAGTGTTCCCTCGTCTGAAGTAAGAGGTAACTGACTTCTTCCGTCGCATTCATCATACCCCAAATGGCCCCTTTTCGGCAACGAGCACGTAAAGTAATGGTAACCGTTGCCGCCTGCAGATTGATCTTGAATCTGGGCTACCCAATTGCTCCATGTGAACGCCCCAGTTTAAAATCCTCTTTAAATCACCAAACTGAATCTGACTTCTTTAATCCCATAATTAACCTACCTGTATCTCGTGTGGACCTTTAACCCTGTCTGGGCGACCATTCCCTTTAAACCCAATTTTTGTGTAAATATAAATATCATTTTTTTGTTAGTAAAGATATATTTTCGTCATTGTCTTTCTTTTGCAACCCCAACGCGTACCAGCTACTTGTTAATCTATTGCCAAATTGCACTCTGAAATATTTGTTTAAAAGGACTCCGCAAAGTTAATACTAAACCATTCCCACTGGACTCATAACAATTTCTCCTTTCACTAACGGTCTTCAATATATATATATATATATATATATATATATATATATATATATATATATATATATATATATATATATATATATATATATATATATATATATATATATATATATATATATATATATATATATATATATATATATATATATATATATATATATATATATATATATATATATATATATATATATATATATATATATATATATATATAGAGAGAGAGAGAGAGAGAGAGAGAGAGAGAGAGAGAGAGAGAGTCTAGCCATTCCACGACAAAAGGCTAATTTTATAAAAGGCTAGTTTTATTTCAATTAGTAACCCAGAACTCACCAAAACGAGGTAGGTGTATGTCGAGTTCCACCCTATACAACCTCAACCACCTTTCCTTTGTCTCCATGTCGATTTACATACGATAATCTTTCTTAAAATCAAATCGTGGAATTTTTGTTCTGGAGTGAAGACAAGAGCGAATGGATCAGTCTCTCTCTTCCACCCCACTTACACTGAGAGAGGCATCAGTTACTAACTCGATGAGTCTCTCAACCGCATTACTATGACAAGGAAATAGTAAGATCAGTCAATCTAGTTGGTCTTCCCTCTTAATAAACTCTTTTATTCAAGTATCATATACTGTTTTTGTTACAGAGGTTTCAGTCACCTTAGCCTTGTACCAGTTGATCATTTCGTAATAGGTTCGATTTTTGTATTCTAATAAAGAAAGAAATTTGCGCACGCATGACTAAATAGCTTCTGCAAAATCTTAGCATTATTAGTAGTCATCTTCTGTCCCCAGCAAAACGATGAAAATCATGTTTAGTAGTCAAAAATGTATTTTTCTTATAATTTTCAAAATATTACAATATACATAAATATGATTTCTAATAACTATAAAGTCGAGAAAAAAAGTCATAAAATGATCGTTTTCCAACGTGTGTTGTCCTATCATAATATATGTATTTGGCCCCACCAACAACATTAAATATTGAAAAAAATAGGTATTTTATAATCATACGTGTATTTCATGACCGAATCTTTGTCTGCAGAGAGTGCTTTCTGAAGCGCCAATAAATTGGTTGATTCATTTTCCTTCTCAGATGGAGTTACGTGCACTAATCAAAATATATTGAATAGTCTGAGGATAGTGTTCCATGGTCATAAGCCACCAGCGATCCAGCAACTGCCACTAACACTCAAATCTGAGTTTCCCTTTGCAACGTTGAAGAGAAGTGTGTATTTTGCCCTTCGCTTATATGATGTAATACCACTACGTGCCCATTATTTGGTAATGGAGAAGATTTGTCTTTGCGCTGTTTTTCCACGTGTGGTGATGTGCAGAACTAATACCATCATATGAAAATTCAGTTGGAATCAACAAAGAAGGAATCTACATTTAAAGACATCGCTGCTGTTGTCTGGTCACGGAGAGATTATAATACTTGTGGAAATTAGCTTTCATTCAGTTTCGACGGCACGGCTAAATTAAATGTGGAAAAAGTTATCGGGGTAAAATGGCTAACATCATCAAATCGCTGAATCCTGAAAAGAAGACCGAAGGATTACAGAAAAAACTTGAAGCCGTCACGAAATCAACTAAGATAATCTTATTTGATATATCGTCTTGTAAATGCCCTGATTTAACAAAATGCTGCTGTCCTCCTGAACGACGAGTATCACTACAAGAGCGTCTGTTTTTATTTGACCAAAAACGTGATATAAAAATGCCAATAGGAACTTTGGATGTTCAAACAACAAAGAAAAACGAGAAGACTCTTGAAAGAACATTGGCTATGCTGAAAGAAGGAGCAATAGCGCATTATCAAGAGCCGTTGATAATAAGCGACAAGAAACTTCTCAAGAGCAGCATTCTTCGTCATCTTGCAGTGAAAACGACTATACATCTACATGCTCATCGTAATCGTATGAACTAACAGCCAATGAAAAACATGAACAAGGGAAAAAACAAGAATGAAACTCATACTTGTGAAACTTGTGATCGTACGGGCGTCTCAGACAGAGCTGCTGCCTTTATTGATTCTTCGTTGTTGGAAAATATTGGTTTGATGCCACACGGTGATGCCAGTTCCATAATTAATCGAAATTAGATAAGAAGAGCTAGAAAAAGGGTTTGTTCTGAACATCAGTGAGATAAAAAGATAACGCTACCTTTCCAGGGCATTTTTTTTTATAGACGAAAAGAGAGAATAATGATACACGAAGAAATTGACAATATTAAACATACAAAATCCATAGTTAAAGAGTATTTAGTTCAAGAATCAAAATCCCCGTACATAGGGCCTTTCACTCCTGTAACAGGTTCTACCACTGAAACAACATCCGGTATCATCGACTTTCTAGAGACTAACAATATTAACGCCGACGACATTGTGGCTCTCGGCTATGATGGTAGTGTAGTAAACACGAGTAATAAGGGTGGAGCATTTTGCATGATTGTAAGGAAACTAAAAATACCAGTTAGAGGATCATATGCTTATTGCACTGTAATAATTACCACTGTGACACCGCGACGAATAAGTCACCTGGCCCGGATATATTTCTACCTAAAGTGTTAAAAGAAGTGCGCGATCAAGTGTCACGACACCTGAGCACAATCTTCAACATGTCAATCCGGACCGAATGCGTTTCTAGAGACTGGCGTGAAGCGGAGGTGACTCCTATCTTCAAGAAAGGAGACCGAAGCCAACCGTCAAACTACCGACCTATCAGTCTGACACGATAGTCGGTAAGCTCATGGAAAGAATGATGGAGGACAAAAGGGCGTCGTATTTAGAGTCAGACCTGCTACTGAGGAAATCCCAGCACGGCTTCCGAAGGCAACGGTCATGCAAAGTGATGCATATCGGCCACAGAAACCCCCAATCTCAGTATATCCTTAAGGGCACTGCTATTAAATCCAACGACACTGAGAAGGACTTGGGTGTAACAATCACTAGTGACCTCAAGTTCTCGAAACAGTGCATTGAGGCGGAGAAAAAGGCCCAAAGGATGCTAGGTTATATAAAGCGCCAGTTTGGATATCGAAACAAGGAGATTGTACTGTGCCTGTTCAACTCACTTGTCCGACCGCACCTAGAGTATGCCGTACAATTTGGAGTCCTTCATTTCGTAAGGACATCGCGAGATTGGAACGCGTACAAGCCAGGGCAACCAAGCTGATTCCCTCTATCCGACATAAAAGTTATGAGGATAGACTAAGAGAATTAGACCTGTTCTCGCATGGAAACCCGTAGACTGCGTGGTCAGCTCATCGAAGTTTTCAAAATACTTCGAGGGTTCGACAATGTTGACTACCGGGATATTTTCCCACTGAGTGAGAACAGAACGCGCAATCACTGCTTTAAACTTGAACTGAAGCGTTACAACCGCAATCTGTGTGGAAATTTTTTCACCTACAGTATCTGCGGTAAGTGGAACGCACTTCCAGTGGAAGTTGTCAACAGTGAATCTGTTGACCAGTTCAAGTCAAGACTAGACAAAGTCTTGAAAAGTGTCGGTTAAGAGACGCAAAACAATTGAGCAGCCATGTGCCCGCTCGATTGCTAGTCCAAAGGTACCCTCTTTGAATGGAGCGTAAGGTCTCCTAGGGTACTTTCTTTCCTTGTAACTAATACTTGGATGACAAAATTATTGTGCTATTGGGTTTTACTAGGCCACTTGGAAAACAAGTGAAGGAATGTGAAGAACGGCCAATTACAAAATTCGATGACATTCAATCTCCCGACAGTGAGATAGATGATGTCGAGTTCAGCACTGACCAAAAATATTTGTTAGCCATCTACAAAGCAGTGTCGAGTGGTAGCTGCTCTTCGGCTCTAGCGGCTCGAAATTCAGGTAAGAGGACGCATTATAGGAATCTGTGAGGGAATCGATTGTCCCTTTCCCCTTCACCGGCGAGTGACGGGACGTTGACCACAATATTCTGGCCGTGTATGCGCCACGGTTTAAACTCTTAACCACCTCGCTTTCGCCCCTCCTCTCAGTTAGAAGCTGAACGACCTTCCAAAACCACAGAAGGCAATAATCAGCTCAAGTCGGACTGGAGACGCTAACATCAGTTTAAAACTGCAAGATCTCCCCTAAGGTATTCAATTTCACTTCAGAGGTGAAATTAGAGAAGCGTCGCCCGAAATCCAGAAGGTCCCACCGGGCCATCTGTACGACGCCCTGAGAAAAACCATTGGAGGAGGAATCTTCATGAGGCCTGTCCACTCCCCCTCCTACCCCTACCCTAGTGGAATGACGACGTATATATACCAAAAACTTGGGAAAAACGGGGTAGAATACGTGAGTCAGCAGGCTACGAAGTCCCCGGCAAGCGACCGGGCTACCAAGAAAAGGGACTAAGAAGTAGCTCATCCTCGAGCTAGTTCCTGGTGATCACACCGAACTTTAAGTTAACTTGATCAAGTTCAACTTACTCTCGTCAGAGACCGCCCCCCCACACACCTATCCTGGTGTAGCCCAAACACTGAGATAGTCCTCGAAATGAGGAAGACTGGAACTAAGAAGAACCTCATCCTCAAGCTAGTTCCCGGTGGTCACACCGAACTTTAAGTTAACTTTATTTAAGAATCAAGTTCAATTTACTCTCGTCAGAGAACCCCTCCCCCCTTATCCTGGTGTAGCCCATAGCACAGAGATAGTCCTCGCCCTTGAGGAAGACTGGAACTAAGAAGTAGAAGAAGCTCCTCCTCGAGCCCGTTCCCTGGTTGTCACAACGAACTTTAAGTTAACTTGATTTAAGAATCAAGTTCAACTTACTCTCGTCAGAGAACCCCTCTTCCCTTATCCTGGTGCAGCCCATAGCACAGAGATAGTCCTCGCCCTTGAGGAAGACTGGAACTAAGAAGAAGAAGAAGCTCCTCCTCGTGCCCGTTCCCTGGTGGTAATACCGAACTTTAAGTTAACTTGGTTTAAGAACCAAGTTCAACTTACTCTGGTCAGAGAAACCCCCCTATCTTAGGGCAGCCGAAAGAACAGAGATAGACCTCGCCCTTGAGGAAGACTCCCGAGTGCACTCCCTCCAGCACTCCCCTGAGTCAAAGTATTCAAGTCTTTTGCTCACCGCTAGCCAGTGCGAATTATTCCCCAGAATAATCCGAAGAGAAGAAAGGAACATTCTTTCACTATCCCGTGGTGATATCATTTCCTGCCGAAGGCGTGTGGCTCCCCCATCTGCCACATTCGCCAAAGTTCCCTGTGGCTTTAACGCTATTTCGTCCGCACCAACCATCTGGACGAGCGGCACACGTCACCCAGACAATAACATTCCTGAGGTAACGTAACTTATTGAGTTCAAGGACAGACTCAAACCAGTTTCAAGAGGTATCCGTCCTGTAAAGGCCGTTAGCATTTTTTATATTGAAGTGAGTAGTGGGTCAACCATCACTATAATGTCAAGTTAGAAAGCCTTACTTAAAAATTATTGAAGTCCTTACTGTGTATTTAGTGCGTAATATTTCTTTGGTTCGTGTTTATTTTTTTGGTGTTTTAATTAAAGTTTTAGTTTGTTTTAACAAATTTTTATTCTATCCTCGAAACGCTAAGTATGGCACAAAGAACCCTTAAAGTTTAAAAAGGTCAATAATCAAGATAATAATAATCCACTATATAGCACTCTTAGAGAGATATAACATTAATCACGGAGTTTTTTTGTGTAGTACGTAATCAACCCATACGTACGATCCCCTTCCATCACTCGGTCCTTCCTATACCATGACAGTAGCTGACAACAGGAAATAGGTCTCTATGTTTCTTTCAACCAGTGAACCATTCAGCACCTTCAAGGAAATTGTGCGATTCATTATCGCAGTTTACCAGGCGCGGATCCAGGGAAATGAGGTGGATGAGGAGGCTGAAGCCACCCCAAATTTGTCGTTCCATTAGTCCATAGTGAAAAACGAAGCGACTTCATTAAGCGTCCTCCACTATGATACGCTCCAGTCATTCTGTTTATCGAATTCCTGCCGGTTATTGCCATCTTCCTCGAGGATGAGAGCAACTCGGACGCGACGGTGGGGCTCCTACTGATTGACATCCGAGCTTCGCGCCTTCTGATTAGCCTCGTCGTTGCCAAGTCGATTCTAGCTCACACGTGGAGCCCCACCGAGCTCCGCTGACTCTTACGGCCGATCTCGTCGCAGCATACAGATCTCAACCACAACCTGAAAGGTGCACTGACCAGCTTCGAGACGTCTTCAAGAAGGCAGAGGAGCTCCTCCAGTAGATCCGCTCGTCACATGACACCATTCCTGAACTTGAGTTTGTAGGTGGCAAACGCAGCGGGTGAATGTACCCTACTAGTCAGCTGAGGAATATTACCGCCGATCTGTTTATATCCTGTTCAATGACCACATGTTGACTAAACTGCATGGCTGGTTCGGGAACGAGACAATTCCGGTAGTCTTCAACATCAAACATCTGTTCAGCTGCGTCCACGTTGCTGCTTTGCTGGCAGCGGCAAAAATCTACAATGCTGCCTTCGAGGCCTTGAGCCTCGTCAAGGCGGAAACAGAGTACTTGTTTTTATTAACAATCAAGTTTGACTCCGTTGGAGATGCTCTTACCAACACCCAGATCCGAGTGTATCACAACCTGATCACTCTCCCAATCTCGAACATGGAGGATAAGTATTCATTTTAGGGTCTGAAATGACTGAAAACGTACTTAAGGAATAATATGGATTAAGGACGTCTCTACGGCCTGGTACTGACCTATGTTCGCAACGAAATCGATGTTAGAATAGACAGTATAATCATTGTATTTGCACAAAGGAACAAGAGGTTGATGTTTATGTGAAATACCTTGACCAATGCTTTGTGTTAGAAGCTGCTATTAACCCTTTCAGAACCGTTTATCTTTATATTTCTTTTTTTAACCCTTCTTGTATTCTGTTATTCAGAAGAGTTATGTAATAATCTAGAATACATATTACAATTTTTTTTAAACCGTTGATAAATTTCTAATATAGAGGCAAATCTCAAAGATAATTATTAAATTTAGTACGATACCTTAGCTGACGTCCGAAAACTACAATAAACTACAATTCATAATTTTTTGATACTTGGAAAAAAAATCGGTTCTGAGAGAGATAGTGCTTACTCCTGTGTGAGTTATTTATTTATTATCAATTCTATGTAAGATAACCATTATTAATGATTAATGCCCTTTTCTCCTCTACTCAAGAGAGAGGAATTCAGGTTACCCCCCCCCCCCATTTTTATCCTGGATCTGCCGCTGCGAAGTTATGATAAATTATTTCACACACCACTTGTCCCATATACCGTTTGAGGGCTAAATCTCTGAAACAGACAATTTTCCCTACCACTTCCACTACCTTGTCTTGCACCAATTAAGACAGTACTCTTTTACCTAGTCTCATTCTTACTTGTACGGCTTGCTGAAATATTCACTAGTAATTAGGCGTGGATAAGATGTTAATTTACTTGAAAAATTCTCCTCTACCACTCATTTGTAAAAGTTTTACTGATTAAGTTCTCTCTCAGATTCAAATACAATGGCGGGTTATCAGCAGAGAGTCAAGATTTAAGTTTCCAGGAGCACTTTTATTTCCTTTCTGCATTCTTTTTTTTCGGAAGAGATTCACATCTGTGCAATGGATTCCTCAATTTCTTAACACTTTCTATTATAGTTTAATTTCTTATATTTTAAAATTATTCTATGTTTCAGTTTGTAAAGAGATTTCCGCATTATAAAGCTAGGTTTTGAAATGGTTGTTTATCTCTTTCTTAGACTGGCCTCGAGTGGAACTTGGCGACTTGTTTGTTTGTAATTCTAAAATTCTGTAATCCCAATCGCCATCGCAGTGCTTGGGTCAATAACTATTTTTTGTGCCTTTTGTAAACGTTTGTTAATTTTGGGGGGTTTGAGGCCATTCATACCACTAAAGTCATTGAAACAGGGACTTGTATATAACGTTGAATTCATGGGTGTCGCTACAGGGTATGGCAGCCACTGCAGAGTTGAGTCAAGTCATGATTCTATCCAGTGACTAACTACACCCAAAGTGATTTAACTTCGCTCAAATGGGAATCGTTTTTTTAACACTGTTAGTTCGTATCACAAACTTCATTCTATGTTGAAGGAGGTAATGGAAAGATATTAACTAGATTGTCGGAATTTGAATTGCTGATTCCTTTGCATCCAGTTTCCTAATCTCATTCAGTGGACACTTGGTATTTATCATTTGTCCGTTGAGCGTTAGTCATTTATTCGTTAATTTGGATTTCCCCAAATAATATTCATCTAGCTATTTGTTAATCAAATTCCAATATGATATATGATGCCTTTCGACTCTAATCAGCCATCTATTTTTTTACTCATTCATATAGTAATCAAGGGTGAAGTTCTCGTGATTAGATCACTCAAGCGAGTTAGCCATTTTTATTTTAACTTAAGTACTTATTTTTATTGTTTCAGTTTTACAGTTATTTTTTTTCTAGTGAAATTTTCCCGTCGGAGAAAACTTCATTTTAACGTTTTGTTTTATATTTCCCCTGAAGAAACAAAATAACTTTGTGAGTGAGAACGTTAACGCACCCTTTAATTCGTTGTTGGGGTTACACAGGCGCGGAAAAGATAGCCAAACAGGTGAAAAATTTAACGAGCGCACGAGAGAGAGAGAGAGAGAGAGAGAGAGAGAGAGAGAGAGAGAGAGAGAGAGAGAGAGAGAGAGAGAGAGATTTTGTATCAAGGGAATTTGACAGAGAGTTGTTGGAAAAAAGATAACACAGTTGGAAAGCAGACTTATCAGTGTTACAAACTGGCGTTAATAAATAAATGGAATGAAAATGGTCAAATCACAATTCTCTGGAAACTGAGTTTGTTGACTTAAAGGAAGATAAAGGGACAAAGGCGAAATCAAGTCGGTCCTGTCAGAACACGTGAGTGTGGGAAAGAACGAGTATATGAGTGTGTGCAACTTTTGTGTTCTTGGATCTCTATATAATATTTCTGGCTTGTTAAAGTGAAAAATATATCTGATAATACTGAAAAATAGACACGACCAGGAAATTTTAACAGGAAAGTAGGAACAAATTAATATATATGTAAAAAACACAACATATCTTACTAATATATACTTGGAACAGGTTCTTTGTTTTCTTTTTATCAACACGCAATGTGTGTGTGTGTGTGTGAGAGAGAGAGAGAGAGGAGTAGAAGTTTTTCTTGCGGTACTAGGGTCAGGATGGCCTGGCGCGCTTCCAAGCTTCAGTTATAGCAGGGACAATGTACCCTTGTTACATCATCCACTCCCTTACGAGCATAGCCCAAAGTAACTCTCTTTTTATAATATTTTACTTGAGTCACTATAAAAAAATCTTTAGATTGGGAAAAAGATGCCAAGGACATGGAACTTTGGAGACCCCTCATCATCCGGGAAGGAACAGCTTTTGAATTCAACAGATGTGCTGAGTTTTTGAAAGAAGGAGGATACTCTGGCGACAACGGCAATAGGAACCGATACTTAACTTGCTATTTTTAAGTAGTTCATATCAGCATATTTAGTGATTTGGTTCATTAATGGCCTATTTTCAGGTCTTTTACCTGGTCTTCTTCCCCCCAGTTTTTTTATAATTATAGAACTATACAAAAACGGGACGGAAGAGGGCCGGGAAAAGATCTGAAAATCTGCCATTAATGAACAAAATCACTCGACCTTTAAAAAAGGTTGAGCATGAAAGTGAAACTACCGGGATATACAAAATTTCTTATACACCCGTTTTTTAATCTTTCGAGAGGTTTACGTGTGTGGTAGAAAAAGTTCCGTCGAACAAACTTAAAGTTCTACTTTTCCAGCGCGTGTCATTAAAGCATACATTCCATTGCGTCCAGGTGTGTCGATACGGAGGTGAAAAGAATCGAGATGTCTGCTCTCCTAAGCACGGGCCACAACATGTCTGACATCGCCAAGCGGCTCAATGTCAGCCAGATGATCGTCCAAAGAGTCGCAGAAAGGCTCAAGCACTGGGGAGAACTCGAATTGCCAACCGTTTAGCTGTGAGAAAGGCCTTCGAAAGTGCTCCGAAGCTCAAAACGACTGCGTCGTGAAGAATGACATCACGGTGGCCACAGTGTCCAGGGCCGTCAAGGAGAAGGGCAGCAAGAGCTAAAGTGCGTAGAAAGGTCTTTGATTATCGCCTATATGCAATAAAAACGTCGGGAGCGCTGTACTCTCCTTCTCAACAACTTGAAGAGTCATGGCAATCGAATTATTATTGTTTTCTGATGAATAAACCTTCACGGTCGATCCTGTCAACAACAAGAAAAACGACCATGTAGTAAACTTCAGCCAGGACGTCTCCGAGGTTCGCTACGTGTACACGCCCAAGCACCTGGCCTCCGGGATGATGCTCTCCGTCGTGGCTTTGGGTGGCGAGGAAATGCCGCCGATGTGGTTCGTGGCCTGTTCCAGGCTAATCGGAGACGATTTTAAGGACATCTCTGCCACGAAAGTCCTGCCTTAGGTGATAAAGATTCTATAAGAAGGCTTACTACGTCTTTTAGCAGGAGAGTGCCTCGGCCTAACCCCCGGTTAATACCGTGCTAGAGTGATTGGGGTCGAACATGAACTTCTGTTCCAAGGACTTTTGGTTTCCGTAGTCGCCCGACCTCAATCCCCCTCTACTACAGAGTGTGGGTGCATTTCGAGGGCAAGGCCTAAAAGGTCCACTACACCACAGTCGACGAGTTCAAGTGCTCCACCAACCGCTTGTGGGCCAGCATGAGGAAGAACTTCGTCCGCAACGTGTGCGCGGCCTTCAGATCTCGCCTGGAGCCCTTCTTTGCCACTGAGGGCGTTCACATTGATTAATATTCCAATTTAAACACATATTTATATTTTTAAACAATAAAAACGTGTCTAACTGCATCAAAGCTATCATTGTACCCATTGTTGAGAGCGTCGTAAGAGTTTAAAAGGTATTTTGCAATACCCAGTGTTTGCTTTTCTTTATCAAACTTCTTTCTTCCACTTTTGAAAACTCAAAGATGTTTAAAAACAAGGTCTGCTGACCAAAATCGCGTGGTCTAACTTATTCTGATTTATGACCCTACGACCTTCAAAACTTTCAATAATTTCCGGACTAACCTTGGGAGAACTTTGGCAATTATATCAACGAAAGAGAATGCAAAACAACATAATTTCTTTCAAATTTCGTTAAAATCGGCAGAATAGTTATGATGTTATTGCCCAATAATTCCCTGGTTAACTTGGGAGGACTTTGGCAATTATATCATTCGAAAGAAAATGTAAAACATCATAAGGGTTTTTAATTTCGTTAGAGCAGGCTGAATAGTTATGAAGTTATTGGCAAATAATTCACCGACTAACCTTGGGAAGACTTTGGCAATTGTATCATTCGAAAGAAAAGGTAAAACAACAAAGGGGTTTCAAATTTCGTTAGAATCGGCCTAATAGTTACAATGTTATTACCCTATCCTGCACCCCTCCCCCACACAAAAAAAAGCAAAACTGGGACCGACAGACCGACGTAGTGTGATATAGATCGCTCGCGAGTAAAAATAATCGAGAAAGTAAAGCTACTTCGTTTACGTTATCCAGTGTTTTAATTTCCATCATTATATCTACAGTGTGAATCAAAACTTCCAGTTGTTTTTGAGGGTCTACTATGTAAATTCTGTCAAAATTTAGTGCTGTAACCATAGACTTTATAGTTACCCCCAACTTGTAATGGAAACCTTTACGCTAAATTTCGTTCAGAGTCTGAGAATTTAATCCCGGGTGTCCCAAAAGTGAGTGCGTATTTTGATGAAATTGAAAACTTTTAGGAAAAATTCCTGTTGAATTATCTTCATCAAGTTCAAATTGTGCTCTACACAAAATTGTAGTTATCCATGTACAGGGTGTTCCAAAAATTTAATCTGTTTTTCAATCCTTTTCATAATCCCTTTTTAAGGGATATTAAAACAAAAATTATGTTTATTTTTCCGGCTCAATTATGATCACAAAAAGAACAGAAAAGAAAAACTATTTAAATTATTCAACCTATGCTCCGTCCGTAAATCTGCAAATTTCAAATCAATCTTTAGCATTGCGAAAAACATTGTGGAGCATTTCGGGAGTTATGTCCACCACTTCTGGAAATGCCCGTTTTTTAAGTTCAGTTAAATTACTATTTATTTGCTAATACACTAAGGCTCTGATAAAACCCCCAAGCAAAAAGAATCCAGGGGAGTTAAATCTGGAGAAAGCCATCCAATCCATCGATTTGGAAAGCGACTGTTAAGGTAATCTCGGACAATTAGAGCATAATAACATGGTGCACCATCTTGTTGAAACACGACACTATCAACAATGCTATCATCAACAAGCTGTGGTTCTAAATACTGTTGGAACATATCAAGGTAGATTTTGCCTGTCACATATACTTCATGAAAACAGAATGGGCCATAAATTTTAAATTTGGTTATTCCAAGCCACACGTTAACTTTTGGAGTCTCTTTTCCATTCCATGAAACCATTTGGTCTTTCATTTGCCCAGATACGATAATTGTGTCGATTAACTTTACCACATGTGTGCAAAGTCGCTTCATGACTGAATAAAATGTTATCTAAAAGGTTTTCATTTTCGATTTGATCTACAAATTATGCGCACCCGTCTGCTCGATTTGGATAATCTTCTTCATTAATGGAGTGCAGTAATTGAATGTCATAAAGCTTTTTCATAAGTGTTAAATGCAAGACTCTGTGCACTGTTGTCTCGGGCATATCAAGTCTCTGACTGGCATTTTTCACCGAAGTTCTTGGTTTATTTTCAAATAATTGCCGAATTTGTTCAGTTCTGTTGGGGTCAATCTTTTTCCGTCCTCTTCCTTTCTCATCATATACGGATCCGGTTCTTTTAAATTTGTTCACAAGTGAACGGATCGCGTTGTCTGTAAGTCCAGGTTTTCTAAACTTACTTTGGAACTTTTCTCGTTCTTCATTAAATTTCGCTCCTCTGATATGAGCTATCACAGCAAAAATCCGCTCTTCTGTATTCATTATTAAAGGGTTGTGAAAAGGATTGAAAAACAAATTAAAATTTTGGGACACCCTGTACATGGAACACTACAATTTTGTACCGAACACAATTTGAACATGATGAAGATAATTCAACAAGAATTTTTCCTAAAAGTTTTCAATTTCATCAAAATACGCACTCAATTTTGGGACACGGGGGATTAAATTCTCAGACTCTGAACGAAATTTATTTAATGTAAAATGTGTTGGACAAAAATTAGTATTAATATACTAAATATGACATTTACCAATAAAAAAAAAATAATTTAGCGAAATAGGCTGCGGAAGAGGGCAGCATCCAGCGGGCAGGCGTGAGCGCGTGGCCGTCGCCAGCCACGTTTACCCGAAACAAATTCCTCGGCGACTGGCATTCGTTTCTGTTGTTTTGGAGGAGCCTGGAGGACAGCTGTTTGCAACGGCACCGTGGCCTTTGAGGAGAACGCAGAGCGGCAAGAAGAAGAAAGGAGCGATTAGAACAACATCGTCTTCCTCCTATGTGACTTCTGCCCGCAAGTCTTCCATAACAGACTGGGTCTCCCAAATCATCGCTGGTACAAACATCAGCCGAGGAGACCTGGTAACTGAGGAAGAAACCAATGCTCGGACACGAGCTGGAGCCGACGACGACTCTCGAATCATTTTGAAGTGGTTTTGTTTTAAAATAGGATTGCCAATTTCAACAAAATTTTGCTTTTCCACAGCTTATATATCCATTGCATTATACTTTTTGAAGGCAATTTTCTTATGTTTAAATTTTTAGTTTGAGGTGTTACATATTTCTAGATATTGAGATAGTCATGGAAGAAAGTTATGAGACTATTATATCCATTCTATTTTAACTTAGGAATTAAAGAAAAATGGTGGTTCATAAAAAATAATAGGATTATCGAATGTTTCGAAATTTAAAAAAATAAAAGTATTACAAACTGTGAAGTTCCAAACAAAATCTTTTGAGAAAATTGATTAAAATTAAGGCATGGCTGTTTCATGAGAGGGGGGGGGAGGGGGTCCATCTCGATGATTTTCTAAAATAGATTTTTCCATTTTAATTTTTAGCTCGATCACTTAAATTATAATTTAACCAGGCAATTTAAAATTTTAAATCTAAAAAAAAGCAGCCATGGTTAAATTTTTATAAATTTTCTAAACTTCGCCATTTTTAAAAAACAAAGTCAGTTTATGTTTAATATTTTCCTTAGTGAATTCATTCGTTAACCAAAATATTATTGGATCAGTTTTCACCAATATTTTAAAAGAAAAAAAACTATCGTTCTAAAGAAATACTCATACTAGAACAACACTTCGACATTCGCAAAAGATTTGACCAAAAAATAAGACAACGATTTTGCTTTATTAAAATATTTTCAAAAAATATGATGAGTTGGTAAATGAAATTTCCATAGTACAAAAAGGCATGCATTTAATATATTTTATGAAAATTTTATATTTTAGAATCGTATATTCAAGAAATTATAGTAAACAAACTAACTAAATAAAATATTGACACGTGCAAAATAAGAGAACGATTTTTCATTAACATTCTAGTAGTTTCTTGAAATCATTTGGCAACACCTTGTTTGCTCAGTAGGTAAGAACTGGACAACTGTAGTTTCTTGAAATCATTTGGCAACACCTTGTTTGCTCAGTAGGTAAGAACTGGACAACTGCCATTGTTGTCGTACTCACACTACGGAGATGCTAACACGTTAAAGTCACTCCTAAAGACTCCGAGAGTGTGATTTCACGCGTTCTGAAGTTATATAATAAAAACAAAACTTATAAATCTCCTGCAAAAGTCGGTCGATCACGCATAACCACTGTTCGAAAAGTCAGATGTTAGGAGCTTCCTTATGAAGGATCCCTTCGAGTTTGCAGAGGAAATTTGCCGAAAAATTAAGATTAATAGTGGCAAAGAAGTGAACCGTCTCACCGTGGCCCTTCGCCTCAATGCATCTGGTTTAAAAGCTCGAATTTCCTGAAGCTCATGTTGTTTGGAGAGAAGAAGATTGGCAGAGAATTCACTTCAGTGATGAAAGTAAATTTAATTTAGTTGGATCTGATGGTATACGCCTTGTTAAACGCGCAGACTTAACCCTAAATGTATTAAAATGTCTCCATGAGGGGAGGCAGCGTTATGGGGGGGGGGCATTTATTATAACTTTGCTTATTTATCAATATCATTCTTCATCTAGAGATTTCTCTTTTATATTCGAATCTATTTTATTTCTTCTTGACTGAAGTTATCCCTTGAAACATGACAATGTCTTCCATTTATCTGACTCTTAGGATTCTGGTTGGCGGAGATTCCTTCTTCTTTAAGTTGGCTGGGTTAATTTTTAATCTTCGTATCCTTCCTTTCTTGATGCATGTTCCAATTAACGAAGTGATGATTTCTACTTGATGCTTGATGATGAGTTCTTCGTGTTTCTTGATGAGTTAGCCCTTGAAGTCGTTTTCTTCCGTTTTTCTTTCTTGAGACGATCCGTTTTCCTTGATTTCCGTTTGCTTCGTGAATTTTCTTCGTAAAAATTGTGGACTTTGGGAGTTTCGATCGCGGGTCTTTGAATCCAAATGCCAGCACTCTAGCCATCACGCTACGGCGAGTCCGTCTTGAGTTGGTAATTTAATGGGCTATTTATATTATCGATTTGGAAGGAATTTTTCTCCGATACATCTTCGCACCCCTACAGCGTCATGGTATGGGTACATGTTTCGTCTGAAGAAGTTGGTCTGCTAATGCGAATAATTGAACCGGTAAGTGCGAATGTGTACTTACCGGGTATTGCAAAATTCTTGTTACACTCGTTAGGACGCTCTCAACAAAGGACACTGATAGTTTTATTGCAGTTAGACACGTTTTTATTGTTTTTAACTTATAAATACGAGTATGTGTTTAAATTGTAAAATTAATAAATCTAGCCGCCCTCAGCGGTGAACACGCGTTCCAAGCGAGACCTGAATGCCGCTCATACTTTGCGAGCGTGGTCCTTCCTCATGATAGCCCACGCTGTTGACGGATGACTTCTAATCGTCGGCATTGCTGTGGCAAACATTTTAGGCCTTACCCTCAACATGCTCTAACACGACGGCCAAAAGTCCCTTAAAAAGTTCATGTTAGAACCCAACCACTCTTGCACGGTCTTTGCTGTGTGGGCTGTGGCACCATCCTGCTGAAAGATGTCCATCTAATCGGCCGCGGTAAACCTGTAGCTGGTTGTGAACCACACCAGTGGCATCTTCTCGCCATTCGCAGACACGTTGCCGAGCATCATCAGGGAGGCCGGTTGTTTGGTCGTGGACAAGTAGCGAACCTCTGAGACGTCCTAGGACTAGACGAAACTTACCATGCGGTCATTCTGATGTTGATGGCTGGATCGATCGGGAAGGTTTTCTCATCACAAAAAAAAATGAGAATTCGATTGCCATGAATCTTCAAGTCGTGAGAAAGCGACGACGGTGCTCCCGGTGTTTTTCTCGCATAGAGTGGGTGAGCAGAGGCCTTTCCACCCACCTCAAGCTCTTGCTACACTCCTCATTGACGGCCTTAGACACTGTGGCCACCGAGATATTCTTTTTCGCGAGCGCAGTCATTGTAAGCTTCGGATCATTTTCGAAGGCCTTTCTCACAGTCAAAAAGCTGACAATTTCAGAACTGCTTGGACGAGGTCGATCTTTGAGGTCTATCCAGTTCTTGTACTTCTCCGTGACTCTATGGACGGTCATCCTGCTCACGTTGAGCGACTTGGCAATGCCAGACATGTTGTGGCCCGCACTTAGGAGAGCAGACATCTCGATTCTTTTCACTTTCATCTCGACACAATGAAAAAAAAAAAGGTTTAATCACATGCGCTGGAAAAGTATAACTGTACGTTTGTTTGATGGAACTTAAATTTTTCTATCAAAAACGCAAACTTCTCGAAAGATACCCCTTCCCCCTCCGAGTGTAATGGAACTTTTGCAAAACCAGGTAAGCCTCGTACAATGTTACACACCTTCACTCCGAGCATCTCTGAACCAGCCAGCAGTATTTATGCAAGAAAACGCGCCACGCCATCCTGCAAAGCGAGTATAAAACAATTTCGAACAAGAAGATATTAAACTAATGAAATGACCTTCTCAGAGCCCAGACCTGAACCCAATTGAGAACCTCTGGAAGATCATTGAAGACAAAATTCGAGACCAGCCGCCTTCAACTGTGACGGATTTATGGACGAAAATTGAGCAAGAATGGAACAATCTTGTGGTCGTCGTTGAGCCTAAGTAATAGAAAACAAATATTTCAACACATGATATTGAGTGTTTTAAGTTTATCGTTGTTAAATCTTGTTTTGTTTCTACTGTATTTGCTAAGCAATTCTGTGAATAATCGTTCTCTTATTTTGCCCGTGTTAATATTTTATTTTTTAGTTTATTTAGTATAATTTCTTAAATATACGATTGTATCATATGAAATCTTCATAAAATATATTAATTGCATGTCTTTATGTAGCATAGGAAGTTCATTTTTTTACCTACTCATCATATTTTTGAGAATATTTTAATAAACGAAAATCGTTCTATTATTTTGCTTGGTAATGTAAAGTTCATTAATAAAAGAAAAATGTCATTACAAAAAAGAATATGTCGCTTGCTCGAAGAGGGTTGCATATTTGGTTAAAAACATAACAAATTGAAAAAATAATAAAACAAAAAATACATATAAGAGTATAAATGACGATGCACTCGAAGAAAATTAATTATATGACAATACAGCTTTAACAAATGAAGACGTGATTGGAATGCCTAAAAGTATACAAATCGATATTGTTACTGAATTTGAAGAAAATTCATTGAAAACAAAATATTGTTTTATGTAATGAGGTGATTAAAATAGATATATCAAATAATATTGCTAATGAGATTGTACAGGATAAAAACAATAGTTTTTTTACTTATTAAACTAGGAAAAAGAAAAGACGCACACATAATTTTGGAAACTCTTTCATTAAAGGAAGTTCTTGATATAATGAAAGAGATAGCAATTAAACAAAAACAAGAAAAAGGAATTAATGGCTCAAAAGAGTTTACAAACGGAAGAAAAAATAAATGAAAGAGAAAGAAAAAATAAAAAGGAGAAAGAAAAAAAAAATCCTGAAGCCTATAACAATAATAACAAAATTTTTTGCCTTTATGCCTAGAAAATAAGCATCGATGTGAAAAAAAATTAGACCAAGTGTAAATTATTTGGAGATATGTGCCGGAAACCTTTTAAATTTTTCTAGACCAAAAGCCCGTTGGCAGAGGCGGATAGACCATACGCCACAGACCGAAAGTCTGCCTGCGAAGCGCAAATTCCTCATGTAAGGAGGAGTGGCAAAGCCGTTTCTTGTTTATTTATTTTTAAATCATGGATAAATAAAAAATATTCGCAGTAACATTTGGCTACTTTTAGTCTTAACACTATAATAAATTTTCCAATCTAAAATGTAAGGAAAAATATTATTAGTTGGCAATGCAACACAGCAAAACCTAGCGGCATCCATGCAAAGCTATTAAAAGATATATAACAGGGGTTCCCAATCTAGGGTACATGTACCCCCAGTGGTACATTTGTACTCTTCAGGGGGTACATTGCACAACTCAGGAGTTATACGACTTAACGGACAAATACCAAAGACTATTTGAAGAAATCAGTCAAACTGGCACTGACAGACTTAAAAGTAGACGCTTAAGAATACTAAGGACTGAAATGAAGAGACACATAACAGAACAACAGGAGGCTCTTTGGAACGACCTCGTTGACAAAATGGACGAAGAAGTGGACATCCGAACCTTTTGGAACACCCTTTCAAGACTGAAGGGTAAGCCACCTGACCGAGACACACTCCTCAAGAAGGACGGTGGGACGAAAATGACCCCAATGGAGACGGAAGAAGTGTTCAGGACCTTCTGGAAAGATGTGTTCTCCATCACACCAGAGGAAAATGAACTCTTTGACCAAGACTTCGAAGACCAAATACACGACCAACTAAGACCAATAGTGGACAGGACATACCCGTTCAACAACACGACAGCAGACAAAGACATGGCTGGTGACGGCCGAAAAATAACCGAAGACGAAGTCCTATCGACACTACGTGCCTTCAAGCAGAGAGCGCCAGGCAAAACCAACTTAAACAAGCTTAACTGGCTGAACGCCCCCCGTAACATCCTAGGGGGGCTGGTTAATGTTATGAACACGTGCCTGAACGTGGGATATTTCCCTGACGAATGGAAGATCGCCAAAATGATCTTCATTCCAAAATCAGGGAAACCACCGGACTATCCAGCGAGTTTCAGGCCCATTTCCCTCCTCGAAGTAGCCGGCAAGGTCTTCGAAAAGATCCTTGCCAACAGAGTCCATGATTTTATGGAGGCGAATAACCTCCATAACGAACACCAGCATGGATTCCGAAGGGGGAGGGGGACTGACACGGCCCTGGCCGTGATCACGGAAAAACTGGCAAAGATCACAAGCCAGAAAAGGTACGCGGACCTGGTGCTCAGAGATGTTAAGAAGGCATTCGACAAAGTATGGAGGACTGGGCTCCAGTTCAAAATACTTAGACTTGGACTCAATCCAAGAATAGAAAAGATTCTATGCGACTATGTGACTGACAGAATAGCTTACATCCAAATTTTCGACCACGCGTGACCTAACTTCGAGCTGGCTGCAGGCGTACCGCAAGGTGGGTGCCTAAGCCCCCTGCTGTATATCATCTACACCCTTGATCTTCCAAAACCGATCAGGGACGACTGCCTGTACGTTCAGTTCGCTGACGACATCACCCAGATCACGACTGCCCCCTTCAAGAGTCCCGAACTCATGGCACAAATAACCGCCAGTAAGATTGACAATGTCATCAGGTTCGAGAGGAGATGGAAGATCGCCACGAACACCCAAAAGTTCAAGGTGATCCCATTCTTCCGTATGAGACAGGCCGACATCGTAACTGATGACGCCCGTATTCCATACAGCTCGGACGGGACATTTCTAGGACTAAGGATAGGAAAAACTGGATACGGCGGCCACGTCACTAGGACGGCAGCGAGCGCGAAGGCCGAGCTGTCTAAGCTATTCAGATTCAAGAATCTGAACACGGCCAACAAGAAGAAGATCTACAACGCGCTCGTAAGATCTAAACTGCTGTATCCACCGATACCTATCTGCACTGGTTCTAGGAATAAGATGCAACTCCTCCAGAGAGTACAGAACAAAGGCGTACTCCTAATCACAAACACCAGGAGGAGAGATAGAAGGAGGCAGAGGGACCTACACCACATGATCCAAATGACTCCGGTCAATTTGGAACTGCAAAGTAGAGCCCGCAAGATCTGGGAGAAAATACCACGACTCATGTCAGACGAGACCAGACGGAGACACATAGACATCCCACCCGATGACAGAAACCGTAGGAAACTACACTTCACCAGCAGCAAAGCGCAGACCGAACGACAAGAAGTACCGATGTACACATAGGACTTTACCACGACAAAACAAAATAAAGACAACGTTAATAAACAAACAAAGACACAACACTTACGGAAAAAAACCGTAATACATACAGGAGAAGAACACGAGAGAAACAAAACAACGCCTACAAAGGCTTGAACGCTACATGAAGAAAGAAACAACATACACAAACATAAAACAATCTAAGGATCACGAACAACAAAATAATGAACATAAAACAGAAATAACGCAAAAAGTATCATAATCAAAACAAAACATCAAAAACCAAGAAGAATACGAATAACACCCAGTATATATAGATAAAAGCAATGAGTAACAACATCAAACTCAAATTCGCCTGCGATTCCCTATCACCAGGGATTTCCTCTCCCCCCCCCCACTCTCTATCCTTTTCATCAGGGAAACCTATCCCTACCTATTTATCTTCCACTATCATATGCATAGATGCATACGTGAGTGCAGTTGCATTCTCATATGTGTGTATGTATTATTTTCCTTTTCAACACTTTTTATATCCAAATCCAATCCTACAAAAAATATATATGTACAGTGCAGTTTACTCAAACAGATTTCATAATAAAATATAAAAATTTCATTTTCATTGTTTTTCTTTTTATCCTCAATTTTTAGGAGTACACAGAAATTTATAAATATGCCAAAGGATACAGAAGAACAAAAAGATTGGGAACCTCTGATATATGATGTATATATAAATGAGTATATCGTAGTTAACGCCTTTGCTTTGCATTGGTAATGCAATGTGATTTGACCTCATTTAGAGTTACGAATATGGCCTTCCCAATCAGTCTAGATTCGCAACGATCAGTCCCCCGAGCCGGCCCGGATGGGTAAATCATACTTTACGTGAGTCGGAAGCGAGACACCGGCTAAATGTGTTTTTAACGTCACCAATTTGGGTCAGTTAGGGTCAGCAGGACCGAGTGGTGGGCACGGAGTAGGTTGGGGTTAACCACACGGTGATGATGCCACAGGGTCAAATGACCATTAAGTGCTCAGCTTCCCAAGGGAACGTCCTCGTGAAGCAGTCACCCCAAATCTTGTCACCGCAAGCTCCCAAAGAACAGCCTCCTAGTCGTAATATCTTTTCATTGGGTCAATTAGTCATCATAATACATAAAATAATTCCTAAATATATATAAAAAATATTGAATTGAGGGAGATATACGACAATATCACACTAGGTTCAGTCTTTTTATTGGAGAGAGGGGGGTTACTATCCCCTTTGCTACATGGAAGCAGCACATCCAATTTAGGAATAGGTGTCACATCGAGTCTGATAAGTCGCCAGATGGAGTATCGATTTGGTCCAACTTCAAGGTAGCTGTCATACACTGTAAGGTCCAAGGGTGCGGATCTCTCGTTAAACTGTAGGTGATTACTGAAAATATCACCCCTTAAAAAGCGCGAAGACCGGGGGTAAAACCCCAATTAAGACTGCAGATCGGTAGCGAGAGATCCGTGGATTTTGTCGAGGCCCTGCAGATATTTGTGTAACTGTCCACTTTTTCATCATAGCCCCAATGTCTAGGGCAGGGGTGGGCAACGTTTTTAAGTGGGTGTGCCAAAATTGGCCAAATCTTTGATACAAAATTTTCTCACGTACCAATAATTGACCAAAACACAATAAAAGGACATAAAATTAAAGATATTCTTTTATTCATTCTTAAACACATATGATGCCTAAAGATTACAAGGAAAAGATAGTTATTTTACCTGAAAAATTACAGAATTGAATCTTTACGATTTTAAGAGGAAAAGAACAAATTGTGGAGTTTTTATTTATTTACCATCAATGAGACTTCTGCTTCTGCATCAATGATACCAGATAATTTATAAAAGATTGTACACCAACCATGCGGTTGCGATATAAAACAAGTTAGAGACACATTTACTTAGTTTTCTTAAGTTAAGCATTTGGCTTCGCGTGCCGGCAAGAAGCCGTTGGCGTGCCACGTTTGGCACACGTGCCAAGGGTTGCCCGGGCCTGGTCTAGATCTTGGCGCGCGTGTCCGCCACTGGCCCAGGGCGGCAAAAAGAGCTGGCAATAAATAAATCTAGGGATAAACCACTAAAAGGAAAGTCGCTGTTGGCGTGTTTACTCTTCTTTGTACCTTCCTTACACTGTAATTACTTCCTCTAACTTCCCCGCTTTCTTTAAAAATATACACACATTCCACATCTTTCTCAAGAAGATGTTCACGTCCTTTTTGCTCTTTCGATTTGGTAAATAAAAAAAAATTGCTTCCAACAACATGTAAAGAGTTGTCCTATTATAATTTAATTATTTTTTTGAAAAGTCATTACCATAAAAGAGTAGAACATCATCACTAAGCTTTAGTGATTGCCCTAACTCGAACAGTTTGGAGCAAACGTTTAAATGCGCGTCACTGATTTATGCTTTCTTAATTATTTAGTCCATTAATTTTTTAATATTTTTGCTGAAATAGTGAATATTGCATATTTATTTCAAGGGTAATATTAAAAACCAACTAAATTGTATTGACCCTCTAAAGAATTGATTTCTGCAATATTCCAAAATTGAACACAGAAAAAAATTTATATACACATTGGAAAATATTAATTAATATTTTATCGCATGACCTTTGTTAGCAATTACAGTTGCAAAAAGTTTGTCATATATTTCTATTAACTGGTAGCAGTATTCCGAAGAAATTGAGCTCCATTTCCTCTTGCAGTACATCCACCACTTGTATATATTCGATAAGTTTCTTTGTTGGGCGTGCTTAATCCACAGTCTTGTTTTTTTTTTTGGGGGGGGGAGGGGTCATCATCTTTCCACTAAACATATCGTCTAAAATTATATACATATAGAGTAGTTCTATTTTAATTGTGTCGTTCTATAATCTTTTCTTTTCAAATATTTTATCTGGCGAACGTGCTTTTGCAACCGTGATGCTTCCGTAAATGTGTTTTACGAAAATATGGCTTCCTTCCAGCACTGTAAGCCGCAGAATTGATTTTGGTGTATAAATCTCTTCGCTATCGTCTTTGAAACATTACCATCAGCGGCAGCTATACCTTGGCATATATGCTTCATAATGTTGTATAAATCCATTTTGACCTTCCTTACAATGTTTCGAATACCAGGCGGTGAAAACTTTGACTTCCTTTTCCTATTTACGATAGTTTTTCCTGTTGCAGTGGCTCTATACTTGATGGCATTGTTTGAATTGATGCCCATTGGCTGTTCATTCGTGTGGGTATTTATCCCTACGTGTTCTCAGCGTCTCAAAATGCAATAACAAGTTTTCTTGTCTTCGTTTTTTTTCCCTACTTTTGCCCATTCTGAGAAGATACGGCAAAAATATAGGCTAACAATCGTATGACGAAAGACACCTTCTGTGTACTGAATTTACTTTCGTAGCTTATTCTAGAAAGTTCTGGAAAATCACATAATATGGTAAGAAATACATTGAAATGATTTAGGGGACAGTATAATTTCAAGTATGTGTTTTCCGAAATTTAACAGTACCGAGTTGACCACGTATCACCTGTCTTATAATGCATAAACCATTTTTGCCAGCAATTTATTTATGATAAATGCAAAATAACTTTTCCTTTACCTCTGCTTCACCTATGACATACTCGTATATATACCCTTTTGCCCTCTGTTATGAACCAGCCTCGAGTGTATCCATGGGTCGGCTGGTTCATAATTCTGCAATACTCTGAATTTAAACTACTGATTCAAACAGAACGAATGATATTCAAATGCTTTTACTACACGAGAATAAGTTCAAAGTCTACCAAACAAGAGGGGGGAAGGATGTTCAATAGCCTGAAACCTTACACGTATGGGAAAAGGTGTTAAATTGGCTCCTCTAACAAACTTAACCTCTTACGTGCCATTTAACGTTCTATTTAGGTGACATTTGGGTTAAGTTAGGTTGACTTAACCTACATTAATGATAGTAGTAATAATAATAACAATTTTAAAATATAATTAATTCATGTTTTGTTTTTGATTCTAAATAAAAATATTAACTTATTTTATTTTCTTTCGTCTCCCCGTAAATTACTATTTATTTTAAATTAAATTTACAATTTGACCCCTTGACCTCGAGTGAGAAGAATACTTAATTGCAAAAACTTAAGAGGGAAAATGTCCAAGGGGTCAGTCGGGGAGATGGGATGTTCAAGTTACCCCTTCTCCGTTTTCCCACTGATATATAACGCATACTTTTCATTAATTAATAATAACTATTTGACTTTGGTTTATCACCATATTAGTTTCACATGGCAAGCCTGAGTACCTCGTATTCATTTTAATGGTTCGGTCCCAATCAAAGAGAGAAGGAAGAGGAACTGGAAGCATACTAAAGCCGAAGAAATTTTAAATTTGATTAGGTTTAAAAGATTATCATAAGGCGGTGTGTTTGGAGTGGGGGGGGAGGGGCATTGAAGATTTATTGAAATCAAATATGCCCATTTGATCTCTTGTTTATCTTTTGTTCAATGAGATTATCTAATAGAGATATTGATACCTTCCCCAATTCTTTCTGTGTTTTGCAAATTCGATTGTGGAAATTTATCCTCCGAATTTTATCACATATAAGATTACAAATTATTAGAATACTCCCCTGGCCCAGGTTGTGCGTCACAACTCAATACATTGGTTTCAGCATAAACTGGAGTTACAGACACTAGGAGAATGAATCATATAGTTTGATGTCTGCTTTTCCCAATAATCTAATAAATAGCTTATCCAATGCAATGATTCCCAATAACTGAAGTTTCTTTTTCACTATCAATAGACATTAAAACAAATAAAAATGATTTTATTGGATTTCGGGACAATACATTGTTGCAATTCCAATTCAAACAATGATTAATTAGTTCTCAGTGAAAGCTCGAATGGTAGATTCTATGTCTGGTAACCGACACCCAAATGCACTGGCAAACAGATTCGTCCTCATAATCGAATTTATCCTGAGGAAAGAATAACGATATTTTATTACTGAGACAGGAACGTAACTTGTAATAAAACTGACAAGGATAATAATACATTTGTCAATGGATTAAGATTAACGATTAAGCAAACTTCTCCCCTCTACCCCACATAAGAAATTTTAATATGTATACTCGGGAAGCATAATTTAAATCTCTACAGATTCATATTATACATATTTTTGAAATAACAAAGTAGGATCCATTTACAGGTTCCAACGCTTTCCAGGATTACCACAAAATATCACGGGATATCTCAGGCTGTTATCTCGTGAATTCTAAATTTCGTGTCAATCCCTAAAGCAATGAGTAACTTACATTTTGATAATATGTGCAGCTGTAAAAAAAAGAAGAAGTAAATGTTTCACAAAGGATGGTAATCTTGCAAGGATCTTCTTATTCATGCACTCTATTAACATTTTCAATTTATTATAATAAATATTTCTTGCGCATTAGAACTGCAAATGCACACATATATCAAAGTTCTTGCTTTTTCTTTAAACCAATGTGGTTAAATGAAAATGCAATTTAAATAAAACGATCTATTCTGAAAAATAGTTTCCACCCGTTTAAGAAATCTTTTCCCAACAAAATAAAAGTTTAACATTGCATTTTATAGAAAATACCTTAGGCTTTGAAGCAAAAAAAATAAATAATTAAAGCATCTCTTCGAGTCTATCCTTATCAAAGAATCTGTCTTTCGAATCTGATTGTTTAAAGAAAAAGGAGTGAAGTATGCGCTACACAACTGTAAATAATTCAATATGGAATCAGAAAGCATGCTGCACTGCTCAACAACAGAGGAGTAGTTATTCTGCAAGACAATGAACGAACATGTTCCGACATGTCTCCTTTGGATTACCGCCATTTTTGTCTTTAACAATCAGATTTGCACTGAATGGTTCTTTGATAAGAACACACACGAAGAGGAACTTCAACAGTTTTTTTGTTTCAAACCATAATCAATTTATTCAAAAGGCATTGATAAACTGTTATTTTTTCGGGAAAAAGATCACTTACTAAGATGAATGGAGGTCATCCATAATGCCGTACCCTGTCTAATTACTGTCTTCAAAGGAAAGCCTCGCAATTAGTACTCTTCAGCAGGAGCAGAGCACCCGACATGGAGTAGAAGTTACGGAAGCAGCACTAGGCAGAGTAAGGTTACCTCCGCTGTCCAGGAAATAAGTTAACGGAATATTTAGCATATTTTCCATTAACTTGTTGAAGCAAGAAGTTAAATAAAATGAGCAGAAACCATTTGGGATGGAATAGTCCCTCCCAGGCTTGCGTAGAGCAAACACGGTAGCTATTTGCCATTAATCTGGAGGTATATCCTCTGACCAGATCCTTTTGAAAAAGTCCAAAATAAAGCAAAGCTTCGTTCACCGAGGTGTTATGCAGACAAAAGACATTTATTATGCTCAGACATTTTTACGAATTATGGAGCACAACTCTTGAGCATGCTATAAAATTGATTGACTGGACATCCATTAAAATTATTGAACAATATTATATCGACTTGAGGAATGATGCTATTTTATATAAGATTTCATTTCTATTACTTTGAAATAATCCGACTAATTTATGCACGCTGCGATTATCTTTTTAATACATAAGTAATTACTGACACCCATATCGTCCAAACCAGAGGCGACATCTGTGCAAGAAACTGCAGTGGAATGCAATTCGTTCAGCGTCAGCAGGTCATTGAAAAGTTTTGCTAAACCGAAGTTGAAGTCTATTCGGCGGCCTTCAACGACCAATCGTAGTGCCTGGTCTGCTGGTAGAGAAACATCTGAGCTATATGTATAATATGGAGGGAACTGTCGCGAAAGATTCCGGTACGGGCGCAAGGTACGAGCTGGCGATCCCGTATTCTTGGAGAACGGGGAAGGTGTTCCTGGGAGAAATTAACACAAATCCTTTTGACATGATTCCCCACCTTTGCAAGAAGAGTCCTTCAATTGAGTGGAGATACGTATGCCCACCATTTATAGAGGCGAGATTGTCTCGAAGCTAAACGCTAACTGGCCATCATCTAACGAAATTCAAAAAGGATGAAATTGTTATGACAGGGCCTGTAGCGCTTATAGGCAAATCAGTTATTTATGAAGGCCGTTTCACACTATATTAGCTACCAAGAAAGCAGGTACGTACAAAACGGCCAGAACTCATAGGAATCAAAACCAGGTTTGCGACGATGAGGGTGCCTGAGAACTCAACGGCATCATCAACCTACCTAAACTCGTCAATTAACATAGAGTAACCATTCATTTTCTAGAATATGGGCGACGGAGGTGGTCTCTCAAGTGACAGCGGCCGAGAAAAAGATATTTTAAGGAAAAACTGATGCTATCATTGAGGTTGTTGATCACTTCCTATCTAAAGATCGCATGTGCATCAGTAGAACACATGAAGAGATTCGGGTAGAAAAGGGAAGCGATTATAGGAGAGAGGTGTGTGAATTTTTCATTATTAAGGATACCAATCTCTAGATCTTCTACCAGTTCCGCTAGGTTCTGGCCGCTCCTGGAACTGACTGTGTTTTCTGCCTAGATGTTGTGTCTACTGTTCAATCTCCGAGAAGGAGAAAAGGCCTCGTAATATGTATTACGGCATGATGGAACTCCGCATCGAAGTCGGCTGACAATGGAAAACCCCTAGATAGAAGAAACATCTTATATCCAGGCCAAGCTGCACTGGTATCACCTGAAGAGCGATGTTGAGAGGAAATGAAGAATGGGGACATCACAGCGGATATAAATTGCGCACACAGCTACTTGCTCCACAACCTGTGGTGGATAGGTCGATAAACACTTTTACCCTAGGAGAATGTGCAGATAAGACACCCAACATGGTATCCTGAGGGTAAACAGCTAAAGTTGTGCTGGAGGAGTCAAGCCTCCCAAACTGCTTTAAATTAGCTCGGAGTCTACCTCAATTCCATTTTCTGAAAATGCCCTTTGGAGAGAGGTTCTTCACTGGGATGACCGTAAGCTGCTTGGAGGCAGAACTCAGGGTTATTGGCCGCGGGACGCACTGAAAAGGCTGTCGACTTCGAGGATCTAATAAGGGAGCCTTCTCATTCCCGCCTTGAGTGCTGAGTTGTTCGGTTGGTGGGGCGCATTTGGGCTCGATGCAGCCTCGTCTTTTTTGAAGGTCTAACTTCGAGTGGGGGCGCGTGAGGCGAAACTCTTTTAGTGATACCTTTCTTCTACGGAATAGAGTTTGGATCCTCCAAAGGTGAGCCTAGTGTCAATTTTATGGAATTAGCCTCCTCCGTGGTGAGGGGTAAAGGTGGAGGAGCGTGGTGGCTTTGTTTACCAGGAAACGCTCACGCGAGGGACAGAGAGGGGTCTGGTTTTGACCAGAGTTGCCCATGCCCATTGTGTTGCCTGTCTGACCAGGATGCCACCGAAAAGTTTTCAAAGGGCGCGGAAACTACTGCACTCGTAGGCCGGGAAGGGCCATAAACGGAGGGTTTTTTTTAAATTGTGTCGAAGCTGCTTGGTCGCGAGATACGCGGACACTATTATCTCTTTAGCCCATTTGTATGAAATGTAGTCCGCAACGTGGACGGCTAATATCGCCTTTTCGTATATATAGGATTAACTCTTATTTACACGTCTACATGATTTGCTTGTATGAACGAAGTGGTGGCAAGAATAGTACTGCTACTGAAACTGCATGAATGCCGTCACGCGGTAGCTGTAGCAGAGAGCTTGCACCTATTCATGGAACCTTTCCAGATAAAACTTAATAAGATTTTTCGGTATTATCTTCGAGATCTCTTCCTCATTCCTGATTATATGTTCAGTCCTAGCCGACGCTTGTTCAGCCAGCCCTTTCGTGGTGTCTTTAAGAGAGTAGTCTACTACTTTCCTTGCATAAATTACTCCTTTTAAGAAATGTAAGATAAGGGACGTGGGCCCCTCGCAGGGCTGTGCCATTGTGTGTTTCTAGATAACTCATTTTGACACCCTTGTTGAGATTAGCCACATCACCCAGAAAGGTTGAGTAAATAAAACGTGAGACATTAGTTCCCTACTAAGAAACAGCTAGACCCTGACACTTATGGATCATGTTTTCGTTGGAGTATTTTTTACCTTCAGTTGAATGTATGACATGGGTACGCTAGAAGCCGGGAGGCTAGAAGATGCCCTCAAGCTCCACAATTTGAAACTACGAGGTTTCACTCTGTTTCTTTGTATTATTTTTTTCGGCCGATGACGGGGGTATTACTCTCTCTCTCTCTCTCCTTGCCCTTTTAGGGGGGATGGGCTAAAGCCAAATGGATCTAGCTTCGCGTGGCACATCGATAAATTCACTAGGAATCCACGAGTCTTCTAAGCGCTCAACGAAGAGGCTGAAATCCTGCTTTTCCCTTTCGCTTTTTGAGAAAGGGCGAGGCTTCCTTAATTTGCTTTTCTCCAATCTGACAATTGCTCCCAGCCTTCATGGAGCCTAGTTTGCCTGGTCCTTTGCCAGAGACCCCAGTGAAGGAGGAAACTCCTATTTTTCTGATGTTTATTGTTAGCTACCTCGGCCCCCTTGAGATGGCTCAACTCAGGAGTGATATCTGGTTAGGAAAGGTGAGGGATGTCGCCGTCGGATGGTCTTACTCCTAGGAGAACTTGGCTCTCATTGCGCGGCCGACATGGCCCCATTACCTGGATCTTCGCTCACTTCCGGGGGCCTCCACTTGCAAAGCCCCTTTCCTTGAAGGTGTCGCAGACCACGTTTGAGACTTCACAGATCAACTGACAGGAGGAAAGTGCTATAGGCTGATTCGTCGGCAACGGAGAAGAACCGGAGCATCAGATCCCATAACATTCACTATGGTGGGGGTAAAAGGATGCAGCCAAGTCCAATTGGGCCTCCCACAACACGTCTCCCTTAAGTGATCCGTTTTGGCCTTAAGACTTCATCAGGGGCGGATACTCCGTTCTATAATCTTTTTATTTAGAGGGGGGGGGGAGGAGCAAAGAGAGGGGCCCGCTTTGGGGTCGCCCCCTGAGAAGAAGAAATTGTAAATGGAAAATCCCTTTCAGGAGAGAGTGAGGGGAAGAGGAAACAAGCCCTTCCTGGTGATCCGTGGTTTTGAGGTTCTAAGCTCTCATCTTTGGCCAGGGTCCCAGTAAAAAATGGTGGACAAACGTGAAGTGCTCGCCCAAGGAACCAGATCCAGTAAGGGCGAATAGGGTACTGGTTGGACATGCCGGCCACGATTAGGGACCATCTCACCCACAGCCCGGTGGTCAAACGTTCCGCGACATGAGTGAGAGATGGGGAAGGGGGGGACAATAAAGTGGTGAATGGAAGGCAGAGAACAAGCATGTTAAAAAAACACCATCCCCATCAGAGTTAAGGGGGTGATCCACTCCCCCTCACTTCCCCGACCAGGGGTGAATGTTGGCCGGCTACTAGCCTACAATATTAGTCATCGGAAAGAAAGAGAGAGGCGAGAAAATAGGTGAGAAGAAAGTGGCGAATAAAGGGTAAAATGAAAATGTCTCTAAGGAAAAGCTCAGGTAGTCTCAATCTAGTGTGATACTATCGGGGCGATTGGGGTCGGAAGCGTGTGCCACTCCTCCATGTACCAGGCGAAGCAGTGGCGGATCCATGATAAAAATGGGGTGGGGGCGGGTAACCTTAATTCCTCCCTATGAGGTGTCTGAGAAAAGGCCATTGATGTTAATAAGGATTATCATAGAGAGTATTGATAATTAATAAATAACAGCATCTCATAAAGAAGTGAGCACGAACTCTCTCAGATCCGATTTTTTTCCACACATCAGAAAATTATGAATGGTGGTTTATTGTAGTTTGAGGACGTCAGCTGAGGTATAATATTGAAGTGAATAATTATTTTTATATTTAACTTATTTCATGCATGTATCATATAACGTACATTCGATCACAAGGACTTAAAAAGTGTTTATATATTCTATATTATTACATAACTCTTTCTGAATATCAGAATACAAGTATGGCATAAAAGAAATATAAACATAAACGGGTCTAAAATTTGGGCGGGGGGCTTAAGCCCCCTAGCCATCCCACCTAGATCCCCACCTAGGGCGAAATAGCTTGCACGTGGCACCCCATTTTGCGGAAAAGATCTCTGAACAATAACTCTTCCTATGGGGGCGGGGGAATGATTAACGTATAACGACCGTGATGTCACTTGCCTGCCGTAGGAGGCCAAACAATTGTGACTGCATCAGTGTTAAATGAGAGGAAATGTTGGGCTTGGAATCCCGTCCCTGGTACAACAATGCTTGGACTGAATCAGGGAACTTCCAGGTCCAATCTATCTCAACGTAGCCTATCCTCGAAGCAATACTTTTTTTCTGATTGAGAGTTGAACCAAGAGGTTAACTCATGAGTGAGGACATTAAAACAAATCTTTAAAGCAATGAGAGCAAGAGACAGCAACACACTGAAGGCAATTCATACTCAAGGAAGGGAAGAATAACACTTAGTCAATTAAAATGAAATTACGCCTAAATCCATGTCTCACAATTGCTAGTATGTTGCTCTCACCTCTAAGCTACCTTATACAGCATCTAAACTAATTTAGTATGGCGCTTAATCAATTTTGGTATCTTCCCAGACCACAAACTATTCACAGGATTTTGTATAGAAAAATTCTTAGGTGCACATAATTTAAAGAACTCTCTACTCGTGGCACACACTCTCGGTGCTCTCCCCAAAAAGCACCAGATTAAGCATTTGGTTGGAAGATAAATGAGAACCCGGAGAGGAACAGGAAGTTATTCTGGTAGGTCGTTAAAAAGGTGGAAATTCAAAATAAAAATAGCTGAGTGAACATTTCGGATAAGCCTACGAATGGGACTTATGATCAATGAGGAAATTATGACTCGAGTGCTTTGATGAGCTGTATTTTATGATTTGTAAGAGAGGAAACAAATGTGAACAAGATAAAATTTAGCGGTGCACACCGGTTGCTGTTTGAAAGTTTGGAATCAACAAGTATGGAAGAGTTTATAGCTTTGTTGAAGGTCTAAAAAATGGAAGACTTTTGAGTGGCTCTTATAGTAGCCAAGATGCTAAAATATGGTGTTGCGCGAAAGAGTGATTGCACCAATATAGAAGGAGAAATGGAAGAAGATTGAATGCAAGAATTACAGCGGAGTAATTCTTTTTAGAGAGAAATTTCAACGAGTGTGGATCACAATGAAAGTTTGTAAGAAAGTGGTAAAGCTAGAGAAAGTGAAATCGTGTGCAATATGTGTACATAGCTACAGATCATCCTGATGATACAGATCATTCCACTGGGTGTTAGCCTCTGCAAGGTCGCGCAAGCTACACCAGACATGCTCTGACGGGTGTAGGTCCTTTGGGTGTTGTTGAAGTATAGGAAGATAATAATTCGATTGGGCGTGAAAGAAGAATAAAGTCGGCAGTGATAACAGATGGCAGGGTGTGCTCACATCCAGCGAGGGGGAGTGGTGGGATCAATTGTTTGTTGCATCAAAAGAGAGAAAGAGAGAGAGATAGATAGAGAGAAAGAGAGAGAATTGGCTTAGAAACGGTGCAAGAGGGGGTAAATTGAGGTTGAATTTATAGAGTGGGAGAAATTGTATGATCGTGGCGATAGGAAGTGTTATGACAGGCTCTAAAGATTTATACAGCAAGTAGTAAGCTGTGGAATGGTGTGAAAGATTTTGGTTTGAAATAATTACTGCGTTAGAGTGGAATATGGTTGGAGTGAGTAGTTTAATATTGGTTGAGGTACGAGGCAATGGCACGTGATCTCACCGCGGCTGCTTAATATCTCCATGGAGTGTGGGAGAGAGGTAAAGTTTATGAAGTGTGGTGAGGAATGAGTGTTGCTTATTTTAATATATGATGATTACATGGTGTTAAATGTGAAAAGGATATAGATATACATATTGATTGCAAAGTCTTAAAAGGTCTGTCTCTGGAGGAGAAGGATATTTTTGTAATGGAATGTAAAGTGATGGTGCTTACATGTTAAGATCGGTTGGCGTGTAATATTCGAGTTTGTGGTGTCTTGCCTGCTTATTTGGTTATCAAAGTTAGGAAAATCTCGGGGTTAGCAGACCATTAGAAAATGTTAAGTATTTGGGTGCGAAATGTGGAAGAAAGTTACAGATGCCAACGTTAATGCAGTGAAATAAAACTATGTTATGGAATGAAAAGTGAATTTCCAGATTGTGACGGTGTAAATGGATATTTCGAGAGGGATGATGCGTATGAGAAGGGTAGAGTGAAGAACGAATGAATAAGAAGTGTATATAGTGGGGAAACGTTGTGAAGTGTGCGGGTGTGTAAAAAGAACGGAAGAGGATATATGTGCGTGTGTAAAGAGTTGGAAGACCGCGTAAAGTAAGGATTGAATATATGAGTGTTTAAGAGAAAGCATACTTTAGATGGACAAGTTGAGAATGTTGTGCATGGTGGGTTTACACTGAGGTGGTTTGTGAGGGTGTGCTTGAAGTCTTATTCCCAGGGATGAACCGTGACTGAGCGAGATGCCACAACACATGGAGCCCTCTCCCTCTGAAGGGCCAATGGAATGGTGCCGATAGAGGGCGTGTAGCTAGGTCATAAAAAGCTGTGATGGGAAGGTTACATACATTTGCGAGTGCTGATCTACACCAAACCCATTTTAGTAGAAAATTAGGATAATAATAATGATTATGATGATTCAGTTTGTGTAACGTTTGTTTACACTTCTTACCAGTCATTTGGAAAGTCTTCGTCTTCGAATCTATCGGTACAATCAAAATCTCGTGAGTAACGACACAGGGCCTGGAAGAAAAAAAAAGTAGCTAATTAGCAATTGAGGGTGACTAAATTAAAACGACTCTCACATTTAGTGACTCAAAAATATCGTATAAAGCCACACTTCTTATTATTTTCCAAATATATCAAGGACGTCAATATGGAGCATAATATTGACAGGATGTGAACGCTACCTGGGCTCTTCTGATAAGAAATGCATTAAGAGGCTTGAGCGAGTCTTTTCCCAACCATATTAGCGATTGCTGGACGTATTCCGGCGGCTCGCGGTGAGCTATTTTAGTGGGAAAAATCGAAAGAGCACTTTAAAATATACGTTAAGAAATCATATTTTTTGTACTGAATATGCATTAGAAATTTTACAGGCTGGTGAATAGTAAACCTTTGTATAATCGGAGGGAAGCGTTTTCTCTATAATACATACAACGATTTTAGATGATAAGAGCATACAAATACTTACACATTTTACTGTATATCTCGATACTTTCCCATGAAAACCGAAGAATACTCTCTGCAACCTTAATTTGGTTCAAATTTCTTATCTCCATCTAGAAAATATAGGCAGAATTATATCGGCAAGGACCAATAAATCATTTTGCCTAAAAATTCCTGTGCATTCCATAAACAGAATGAGGCTTTTAAAAATACAAACTAATTAAAAAAAAATCAGGAAGGATAAAAGAAAATGATCGTTTTAACTGTTATATAAATAAAATCTCAAGTTGATGAATGACGTTTAAAGGAGTGCCAGTAATTTGAATTATATGTATTGTGCTGAGAGTTACCGACGGTGCATGTAAACCAACCACGTTGAAAACCTATATTCAATATTGTTCATGCTATGATGTTTCTACAAAAAAAACAGACATTCCTTCCATTTTATAGGGTTTATAAATTTTGTAGCTTCTGCCCCATTTTCTGACGATATTAACCATTTATAGGGATGGCCATACTCCAATATCTCCCAGTATGTTACGCTTCAAACAAACCCATATATTTCCTTAACATTATGTTATGAACGTTTTCTGACTTCAGTTATCCACAGACATTCGTCAAGGACGGTTGTATCTAATTTTATACTAAAACCAGGTAATGGCTTCGCCACTCTCTCTCCCCCCCCCCCCCCCCACACCTTGCGCTTCACTACTAAGATTAAAATCTAAAGAAAAGCAGCCATGGTTAAATTATTATAAATTTTCTGAACTTCGACAATTATAATAATTTTTAAAAGGAACTCTAAACTAAATTTCCCCCCTTTCAAAATATCACGTTGCTAAAATATAGAGTTATAGAAGATATATAAAAATAAATTTTCTGAACTTCACTATTTGTAATTTGGGGGTTTTAAAAAAATTCACAAAATTTTATACTTATATTTATTTCTGAACTTTACCATTTTGTTTTTTGATATTATAAAAGAATTATTAGAAATAACTTTGATAAAAAACATAAGTCATAACCAAACTAAGATGAAGTTATTATTCAAATACTCCAAAAAATCCCCTTCTTAAATTATAGAGATAGTGATGATGATGATGATGATGATGATGATGATGATGATGATGATGATGATGATATTAAATATTTAAGGTGAGATCTCTTTTGCTATTGCATATTTGAACAATGAGAAAAAAAGTGAAAGAATGGCACATGGAAGCTGGCTCGATTTCGTTAACGCCGAAATCCATTTTTCTGTCTCACACTTCCCTCCAAGATCTCCAGCCCTGTTTGGCCTCAGGGCGACTGTCATTTTAACCTCCAGTCACAATTGAACATCCATTCTGTACAAGCAATTGTCATAGCAATTTGCTCAATACTCACAGATGCTCACAGAGGATCTTCTGGAAGAGGCAATTATGCCTGTGGCTCCAGCAGGGTTTTGAAATCAGAGTTATCCTTCTCTTAGGTGGACTGCCTGTCGTCATGGCTACGAGCTCCACCTACTTGGTCTAGCTCTACCATACCTCAGGATGACAGCTCCGAGTTCTCCTATAGGAGATGTGTGTGATTTGGCTTGGAGTTATTGGCTGCGGTTGATTATGCCGTAGAATTCTATCTGACTCCAATTGAAAGTTCAAGATGACCGCTGGTTATGCCCTTATAGGCTGGGCTAACAGTAACAGACTTATTACTTAGCGGAGGTAATGAAATTAGAAAATAGCGGTTTGAGAGGTTTATTCTTGGTCTTATGGCTGCCTTTTGTTTTAAGCCAAATGAAATTGCTGAGTTACTGGTTTGTAGTATGCTCACCAAGAGAGTGTACACCAAGAGAGTGTTCAAAATTGGAAATCTGACTGATATTTATCAAGCCGATATTCGTAGTAACATAAAATTTCGTCTTTCGTGGGTCCATGTCAAATCTGTATCAGATTAATTACTTGTATGAATGAACAGATGTTTCAATCGTCTTCCTTATCGCCGCGGCCAAAACGGTCGGCTCGCGCCTGTTTTCTAATGTGTGTGTGAATGTTTGTATGTTAGCGTGAGAGCACAGCGATTTCATTGCCTAGTGGTTTTGCATTATTTACAAATATACACCTTGCTTCGCATTAATTAATAATTAACAAATGGCATATTATTTTAGTGTTTGGTTTGTGTGTCCATTTCAAGATTTCATAGGGACAGAGGGTGCTCAATTTGTGAGGTTCCTTGTTGGTTCTATACCACAGTGTAATTGGGCACTAAATCCTTGGGAGAAACAGGGTGTCTCTATGGAAACGCCTGAAGGAACATGACTTGCGTCAGTCCAACCATGTATCTTTTGCCATACTTCCACCTTTAATTATTCAATATATTTTAAATAAACCACATGAAAATAACACAAAGAAATTCAACCCCTAAACGTTTCATCTCCCTTCAACCAAACAAGCATCTAAACTAGATTTAACCATAACGCTATTTCACCAAACCGCCAAACTAACGCTCTGCTTTATATCCACCCACATTAAGATCACCTTCATTACGAATGAAGGGATAGGTTTGGAGAATTGTGCTCCCGTGCCCCTAGCGCAATGAGCACTTCCTTTTTAACTGCGGCGAAGCAAGCAGGTGTATAGGGTATGCAAATCTCGTATTGTGTTCATCTTCTGTCCTTAACAAGTGGCTGGCTCATTGTAGCCAGCTAAAACTAATGCTACCAAAGGTAATTGAGGTCACTGAGTTCAAATATAATATAAGTTGACTACCAGGTGGCGCCGCCTATTGGCTAAAGGTGCTAAATCGGCCATTTTTAGAGATATGAAGGTTTCTGAGTCGAAATCGGATTGATTTTCGCGACAGGCCCACTAGATCATATCCCTCTAATTTTGGCCACACATCCCCTCTGCAAGCTGTACTACCACACTCTACGAACCTCTTCTTTTTAATTTTAGTGCCAATGCTCATGTTTTTTTCTCTTTTAAAAAGTTAATAATAATTTCAACCACATTTCTCTTAACACTCAGAAAACAACAACCAAAGAGAGCATCTTCGCCAGAGGGTTTTTTTTTTAGAGAAAGTGAATGTCAATGCGTGTAGAGGGTAAATGACCAGTTCTGGACCGGGAGGGCACGCAGCTCTCCTGCACCTACCCAATCTCTGGAATGAGAGCAGATCTCACTTCAAGTTTATGGGAACGATTGGGGCTTCAAGTTCGTACTCAAAAGCTCTTGCTTTCTGCATACGCAGTTTTTTCATTCAGGGGGTTCGAACGGCGTCCTTTCTATCCATTAATCTTTTGTTCTGATCCCCGAGGAAATGAGACCGCATTGAATAATAATAATAGAGGGATTTTTTGCATGACGCTTTGCAAGGCATTGGTCCTTCTCTCTTTGCCGTCTATCGACAAAGCAAACCCCGTAGAGATGTAGGGGGCGGGGGCTTCTTCAAAGTACGCTTAAAGGAAATATAGAGGAAATATAAAGAACGATCGCCCGCGCTGCACAGACGAATGAGAGGGAAAATTATTCTTAAGGGAGCAGAACAGCAAGAGTGAAAATTTATTGGAGTCTGTGATGGGGTCAGTGAGGAAGACAGCCAGGAGGAATCCGATGCATTTAAAGTCTGGTATGAAAGAAGAAGGAGCGTGAATGTGATTCTGTATCAAATCGGGAGCTAGTGCAGTTCGCGAAGCGGGAGGGGTGGAGGTGAACGAAAGAAACGTACCCGGTGGAGAAGAAAGGCTGCAAAGATTTAAATCAGTTGGTGATGTGGAAGAGTGGAAGTCTGTATGTGATCCATTGAGAAAGAAATTGCAGTTGGCAAATTGGGAAGTGACGAAGGTATGAAGGGCAATCACAAAAAATGTTGTGGTCAAGGTAGGAACGGACGTGGCAGAGATTCCGGGAAGAGCGGAGAGAAGAATTGCAGCCATTAGAAAAGTCAAACCTGTGTCATTCCGACCACTTCTTGGTCAATTTTAAATTCTATATTCCCCACCCTCTACATCCTCGCTCGTCCCGAGATCCTACTCCTTTCCGGCGACTATCGTCAATTGATACTTCTCTCTATAACGACGTTGCTTCTGCCCTACCTCCTATTGATACTACTGCTTAACCTGATCAAACCTTAAACTCTCTACACCAATCATTACTCGCCTGCCTTGACGCACACGCCCCACTTATCATTCCTTCTTCAAACCGCCATCACCGCGCCCCTAGGTTCACCATGGAACTCCTTCGTTTAAGCAGGAGTTCCATGCTCATGAAGACCCCTTCGTAAAGCACGCTCCCGTGGGCAGGACACGACATTCCTCTCACTTGCTTATTGCCTTGCTACTTCGACTTATTCTTTCAAATTAAAATCAGCGAGCGAGGCTCATTCACGCAAAATTTTGTCTGGGAGCAAGAATGACCCTCGGACTATCTTTCGTCTCCTCTCTCATCTTTCCTCGCCTAGCCACGTTCCACCCACCTCTTCCCCCATCCACCCCTCTAATCTTTCTGAAATTTTCTCTGATAAAGTTATTAACCTTCGCGCCGTACTACCTTAGTCGTCTGAACAAGCCCATGCTGTTCTCCCTGACTATATTCCATTGCCACTTAACGTCCGCACTCAGGGGTCCTCTGAGAAAGTAACTCACCTGATCTCACGCTCTAACAAATCTGGATCCCCTAATGACGTATTTCTACCCAAACTCCTCCACCAAATTCTCCCTGCTGTCCTCCCACTGATTCTTCATCTCATTAACACTTCACTTGCCACAGGGGTGGTTCCCTCTTCCTTCAAACATGCCTCAATGCATCCTATCCTAAAAAAAACACACACCTTACCCCCTCTGAACCATCTAGCTATCACCCTATCTCACAGCTTCTATTTATCTCTAAGGTCCTTGAGAGAGTGGTTATCTCTTGCCTTAATGATCATATTTCTAACTGCAATATTGATCAAATGTGCCAGTCGGGGTTCAAAGCGAAGCACTTTGCTGAAACCGCTCTTCTTAATGTTTCAGACGGTTTACGTGGAGAAGCCGATAGGGGTTGTACGTCCATTTTAGTCCTCCTCGACCTCTCTGCTTTCGATACCGTCGACCACACTGTCCTCCTTGATCGTATTCGCACTTTTCTTGGTCTCTCGGGCACTTCACTTGATTGGTTCCGCTCACACCTCTCCCCCGAGCCCGAGCCCGCGCCCCATTTATTTTAGGGTGCCTCAGGGCTTAGTCCTTGGCCCCCTCTTCTTTTGAATCTACTTATTATCCCTTGGCTCCCTTCTTCGCGATTTGGGCCTGTCCTTCCACCTCTATGCTGATGACACTCAGATATACCTTCCCTCATCCTGTGTCCTTCTCTCAATAAATAACCAAGCTCCTTTCAGCCTACACATCCATAAACGAATGGCTGTCTGCCAACTTTCTCAAACTAAACGACGATAAAACTGAAGTCCTCCTTATTCGTATGTACCGCTTCACTGGTGAAGACATCTAAATCTCTCTTCCCCTCCCTTAACCTTAGGGAAACCAATGTCGCCTTCTCTGATACCGTCAGTAATCTTGGTGTTATTTTCGACGAGCAACTCTCGTTTAAACCGCACATCCATCGTATCTGTAACTGTTCCCTCGGTTTCCTCTGCAACTTTTCACGTGTTCTATCCCATTTTGATCGACGAAGCCTTGAGACTGCTATTCATGCCTTCGTCACCTCACGCTTAAACTACTGCAATTCTCTTCTAGTGAATCTCCCTTCTTCGTCATTTCGCCCCCTACAACTAGTTTAAAACTATACTGCCCGGCTCTTCCTTCGCTGTCCCCGGTTCTCTCCTTTGGTGCCTTTGTTACAGGAGCTACACTGGTTACCTATTCGCTTCCGTACCCACTATAAAATTCTTCGTATCACCTACAAGACCCTAAACCTCGAGACTCCACCTTATCTTTCGCCTCCCTCTCCCGTCGCCAAACTCCTCGGACACTCCAGTTTAACCGCGCTCCTCCTGAACACTCCTCGTTCTGTCATCTGCTCGATGGGTGACCGTTCCTTCTCAGTTTGTGCTCCTAGACTCTGGAATGCTCTTCCTGCCGAAGTCCGATCCTCTCCCTCTCTCGTTACTTTTAAACGTCTCCTGAAGACTCATCTCTTCAGAGTTGCCTTCTCTCCCCTGTAAACCTTCTCCACACTCGCTACACAACCTGCGCTCTTGGGGGGCTAACAGCTCTGAGGGGCGCATTATAAATACCTATTATTATTATTTATTTCCTTTTTTTTCAATTATTGAAAAATAATTTCTAATTTAGAGCCATTGATAGGCAGGATTGAGAGTCCAATAACTAAAAGTCTTAGAACTAAGTCCACACGGTCCATTTATGATGCATGAGAGTTGAGAATTAATTTTTTTTTTTGTAGGACCGAAATTAATTCCTGACGGTCTCCGGAAAGAGAAACGAGGGTTAACTTTTTCTTAAATGGATCGCGTTCCAGGAATTTAACTCTGCCCTGCACACCAATGGCCACACCGTTCCAAGTCTATCTAAGGAATATCACCTTTAATTACTTACAGGATAAAATGATTGGCCATTCTCATAAATCATATCTGCAAGGACCAATAAAGCGAATTAACATAATAATTTGTTTGAGGTTTTTTGTTTATTACAAATTTAAATTCTAGCAAATCATTTAATAGCTCCATTAAGCAATTGCCCCTTCCCATAAACAAATATGATTTGGCCGATGATATGAAGAGATGGGAAATTTACCTCCGCCAGTGTAGTATTCATATAGAATTTTGGTCATGTACTGAGCGATTCCCGACAGCCGGAGGAATTTGGGTATTTTCTCAGTGGTGTAGAAATTGGGAGGAACCAAATATAGTAGCGGTGCACCTGAAGAGAGTAGAGAACGTTTGGTTGGATATTATTTTCCACTTAATTGGTCATTTCCCAATTTCCTGTTAAAATGCAATTAGAGTGAACTTAAATATGAGGAAGGGGATAGAAAATAAATATCCATCTGGAAAGCGAATTTATTATTTCAAAAAGAAAATAACGTCTTAGGAATTGGAGTTACTAATTGTATTTTGCTCGAAATAAACTTACTCGCGTATCAAAATATGAATAGACTTCAAATTTGGCAAAAGGCCAATCATAAAGTAATCTAATGTGATTGCCGTTATATTACACTCTGTTCACAAAATTGTGAACTGTTAATGTTAACCAAAATGGAATTACATAGAAGCCAAGGACGTGATAAATCGAAGAGAGAATTAACAGTAAGGGTTTTTTTTTTGGCCTTTGGTTAATTTTAAAGACATGATCAGATGATCTGTTTAGGTCTTCTTACGTCAATCTTTCCTCAGTTTCTCTTTGCGATGTCTCATTCTCTTCCCCATTATAAAGCCTTATTTTCTTGAATTTTGAAACTACTACTGTACTAGTGGCTCGTGTATAGGCACTGCGGAACTGCAGCACCTCCTATTTCCAACCGATATTATCGATAACATTCAATATAATAAGTCCTTTTTTCTTTCATTCTTTCTTTATACTTGTACATTATATAATTCTTAAGATTAATGTCAGTAGCCATTCCGTTTTCTCTCCGTTCTCTTTAGATTGCAAATTCCGAGATCCTTTGCTTTCTTTCAAAATCCTCCTATCGAGCTCCGTCACTAGTACTATTTTCCTAAATTAGTGGATCATAATGAGGACCAGGGGTGACGATTTCACCCAGATATCAAAATGGAAGAGAGGCACCAGGATATCGATATGCTGGCATATCGATATGCTCCCTCCCGCGCCTAACTTTATTTCTTTCTCAATAGACTTTTTTCATATTCATTGTATGTTTGAAATTATTTAATAGCATTTTTATTTTCCATGAATATTTTTATAATATTACTCGTTTCTAAAATGTTTAACCTATAAAAACAATACATTTTAAAAATAAAATTAGATTGATAATAAATGGCGAATACAGAAACGAACCCAATGGCATTTTCGAATGATATAACATCATTGGAAAAGGAAGACAAAAATATTTCTATGCTTAACAGTTTCATTTATTTAAGAAAAATTAAAATAGGTGCAAAAGACAATCCGAGAGAGAACGCTACTTTCTCTTGAGGCACTGGGGTCTGGAGGGTGAGCCGCTCCTACATGTTTCACTAGTAGCATCCAATCCTTTTGCGGTAGTAGGCGTACCAGTATTGTCTACACCTACAGCTATAGTAGACAAACGGTTGTATGGTTGTCAGTAGGGGTGGTTCCTTAATCTCTGAGAAATTGTTTCTCTTCCATAGGGTAGGATAAAGGGATTAGTCCTTGGGCGGCCTTAACTTTATACTCTAAGATCCTGGGTCATCTACCATTTGTGAACGACCTAATATATGAATCCGTACAGGATTCTCCAAGAGACAAGAATTTATAATTCGCGCATCGTTGATGAATTACTTTTCTTTTTTTAATTCAAGAGTAATTTGATTAAAGCCGATGACGTGATTTCAATTCTGGTATTAAGAATCCTTCTCCAAATTTTTGTGTTTTTCATTCGCATGGAATTCGTAGAATACCGATAATGAATTCATCGCATGCCTGTGTGTGCGAGTTGTCTGGCATCGATTCTTTGTTTCTCTTATCATAGTAGACTCAGTGTTGAATCGTATGTAAATGAAGAAATAGCAAAGATGAATTTCAATCCTCTTAAAATTTGGAAAATGCAAGGTGTGCTGCTTGGAGTTCATACTGGGAGAGCCAATGCAAAGATATCCGAGTGCTTGGGTGTCAATCTGGTGACGTTACTAAAAACCAGGAAAGAGTTGGAGGAGTCAGGCTGTTATTACGAAGGTAGCGCGGCTCGCAATCCTCTCTCTAAGTGTTCTGATACAAAACGAATCCCGAATTTGTCGCGTAGATTGAGGCCGTCATTGACAACGATCCCGGCAAGTCAATGGGGTCCATAACCAGAGACAAGGGAGTGTCAGAGTCTCTCATCCAGCAGTTAGTGCATGAAGACATCCACTACCACCCATACAAGATGAGAAAAGACCAACTTCTGTCGCAAAAAATTAAAGACATGCTTTAGTTCTTCTCAGACGAGAAGAATTTATGTCAGGACCAGATGCAGAACTCCTAAAACAACCGCTTTGTTCTCCAACGATGTACCGAGAGTCATGAAGTCTAAGTTCCCTTCCTCATCATGGTATTTTAGGTGATCAGTAGCAGAAACCACATTATGCCCGCGTTTATCTTCCCGACACGCTTCAGATTCAATACAGAGGGTAATATCAAGTATCTGGAGGATTTATCGTTGCCATGGATCCAGGAGGTGGCCGCTGGTAGGTCATACGCGCGGCAGCAGGATTCTGCACCCACTCTTGGCTGTCAATTTCTCTCACCACATCACTCCGAACATCTGGCATCCCAACTGACCAGACTGCACCCCTTGTTATTTGTGCTTACTGGTTGAGCGAGCGACCAACAAGTCCCCGTCAGCCTCCAACGTGTAGCTTAGGTAGGGGATCATCATAGTATTTACCTAGATAAACAGAGATACCGTCACGAAGGCCTGCAGCAGATTCCGACGCCGTCTGGAGGCCGTGGTTGAGGCAATTTCATTGAATAAAATGAATAGTACAGCAATCTTTCATTTCTTTAACATGTAACTTTAGTAAATAGATCTGTATGGAGGAATTGCGTTATTTTCTTTTATAATGAATTGACAACAAGTAAGTAAAAGTTAAAGTAAGTAATGTGTCGCCTAATTTCATTATATAATAAAATAACACAGTTCTTTCATACAGGAATTTGATAGGAGTGAGCGAGCGATGCTCCTTTCTATCGTCTTACATATTTCTCTGACGATGTAACAAGTTTATGATGAAAGTTTGGATTAAAGATAACCTGCAAAATTAAAGCCTTACATTTATTCCTTATAAAAACTAAAAATTTAATAGGAAAAACTAGGGATAAGATTCGTTTTAACACAATTAAGCCTTTTTAATTTTAAAAGACAAATGTTCTTAATTCTTAAAATGATGTTCACCCATGTCATTTTCACATTCCGGAACTTAATAATAACGTAGTTATTCATTTTTAGAAAATACTTGTATGTTATTATTTTAGTAAATTTGAATCTTTCTGCACCATTAGAAAGAAGTCTTTCAGTCAACTTTTGACCTACTTTTTGCCTGACTAGTTAGCCAATAGCATTCTATGTTATATCTGCAGGCGATCTGCGCCTGCGTGTTCTGACTGATTAACCAATAGCATGCTTGCTTATATTTCGGACGGTTCGCGCATTTCGAACGGTAACTGTGTCTTCAGTTTAATCTTTACAATGGTGAGCGGCGGTTGTTCTACGTCACAATACCAAATAATACGTAATGTCTTTGATGACGATATTCAGGCCTTAGAAATATAGAGGGATCACAGTATAATCCTGCGAGTTATTAAATGCCTTACATGCAAGAAGTTTAAATTCAGCCAAGATCGAAATTTCTTTTACTGTAATATAATTGCAAAAGATTCGAAAGGCTGTGAAACCGCAAGCAAATTTTCGGTGTCTGCGTTTAAGGGCACATGACTTTCTAATGCCCGCATTCGGTCAACTGTTTTCTGCGCACAACTTTGTTTCAGCGAGAAGTTGCGAAAAAATATTGTTAAGGTTAGGTAAGGTAAGGTTAGGTAAGGTAAGATTAAGTAAGGTTAGGTTAGATTAGGTCTGGTTCTGGATCTTTTAAATGAATTTGGAAATGTGTTTTTCTTATGCAGTTATATGTATACTTTTCAGATCTGAAACTCGTTTTTGCTGGAAATTCAGACTTTTCTCATTATAGACCTTTAGTCGATTATGGGTAAAGTATGCATTTCAGGAAAACGAGTGTCAGATCTGAAAAGTACACATGAAACTGCATAAGAAAAACAGATTTTTAAATTCATTAGAAAATATGTGTTAAAACGAATCTTTACCAAAACTGGAAGTTCAACAGAAAAGAATTTTATCAAAGTTCATATAGACATAATGATTAGTAGCATTATAGTTTAGATTCTACATCCAATCTAAAAAGTATAATAAAATCAAAGCTCATATAACTTTTCTACAATTCTTATTATTATAATTTTTAGAGTTCACTTTCAATTTAATAAAAAGCTTTTTTTTAACATTTAAAATAAATTTCTTCATGATGTTTTTATTGCATAAATCGTTTTATTCTGACGTTTCGTAAAAAGCTATTTGACGTCTTCAGAGAGACTGAAATCAATAGTTACCCACTCGTTTTATATAAGCAAGATAAAAAAAAGTAATAGGACGATGATTAGCCCTAAACTGTAAATGAAAGTACATTTTTTTAAAATTATTAACATATGTGATCTATAATTTATATATTAATTAGTTTGTTTTTATTTTGTTTTATCGAAGTTGGAAACAGCATCGATATCCAAACCCCAGATGGGGCGGCACTCCGGATGGTGGTAGTTGATTCTATCACCACCCATCATCAAGTCCGCCACACTTCACCCATCTGAGGGGGCCTCCCCGGGTCCACCCACCATCATTCTCTCTCTCCCCCCCCCGCGCATTTGGCAGTTCACGTTCACGTATGCTTAGCGACGAATTAGAGGGAGTCATCAAATAACCCAAATAAAGAAGACCAAACCAAGAAGCAAAGGTGCATCATATTGATCTAAATCAAGTCACACACAACGAAAGCAGTGCGAGCTAAACAGAAGCAGGGCTGAAGGGCCACTCTCGATAAGAGATGGCCCAGGACCACACGACCAGGATACCTCTGCGGGTTGTCGACGGGCAGCCCAAGCCTAGCAGAGAATCCGTTTTCAAGGGCGTGTATGGCAAGTTAGGCATTGCCATGGTGAGGCTACTAGACATACCCTCAGGCTATATCGCAATATGCAAAAAAGAAAAGGATATAGAGGAGATAACAAAAGAGAAGGCAGTTGGGGTCCTACGAGGCATTGGGCTGCAGCCAGAAGTACCCCCCACAGATCCTGGCCCAGAGGAGCGTGGTATGCCGTTGTATCGACCCATGGATAGGGCAACATTCCGCAGAGGAAATAGGAGAGGAGATTCAGCTTCGGCAAGCCTGGGCCAAGGTAGCCAAAGTAATAAAATTCAAGAACAGGAGTACACCCATGTGTTCAAGGTTTTCTTCGCGGAGACTACCATGGCACAAAAGGCAACAGAACAAGGCCTTCTTATGTTCAACGCCAAAATTAGTGGGGAGCAGGTTGAAAAAGGAGAATATACTCCGGTCCAATTCTGCTTCAAATGCTACAGGATGGAGTCGCACGCCACCAAGGACTGCAAAGAGCCGCAAGAGACGTGCTCTAAATGCAGCCAGAAGGGGCACAAATGGCGAAATTGTAACAGCAATGCAGATAAGTGCGTGAGCTGCGAGCAGGGACATAGGACTATGGCCATGTCATGCCCGGCTAAGAAGGAAATAATGAGAAAAAAGCAAGAAGCCAAGAGAAACGAAGAGACGCGCAGAGCAAACACGTCCTACGCCCAAGCAGCAAAGGCATCCATCTCGGAGGTGGACGCCAAGAAAACGTGCCTCAAAATTGAGAACGAGGGCTCCACAAAAATCATGACGCGCGTCCTTCACGCGCACGTCATGAACCTGGCTCGCCCGGGCACGTTCGCGACAGTCCTGAACCAGATGCTAGCAAAGAACGGAATGGAACAGATGTGGTTTCTTGGAGAGACCCCCCTTCCGGGGATGTACTGCATCTGCAGATGGCTCTAAAAAAACAACAACCAGCAGAGCAAGCAAAAACCAGCAAACATACAAATAAGAAAGAAAGAAAGTAAGAAGTCGAGGCAACAACTCCTGCGCCCACTCAAAATAAAGTAAACACGGCAGTAAAGGACAACTCGGACACAAGCAGTTCCTCGGAATGATCAGATTCCTCAGACTCCGAAGCAACAAAATCCCAAGAAGCGAAGGGAAAGAAAAAGAGAGTCAAGAGATTGCGGGCGAGCAATATAAACCTCAAAATATACGCCTGGATCAATTCCCCTTCCCCGAGGAAATAGAAACCAGGAGTATCTTCCAAGGAATAAAATCCAAAATATACAAATGGGAGTACGATTACGAAGTGGATCCTGAAACAGTGAAAGAGGCCCTGCTCGCACAAAATGTGACTCTACATCACAGCACCTGCGAGCAAATCTCGAACACTGAGTTCATGAAAAAGAAGAATGGGAGAAAAAAGAACTTCACCCAGAAACACTAGGTAATCGAAGATGAAGAGAGTAAGCAACAGAATAAGGATTCTGACACTCAATGTGAATGGATGGGAGGAGAAGGCCACGACATATGGTAAGATATTCCGAGTGCTTTACCCCGACATCATTCTCATTACGGAGCACGGTATCGACACTACAGCTGGTCGTATTAAAATACCGGGCTACAGAGTAGTCATGAAGAATCATTCCCATGAAAGGTTCGATAGTGCTGCAATAGCTGTCAAGAGGAACATCTCCTTTAAACAACTACCAGAACTCGATAAGTCCTTTGTGGCAATCGAGCTACACACACTGGTAGGAGACCTCGTGATAGCCGCAGCATATCAACCCCCTCGACGAGCATATATCCCGTTAATTAATTTCTATACACTGTTCTGGCACCGTAGAATGGCATTATTAGGGGGAGACCTCAATGCCAGATGCCGTGCGGCGGGCTATGGTAGCACCAACGATAGAGGCCGAAACTTGGAACGTATTATGGGAAGAAAAAACATCCAAAGGAAAGGGCCGGATTTTCCGACCTATATCACTTCCAGATCAGCAACCAAGCCTGACATAATCCTAACAAGTGAAGGCTTCCCATTCAACTACCATAGTGAGCCAGGCCCAACAGTCCCTAGTGATCACGTAGCGATTCTCACCACAGTATCTCTCGCACCAATCCAGCTCCCAGCCCCTCTCCGGAAAAACTACGCCCTGGCCAACTGGGATCGTTACAATCAACGACTCAGTGAATATGCGCCAGCTGACCTCAGCACGGCGTCGTTAGAGGAGATAGACAGGAAGCTGGAAAGGATTACAACGTCCATACTAAATGCGGACCGCGAAAGCATACCCATAACAGGGTGTAAAACACCTGCTCAGCCCAGATGGACAGAGGAGATGAGAGATATCGCTCGCGTTCACAGGGAAGTGTACGAAGAAGACTGGAGGGTCCTAACCGGGAAAGAAGCTCGCTCCTTCGACGCCTAAGCTCAGAGCTTAGAGAGGCTATCAACCTCCAACAGGAGGAAATATGGAACAGCTTGATACCCAAAGTCGACAGCGAACTCAGCCCGGCTAAGTTCTGGCGCCAAGTCAAGAACTTAAAGGGACTTACACTAAGACCTAAGGCTAGGATAAAGGAGAACGGAAGTTACATAGAGGACCCGGTGGTTCTCGAGGACATGTTCCGGAACTTCTGGAAAAACGTTTTCAGGATTACCCCTGAGGAAAACGACGAGTTCGACCAGGAATTCGAAGGCCAACTGATCGAAGAACTAAATCAGGAAATGCATCCCATGCACCCACAACATCGAGTCAACGAAGGCAGGGAGATGGCGGGCCACGGCCGTCCTATAACATCAGAGGAGGTCATGGCCACTGTAAAAGCCTTTCGACAAAAGGCACCAGGCTGGACGGGCATCACCAGAAACAACTTGATTAATGCCCCACAGCAGATCATTCAGGGAATCGTTAACATTTACCACGCTTCCCTGAATACGGGCTACTTCCCGGAAGGTTTCAAGATTGCTAAGGTGATCTTCATACCCAAGGGAGGTAAACCCCCTGATCAACTGGTAAATTACAGGTGGATCGCCCTGCTGGAGATCGTTGCGAAAGTCTACGAGAGACTCCTAGCTGACAGGCTTCAAGAACAACTAGCCGAGCTGGGAGCCCACAACCCTCAGCAGCACGGGTTCCGCAAGGGACGAGGAACGGAAACAGCTCTCGCCCTCCTTGCGGAAAAACTCGCTTGCAGTAAAGCTGAGAGGAGGTACGTAGACGTGGTGCTGTGAGATGTAAAGAAGGCCTTCGATAAGGTTTGGCTGAGAGGGTTAAAGTTCAAGATCCTTAACTTTCAGCTTAACCCACTCCTGGAAAGGGTCCTTTGCAACTATGTCTCTGATAGGAGAGCCTGAATTGCGATCGAGGGCTGCAAGGGACCCGAATTCAAACTCGAGGCGGGAGTTCCACAAGGCAGCTGTCTCAGCCCTCTGCTGTACTTAGTGTACACGATTGACCTGCCTGCTCCAGTGAGGTACGATTCGATGTATCTGCAATACGCAGATGACATCACCCAAATCGTCTTGAGTCCATTCAGGAACTCTGGAAGTCAGGCGAGGGCGACAGCTGTCGAAATCGAAAATATCAACCGATATGAGAAGAAGGGGAAAATTAAAACCAATCGCCAGAAGTTCCCCATTATTCCAATGAGCCGCCGGAAATTAGACGACGTCATCGTCAATAACGAACTCTATCCGTACTCCAACGAGGGTAAAGTCCTGGGCTTACAACTCTTCAAAACTGGATATAAGACGCATATAAAAACCAGAGTCTCCCTAGCCAAAAGAGAGCTGAAGAAACTTTACCGTTTCCGAGGCCTCAGCGTGCCAAACATCAAAAAGCTGTATATGGCCTTGGTACGCTCAGTCCTAGTGTAACCGGCCGTGATCACGCAGATGGCAAGCTGCACATCTCTCAGAATGATGCAGAGGGTGCAGAATAAAGCCACTCTGCTGATCACTGGCACGCAAAGGATCGACCGTATTCGGCAAGCAACTCTACACAATAGAGTGGGACTAAAGCAGGTCAATACGGAGATTCAGAGGCTAGGGAGAAAGACATGGGACGTAAACCGTGAAATACTCCCAACGATAAACCTTGACGTAAATATACGTGCAAACCGAAGACGCGCAATAGGTAAAATGGCTCTGTTCCCTAGCAGTAGAACCTGCGCGAGAGAAGTGGTACTACCTATGTACACGTAGCAGTAGTACACTAGACTGATGTAATAGTGACTGTAAAAATTTAATAATTATAAACAAATAAAAAAGAGGCGAAGTGCCCACACTAAAGAACCCCCCCCCAAAATAAATATAGTATAAATTAAAAACTTAATTAACTTTAAATATAAAAGAGGCGAAGTGCCCAATTCCCAATTGAAAATAAAACCATAACAACTAAAAACGATAAAAAGAGGCGAAGTGCCCCAAAAAAGAGACAGACTAAAACTCAAAACTTATGAGATTCAGCATAAGAGACACCTTTGAAAGGCTCGAATGCTTCGACGGAAAATACAACTGATCAATATATATATATATATATATATATATATATATATATATATATATATATATATATATATATATATATATATATATATATATATATATATATTATAATGGAGGAAACTGGCTGTCAACGACAGTCAGCAACTTTAATGACGGAGGAAATTTTTAATATTAAAAAATAGAAATGAGAAGAATGCTAGTGATGCCCTAACACCAGGGCAAACTAGAAATCATTTTCACACCTTTATATACCTACCACACAATTTCATCACTTTAACCTAATTTGTAATTTCAGATCATCTGATTACTTTACTTTTAACGCACCCTTGTTGGGACTATAATTTTTTATATGCCAATATATTCTTCTGCTTGTCCTTTAGCCTTATCATTTGGGGTCTTTCAATCAATTAAATCAATTAAAATCGAAACAATAAGCAACTAAAACTTACTTATTTTGTGAAATACTAGATAACACCCCTGTTGCCGATGCCGCACTAGAAACCTGAAATTAGAAATTGATGAGGCTGCACAAATATGTTTAATACATGAACGTTTTGTTTACATGTCCTACTTAACTGGATGGGTATGTAAACTAGAGAATTGTATTCAAAACCTTGCCCGATAAATGGTAGCAAGGTAAAGTCCGAGCCATTTAAGTACTATGCTAATATTACGAATCACCAAAGATCCAATCAAGGTTACTTCAAGAGAGAAAGGACAGGGTGGAATTCAGAGGAGATGGAAAGGTAAATGGGGCAGAGAATATGCAACCTGGTTTCTATAAGTTGCATTTTAAGTAAGATTTATTAATTCTATTTCTAAATACATTGCCTGTAGTGCTTTCAACAACATTCCTATGTATAGTATTCCATGTTTGTGTAATTTTCTAATTAAAAAAAAAAGATTCTGAGCCATTGCAGTGCTTGTGGTCGTTTTTTCTCGGCGGTACTCGGTTATCTAGTTTGAATATGAAGTAGAATTTATATTAGTGAATCCGTTTATTATTTCAGATACTCCGATAAGTTGACCGCGCAGACACTGATTTTTCAGTGGCAGTGAATTAGATGCTTGAGTCTATCCTAATGACATCTATTTTTCAGTTCAGGAATTAATTTCGTCGTTGGAGGCGTTCTAATAATGCGATGCCATTTCGCGCATATGGCGACCAGAATCAGAATTGTCCCGCATACTCAAAATGAGGTCTTACAAGCGTTTATAAAATGGAAAATAATATGTTTTAATTTAAAAGCAAATTGTCCAGCTAAGCAGCCTAGAATCCTATTTGCCCTTCTCTGTTCTGAGGGGGGGGGGGATTAATGTGGGGGATATGAGGAAAGAAAACAGTAATAAAAATATATAAAAAAAATCTTAATTGTGTATCTGATAGGGATCGAGGGAAGGGTCATATTAATTAGTGAACTGTAAATGAACGAATATTTCACTTCTGCCGCCAGAAAAAAGAAGGGAAGATCTACAAAAATAAAATCGCACGAACACAAAGGCTTTATGAGTGTGACCCGAAAACAAAATAGATTAAATTGGCAACAGTACAAGTTATAATGATTTATACTCAGTAAGTAAATTTTCAGTAAATAAAGAGGCCTTATCATCATAATCACTAACTATAATTTAAGAAGGGGATTTTTTTGAGTATTTGAATAATAATTTTATCTAGTTTGGTTATGACTTAGGTTTTTTATCAAAGTTATTTCTAATAATTCTTTTATAATATCAAAAAACAAAATGGTGAAGCTTAGAAATAAATATAAGTATCGAAATTTTGTGAATTTTTTAAAAGGCAAAGAATTACAAATGGTGAAGTTCAGATAATTTACTTTCATATATCTTCTTCTTCTATAACTATATTTTAGCAACGTGATATTTTGAAAGGGGGAAAATTTAGTTTAGAGTTCCTTTTTAATCTTAGTAGCGAAGCCATTTCCTGGTTGAGGGACAATAAAAAGGGTTATTTTTTTACGCAGATTTGACTCTTTAGGATCTCTATAAAGATTGGGGAAGGATGGAGGTAAGAAAAAGTAACAGTTGAAAATCGGTCAAATTAGATGGGTTATCGCCAAATTAAAATAGTTTAATGGTTTGATAGGCTACCATTTGCACCTGAAACTCTATCAGCTATAGACAAAAAGATGAAAACTTGGAACACAAAAACTATGTAAAATATGAAGTTGCTAAATACATAACACAAAACAAAAGTGATCTTCGTAGAGTGATTTTGAACATAACGTTTCAGTAAGCCTTTATGTTAGGTAATTATTATGTGGACAGGATTTCAGAGAAGCGAAAACCCGAATTTTGATAAGTATAAGATTTTGCACCGATTTAATGTGATCATTCGGTTAACGAGTTGTGTTATCTTACCTGCAGTCTGTGTGAGTTATTTCATCTCTTTGAAGATGAATCATTCGGTACATATCTTTCCGTTGCTTTTCTCGAAGAAAATAAATGTTTGAGACATGTCCAGACGTTGGGGAAATCTGATGAAATAATAGTAATAATTACTTTTATTGTATATAAACATCCAATACATACGAGTATAATTGCAACAAAAGATTGAGAAGATACAACAATATAGAACAAAGGCTGGAAACTCGGTTGACTGTTCTAGCATAGCCGTGCCTTGCGCGCGCGCGGATACACACACACAAACATAAACACACACATTCAATTTAGCATATTAAATTGAATCAGCATAAATTCTTTCCCGCACTTCGTTCTCTTTCACATTTTGCATCCTATCACTTGCTGTACTCACTCAGCTCCCATCCCCCTCATTTCTCTTCTTCTCTCTTCCCCTTTCTCTTATCTTAAGGTGTGCACTTATTATATTGTGAAATGAACTTGATGAAGCAATACAAATCGTTCGAATGCGAACACGCCCTCGATAGGCTAACTAGTGACTCTACATAATGGGTAGAGCCACTTATTTCCAGCCTATTTACCCAATAGAATTACTCAAGAATCACGGAGATTATAAATTATTAATAATGATACTAAGCCACAATCATGAATTCAAGTGAGAAAGTGGCAGAAATAATGGACATGAGAATTCCTCTAAGCCACTGACAGAATAAGTACAAATAAATCGCCCCCCCCTCCTCCCCGCTACAAAATTGTGGTATTAATCAACTTACCTGATTCTTTGTCACCGACGGTTCAAGTTTCACGAACTCAACAGACGCATTTCTTGTTGCAGCGTCACTTTTTCGAATTGTGTCAGCTATTACGGAGGTAAGCGAGGCAAGCTGGAAAGTTAGGATTTAAGTCATTTTCAAGTGGCGCCATGAAAATTTACTTAGGATGATTTTGTCTAGTTTTCTTGCATGCTTTAGAATCTTCTATAATTTTGGAAACTAAGTTCATTAATTTTATTTTTATTTTATTAGATGAAAGCTTTTCGGGTTAAAATAGGTCCTCCCCCCCGCTTTTTTTAACTAATTGAATTATTCTTTTCACCTCTATTTATACATCATTCTCTTTATCTGTTTATGGCTCATTTTTCCCGAGTGAATGTAAATTTCCTTGTTTATCTGAAGAGCTTTTTTTATTCTCGAAATTAAAAAAAAATCACATGAAAAGCAGTTTCAGTGGCTTGCAAACTAAAGTAATTTTACCTCTGGGCGTAGAATAAAGAAATATCCCGAGGTAAACGTGAATTTTTTTTAAATATAATTTTTAAAAAAATAAATATTTAACCTTCTGGATTATTTATTTAATTTTATGATAACCCCTTCAATTTCACATATTTGTTAATCAATTTCCTTCTCTTTGTATTTCACCAAATTTAAATATCGTTTGATTTCTATGCCTTATGTTTAGTGACTAGAAGATTATAATTATTTTACACTAACATCATACATGCAGTACCGTTCAAAACTAGAGAACAAATACCCAAATCTATGTATATTTGTTTGTAACTCCTCGTTTAATTTCCATGAAAATTGCACAGCATATTCTTTGCAATTTGCTTCTATTAGCGCCCAAATTTCATTCAAGAAATAAAGGATAAAAAGGAGAGTACATTTGAGGAAAGGAGGCGTCCAAAATTAGAGAACGATAACATAGCTTTCTGTTTGTATGTAAAAATTCACTATGTATGTACGTATGGCGACACACTTTTTAAGAACGTGTAACTCCTCCTTTTCCCTTTTGTTGAGTATATACAAACACGTAAATGATAGTGAGGGATTTAATTAAAAGGATGTTTGTTTGGTTTGGTTTTTAATTGTCGGAGCCCATCTGGCGACTGCCTACTTGGGCATAAGTCGCCGTACTCACAACAGCCTACGACTCGGCTATATTAAAAAAAACAAAAACAAATAACAACGATAACAACCAAGGAAAAAAAGATAACAAAATAAAAAACAAAGTAAAAAAGGAGGAAGGAAGCGCGCTCCGGCGTCGGGGGCAGCCCCTCCCCCCAAAAGTCTATCAGTCCACCAGTCAAAGTGCACGCACTCGTCCCGAGTACAAGGGGCAGGCGGTAGCGACCCCGCCCATCCCAGTACCGGGACAGGTAACGTGCGCGAAGATCACCCAGAAAAACACATTCAACAAGAATGTGCCGAACAGTCTGGGAGACAACGCAATCGTCGCAATAAGGTGCAGGCGAGCGCTCCATCAAATTGGAGAATTAAGAGGAAGGGTAGGGAGGGGGGCACAAACGACTCGAGTTACTCTATGGGACACCTGGAGGGAGGGCGTGTCTCGTACATTTTTTCAGTTGCAGGATGGGCATTACCTTCGTTTAACATTCATTCCCTCGCTGGTTCATGCCAACACTTTACAACCTCTATTGTATACTGGTTACGGAGACGAGTTTAGCGCGACCAATCATTCAAAAAGCAGATTGTCCACTAAAAGAATGAAGGAATGACGCTGTCTAACACTTCGAGCAATTACAATCGTTAAAAAGCGCGATTTCATCCATAATAAAGATCCATGAGGATTCCTAGGTCCTGCGAGTCGGCTTTAAAAACAGGTCGGCTTCGAGATCCCACTCCAAGGAAGAGCGTAAGATGAATGGCCGATTTGTGACACCGGCTGATATTTCCCGTCAATGGCCGAGATCATGAACGTGAATGTGCCTCGCCAGACTTTTGACGTCGCTTGAGGGGCGGCGGGGCTCATAACCCCCCCCCCCCCTCCTCTTAAGAAACCTCTCATAAGTAAAAACAATAAAGCGGCTACGTTGGCCTTAGGTGTTGAGCTGAAAAGTGGGAAAGGGGTTTAGCCAATTTATTTTTTTCGGATTGCGTTGTACAGGTGGATGATTGAATCTCACATGCACGAAAAAGAGTGATGAATTTGGAGTGGGCAACGTTATAGCGTGGGACATGCTTTCAACCGCGGGAATTTGCCAGGTATACAAGAATCTACTTTTAAGAAAGCGATTCTTTCTCTTTCGAGCATCGGGAGTAGGTGGGGGAATTTTCATGCAAGACAATGCTTCGTGCCACACAACAGAAACGGTGAGACAGTTTGTAGATGTTGAAAATGTCGACGCGGTGAACTAGCCAGTAGAGAGTCCTGATTTAAACCGGATAGAAATCCTATGGAAGGTACTCGGTGAGAAGGTTGAGACTCGGTAACCGACGAATTTTGAAGAACTCTGACAAAGATTAGAAGAAAAATGAAACAAAATGAAACCTGAAAGACTGAACAATTGGACAAATTGATGAAGTCCAGGGGCTGAAGACCTGTTCGAGTTATTCATACTTCTTATTAATATTTTGTTCATTTGACTATGAGATAATCATGTTTTTTGGTTATGGCTGATTATATATATGTACCTATCGTCCTCTTGTTTTGGATACCTCCTTTCTTCAAATACATTCTTTTCTTCCGCTCTTCTATGAAATGAAACTTGTTCCCTCTCAGAGGCAAATTTCCAAGAATATTCCGTTCAATTCTCATTGAAATTAAACGAATTTTTAAATAAAATATAATTTTAGTATTTTGTTCTCTAGTTTTTGGCGGTATCACCAATATATGTTTAGGTGTATGGTGCAAAACTTCAAAAATTATTTATAGTTGAATTAGGTAATTACCACAAACGCTAACACTTGAACTAAGGAAGTTGTGTCTAGTGGAATCTCCTTAGCAAGAATCTGATATAAAGGACCTAATTTACAAGTTTCTTCTGCATGCACTTTGAAACGTGTTAAATTGAATTGGCCGGAGAAGCTGAGGCAAGTTGTAGGTTCATCTAAAATTATTTAACCTACATCAGAGGATATGGCGGTCCATTTGAGTGTATTTCTTCCATAAGCAGCAGTTACCATGCCAATGGTTACATTACCGGGTTTTACAAAAAGCTCTGTTACACTCGTTTTTTTATCTTTCGAGAGGTTTACATGTGTGATAGGAAAGGTTCCGTAAAACAAACTTAAAGTTATACTTTTCCAGCATGTGTCATTAAAACGTCTTTTCCATTGTGTGCAGATGTGTTCTAGATGGAAGAGAAAAGAAGCAACGGCAGCCGAATGGCCGTCCACAGAGTCGCGGTGAAGCTCAAGAATGGGAAAGAGCTCAAAGATCGACCTCTTGCAGACAGACCCCAAATTGTCAACCGTTTTGCTGTGAGAAAGTCCTTCGAAAGTGCTCCGAAGCTCAAAATGACACCGGTCTCGAAAATGACCATTTCTGTGGCTATGGTGTTCAGAGGGCTCAAAGAGGAGGGTGGCAATAGCTTGAGGTACGTGGAAAGGCCTCTGCCCACCGACCGTATGCGAGAACAACGTCGGGAGCACTGTGGTCGCCTTCACAACTCCTCGAAGAGTCATAGCAATCGAATTCTCCTATTTTTCTGGTGAAAACCTTCACGGTCGATCGATCCGATCACCAACAAGAAGAGCGACTGCGTGGTAAATTCGGCCAGGTAAATACGAGGACGGCCATTCATAGCTTCGAATGGCGAGAAAATGCCGCCGGTGTGGTTTGCGATCTGTTACAAGCTCACCGCGTCCAATTACAGGGACATCTTGGCCACAAAAGTACTGCTCTGGGTGAGAGAGAGATCACGAAGGAGGCGAACTGCTTCTTTCAGCAGGACCAAAACCGTACAAGAGTGGTTGGGGTCGAACATAAACTTCTGTTTGAAGGACCTTTGGGCGCTGCAGTCGCCCGACCTAAACACCTTCGATTGCCACGTGTGGACGCATGTCGAGGGCAAGGCATGCAAGGTCCGCCACAGCAACTTTGACGAGTTGGAGTCCTCCGTCAACCTCGTGTGGGCCAGTATGAGGAAAGGATTCGTCCGCAAGGTGTGTTCGGCGTTCAGATCTCGCCTGGAACGCGTGCTCGCCGCCGAAGGCGGTCGCATTGATTAATATTACTAGTAAAACACATATTTATATGTTAAAGCAATAAAAACTTGTCTAACCTGGTATGTAATTCTACTTATAGTGTTTTTAACACAAGTTGTTTTCTTCTCCTTTTTAACGACTCGTCTCATAATGGATCTAACTAAGCCCTTTTGCTAGTTTGTAATATCCCTTCCTTATGCCATCACCTCCTCCCCTAAGATTGGTGAATTATTAATATTATCATTGTCTGTTAAATGATAAAACAACATAATAGAATAATTAGAACAGTTCAACATCATTTTCGTGGTCCAAAACCTACTTTACCGAGTTCGAATTTTTAGGATTAATTTTTCGCCTACAAAATAAGGGACCCATTAGAGGCAGATAATTTAGGAAAAGGAGATGAAGGTTTATGGAAACCTTAACCTATCTGATACCTCTACATTCTCGATGTACTCTTAATGTATATATAGTATAGATGAATAAAAATCGCTCGATATTCTGCTTAGTTTCTGCTACATACTCGTATTCCTAAAAATGCCTCTAAGATTTTTCCCAGGAGTGAAATGTTCCACCTTGAGAGGCCTATCTGAAGTGCTCATAACCTATGGTCTCAGTATAAATGAGGTGTATGAAAAAGTCAATCTTTCACCCCCCCCCCAAAAAAAAAAATCAGGCGCGCACTACACAAGGATTAAGCTTATACATGAGTATATATGTATGGTAAGCGCTGGATTCCTTTACAAAAATCCGAAAAAGAAATCCAAATTTTGTGAGTTGAAGTTTCTAAGCATTTTAGACCACGTTTGTCCCGGTACACTCCACCCCAAAAAAGCAAAACGGGGGCCGACGGACGGACCGACCGACCGACATAGTGAGATATAGAGTCGCACGCGACTAAAAAAAATTTAGCGAACCAGACATATCGAAGTTGTGACGTCACAATTACATTCCAAATTTGTCCAAGTTAAGATTCTGAAGAAAATGGCTTCTACTTTCAGCGTTCCTTTCAAGAGTAGAAGTTCGCGATGTTGAAATTAAAACAAGATCGTTTTGTCGCGTTGCAATTAATCTAAAGCAAGATGTTAATTTAGATATTTAAAACAATGCAATATAGTTTATAACTGTTGCATTGTAAAACTTACTTGTGAAAAGCGAATACTAAAGTTAGCTCTAACTTAACTTTTAGATTAGATCTTTTGTGTATAATAAAAACGTATTGAAATCTAAAAAGTTTTTTGGTATTTGTAACTTTAAATTGCATGAGACAAATATAAGTATAAAAATATAAGGATTAAAGTGGCAGTATGTGAAAGATTGGTTAAAAATGTTATAAACATGACTGGACAACAGAGTTGCATGAATGAAGTTGGCTGGCCATTATTTGTTAGAAAAAAGTACTTTCATTTTAAGACCACTCCCCTTTTTTGCTATCTACGAGGGGTCTACCAAAGGTTCGTAGAAAAATAGGATAAAATGAAAACGAATGCCGGTGAGATGTGCCTTACATGAGATTTTTATGACAACAGCACTTTTCTCCCTCTTCAACATCGGGACCCATTTTAATAAAATTTCTCTGAATTCATGAGAAACAAATTTCTTTAGTTATCTTCCATATGATGACTGCATCAAAAGCCTTTACAAATGCATAGAAAGTACATAAAGTACTTGCTTAGAACGGAATTCAGGATTCATTGGGGGGAAATTTCTAGATGTTTCGCTCACATTTTGAGTTCGACTATTTGGCAATAATGGACATCAAGTTGGATGGTTTATTAAATGACTATTAAAGATCGATTCCATTTGTGAATTATTGGCGTATATCCCCTATTATATCATTATATATTATTTTTGTCCATAATTAAGTTAGGAGTTTTGCGATGATGAAAATCATATAACTGAATCTAGTACAGACCATGATTCAGCAGTGCCCACTAATGAGCTAGTCAGTGAAAGCAGCTAACATCACTTAGATATCGGCCACCACCTCACTCTCTATCTCTCTCTCTCTCTCTCTCTCTCTCTCTCTCTCTCTCTCTCTCTCTCTCTCTCATACACACACACATTCTATGTGTGTGATGGATATGCATGTTGTTCAGTATTCTCGTCTCACTATTGTCCCGAATTCTCATCTCAGCAGTGACCTTGAGTCAATCTCACTTACCTCACGAGTTCTACCTCAAAATCATGAATCTATTCTTTTGTTTGCACATTCTATGGCATAAATTAATTATTATAAATCTTAGTAACAAGGTGTACATATGTTTTTTTCTTTCTAAACAATGCTTCCTGTGTGATTGACAACTTCTACTCCCAAATTCAAGAAATTGGCTTGATTACAATAAGATTCTGAGTCGTTGTCGAACTTAATTATGAATAATATCACTTTATCTATCCCCTATACATAGTTAACTTTTTTTTTTTTACTTTACCTCGTTGGTTGGATTATTTATTTCAAACAGAACTGATTTGACATTTTCTGGTAGAAGTCTTTGAATCATTTCCAGGCAGTGATCTTTCGTCCGACAGTCTGGTTGTTCCTTCTGGTATGCATGTTCCGCCGCGAGTAGTGTGAAGACATTTTGCAAAACGCTTATAAATAAATAAATAAGGTAATTTATTTAACATTAGTGGTAACTATTATTGTTGGCAATCCGCATGGTTGACAACAAGTTTCTTCAGTTAATATCAGATGCTCTTTTGCAAGATCCTATGCCCGGAGATTTTAAAAATTCCTCTTATTTTTCAGCATTAGGAGGGGGGAGGGGCAGAAGGATATCTAAAGTATATAGATTTGTAATCTTTTTTTCTCGTTTCTAATTCCTTGACCACTACTCCCACGCTTACCTTAAGTTCCCGTCAGTTTGTTTTATCTTTTCCCTGGTCAAATACATAAGGTAACACAACGCAAATAAATGAAGTGACAAGAGCTCCTGCAACAGACTCTATCATCTCTGACTACTGGATATACTAGTACTATTGGAACTTCCTCAAGGGGTCTCTTTCCTCGATAAATGTATTTGACACTATAATTAAAATGCCCATAGCTTGCCTCGAGTTCCAACCAGCAAATACTTCGAAAGTACTCTGAAGCATATCCATGTGACGAATATAAATATCTTGAGTTTCGAGAAGAGCTCCATCAAACAAACCTTCGAACAGGTGATCCCAATTTATCTGAAATCAATAAATGTTAATATTTTTGCATTGATTTAAACACTTCTCTCGATCATGCGTAGTTTGGTTCCACTATTTAAAATTATATTCAAACGGCGAAAGCCTAACGAAACACGGGGGGGAAGTCTTCGGACAAAAGCTGTTCCTAAAAAGTAGGGAAGTTAGGGAAAGGATATAGAAGATACATAGCCCACTACCCCGCCTTAGTACCTAGTGGGAGAGGAGAGTACTCGGTTGGTTGGAGAGCCAAAGAGCACACAACTCCACAACTCTCAGCTACAAAGGCGAGGCAGGTGAACATGCGATCATGCAGGTATTTCTCATATGAGTACACGAAAAATTTCATAACATTACTTAGCTTTAAGGTTTAGCTTTTGGTCAATTTTATTTGTTTACTATAAGAGGAGCTTGCTCTTCACAGGCAGACCTTCGGCCTGTGGCAGATGGGCTATCCTGCTTTAGCAAATGCCTTTTGGTGTAAAGTTTTTAGAAAGTTGCTAGTAGATATTTCCTAATAATTTACTCTTGGTTTTTTTTTTTTATCACAGCAATGCTTATTTTTTAGGCCTACATAAAAGCCAGAAAAACTTTTATCGGAATTCTTTTTAAATACGGGAAAAACAATCCTCTGGATTCTTTTTTTCTCCATCAAAATTTTGTCTAATAATTTCCTTTTGATTTATTCGTTTTTAGGAGCCAATTGCTATTTCCTCTAAATAAAGATTAAATTTGAAAATGTTTTAGAAATAACTTTATAAAAATTTCGAATACACGAAAAAATAAAATAATAAAGTCTGCTGACCAAAGTCGCGTACTCTCACTTATTCTGATTTATGACTTTACGACCTTCAAAACTTTCAATAATTTCTGGACTAACTTTGAGAAGACCTTGGCAATTATATCATTCGAAAGCGAATGTAAAACAACATAAGGGTTTCAGATTTCGAAGGAATCGGCTGAATAGTTATGAGGTTATTGTCAAATAATTTCCCGGCAAACCTCGGGAGGACTTTGTCAATTATATCATTCGAAAGAGAATGTAAAACAACATAAAAATTTCCCATTTCGTTAGAATCGGCCGAATAGTTACGATGTTATTACAAAAAAGAGAAGCAAATGGACCCGACCGACATAGTGAGATATTATAATAATTTATGTTTGATTTCATTGTCATTTTCATTAATTTATATATTTCAATGATTATTAATTTAAAGATAAAATATTCAGTAATTTTCTAGAGAATGATAATTTTGCTTGGCTAAACTTTGATGTTAACCAGGTGTTACATTTTTCACTAAAATTTAATATCGCGTGACTCATGACAAATGCTCCGGCGCAAAAGAAAAAGCGTCGGCTTTCTCAGTTCTCTCAAAAAGGTCAACTTCAACGTATTGTTAACAAAAGGCGTTTTGGACGTCTTTTTCAGTAAATTCATTGTTACAAGAGAAATTTAATGATAGTTTACCCAAAGTACTAACAAGAGGAATAAGCTACTCCAGACGGCAACGATATTCTCTGGAACGAAATATCATAAATCCCTGGATACAGTATTAGTCCTTTTCTCAAGGTAAGCCAATCATTTATCATTCTCTTTGCTCATGTTAAGTTTAACTCATTAAAAGTTCTTATAATATAGAGTCGCATGCGACTCAGCGCACGCTACTAAAACAGCCATGTCTAAATTTTAATAAAGAAACTCTTAGAAAGAACTGGGATAAAAACTTAAAATATACCTACTGTAAGTCATACATGGAATAGGAGAAAAAATATCTATTATAATTCAAACCCCCTAAAGAATCCCGTTCTTAAAATATAGTGTTATGGATTATGAAATGTTCCCCAACAGGATGCGCTAATCATACTAACGAGGCAAGGACAGGGAAGGAAGAAAATGGTGAAAACAGGTTCGTAATTCGGTGAAAAGCGTTTTTAACAATCTTCAATATTTAGGTCAAACATAATAATGATAAAGACGGAACGAATGCAAATACTGTTACGTGACATCACAAATTTATCTGCCACTGGTAAAAAGAGACTGGTACTTAGACCTGATTATCTGTAATATAGGGTTACCCCCCAAAAACGGGCCCCAACTTTTAATAGGCCCATTTCTTAATTTCTGCAAGGATTGAATGAAACTTTGGTGATAACTAGTTTATTGTGCTTAAAAACATCATATCAAAACATGAGAGTCTTTGGACTTTTCTTCTTTATTCTAGAGCACGTGTTCGAGATGACCTCCATCTAGCTCTGTGCATTTCTTGAGGGGCAGCACAAAGTTGTCCATGACGTCCTTACAAACTGACCGACTAATGGCTCTGATATCCTCCCTGATGGCTTCCTTGAGTTCGGTGATGGTCCTGGGTCTCCTTGCAATACTCTGTCTTTAAGGTAGCCCCAGAGAAAGAAATCTGGGGGCTAAGGTCTGGGCTGTAAAGTGCCCACTCAAAATCAGTCCCGAGACTGATCCCACGGCCACTAAAGTTCTCTTTCAGCCAATCTCGGGACAGGTTTGAGGTACGAAAGCTTGCTCCATCTTGCTGGAACCAGAACTTACCCATAAGCGACGGGAACAGGGTCTGCAGCTCCCTCTTGAAAGTTTTGAGGACCTCAACATACCGCTCCTTGGTGACTGTCACTGTCGCGCCAGATTCCTCGAAGGAGAATGGTTCGATAACGCCTCTGGCTGAGATTGGAGTCCATACCGTGCACTTAGGGGAGTTTAGGGACTTGGTGGCTACCTCATTTGTTCTGGAGGTTGCCCAGAAGACATTTGTCTTCGAGTTTACCTTACCATCAAGATGGAAGTGAGCTTCGTCTAAGGTCCAAAGGAGGTTAAAGAAAGTTTGGGTCTCCTGAATCTTTTCCAGTATCATGACTGTCATAGCCTTTCTCTGGTCCTTGTCTGAGGCTGTAAGGGTCTGCTTAGTCTGTATTCTGTATAAGTAGGCCTTTACATCCATTAATAGCACTCTCCTGCAAGTCTCACAAGATATACCGAGGGACTGACTTCGCTTGCACACAGAGCGTTTTGGACTCTGCTGAACTGACTCTCTCACGCTCTCGACCAACTCAGCTGTACGCTTCCCGGGGCGTCCTCAATGACTAGGACGGTTGTCACTCGCTGCATTGAAGTTAACCACTGTCCATAATTTTCGAAGTGATCCACCCAGTGCTGAATTCTGCTCTTGGAGGGGACTTTTTCACATTCGAACTGATGCAATATAGTGTCCTGCAATTTCTTGAACGAACCTGTCCTTTAGTAATGTTTGACGCAGTATATTCTTTGCTGGAGCTTCCATTGAGATCTAGTTGTATTCACAGGCGTTGCTTCTGTCATGTCCTGCAAAGTAAGGGTGATTAGTTAATGAATGAAGGATATATCACAAAAAATGTGCGCAGGCCCGTTTATGGGGGGGTCATCCTGTAAATGTAGAAAGATTCTTTTTAATTTAAATTCAATAAAAATGACTTCATGTTGGCCCTTGATGAGGTGTGTATGTAGAGAGAAGCGGCGTTAAATATCCTTGTTTAGTTCAGTATCAGAAGATTAGTTTACTGCACACGAACGTGCAATCGTTTTGTTGTGTGAGTGTGTATATGTGTGTGTGAGAGGAGGGAAGGAGAGAGCTAGCGAGAGATTATGAGAGAAGGTTTGAGACAGAGGATGAGCGAGAGTGAGAATGAATGAATGGAACACAGAGAGAGAGAATGAAAAATGGAGTTCTTTGAGGCAAAGAGAATGAGAGACCTAATGAGAAAGAATAGGATAAATTTGAGAGAGAGCGAAAAAGAGTGAGAGATAATGAAAGAAAGAGAGATTGAGAGAAAGAGAAAATAGGAAGAGAGACAGAATGAAAGAGCGAGAAATAGAGTTACAAGGAAAAGAGGTACATCAAAGGCCTTACGGCCCATGCCGAGGAGGCATTCCTTAGAAAATCAAACTTAACTATCCTACGCTAATCTCAATTCACCTATCACTACTGGCACGCACTACAAAAATGCTATCACCGCAACATTATGTTCTAAAGTATATGTTGTCGAGTCGACTCTTGAACTGTTCGACACTGCTACTGTTGACAACTACCGTTGGCCGTCAATTCCAAACGATCGATGTCTTTTCGATAGTGAGGAGAATAGAAGTGAACCGCGTACTCCAGGTTAGGCCGCACCAGTGAGTTTTGCAGGGGCAGAACAACCTCCTTGTTCCTAAAGCTGAATTGCCCCCCGATGTAACCCATCAGGCGATGAGCCCTCTTCTCTACCTGTAAGCACTGCTTCGACAATTTGAGATCGTTGCTAATCAGCACAACTAAGTCCTTCTCGACATCAGTTGACTCAAGACGCATGCCTTGAAACTCGTATTCTGACCGGGGATTCGCATACTCGATGTGAATCACCTTGCACTTATCCAAGTTGAAAGGCATATGCCACTTGTCAGACCACTTGGCGATCATATGTAGGTCCATCCTCAACCCCTCGATGTTTTCGGGGATCGCTACCTTCACTCCATGTTTTGTGTCGTTGGCAAATTTCGCGAGGCGGCTCACAGTCCTTCATCTATGTCGGTGGTGTAAATGATGAATAACAGAGGACCTAACACGGAGGCCTGAGGGACTCTGCTCGTTAGTGACAACCACCGAGAGGCGTGGCTACCAATGGTAACCCTCTGTCGCATGTCTAACAACCAACTTTCTAACCAGTCTACAACTTTTCCTCTAATTCCCAAGACACGTACTTTCGCTATCAGTCGACGGTGGGCGACTTTATCGAAAGCCTTTTGAAAATCCAAGTAAAATATGTCCACCGAGTCTCCAGTTGATGCTCAAAGCCTTTTGGTTGTCCACGGTACCTCCGGAGCGTCTCGGAATGATGCCAACGACGACTGTTCTGGTTGACTTCTCCTTCACCGAGGTTACTAAGGATTTCACATCCTCAATTATGCGCTCAGTCAAGCCTGCAATACCTCCCCGTAGGAACGGGTCGTTTCCGCTGGCTAGTGCGACTACCAGTGTATCATACCGTCTAAGTCGTAACTTGTTCACTTCCTGCCTAACATATCGGGTCCGCTTCCCTCGGAGGCTACGTACTCGCCACATTTCCTTGGGCACCCCGTTTGATCTACTCATCAAGTGCCTTACTTCAGAGTCCCCGACAACGATTGTTGCCTCTCGGCCAGTTTCAAGAGCTGCAAATCTATTGGAGGTTGACACCGGCGTCGGCCTCGAAGGTTCCCCTAGGTCTCTTTGCTCTCCTTCGGACAGGGGTGAACCCATCGTGGCACACCCCTTGGGCACCAGCGACGCTGGATCCCTCAACACTCGGGAGAGGTGTATTTTTATTCCGGTTATTCTTCTTTTTCTTCCTTTTCTTCTTTCTCTTCTTCCTCTTCTTCACCTATTCTCTACTCTCTCTACTCTGCTAGTGCGGCACTGCCGATGCAATATTCGCCTCCCGAGTAAGAGGCCCGTCAGTGGGAGGTTCATACAGGGTTTGAGCTGACTGGGTCTCTAATCTTGAAGCCAACTCTGCGATCCTGTCCTCGAGACGGCGAATGTGGCGCGTGTGCCAGACTGTAATTTCCTCTCGAGTTCCATAGATTTCTTCTCGGATGTTCTATAGAGATCTTTCAGTTCCTTGCAATAAGACACTGCATATTAAAATGGAAAGAGGAACTTATGAGAGACAATGAAGGAGAGAAATAGAGAGATAGAAATAGAGAGAAAGAAAGAATGAGAGAGCGAATGAAAGAAAAATGGAATGAGATAGAGAGATATAATGAAAGAGTTAGAGTGAGAGAAACAATTAGAGAAAATAATTTAAGAAATGAGAAAGACAGAATGAGAGAGAAAGATGTGATGATAGAGAAAAGTATAGTGAAAGATAGGGAAAATGAGAGTGAGAGAATGATGGAAATGAAGAGAACGAGGGAGAGATAAAGAAAGAGAGAGCTCATTCTAGCAAAGTGGATACGCCGTTGGCATCCCAACGTCACGGTACCGGGTTCAATCCCGGCATTAGCTGACACAAAGGTAAGCGCACGGAGACATCTGGCTACAGATTGGTGGACGCGCTGTGCTCAGGCCTCGATTGGGGTGGGTAGATCTTACACCTCTCACCTCACACATAGCCAATTACAACACTGATTTCTTTCCTCTCCCGCCTTCACAGCACAACACACACACACACTTTGTGTTCCAAGGAATCCTGCCGATGGGTTTCTATATCCACGTACCTCTGACGCGGAACAGATCCCTCTCCCCCGAGGTCCACCTGAACGCTGTTTGGTGTCAAAACATAATACTTCCTGGTACCTCTCCCCAAAAGAGGACCGGACCCTGGAGCCCTCGGGCCGATCAGCGATTGTCATACTGACCTTATATAAACATTTCATTATCCGGTCAGGGATCCCCCCAGTATCATGGCGGATTGGCGCTGACTGACTATCTAAACTAAATAAAGAGAGATTGAGATAGAGAGAATTAAGGTGTGTGAGTGAGAGAGAGAGAGAGAGAATAACATCCATTGCCTGCAACTTGGCTTGATGAGTCTCCCTCTAATAGTGAGAAGGGTTAGAGAGGGGGCTAAGCCCTTTAGGCGTGGCTTTAGCTGCAGACGAGTATTGCTTCGGCTTCTTTCTATTAGTTGTTCATACAATGAATTCCTCCTCTTTTTGCACAACTTATTATTGTTTTATTGATAAAAGAATTGTAACTGCTTTAACTTACCAGTGCATATTCACCTAGACCAAATGTGAAGGAAGGGAACATATGAAGTTTGAGATGACCAAATAACAAATATACAAGAATAAAAATTAATGATAAAGACGGAAATAGCAAAGCTCGTCAAATCGAAATACGAGGGCTTTTTGGACCTAATATACACCCTCCTAAAAAAATCGTACAAAGAGCACTTATATTCTATGGTATGAACATCAACCTCAAAAGTGTGATTCGCTCGTTTTTGTTTTTTTTAATAACTGTTCTTTAATTCTTTAGACTTGATATCCTGAATCAAGTATCTAACTAAGGATTACAAGATTTATTGCAATATTCTCTTTCAACCTAGAAATTTTCAGCTACTTTTTACTATTTAATTCTTTAAGCAATCTCCCCATTCTTCCTTCCCTGAACAAGCGTTGGATTACGTCAGTTTCCTGTTGCTTTCCAGTAATTAAATCAAAATACTACTACCCCCCCCGTTAACCACTAAACAAATCTAATTGTCAACAAGGTTGACAAAATATTAATATTTTATTATTTAGTTCATTAGTCACACTCGTATTACTTATGAGATTCAACGAACGTAAAATCTCGGGGAAAATTCCTAGAATACTTCGATTCTCTCGGGAGGAAATGGCTCGTTGCTAAGGCGACCGCGGTGACGTCAAAGAGAGCTTAACAACAAACTCAATATCTCGGGAAATTTTATAAAGTAGTACATAAATCTTTTAATGAACCACTATATATTGCATATTTAGCTCAGTCGGTCGATTCGTGAGTATATGGGATAAAATTTATTAAGTAGTTAACAAAACTAAGCTCACCGGCCAAAAGATTAGTCACCTAGGGAGAAAAAACATAATTTAAGATCTGAAGCGTAGCTTAGTTTACGTCGAAACGTTAGTTAGGCTTTATTTGTGTTGCGGATGGCGTGAAGATCTGTAAATAGCAAATCAGTTCTACTTAAATTGGCCCGGAAAAGCGAAGCTATGGAATGTCAAAAAGGTGTGATTGCATTTGACCGCGCCAAAGGTCATCATGTGAAGGAGGTGGCGGAATTTGGCAGTGTTTCAATGAGTACGGTCATCAGGATTTACAAGCAATGGCAGAACTACCAAAATGCGAAAAACTCTCGCCAGAATTGCGGACGGAAGAAGGTGTTAACAGACAGGTACCCTCATGAATCTCCAGGCTTGTAATTGCAAATCGATTTGCTTCCAGGCAGGAATTGCTATAAAACGTCAAATCTGGTCCTTTACAACCCATTTCAGAAATAACATTACACAGGGAATTCCATGGCATGAACATATGGAGCAAAGGGGCGTGCAAGAGGCCCTTACTATGGTTACAAGTGACTAATATTTTGTCCGGTGAGCTTATGATCCTTTCCATTTTAAGTAATAAAATACTTAGACTATAGTTTTAAAATATTAAGTTACTTTGGCCTTTAATGCTTCTCATCTTAGCCAGCTTAGGACACTTAAAAACATTTAGATGTACGTATTATTTTTTAATTCAAATTTTAAAGATTTGAATTATTATTTTAAAAACGGGGAAAATCGAACTTTTAATTTTCGGAGTTGGGCAATAAATTCAATACTCAAAATGAATGAAAGTTGGTTGCACTTTTAAGTCTCTCTTACCAGGTCCGTTAACTCTCTCAAGTCCTGTAGTGTTATTTTGCGTTCGTGCGAAGGTTGTGTAGTACAGCCCGATAGCGTCATCTGTTTGGCCAAAAAGATAAATTAAAAGTAGTTAATTCAGACCCGATAATCAGGTTTCGAAAAGCATCTAAAAGCAATAAAATTTCAATAAAGTTTGATCCAGCCTGTTCCTGGACTATTCCGTTGGTTTTCTACTTTACTCTTTTATGGAGCGACGGTGTGTAGGTTTATCATCGCCTTTTAATTGCAACCTTTTGGGTCATCATCTCAGCCATATGAACTCCCCTCACCCTAATCCCATCAAGGGAGCTTACGATTGTTGCTGAACGGAGGCATATTTGGAGTGGAGGGTAGCCCGCTCTCTCTTCACCACCAATTAGTATGGTTTCTTATTTCCTCGGATAGGCACCTTCAATATATTTTCACTTTCCCTAATTCCTTCAGTTTCTTCACAAACCTATTCAAAAAAAATCTCGCTGAGATGCCCCTCCCCCCTACTCTTTTGAATAAAAAAAAAAAATACTTGCCTCATCCAGAAAATAAATCACATTTCTAAATATGGTTTCTTGTTCACTCGAAGTAAAGGTGTCGTCAAACAGGTGAAATCTCTTAGCCGCTTCTCGTATTGTCTTTAATCTGGTATTATGTCCTGTCGCCGCCTGAAAATGACGATTCGTTTACCGTACTCTTTTCTTCACACACAAAACACATCGCTCTTCACGCTAAAAACCCATCACGCTTCACAAACAAACACACCGCTCTTCTGTCCCAGAACCTGCTGATGGGATTTTTATAAGAGCACTGCCTGACGCAGAAAAGGCGGCCGTCGCTATGCCACGGAAGAATCCTTGGTCACAGGGTGGTGGTATAAACTGCACTACCACTCTGCCTGCACCTTCTCCTCTAACGAGGACTGCAACCTGATGCCATCGCGCTTACCAGCAAGCGTCATTCTGATATTTAAATGAATTTCATTATCTGGTTGGGTCGGGGAGACTCATCCACGTTTGAAAAGGGACGCAATTACCCAACTATCCTTAGTTTCGCCCTTATCGAACGAGTAACCTCGAAGCATAAACCAATTGGACCCTTTCAACAAATACTAGATCTAAATATTCAAGGATTTCACAATAAACGAGACAAAGCTGCGGGAAACGACAAAGATCACCTTCATGGACAGAAAAGACGAGAAATGTTACACATTCGAATGGCAGCAGAATTTTTGTTCCCTCGATGATTTATTTTGAACGTGTAAAGATAAGCATTCTCACTGATGTCTAGTAAAGATGAACAATCTTAGATATGACTAGTAAAGGTAAGTTATCTTAGTGAGAACAACTAAACATAAGCCATCATTGATACGACTTGTTGAGATAATCCATTTCTATGAGGACTAGTAAAGATAAGCCATTAGATATCATTTGTCAAGATAAGTCATGTCAGTAAGGGATAGTAAAAATGAACCATCGATAAACTGACCGAGTAAAGATTTACGTAGGAATTAGGAAAAGAAAACCTAACTTAACTCTCCTTTGTGTGGAATTTGTTTTCTTTTTCCCTCATTTACTCGTAAATCTTTATTCGGTCAGTTTATCAATGGCTCATCTTTGCTGGGACATCTTAGAAATAGTTTCTTTACTATAGCATATGTATTAACGTAGTGTACACGTTAATATATAAATGAAAATAAAATCCTAGATGACAACGACTTTTAATGGGGTCTAAGACGTTTCAGCGTGGCCGTTTCGGCGCGAGCGTTTCGGCGCACACCCTATTCGGCGCACACCCTATTCGGCGCACACCCTATTCGGCGCACACCCTATTCGGCGCACACCCTGTTCGCCGCACACCTTGTTAAAACTTTTGAAGTCAACTAGATCAACTTTTTAAAAAAATCTTGAAAAGAAAGGTTAATATTAGAAATCTCTACTAAAGAATTAGAAATTATGTGATCGACGGCCTTCGTTCGTATTCAACTTACTAAAAACCAGTAAATTGATTTCTGCAAAATTTGGTGGACTACTAAAGCCTGAGCCTAGAAATAAACCATTTGATTTGGGCCAAGATCCTGTTTTGTTAACCAAAAATTATATCTTTGAAGCTGCAAGTGTTAATGTTGAGTTTATAAATACCTAGAGATTATGTAGTGACCACAGGTTTTAATTTGTTTGTTTAAAAAAAAATGCACGAAAACTAATTAATGATTTTTACTAAATCTGGTTAAACACTAGTCTTAGCTTATAAGAAAGCGACTAGTTTTTTACCAAGATCCAGTTTTATCCAGTTATGAAATATTTCCCTTAATATTTTTTTAATTAAAAAATATATTTTTGAAGCTGCAAACGTTAATGTGGAGTTTCTAAATGTTTAAAAAAGTTTTTTTTCTTGCCAAGGTAACTTTGTGGAAATTATGTAATCACCAACATGTTTTAATTTGTTTGTTTACAAAATTTCACGAAAACTAATTACCCGATTTCTACCAAATTTGGTGGAGCACTAAAGCCTTCGCCTAGAAGAAAACGATTAGTTTTTCACCAAGATCTGGTTAGTCTATCCGGTTATATACGATTAACTATTTCCAAATATGGGGAATGAACTTTCTTGGCGGAAATTTGCTCTATATTAGTGGTATCTTTTTGCTAACCTGAATTCTTCGGGAATGTCTGAAAAGGGGTTTAAAATTACTATTTCCTTTTACCTTGAAGAATTAGTAATCTCTTAGCACTGTGGGCACAAAAATTAATACGAAAGCTATATATCATTTAAGAGTGAAAGGATAAATGAAACTTTTGTGGACATTATTTTGGCTTTAGGATAATGGTTGACAGCTGAATATTTATAGGGAGATTTGAGAAGATCCCGCCAATGGTAATTTTCCAATATGGTGTGTAGGGAAATCGTCCCTTCACCCCATCCCCTCCCGTTCACTCTTGGGGCAGTCACAAGGCGGTTACCGCAAAGACATCCGTCGAAGACATCGGCGGGTTCAGTGCTTAACCGCAGTGTGGCACAACTCGGTGCCATGAAAGACCCTAATGGTCAAAATGTAAGATCTCCCCCAGGAGAGTGAGATCCAGTTTCATGTCGAATAAGAAATTGGAGACGGGTTTCTCCCAATCTCGAAGGCTAACGAGGAGCCGATGTTTGACTTCGTGTGAAAAACCGTTGGCCAAATGAACTCTTCTGGGGCCGTCCTCAAGCCCCTCTCCCCCTTACCACTCCCCCAGTGGGGTGACGAGGTATAAATGAGGAACTCTGAGGAAAATCGAGGTAGTATACGTCAGTCTCTAGGTGACGAAGTCTTCGGATCAAACCGAACTACCGAGACTGGAGAGGTAGAGTACTTGGCTCACCAGACCAAGAAGTACCCTGCAAGAGAGGCAGGGCTACCTACCTTAAGGGGCTAAGAAGAAGCTCATCCTCGAGCTAAGTCCCTGGTTATCAAACCAAACGATAAGTTAACTTTGGTAAGTTCAACTTACTCTCGCCAGAGAGACTCCTCATATCCTGGTGCACCTTAAACACCAGGGGTATTCCTCGTCCTTGAGGAATTTAGAAAAGAAGAAAGAAAAGGCTTCCCCTCGAGCCCGTTATTCGGTGGCCACACCGAACTCCTAAGTTAACTTGGTAAGGAACCAAGTTCAAATTATTCTCGCCAGAGAAATCCCCCTCCGTTATCCTCGCCCTTGAAGAAGACCCTCCCCGAGTTCAGTCCTCGTCCATAAGGAAATTAGTAACGAAGGAGAAAAGCTCCTCCTCGAGCCCGTTACTCGGTGGTCACACCGCACTCCAAGTAAGCTTGATTTAAGAACCAAGTTCGACTCACTCTCGCCAGAGACACCACGACTGCCTAGGTGTTGCATAAAGCACCGTATTGGTTCTCGTTCTTGAAGAACCCCTCCCCCCCTGGAAGAACGTGTGGACCCCCCAGCTGCCACCCTCGCCAAAACAACCGTGTGATCTCGCTCATCTACATCTGGCCGGCGGCACGCGTCGAGAGTAAATAACATTTCTGAGGCCTTTAAACTCCACATGAGTCCGTAAGCCTAATTCTTATATCATTGTTGTGAGTAGAGAAAACGTTAACCAATTTAATTAATTCTTGTTTAGGATAATATTCAGAGTATTGCTGGAATAATATATAAATGTTATGTATTCGTTTGATAAAGGTAAAATATAAGTTTATTTTGGGATTAATGTTCGTTTCTCTTATATATCCTTACTTGTTTCAGAACGCCTCTGTTCTTTAAGATATTCAGATATCAATATATATTAGACACTCTTAGCACTCTTAGAATAGAACAAAAAGGGGGGGAATTCTACGACATGGTGCTTTAAACTCTTGGAATACCATGTTCTTAACAAAGATTTTAAATAAATTTAAAAAAATAATTATAAATAGGGGTATAAACTTTAAATAACAACCCCAAAAGCCTTGTAAAATGTCAATAGAGCAGTTACTTTGTCTTTTGGATAATGGTCAACCTGTTATAAATATTTATTAGATATATATGTAGATTTTTTAAAACTGAATAAATTAAGTTGCCGATGGACTGCCAGGCCACCAGGCGCGAGGGGTGGTCCCAAATGGCGGCACCTAGCTCTGCCAGGCCTGTAAGCACCTCTTGCAGTGCGGGCAACTGCGAGAGGTGATGAGCTATTGCGTCCCGTATAAAAAAGAGGGTCACCATGCTCATTTATGCAAACGAAAAAAAAAACAAATCTCTCCCCATTCTCCCTTGTACATCGACAGAGCCGCCCTCGGGCAGCTCCACCGAAAAAATGGAGGTCCCCCCCCTGTGCTTGCGCATGGGACCCTCCATGTTTCTTTAACCGGAGAGGAGGCTTACTCCTCTCCTACGCCTACGGGTGAAGGGGACTCCCCCTCACCCCCTTCTCTGGAGCTACTTTCGGGCACCTCCCTATTTCCAGCGGCAGTCCCCCCTTTTCTTTCTAAGGGGACTGCCAAGAAAGCCAGCAGGCAGCCCATTGCCGACAGCCCCTTGTGTAAGCGGCTCGGTAGGGCAAACCCCCTTAGGGATGAGAGGGGAGCAGGGCCCCTTCGGTCACTTCCCTCAGAAGACCTGCTGGCAAGAATGCTTAACTTTGTCGGGGTCAAGGTCTGTGCCTCCCCACACCAGATGACTAATGACAATACTGCCAACGGGAACTGCGATGTCTTTGGGGGGGGGGCAACTGGAAGCCCCCCTGAGGTAGACATGGTCCTTGAGGCAACCCAGCCTCAGACGGTAGGGCCTTCAATGGGGAAGAATCCGGGCCCGGCGCCAAGCACCGAACCCGAATCCGCCCCTATGCAAGGTCCTCCGCAAACGGCTAGGGTTTCTGAGGTAGTACAAGGAGGGAAGGGATCTCCTCCGACCATTGCCCCTACGACTACAAGGAACTTCTCCATTTCGGAAAAAGGACCTGACTGAGGCCGGTCCATCTGGCCTGGGGGCTTCTGCCGGCGGAGGGGAAAAGCGGGTTCATTCCCCGCCCTCCTCTCCAAAAAAGAAAAGGACGAAAAAGACCAAAAAGAAAAAGAAGACTCGGTGCTCCTCTCCATCCGCGGGGGCTGCGGGGACGGATGTGTCTGCTGCCACTTTGGCAAGCGACCAAGCCATAATCGGCACATCCGGCCCCTCTGCCCCCCCCTTGGTGCAGAGGCCCTGACTATAACAAAGACGAAAAGCGCACAGGGCGGAGCCTCGATGACATCGGGGCCGCTGATTCAGAGGTTACCTGGCGTTTTCGAGCCCACTGGCTCCAAACGCTTCCTCGTTATTCGATCCACTGATGGCACCATGTTGCCCAAGGGCAACATAATCCATTAGAGGAGAGGATTAGCTAGTGAAATTGGTAGAGAGCCGAAGGTGACCCGTTTCTCGGACGGGAGCCTTCTGGTGAATGCGGCGAATCCCGCCGAGGCGGCCAAGATAAGTGCTCTTCGGACACTTCATGGCACCCCGGTGAGTGTGACGCCGCACTCTACCATGAGCTTTGTCAAAGGAGTAGTTTATGCGAGGGAACTCGTTGACTACTCCATTGAGGACATCACCTTAGAGCTGGCCAACCATGGGGCGGTCAAGGTCGAGTGCGTGCACCATGACTGGTGGACTGATAGACTTTTGGGGGGAGGCCGGCCTTCTCCCTTGTATTTAACTCGTTTTTTTTGTTGTTGTTGTTTGTTTTTTCTTTTTTTGTAGTTCGCAGGCTCCTGCGCCGGGGGGAGGGGTACCTCGCCCCGACGCCGGAGCTTGCTCCCTGATTGTAATCCCTTTTTATTGTTGTTTCTGTTAAAAAAATTATTTTCAAATAGTCTAGAACTGGGCTGTTTGTTTGCGGCGACTTATGCCCAAGTGGGCAGTCACCAGATAGCCCCTTAAAAAAAATGGTTGAACAGAAGACCGACGGGGGCATTTTAGAGGGATGAAACGCGATTGAAGACTCATGAATGTGGTTTTGAAACTATTCCACGAGTCTTCAACAGCATCGCACACTTCTAGCCTCGCGTCAGTCAGTCCAGCACGAAGGCTTGCAAAGTCTGCTCTTCTCAAGTCAAGGTTCCTTGATTGACTGGCAACAGACCTTACCTTCGGGATCTTGATGCTAAATCTAACTAGCTGGTGATCACTGCCACCGAGCTCTTCGCTTAAGGAGAGATCCTCAACGATATCATCCTCAGAGGTGAAGACCAAGTCGAGGATATTGTCTCCTCTCGTCGATTTTCTGACCTATTGAGTGAGGAACTCGTTGTTGGCAAACTCCAAGAGTAGCGCGCTCTCGCCACAGGCTGCTCTGGTTTCCCAGTCAACTTGGCTGTTGAAATCGCCCATAACGATGCACACTCTGCCTTGAAACATCTCACCCAGCAGCTGGTACAGTTCCTTGTCCTTCTCAAAGGGTTGGGAAGGGGGTCTGCAAAGCAGCTGGGTCCTGTATCTGACAGGACCGATCTCTAGGTCAACGCCTAGGAGCTTGTGGTTGGATATAACATTGGTGTTCGTAGATTCAGTTGTAGCCAGGAACCGTGAACTTGCCTTCAAAGTCTCGGTTTGAGGTTTTTATCCACGATTCTGTTATGGCTACCATTTCGGGTTCTTCCGTCGCTACGAGGCCACGGAGCTCAGGAAACTTGTTCCTGATTGAGCTCACATTGAACAGAAGAACTTTTAGGGAGTCCCCTAATGTAGGACCTCCTATACTCTTCCGTTTCCCTGCTTCTTGGTTGTTGCGGTGGCACCATTTTTGACAACCTCCGAGAAGGTTGTTTGGGGAGTGACTCGGGCGTACTGGCGTACGTCCGCCTTCCCAATGGGCCGGACACTCCTTTGGGTGCGCTCTACGACATCCTGGATGAGGTTAGCTAGGAATGCCTTTCCCTTAAAGGAGAGGTGTACCCCGTCCCTTTGGTAGAGGTCTTTTCTACCATAGAATACGGCGTACGGGTCGACAAAAAAGACACCCTTCGCCGTACAGAGGTCTGCAAGGCGCCTGTTTAGCGACATGTTCCTCAAGTGGGCAGTCCGGCTTGGAACTCCACCTTGATAGCATCCCCACCACGACGCATCTGCGGGTTTTCAATCCACAGTCGTCAACAGCGCCCATAACTGTCTTCATAATCTCGCCTGTAGGGCCTACCCTACCTCCTGAGGTAGAGGTCGTTGCCACTTACCATAAGGGCAACGACTGAAGTCTCTGAAATCTGAGACTTCTCGGCCTCAGCTCTTACCTGCTTATTCCCACAGCCTGGGAGGCAGCTCACCTTAACGCTTGTGCGAAGGCGGGCCGCTAGCAGGGGCTTCAGACCCCGTGCTTGAGAATCACCAATAAGGGTGACTCTTGCACATTTGTCTACAGACGACTTAGTCTTTCCTTTCGGAGGCGACTTGCCGCTTTCCTCTTGTATCTCTAAATTTTTCTTCTTCTTCTTCCTCTTCTTCTTCTTCTTGTCTTCCTTTGTTATCTCTTCTTCTGTTTCCCGTTTCTCTTCTTCTGCTTCTACTTTCTCGTCCTCTGTTTCCACTTTATTTTCTTCTCTTTCTACTTTCTCTTCTTCTATTTCTACTTTCTCTTCTTTCCTCTTTCTTTTCTTCTTTTTGGCTCGTTGAGGAAGCCCTTCAGCAAAAGAAATCGGCTGTTGGACGTCGGGAGCCTTCTCGCCTGTCATCTGCATCTCTCTGTTTTTAAGAGTTAAACTTCCCTTTTAAGGAGGGAGTTCTCCTCTCTCAGTTGAGCGATGCTCTCGCCCAGGCGCTTCTCGATTTCGCAGAAGTCCAGACACTGACGGCATCTGTGAGCTCCTTGCAACTCCTGCCCCCAAAGTCTTCACTCCATCTGTAGACTTTGCATATTTTGCAGGTTAGCTTTCGAAACGGAGGACCATTCTTCTTCGCCATCTTACAAAACTCTCGGACCATACGCATTGAAAAAGGGTTTTTTGGTTGTGATTTTCTCTCGCACTAATCACATCCGCCTATTTTCAGGAGGTTTTTGGTCGTTCGGCGAACAGAAACCCTTTGACCAAGCACACCAACCCTAAGGTCTCCCCTGGGCCGGACGTCCCCAATCGTGCCGCAGCTCCCAACTGAGCAGCACGAGAGCCCCAGTAAACTGGTTCTCTGATTTTTCGACAGGGGGGCTTGAGGTGTAACTGTCTTCCTACTAAGACCTACTAATCAACTTAAAATGGCCAGACTTAAGGCAAATAGTAAAGCTAAGTGCCCACGACTTCATCCTAGATCTTTATTTGATCTGGCAACCAGCAAGGCACAAAAACTCTCTCACCAAAGAGCAGTTGAGCCTTTATTCACCAAGTAGCGGTCACAGGGAGCTGGTCAGGCAATTACACGTTAGGAGAAAGCTTCTAAGGGGTACCTAGCATTTCTCCATTAATCGTACCCCAAACGCCTGAGATCCCTTCAATCTCAGTCTCTTGTAACCTATGAGTGCTCCAAGGCGTTATTTAAAGAGGTTCCAAAGCCTCTTTTCTCACGCGGCATAAGGGAGCTGGTGAGGCCCTTATTAATAAACAACTTATGTGTAATAGAGATGAAGGTTTGTTTTTTGTTATTGGGTTTTTGTTTTGATTTTTTGACAGTTGAAGAGAGTTGGTGAAACTTAGTACTAACAGAATCGAAGAGGTTGGTAAGGGGAAGGGGGGGGGGGGGAGTGTGTATGTGTGTTTCCGTTAATATCCTCTTTAATCGTCCATTTGATTTAAACCCGTCATTCCTTTTCAAGCCCCGTATCTCTGATTCCGAGAACCTTTCTTCTTACTCGACACTGACGACTTGAGTGGTCCGAGGGACTGGTCGGTTCCGCGCAGCTCATCAGAATGCGCTCCTCGTCGACGATTTGGTCACGGTCGACGCAGCTCGGGAAGAAAACATTGAGCGAATACGGAATGATCACCGGCACAAAGGTGTGGCCGCTGGAATCGTCTCCTTTGAGGTCAACAGTCACGTCGAACAGAACAGCGCTATAAAGGAGAAGGCAACTGCCGCCATTAACGTCGATCATAGTTCATATTTCTGTTAATATTAAATTGTTTAATTCTTCTGTAAATAAATAAATATAATTCAATTGACGTGAAATTCGTATGACTCAAATTTCAATCATTCTATTTGTTCTAGTTACACATGAGTATGAGTAATCCCTTGCGTCAATGTGTGTTTTATAAATTCAACTATGCTAAATTTGAGTATTGATTTTCGCCTTGAATCTTCTTCAACATCTATTAATTCTTGTATTCCTTTCATGTTTTACCCTCTTATTCCCCCCTTTAGTAACGCACCGGAGCAGAGGACGATCACACGACGCAGAGCAAAAAATACGCCTACAAAAGATCAGCAAATCCCAGATTGAGGTCGAGGAATGTGATAGGGTTTGGGAGGGGGGAGGAGGGCTGACTCTTGTTATAGGGAATTAATCAGACACCAGAGAGATCCTGAGCATTTGCCAGGACACTTTCACTCCATCGATTATACCTGACTTAGGGATTAATCTTCGATTCATACTGGTATCAAGAACATTTAGGAATGGTTCTATTTAATCTGTCGTGAGAATACAGGGACAGATTTTAACCCTTTTATTATCATTTGGACCGGCTATGTGAGGTTTCAACCGTTTAGGCGTATACTTACATGTTTGATTTTAGAAGATCACTAATTATTAAAGTAAAATCCGAGTTTTCTCGTGTTATTTTGAGACGCCTTGAAAAGAGGCTTGCGAGATTGGCGCCGTCTCGCGATGGCGTCGAAATACAAGTTTCATAAAAGTTTTTCAAGGAAGATTCATGGAGTCCAACCATTTTGTCTGCAATGGGACGATTTTTTTTTAATATGTGTGATTTAGGGTAAGTCAGATAGAAAATAGAGTAATAAATGATAACAGGGCTCAATTTTATATTTAGGTTTCGCATTTACAAACATTAAACAGAAACAGGAAAAAAAATTACAAATCTACACCGAGAAAGGAAGTCTATCCTAATTCTCTCTATCTCTACTGCAGTCTTCTCGAAGCTTCAGGTTTCTCAGTATCCCTGAGCCTTCTAGCTAATGGTTTGCTGCTGCTCCTATCTCTTCTCCAAAGCCTGTTGTCTAACTCCATTTTTTAAATTCTCATTCTCATAGTAAGCAGCCCCGTAAGGGGCGCGGCGATTTGCCATCCTGGCCACCGTGCTGACGGGACTCAGCACCCCGTCCAACCCCAGCTTAGCTTCTTCTACTACCTTAAAAACACTTGTGTTTCCTCGCTTTTCATACAACCTCTCCTACAACTTTCTCTGGTCACCCTCTAATTTCACAGGGTAGATGCTGACCTTCTTCTCGGTCAACCATCCTTAATCGGGGCTGAGGGGGGAAGGGACAACGTTCCTTAACCCTTGAGCTCCGGTTCGGGATAAGGTTTTTTTAACAACCTACTTCATCCCTACCCATACCTTCCTCACATCCCTTTTCCTTCTCACTTTACCATCTATCCTTGATTTTACGCTGTGCCCAAGGTGGAGCCGCCATGTTGAAGGGCTGCCAGGTCACCAGGCGGGAGGAAGGGCCTTAAATGGCGGCACTTGGCTCTGCCAGGTTAGTAAGCACCCCTTGCAGAGAGGGCTACTGCGAGGGGTGATGTGCTATTGCATCGCGTAATAAGAAAGGGGGTCACCATGCCCAATGATGTGTAAAAAAAAAAAAAAAACCACTTTAATTCTCCCTGTACCATCGACGGAGCCACCCTCGGGCAGCTCCACCGAAAAAGATGGAGGTCCCCCCCAACTGTGCTTGAGCAGGGTACCCTCCATATTTCTCTAACTAGAGAGGAGGCTTAGTCCTCTCATACGACTACGGGTGTAGAGGACTCCCCCTCACCCCCTTCTCTGGAGGTACTTTCGGGCACCTCCGTTTCCAGCGGCAGTCCCTCTTCTTCTTTCCAAGTGGACTGCCAAGAAAGACAGCAGGCAGCTCATTGCCGACTGCCATCCCCATTGAAGCGGACGGTAGGGCAAACCCCCTTAGGGGGAGAGGGAAGCCAGGCCCCTTCGATCGCTTTCCTCAAAAGACTTGCTGGCAAGAATATAAAACCTTGCCGAGGTCAAGGCCTGTGCCTACCCACACAAGCTGACTAGTGACGAAACTGCCAACGGGACCTGCGATGTCTTGGGGGGGAGGGGGAGCAGCTAGAGGCACCCCTGAGGTAGACATGGTCCTTGAGGCAACCCAGCCTCAGACGGTAGGGAACTCGTTGACTACTACATAGAGAACATAACCTTAGAGATGGCTGACCATGGGACGGTCAAGGTCGAACGTGTGATGAGAAAACAGGGAGAGGCCTCGAGACCCACCCCTACACTTTTCGTCTCGTTCGAGTGTGACAAGCTCCCTGAGTCGGTGCGTGCCGGTTGGTACCGCTAGTGCGTGAAGGCATTCGTGCCACTGCCGCGGCGGTGCTATTACTGTCACCGCTTCGGCCATACAAATCGTTCTTGTAAACGTGCAAAGTCTGAGTAAATTGCTCCAAGGCCGCACACGATAACTCTAAATCGTGTGTGGCAGAGTGTGTCAATTGCGGAGAGCCGCGCCCCGCTTCTTCGAAGCAATGTGGTGCATATCTCCTCGAGAAGGAAATCCTGGTCGATCAGGCCCAGGATCGACTCTCATTCCGCGAGGCTAAGGACTTGGTCCTAAGCGCCTGGCTCTGCCTGGACGTCATATGCCTCAATAGTTAGAAAGGCACCCTCTGCTCCTGGCCTATCCAGGCCAACGAGCACGGTTGTTTCCGCGCCCATTCGGAGCCCTTCTGCGGGCTCTACTGAACCCGCGCACTTCCCTGGTAAAGCTGGCGGCACAAAGGGTTGATACACAGCCTCGGCTAAAACAAGGGCTCCCCATTCTTCCCCCAGCATGACCGTTTCCCGTAAGGCGAAACGGCCATGCGCCTCCACCGAGTCGTTAGACTCACAGGTGGGAACACCCCTGAAGTTGGTCAACAGGCCATCTTCCGGGGTTTCTAAAGCTGTCCCCCGAAAAGAGTATCGGCTCCTTCGCCCACGCCTAGTGGTAGGCTGAGTGGCTCGGAGACGGTGGTTCCTCGAAAAGAATGCCCCCCGCCTCCGAAGCCGCAACGCCCGCCTAAGCTTTCGAGGCGGAGGGAGGAAAAGACCCGCATGGCGAGCCCAACCTCCCTCAATAAGTCGTCGAAGGCGACAGCGCCCAAGGTTTTGCCTTCGAGAAGCGTACGGCCATTCCCGTGAGGGTCTTCTGTTCGAAGGAGGCCCCCGCGTCTCCGCCGAGCTAGGCCTGGAGGGCATATATCTTCAAGGAAATTGCCGTGGACTCCGGGCCAATTGGGAGGAGCTGCGGAAGCTCGTCTCGTCCCGTTCCCCGTTAGCTATTTTTCTGCAGGAGACCATGCTAGGCGCGTGCCCCCTGCTCACCCTCCTGAGGTATAAGGGTATTGCGACCCAACTACCCTCTGGATGGCCGGGCTGGGGGATGCGCGGTTTACACCCGGCATGACGTCTCAGTTCTTCCTTTCACTTTAGATATCTCCTTTCAGGCAGTGGCTGTGCAGCTTCACCTGGATAGGAGGTATACTATCATTTCTGCGTACATTCCACCGTCAGCTGACTTCGACGCGGGGGACTTCCGCCGCGTCGTGGCACGGTTACCGAGGCCCTTTCTCTTGCTTGGAGATCTGAACGACAGGCATCCTCTCTGGGGAGATTACTCAATAAATCCCAGGCGACAAGTCCTTGCTGATCTGATCGAAGAGCTTGAGATGGGTGTCCCAAACGTGCATGAGTTTACGCATCACTGTCCGAGAAGCGCTTCATTTTCTTGTTTTGACCTATCTTTGTGCTCTTCGGATGCATAGCCTGATTTTGATTGGGGGTGGTCGATGACCTCCATGGTAGTGATCACTTTGCCATTCAATTATCATTTTCATGGCAACTGCCGCCCAAGAGCCCAACTCGGTGGTGCTTGGCGTGGGCGTGGTGGCCTGCATTTCAGGAAATTAATGAATTCTCTATCTCAGTGGAGGAGTTTAGGTCGGTAGAGGAGGCCGTTAAGTTCTTCTCCGGCAACCTCCTCGCCACGGGCCTGACTAATATTCCTAGAACGTCTGGCCGTTTCGCACGCTGACCACTCCCATGGTGTTCGGCCGAGTGTGAGACGGCCCTCAAACAGAAGCGTTATACCTACATGCGCTATAAGCACAGCTCGAACGATTTCACTGTCGCTGAATTTTGTCGGGCTAGGTTCCAGTATATTTCGAAGCACGCCCACCGCTCTTCTTGGCGGGCATACGTGTCTTCACTTAAAAGAAAGACCCCTTTAGCAGAGGTGTGGAAGCGAGTCAAAAGGATTCGGGACAAATTCTCGCAGGACCCCCCCCCCCTCACCCGTTCTCCAGGAGAATGGGACCACAATCTCGGACCCCGCGTCCATGGCGGAATCCTTCGCGACCGCTTTCTCCGCATTCTCTAGCCGGGATGCTGCTCCGCCAGCATTTAATGCACGTCGTGATGTCGTGGAAGGCCGACGACTGGACTTTACCTCCAGAGGCGGAGAACCCTTCAACGACAGGTTTACTGTGAGTAAGTTGCGCTGCGCTCCTGCTTCGTGTGCGGATACCGCCCTTGGTCTGGACGATGTCCCATACGCCATGCTTCGACACATGGGTGAGTGAGGCATGGCCTTTCTGTTATATTTTTTCAACAGGATCTGGGTGGTGGGTCTCCTCCCAGATTCTTGGTGAATCGCAAACCAGGGAGAGATCACTACTCTGGCAAGCTTCCGCCCAATTTCTCTAACCTCTTGCGTGTGCAAGTTGATGAAGAAATTGGTAAATGTTAGATTAGACTTTTTCCTGGACAGCGGAGGCCATCTATGCTCTGCACGGTGCGGCTTCCGCAAGTTCCACTCCACGTCGAATGCTCTGGTCCGACTGTAAAATGGCCTATGCGAGACCTTCCTTAGTAGACAGAACTACGCCACGGTGTTTTTCGATCTGGAGAAGGCCTATGATACCACATGGCGTTACGGTATCATGGGGACTCTCCACACGATGGGGGTGAGGGGACGCCTCCCAATGTTTATATCTGAATTTACGAGAGATCGTCGATTCCACGTACAGGTGATAGGTAGCTCTATCCGGCCCAAAGAAGCAGGAAGAGGGTGTCCAGCAGGGAAGTGCCCTCAGTGTCACACTCTTTGCCCTGAGCATCATCGGCATCACCTCGGTGATGCCAGAAGATGTTCTCGCTACGCTCTACGTGGACGACCTTTCTTTCTCTTTTATCGCGGCCCAGATGTGAATTCTGGAGCGTCGACTCCAACAGGCATTAAATCGCGTCTCTAGCTATGTCGAAGTGCACAGGTTTCGGTTTTCTTTGGCCAAGACTAAGGTGGTGCACTTCTGCCACCATCTACGGCTCCACCACGACCCAGATTTGTTTCTTAATGGGGTGCGCCTAGACGTGGTTGAGTCACACCTGTTCCTTGGTCTTGTATTCGATCGACGCCTCACCTGGGAGGCTCATATTCGCAGCCTTAGGGTCTCTTGTACCCGCGCCATGGACATTCTCCGTTCCGTGTCGTTTAGCGCTTGGGGCGCTATAGGGCTTCTGCCTTACTTTTTTATCGATTCTTTGTTCGTTCTTAGCTCGACTACGGATGCAAGTTTTATGCATCCAAAGCTGAGCGTTTATTGCGGAAAGTGGACTCGATCCACCACACCGGCCTTCGCCTTGCAACCGGTGCCTTCCGCACTTCCCCTATTGAGAGCCTGTTGATCGATTCTGGGGAGATGCCACTCGCTCTACGCCGCGTACAGGGCATCACTCGCCTGTACGTGCAAGCCCGGCGCCTCCCTCAGTCGCCAACAGCTCTCACTGCATCCGCAGCTCATCTCGACGGTGCCTATGCCGCCGAGAGACGCCAGTCATACCCTAAGCCCTTTGGGTTTAGGGCCACAAAACTCCTTCGGGAGTTAGGTTTAGCTCTCAGACCAGTGGCGCCTCTTGTTCTGCCCAGGATGCCACCCTGGAGGGTACCACCTTTGGCTATTTATCGCCACGCCTCTGCTCCAAAAGCTTGTACAGCGCCGGGAGTCTTGCGTTCAACCTTTTTGGAGCACACCTCGTGTCACGCTGAAACCGTGCCAGTGTATACGGATGCCTCCAAGTCCGAAGAGGGGATCGGCATCCACGCCATATCCCCTCTGTTTGAAGTCAGCTGTGCTCTGCCAGGCGCTGCATCTGTCTTAACGGATGAACTGGTGGCAATACACCACTCGGTACGGGAGATTACGCGACGTACCTGGTTCGGAGACTGGATTGTGATCTATAGCGACTCACAAAGCATCCTGAGTGCTCTCGGGGCATTTGAATCTCCGCATCCCCTGGTTCGTGATATCCGTGACGCCATGGTTTGGCGAGCCGGGCGCTGTCGAGATTATCTTCTGCCGGGTTCCTGGACATGTAGGAATTGCAGGGAATGAGCGCGCCAAAGAGTCCGCGAGGACTCTGCCACTGGACCAGCGTTTCGCTCTTTCTCACACCGACTACATGGCAGGAATACGGACAGCTTTCCTGACTGCTTGGGAAAGAAGATATGAGACGGTGAAAGGGTTTTTAAAGTTGCGTGCCATTGCGCCGCGAGTGTTCCCATGGACCTATCCCCCAATTCCGCGACGGCTTCATGTCGCTTGCTGTCGTCTCCGAATCGTACATACTCGTGTGACGCATAGCTATTTGATGGAGCGCTCGCCTGCGCCCTATTTTGTCGATTGCTTCGTCCCTTAGACTGTACGGCACATTTTTGTTGAATGTCCCAGTCTGGGTAATCTTCGCGCACGTTACCTGTCCCGGTACCGGAATGGGTGGGGTCGCTACCGACTGTCCTTTGTACTTGGGACGAGTGCGTGCACATTGATAGGTGAACTTGTTGACTTTTTTTTTGGGGGGGGGCGGCCTTCTCCTTATTGCTTACTAGTTTTTTTTGTTTTGTTATTTTTTCCCTTATAGGTTGCACGCTCCTCCGCCAGGAAAACCTCCCCGGACGTAGAAGCCTGCTTACTACTCGTTTACTTTACCCTTTTTTCAATTTCTGCTGTCGTTTGGGTTTTGTTTTGTTTTTTTTTGTGTTGTTGCATTAGATTTTAAACTAGCCTAGTACTAGGCAGTTTTTAATACGGCGACTAATGCCCAAGTAGGCAGTCGCCAGATAAGCTCTTTAAAAAAAAATCCCAAAAGGTCGAACGCAATACTCTCGGTGCTGTATAAGGTTTGGGAGCAGAGGCGTGGCAAAAAATAGCAAAATGTGGTCCCCTCTAGAGTGGCGTTTTGGGCAGAATCAGGGACGCCACTGTCCCGAGAGCTATATCTAGCTCCTGAAGGAGTTTCATATCCGTAAACTCAAAGTGGTTACTGTATGACTTTTTTCTCTCGGCGGCATAGGCACCATCCAGATCAACTGCGGATGCTTTGAGAACGTTGGTGACTGAGGGAGGCGCCGGGCTCGCACGTACAGGCGAGTGATGCCCTGTACTGTGCGTAGAGCGAGTGGAAACCCCCAAAATCGACCAACAGGCTCTCAATAGGGGAAGTGCGGAAGGCACCGGTCGCAAGGCGAAGGCCGGTGTGGTGGATCGAGTCCACTTTCCGCAATAAACGCTCGGCTGCGGATGCATGACAACTCGCTTTCGTAGTCGAGCTAAGAACGAACAAAGGATCGATAAAAAAGTAAGGCAGTAGCCGTATCAGTGCCTCAAACGCTAAACGTCAGTGAATGGAGAATATCCTTTGCGCGGGTACAAGAGACCCTAAGGCTGCGAATATGCGTCTCCAAATTGAGGCGTCGGTCGAATACAAGACCAAGGAAAGAGTGCGATTCAACCACTCCCAGGCGCACCCAATTAAGAAAAAAATCCTGGTCAGCGTGCAGCCGTAGATGGTGGCAGAAGTGCACCACCTTAGTCTTAGCCAAGTAAAACCAAAACCTGTGCGCTTCGGCGTAGCAAGAGACGCGGTTCAATTCCTGTTGGAGTCGACGCTCCAGAATTGGCATCTGGGCCGCGCCAAAGGAGATCGAAAAGTCGTCTACGTAGAGCGTAGCCAGAACATCTGATGGCAGCACCAAGGTGATGACGTTGATGCTGAGGAGAAAGAGTGTGACACTAAGGACACTTCCCTGCGGGACATCCTCTTCCTGCTCCATTGAGCCGGAGAGGCCTCCCCCCACCCGTAAACAGAATCGACGATCTCGCAAAAATTCAGATATAAAGACTGGGAGGCGTCCCCTCGCCCCCATCGTGTGGAGAGTCTCCATGATACCTTAACGCCATGCGGTATCATAGGCCTTCTCTATATCGAAAACACCGTGGCGTAGTGTTATCTACAAAGGAAGGCCTCGCAGACGGCATTTTCCAGTCGGAGTAGACCATCCGACGAGGAGTGGAACTTGCGGAAGCAGCACTGTGCAGAACACAGATGGCATCCGCTGTTCAGAAAAAAGGCTAATCTAACATTTACCAATTTCTCCATCAACCCGCACACGCAAGATGTTAGAGAGATTGAGAGGAAACCAGCCGGAGTAGAGTGATCTCTCCCCAGTTTGCGAAAGGCGATCACAGTGGCACTTCGCCAGGAATATGGTAGGAGACCCTCCACCCAGATTCTGTTAAACAAATATATGAGAAAGGCCATGCCTCGCTCTCCCAGTTGTCTTAGCATGGCGTACGGAACATCGTCCGGGCCATGGGCGGTGTCTACGCCCGAAGCAAGAGCGGAACGCAACTCACTCAGAGTAAACCTGTCGTTGAAAGGTTCTCCGCCTCTGGAGGTAAAGTCAAGCCGGCGGCCTTCCGCGACATCACGACGTGCATTGAATGCTGGCGGAGAAGCATCCCGTCTACAGAATGCGGAAAAAGCATTCTGTATATATATATATATATATATATATATATATATATATATATATATATATATATATATATATATATATATATATATATAGATATATATAGATATATATAGATATATATAGATATATATAGATATAGATAGATATAGATATATATAGATATAGATATAGATATATATAGATATATATAGATATATATATATATATATATATATATATATATATATATATATATATATATATATATATATATATATATATATATATATATATATATATATATATATATTATATATATATATATATATATATATATATATATATATATATATATATAGATATATATAAATATATATAGATATATATGGATATATATAGATATATATATATATATATATATATATATATATATATAACACTCGCTCATACTCAAAACCTGAATTATTACTATTAAGGATGGATTTGAAGACGACATTCGGGTCTTCTGCGACAAGGAAGTCATCTTGAGCGATTCCCCCGCAACTGTATTCATAAAAATCCTGTAAGAAAGAAAAATCATTGAAGGGGCAAATTCATATAGGATGTGTTTACCCTTGATTCCATTAACCACTATATGATCGCCCCAAAAGGTACAGGTTTTTACAAAGCATTCGTAAAGGAAAGGGAGAAAATATATCATTCTCTAGTGATCAAGCATAAGGCGAATCTTTTAGGTTTTTGTTAACCCTCACGTTCTATAACCTGTCTTGGCCTTTTCTACATAAATGCCGGCTCTTATCCCCGTTTTTTCTTCTCCCATTCCCTTATCATGAAACTTTTTTCATCTCTACAGAGCAATATTCCCGCTATATGGAATAAAAAAAAACATTAGTCCATGTCCCAATGGCAATAGAGGAAACACATGTTGGAGAATATACGAAATTTTCCTGAATTGCTGAGAAGGACAATCGATCTGGGATTCCGTCACACGAGAGCCGGAGATAAAATCCTACCAAGAGAAGCTTTTAACTTCGTAAAAGGAGTTATAAAGGGAAAAAGGGAGCGAGTAGGGGATCGAAAATGATTAGAGAATTGTGAATTAAATAACTTAATTTACTGACACTACCAAAGTCACTTGGCAAAGATTTAAAAAAATGCTAATTCCGGAAAGAAATGAGTGAACAGCTACTCAAACGGGGAGAACAGGAGAATTGTAAAAAGATTGACATGACAAGCATTGCAACAGCATATATCTTCATCTCTTAGTATAGGAGCTAGGAGGGTATGTGTTTTATCCCCAGTATGACTAGGGAAGTAAAGGATGCATAGTGAGTAAATCTACAAATTTTCATTCCCGGGGATTAAGAGCTTCCTGAATCAATTCCTGCCGTCATAGATCAATAGGAGCGTGAGCCTTGTTTTAACTTTTGTGGGGCTGTTATGGAATAGTCTTCGAATCCAAATAAATCCAAAAAAATAAAAATGATCCTTTGGCGAAGGATCTAAGAATGTTTTAAATAAGGACAATATAAATGATTCATTCGAAAATAACCTCTATTTATGTAAGTTCCTTTTGAAACTGGATTATGATAAGTTAGATGACCGCAACCATATTGGACTCACCAAACAAGGAGTAGTAGCATGATTGATGCTGTCCAACATTTTTGATGACAAGTCCTTGCATTCCGTCGAGTTACACACATTAGATAACTTCGGGGAAGGGAACACTATATGCATGGTTGTTGTTGGTTGTGTTGTAAGTATTGTCGTGGTTGATGTTGAAGATGGTGTTGATGTAGTTATGGTTGTATATGGTGTTGTTGATGATATTGTAGTTGTCCCCATTCTTGAGGGAGTTGTACTACTCGACGTCGTTAGCAATGTTGTTTCATTAGTAGTGGAAGTTATTGGTGTCGAATAATTCGCTTGTGTAGTTGATAGCGTGGAGGAGGTAGTTGAAATAGTTGTAGTAGACATATTACTAGTATATGGTGTTGTGGATTCTGTAGTCATGGGACTGTAAGTTGTGCCACCAGTAGTTGAAGTAGAAGTACTAGTAGTTGTGGAGGTGGTATTTTGGTTAGTAAACGTAGTAGTGGAAGGGTAGGTAGTAGACTCTACGGTCGTAGTAGTGGAAGGGTAGGTAGTAGACTCTACGGTCGAAGAATGGCTGGTAATATATTCTATGGTGGTGGAAGGAGTCGTAGTATATTTTGTGCTGGTGGAAGGGGTCGTAGTATATTCTGTGGTGGTGGAAGGGGTTGTAGTAGATATTGTAGTGGTGGAAGGGCTAGTGCTAGGTTCTTTGGTTGTGGAAGAACTCGTAGTAACTTTTGTAGTAGTAATGGGTCTGATGGTTGTAGAACTAGTAGTTGATGTCACCGTGGTTGTAGTTTTAGGTAGTGTAGTAGTCGTACTGGTAGTAGTAGTAGAGGTTGATGAGGGTGGAGGGCTTGTTGCTTCTGTTGTTCTTGTTTTTGACGTCGTTCGATGTGGGTAGCGGCGGCTTCCATGGATGCGCTTCTGGAATTGTCGCAAAATAGAATTAGGAATCGAGACCTCCCAAACTAAAGACCCTCAAAGACCTATATTTAACTCTATGGGTAACAGGTACAGGAGAGAAAACATAACTATGATATGCCTTTAACTGTAGGCACATCGATGTTAATTATAATCTAGATATGCATTCTAAATTAATACCTAAAATGGCTAAGTTTCAAGGAATTCTGCAATTTATTTTCATATTAGATCTTTAATACTGGCACACTCTTATACACAATTTAGAGCACAAGCATAAATACACGGAACTGAGATCGGCTTTTAATTAATTACTCAACGAATATTTGAATCATTTCAGTGATAGGGTAAAAGTTGCATATCATTCTAAGAGTAAGAATGCAAAATTCCAAAATAAATTGTTCAGGACGCTAAAAGAAGTGATTTCAACGGCAGTACAAAATTCAATGCTGGCAAAGATCTACATATACATATGAAAACTTACAATTAACATTTGATCGCATGACCTTTGTTAGCAATTACATTTGGCAAACGTTTGTTCCATTCCTTCATACAATACATTCACAACTCAACTTTATTCGTTGGGTTTCTACAATGGACGCCCCTTTTTAATTCCATTCCCATATTTTCTATTGGAATCAGGTTGGAGCTTTGTGAAGGCAATTTCAAGGCATTAATTTTGGAATAGATGAACCATATATTAACTACAGAGGCCATATGTTTTAGATCGGTGTCCAGTTCAAAGTGAAACTACCTACCCAACTTCCGTTTTCTTGTTTGTAGAAGAAGAGCTTCTTTCAAAATAGGTTAATAATCTTCTTTCGTCATTATTCCATTGATTTTGTCAAGTGTTCTGGTACAACTAGCATTAAAGCAACTCTAAAATATTCTGCTTCCTCCACGTAGCTTTGCAGTTGGCATAATGTACGAGTATTTCCAAAGAATCGCTTCGCTAGCCCTCCCCCGCCAAAGCTTTCTCAATTATGACGAAATTGCTGTATTTTCGTTTTGTTTCTTCTTATTCCTCAATAATACTTTCTTCCAAAATGTTTTAGATGGTAAAAGTGTTTCTTTTCATTCTTTTCAAACTTTAGCCTTGCGGCAACGTGGGTTTCACGAGATATGGTTTATTTCTAGCCCGGTAGCCGTTGAGGTTATTTTTGTTCTAGGAGTCTCTTCACTCTCATTTCTGAAACATTGACTGTAGCTGTAGCCAAACCTTGACATATTTGCTTCTTCGTAGTGTCTAAGTCAACTTTAACCTACCTCACAGTGGTATGAATATCAGCCAGTGATATTATTGGCTAACTTCTACTTACTGACACAGTTTTCCCTGTTGCCTTGTCCCTATACTTGTTAGGATGTTTATTCACTTGGATATTTCTCTTTACGTGTACCCAGTGTCTTTAAAAGTAATACTACACCTTCTTACACATGTATTCATCATGTTCCTTCCTCAGTCTCATTCGGGGTCTGTGTGTATATACGCGATCAAAATATATGCAAGCATCGGTTGAGTCGTGTCTCACGTGCTTTTAATGTATACACAATTTTGCAAGCAACTTTATGGGGAGCATCGCATTCATGCAAATTATCGTGGTATTATTAAAGTACTACCAATAACCAAATTCATTATATACGAAAGTTTGATAAAACCTTCTTCCATCGCAAACCTGCCTCCGGCGAGTGGAAGGAAAATGAGTGTATTGAGAGGAAATTGCGAAAGAAAAATAAAAAAAGACACATTTATACACATGCTCTCTCGGGAGGTGGGGGGGGGGATAAATGTCTTCACCAATCGCCGGCATAATTATAATCCTTGCACAATAACCAATTACCTCTTTTATTTGTTAATGTCCAATGTTCTTTTTGTAACAAGGTTCACATTAGGGATGTAAATTGCCTGCAGGAAAAATAAAATGAGATTCCCAGCGCTTTCACCTTTATTAAAAATTCCTCCTTCAGAGAATGAAGAACAAATAGAAAAATACACCTTATATAGTCAAGAAAAAAGGTGGAGGGACGGACTCCATTAATAAAGATCGTATTATTTGAGCATTTACTAAATATTAGAAAATATAAAGGCCAAGGGCCAAAAAACAACTAAATTAATAGGAAATTTGGGATTAATGATATACAGTTAAGAATATTTCTATATACAGTCATGGCCACAGGTTTTGAGAGTACTATATGTATTTGTTCATATAAGAAAATTAATCAGACTAATCAAACATTCCATATTCGTATCATAATTTGAATTGGAGATATCTTAAGATTTAGAGCCCAAACGCCATTTTGTTAATAAAAATATAGTCAATTAATGCGCGCAATCAATATTTACGATGATGTCCCTTGTTCTTCAAGACTGCTTTAATTCATTTGGTCATGCTGGAGACCAACTCTGTGATTATAATATGTTGACTGATATTTCTCACAATTGGGTGGCTTCTTTTTATCAACTATCAGTTTGGTTATCGCATACAAATTCTCTATTGAGTTAAAATCTGGCGAATTGCCGGGCCAAGGTCCCAAATGTTCGATTTTTTTTTCAGCCAAGAATTTGATATTTCTTTTGCTTTGTGAGAAGGTACGCGATCATGCTGAAAAATAGTTATCATCCCCCAAATTGGTCCTGAACTATTGGTAAAATGTGCTGATGAAGCACGTTTTGGTACCAGTTTGATTTCATAGCAGTGTTCTTGGGCAAAATTGTCATTTGTCCTGTTATCTTGGGTAAAAAGCAGTCCAGGCATGGAAAGTGTTCGGTGCTTCACCGTGGGCCAAACACAGGACTCGTGAAGGCTATCCCCTTTTCTCCTTAAAACGAAGGATCTCACAAAAGCTCCAAACAAGCAAAAGGGAGCTTCAACAGAGAATATCACTTTGCCGTAGTCTTCAACAGTCCATTCGTTATATTTCATGCAAAAGTGGAGCCAATCCGAAAGGTTCTTCTGGGTGAGATGAGGCTTGTTCGCAGCCTTTCTCGTCCTGAGATTTTTATTGAAAGGTCTCTGCTTCACTATGTGCGTTGAAGCGTTCACACCTGCCTCTTTCCAATTGTGAGCAAGGTTGACACTGGAGGCAACCCGACCCTTGAGCTAAGATCTTACCAGGAGGCAATCTTGGCGTTCATTTGAGAAGACTTCACAACAGTGTAACCAGTCTTGTTAAAGTCCTTAATGATCTTAAAGATGGTTCTCCTTGATGCAATACCCTTTGCAACTGTTTCTTTGCATTTTTTGTCACTATGGTTCAGAGGACGGGTCATACGCTAAAATTTTATAAAACTGGTGATGAGTAGTATTCAAATGATGAATATTGGTGAAAAGAACATACTTTTGGCAGAAAAGTTAAATTCTGATTGATCTAACCTACATCAATTTGAAGTTGAAATATTGTTAGTTCTGGATCATTTACTATATTTTACTATTATTTTAGTTACCCATAAAAGATCAAATTAACCGTTTTCTATCATCAATACATTTATGTAGTCTGAAAAATATTTGTCTAAAAAAATGTAAAAATGTATTAAAGAGACATGAGAAGTAGGAAATCTGTTAAAAATGACCCTTAATTTAGTTTGGTCTAACTCCAAAATTGAAAGTAGCCAGTACTCATTACTCAGTGGAAGGCAATATTCCAGTAGTGTTGCCAGTTCTGGTAACTATTGTAACTGGTAACTGTATATAGAGCATTTACATTTTATTTGAATGCTAGTGAAGGCTGTGGATCATTTTAGAATAACATATAATTATTTCGTAGAGATTATTTCTTAATCTAAGTGCCATCTTTTCATTTGAAGATATACCTGCGATTAGCGTGACAATGGCGAAAATCAAAACAAGTTTCAAATCAAGTTCTCATCTGAGTAATTTTGTTGGGACTGGGCAAGAGTTGATGATATCTGAGTTACCAACAATAAGAGATATTTTGAGGTACGGCATCTACTTGAGGGAGCAAAGTGAAGATGACCGGAGAAATTATGAAATGGACCAGCTGGTAAAAGACATGTATCAGGGCTGGATTAATCAGTGGACCAAAGCTAATGCTCTCTTCAAACCACCTGTTGTAAATCAAAAGGTCACAATAATATCAAAGCTTAAGGAGATGTGGAAGGAGGCAGTAAAAGTTTCCCTTGGTAAAGGAAAAATTGAAGTAAAAGAGAGGTTTATTGCAAAACTAGATAAGTCATTTGATATATTGGCATGCAATGTCCAATTTCCAGTTGTGGGGAAGTAGGTTGTAATGGCTGTGAGACTGAAGTCCACATTAACTTCTGTTGTAGTAAAGATAAAAAATACCTACTAGGGAAAGGCCTTTATTAAAGGACAAAAGGAGAATGTTGGAAGTAAAGGTACCTTTCAAATTGGAGGTCCTGATATTCCAGAGCATAATAGACAATTAAGAGCTTCAAAAAGGAAAAAAAAGGATAACAGAAAGAAAGAAAAAAAGTAAGGAGGAAAGCGTTGTTTCAGCAGGAAAAGCAGCAAGAAAAGAAACCAAGCATTGTTTGGCAGAAAGTGAAGATCTGGAGGCAGAAAATTCTGATGGTGACAACAGTTTGGGTGATGAAGTAACTTTTGAAGTGTCCAAGAGCTGGAATCTTCCACCAGGAATAGAAAGAATTATGATGAAATTCCAAATATTGCTCTTGCTAGTATAAGGTATGGTGTCGAATTGAGACCAACTGCAGCTATAGCAACAGCAGCTTTAATAGATGCTAGGTTCATAACTGATGAAGATGCAAGTATAGTAGTTGATAAGAATAAAGTTAAGAGAGCACAGGAAAAGCTAATGACAGTTATTAAACACGAGTTTGAGGAAAACTTAAGGAAGGATGGGGGAATTTATTGTGTTGTCTTTGATGAACGAATTAATGTGACAAATTTTATGATGGAGGCAGAGGGAAGGGAAAACTTGTTTCCAGCAAAAACAAAAGAGGAGCATTACACTGTCACCAGTGAGCCTGGGAGCAATTACCTCTTTTCCACTTTGTACCAGCAAAGGCCACAAAAGAAGAATCACATGTAGAGAAGATCGCTAAGGCTATTTTTGGATGGCTGAGGGAAAGGGGTTTGGATAAAGGCTTAATGGCCATTGGAGGAGACTCCACGAATGTAAACACAGGTGTAAATGTTGGAGTAATGCGAAAAATGGAGCTCCATTTTGGCAGAAAGCTTGTTTAGTTGGTCTGTAATCTGCACACTGGGTAACTCCCTCTCCGCCATCTAACTATCAACCTGGATTGGCCAACACTATGTGACAACAGATATTCGGGACCAATAGGAAAGCTCCTTGACTCTGTTACAGACTTGGATATCAACCCAAATTTCACTCAAATATCTTTAGGTCCTCCTCTTACCAAGATACATCAGGAAATGGTGCAAGATCTTTCCACTGATCAACACTACGGCTATAGAAATGTATCTGCAATCAGAGATGGAGTGCTACCTACAGGGCTTTCTCTATTGGAAATAGGACCAGCAAACCACAGTTGCTGGCTGAGCACAGCAACAGACTTCTTCGGCTGTGGGTGTCAAAGCATGAGCTCAAAGGAAAAGCCTCTAAAAATCTACGACTGATTGTTTAGTTCATCATTGGTGTATATTACCCATGCTGGACCGAGGGACCTAGGCACATTTTTTTTTATCAATTTCACTGCCTTAAGTCTCAGAGGAAGGAGGTGTTGGATATTGTTTTGCCAACTGTTAAGAGATCAGCTTGGTATGCATACAGTGAAGCCATCCTCCAAGCCCTCCTATGCTCTGAAGATCAGGCGGAGAGAACTGAAGGGGTGAAAAGAATCCAGACCATCAGGGTTGAGGGAACCCAGATACTTAACTGGGAGACTCCTTTGTAAGGCTTAGAAGGACACCAGACATCAATTGTGATGCTACCAGGATTGGAGATTTGATCAATTGGTCAGAGGATGTCTCTGAGCCACCTCTCACTTGCTCTTTAAGTACTTCTGAATTGAAAAACTTCGTTGACTCTGCTATGAAAGTACCTGACTGGCTTTGTCACACACGGAGCATTGAGAGGGTTGTAAGAATGGTGACTGAGGCTTCTTCCAAGTATTTCTCACATGAAAAGAGGGATGAAGGGATCAGGCCACAAGAGACGAGTATACGTCTGATGTCCAGGAATGAGTCAAAGCAAGATTTGTGTGCTCTGGTGAAGTTTAACTTTTGAATATAACCCAGAGTGACCCATGCAGCTATATGTAGGGCTTTGAATATACTTTTCTCACTCAATAAACATCTCAATTTGAGATTACTTTGTGTTTGTGTGTACCTGGATTAAATAAAAATAGGTTACATAAGCTCGTGACGAAAGGGAAAATTTTACTTTTATTTAAATGGAAATTGATGTAGGTAGGAGCAATTGTATAACAAAATAAAGTTCTTTTTTAAAATCTACACCGGAAAATCTATCATTTATGCACCACTCATTAAAGGATTTAATGAAAATATATGGTTTCCCCAAAGTATGACCCGCCCTAAATTGGTGCAGAGTAACAATGGCTGCAAGCTTTTCTTTGGAAAGAACCATTTCTAGCACTGAAAAAGATTCAAACATTTATATTTACAAAATATATTAAGAAGTAGATTATAATAACACATCATTCATATAATATATTTGAAATCATTTTACCCTTTTGATGGATTAGCAAAGCTCCAGGGACTCAAACTCACCTCCTACACGAAATGATGAGTTTTTAATAAACCTGTAATAATTTAAATATTAGAATAATTAATTTTATCACTTAAATTTTAAAAACTAATGAAAAATACAAATATATAAGAGTCTCAAATAGTTTGGACATGTTTCTCCTATGATTAGAAATATGAGCCGCATGACCGGTGAATATTTCAGCCTCTCGTTCCTCTTCATATCTTGGATCGGAGTTTGGTTTTTAGAGGTTTTCTTCGGCTCTGCTCTGTTTAGCCCAGAATTTATTGGGCGCCTCGCTTCGATAAGTAGCGGTGTCAAGTTGCTATTGTATCAAAGCACAATGGCCGATTTGATACTCGAGTTTTCTTTGCGGGTGGCTGGGGAAAGGATTTTATCATAATATACATATGGTACACTATTGTTAGTCTGTGGGTGAGTCGAAGTGATTTAGGAATTTGAATGTCGCAGCTTTGAAGAATCTTTATCTATTGGTTCGTTGGCTTACCTATATTTTTTATATCTCTAATTGCTGGTTCCGATTCAGATTCCACACCCCGTACGAAAATCTGTCTTAGTTTCAGGACGGGATCGGTTCTGGAGAACTGCTTCATCTCCCTGCGCCTGGTATCTGAGGTAGTTCTCTATTCTGGCTTCTCTGGTTTTCTACTTTCCACACAATTTCACTTTTAACTTCACCACTAAGGAACCGTCCAAAGACTTCATGGCAGTATGCCTTAGTTGTTTACGTGTTTTTTAACCGAAAAGACTAAGACCAATTGAAAATATTGTCATAGTTCTACAGACCAGTAATAAATATCTGGCACCTACCATTCTTGCTATTACTTAAAATAGCATTTCGTTGGTAGATGACTTACTTCAGTCCCAGGTTGGCCGCTCGGCTTCGAAGGGATGAGACACAGTAGGATGACAGCGAAGATGAAGAGAAAAGCGAGGAGAAGAAGTAAGTTAGTTGTTTGTCGCGACCTCATTGTGACCAATGACCTCGGTTTCCCACTCTTTTCTGAAAGAAAATTCGGTCAGAAAAACTCATTTATAATAAAAATAAGATGTGTAGGATTGTATCTAAACTTTTTAACAATAAACTACATATAAAAAACGAACACAAATGATCTTTAGTGGTAGAAAGTCCATGCCAAAACATTTTCACAGCGGTATATATATACATATATATTAAATAAATCAACTTTACTTCCGTAGCTTTTATTTGTTATACAATCCTGTATAATTTAACTGTAAGCCGTAGGTTTAAGAGGATAGATAGCCCAATCAATAAAACTGTTTACTTTTCATTTTTTCGCAAAATATTTAAAAATTTAAGACTAGACATTCAAAGGAAAGTCTCATGCTGTTTTAGCTATACATAAAATGAGGGAAAATTTTTAAAATTGCACATGACACGGGGTCTCCTTCAGGAGTTCACTACGCCCGACTACCGACTGCTTCTGGGACCTTGCTGGTGGTCAGGTTATGGTGTGCTAGATGGAAGTACATTATGTGAATGCGCAAGTGTATAAATAAGGGATAGTTCCAGATTAAAAATGTGTGGAAGTCACCGCTTTGGGGTGATACCTCCTTTAATCGGAAAAAGATCTCTTCAATCAGTCCTATTCCCGCATATATTTCTTCTTTCTTCTGGAGTTTTTCTTCTTTCCCGACAGAGGTTATAATTAAATAAAGAAATTGATCAGGCAGTTAGGGGCACGCCTGTATAGTTCCGTTTGCGAAGTTTACTTAACCAGCAAGCCAGGGTGTGAGAAAGCGAGCGAAAGCTCGTGCTTCACAATATTCCGATGTTCCCTCTGTTCATGATTTGTTTCTGTGCTCATCTTACGAACTCGTTCTTTCTCAAGGATACCATTTAAAAATGAAGAAATTTGACCACATCAAACGTCATCCGTAAGTTTTCTCTTTTCCTCTTCTAGATACTTAAACACCTTTTTCTTTCCTTTGTTTTTAGCAATTAAAAAAATCTACTCCATATTTTACTTCGCCATCAATAGATCTTTATAAAAATATGTAGAGATTTTACCAATTTAAAAAGGTTCACTGGCTTATAATGCGGTGACGTTATTCGATTTGAATGGTGCATAATTTCCTCAATGAATCGATCTATATAATTTATTTGAAGGTGTTCAGGTCAATACGATTACTCCCCTGATAATTTTCTTGTTAATTTGTTGAACTTTATTTTCTTTCATTCTTTCACACATTTATTCCAGATTATGAGCTAGTGATCTACTCCAGGAAAAAAAAGGGTGAAATATAAGAATTGTTCATCCTCCGCCATTGCCTCCCGATATCCACCAGACGAACGAGTCGCTGTTCAGCGGACGTTGCTAAATTGCGATTGATTGCGACTTTTCAGTGACGCTTTTGGTCACTCGAGCTATTTTTTTTTCTCTTTTGTCAGTTTAATCGATGAGTTCTTCCTAATTATCTAAATTATCTATTGCCACCTGTATTTTTAAAATTAAAGCTACCCTTTTCATCTGTGAAGGAAGGGGGGGACTTTTGTTTGCACACCCCGTATTCCTGGTCTTTTCTCGGTCTTCTGCCCCTCTTTTTATCAACACTGATAAAATCGAAGATAACCAAAAGATAACAGCATATTTTGTAATTTAAAATAATTAATGTTGTATTAATTTCTTGGAATTGAGGGAGATCCAGGAGAGTTGTCCGCCATCTCAGTCCTAACTGCGCGAAGTAGTCTCCAAACATTTTTACCTTCTCCAATCTCACTGCTTGCTTTACAAACTAGAAACTAATGCAAAACGATCTAGCTGAGATGACACGTTGGTTTTTCCTTTTTAGTTTTCACTTAATCTTCTATAGCACTATATTTTAGGAATGCAATTTTGTTAACAGTTTGAATGTTAGTTTGTGAGTCATCTAGATAACCCAGATGACTCAGTGCAAATCCTAATTTGAGATTGCGGATTTACTTAAAAAATTAACATTTCAAAGAATTTTCATTACATAAAACGATTATTTAACTTTACTTTCTTCTTTTTCACTTTGTCCAACTTCATCTTTTTGCTCTCAGGAGTGACTTTTCCTTTAATGTCTAATTAGGATGCAACTTAGTAAAACAAACAGACAAATTGTGCTTAAATCCTAAGAGTGCGTGCTTTGGACGAATATGCGCTTAGAGGAGTTGAATTGAAGTTACACATGGACTAGGAAATACTCCACAGGCAACACGAGCATGGAATTCAACCTGCTCATCACTAAGACAAACACAGCGATACAAACGAAGACTTCCTGATAAAGAAACAGTCGCATTCCAGACAAATCAAATTATCGGGTCCATAGTTGACAAAGGCGAAACGTAGACCAATATCTTTGGTCAGAGAGAATTGGTTTAATTAAACTAACTCAAGATCTAAGAGGCTAACTAACTCTTATATTAACTTAAACTGGGTTACCCCACACATACGCACTTTGCTACAGAAGATTCAAGAGAAGAGCACGTCGTCCTCTCGGATCAACGATTTAATCAGCATGAGCGGAAATATGATATGTTTCTGCCATTGCTCGCCGCATCACGCAAGTATCAATCTCTCCTTCCGCAGCTCGGGAAAATTCCACTTTCTAACCAAAATGCTGGCAGGTTTATGACAATGCCTAAATACGATGAAATTGCAGAGTAAAGTCGTCCGCTTTTACGCCGTCTCAACTAACAGGAACGACAAACAGTGACAAATTCTATAATCAAAGAGGGCCAAGCGACCAATCCGCTAAAACTAGACGCGTGTTCGGACCTCTAGCTCTTCCCTTCTATCCCCTGAGGCTAGGTCGTGTTAATCCAAATCCTGACCTAGAAGTAAACGATTGGTAATAATGGTGGAGACAAAATACAAGAGACGGGTTTGCTACTTTCACCCCTACAGCGATTGCACCCAGACAATTACAACCCTATCGGTTTACCAACGCAGGTTGAAGGAAGAGCGAAATTCGGATAACCTAATTCCATACGCGAGGCTACGAAATGACTATCCCAACTCATTATCACCACGAGACCTGCAGGCTACACAAACGATGAGCAACTCTGCATTCTTTTAAATTTCAACTAATTGCAACTTTATTCTTTGATTATATACATGCAATAGGATCTCCCATATCTCTTGCACTCAAATAAAGATCTATGTATTGTTGTTTTCTTATTAGTCAATACGCAGTCACCCCTCATCCTGCACCTCCCTGACTCCAATATTTGAGGAGATTAAATGGTTCGCTATTTCACTCCTTTTCAAATTTGATCATATTAAATTACCGTTCTTTCAATTCATTGATTTTCATTCTTCCACTTCTCCTTCCATTTTCTCGTTTGAGTTAACATGTCTTCATGGGATTATGCAATTTCCCTTTTCCTCAGAGTAATCTTCATTAAAGGATAAATATATTTCCTTTAAGGCCTTCATTATACATAGCTGTTCGGGGAGAACCTCGTAGGATACAAGTATGGGGAAAATGAAAGCCAGGAATAGACTGAAACAGCCCAGGCGAGCGTGAATTAAATCTGCGAGATTATGAGCCTATCTAAAGGCAAAATCCAATAACCCCAGCAATTATTCATTCTAAACCAATTGAAAGTTATTTAATGAAATGCCAAAATCTTCGAACTTTGCACAAAATGAAGAAATGGACGGGGGGAGGGGGGTTCTTTACTCGCAAAACACATTTGTCGGAAATGAGCAAAGATAATGGTGAAATGGTCGTCTTTAATACCGAGCTTCCTTATCTGGAATTGGCGGTCTTGGTTGAATCGGGTGCGTGGCGTGGTTGGGCCAAGGTTTAATTCTTATTATTGGAATTAAATATATGAGGTGAGAGGCGTATCCAGACGGAGCGTGGGTGTGATCCCGCTTCCTATACAATTCCTTAAATCGCTAGACACAATTGAACCGTGATTGCATAAAAAAACAGAAGGCGAAAAGTGAAAACATTATGGATTGATTTTTTTTTTCATTTTTAAAATTGATTTCAATAAAAGGAGGCGAACAAATGGACGATCTTTTTAAATGTAACCCGTTAAGATCGATCCTCATCTTTGAGGCACTCCAAAGATGTTTAACTTAAGTGTATATAATATCTTTAAATGATTAATAGTTCAATTTAACCTACAATTTAATTAATTGGGAAACATTGATGGTAATAAGTCAAAGTCAAATTCGTGAGTAAAAGGAGAGACGAGGCTAAAAAAAGAAAAGAAATTGGTAAGAGTCTTTCTTATCCCCGATCCCCATTCATTGAAGATGCCTCTTATTTCTCAGGGGAGACTTGAAATCCGAACCACGGGTATCTAACAGCGTGTGTCAGCCACGGTGAAATCGATTGGAATCGAACCCCCTCCATCGACTAACCAGACCCGACGTGACGTAACTTCGCTAAAATAGGAAAACGGTCTTACCACTCGACTAAGCCCTCGTGGTAAATTCCAACGCGGCAAATGCCCACATGCATATTTTACTTAAGGTCAATTTGCCCACGGCAAATTCCAATATAGTAAATTATTAAATACTATAAATACAATAAATAAAGGAAATAACATTATTGTCGAGAACAAACGTAAACTGCAGGATGAAAAGAATCATATGTGAAAAACAACTAAAATTATGACGTCACATTCAGTAGACAGAATGTCTCACAAAAAAAGGTAAACCCAAATTTAGAGTTTAATCTCTCTTCCAAATATTGATATTTTTTTTTAATATGTTTGTTTTAATAGAGAAATTTATTCTTTGTCAACGTGGAATGAGTAGAATGGGCAATAAAAAAAAGTGTTTAATTTATCTAATGAAAAGACAGATACATAGTAGATGCCTTTACCTAATTTTAATAAGATAAAAGCATTTTTTTCGTTGTTCCTTATTACAAAAGTTATTCTTAGGATTCCTTTTATTTCAACATCATCGCCATTTTTATCAATACAAATATGGGCTCGAGTTTTTATTTTCCTCATCGCTCCTTTTGGAAAATCTATATTTGTATTAACAAGCGTGATTTAAGCTGTGATGCGAGTCTTTAAATCATCTAAGATGATATGTGACAACGAAAATGATCTATTTTTCAAATGACTCCATAACACGTAATCACACAGTGTCAAGTCAGAGCTTCTGGGGCGCCATTCACTATATTGTCCTAGAATCATTACTCATTTGTAGAAGACTTGCTGTAGGAGTTCTTTCACAATAACTATCCAGTGAGCAAGACCTCGATTTCCATCCACCAAATACGATTAAATTTGTTTCCATAGACAACATGTAGTTTGGGAAGGATTTCTCGGACTATCATTTCGAGATAAGCTTCAATATTTAGAGTGACATTGAAAAAGACCGGGCAAATTAACGTTCTATTGCCACACACTCCTACCCAAAGGGACATATTTTGTCTTTAGATATTTTTTGCGTAAATGTGATTTCAGGATATGATTTTTGGGTGCACACTGACGGCAGATTTTCCTGTTCATTAGATCATTCATAAAAAAAATCCGCCTAATCACCAACCACTCACTGTTCCGTGAATCTTTTTGAATAAAAAAAAAACACTGAGCAAATCTTTGACGGTCATGTTTGATGTCAAATTTGCATTCGGTATGTGTACAATTTCAAATCTTCACTAACTATTCAATGAATTGTATATGATTTCACTTGGCGGGCACTTTGGGACTTTCCACCAATAAGTGTCGCACACATTGAATGTTTGTCGTGATTTACGGCCGAGTACGGATGTATGTTTGATTCGTACAAGAATTAATCCGTTCCACTTTTCTCTTAGAGTGCTCTAATTTAATTCGTTAACCAGGGAGGCTTCGTATTATGGTATATCTATTGCCAGTGCTACGTTCGGGGATCTAATTAAACAACTCCGACAAAATATACTTTTAATCGCATAAAAGAACGAAATATTAAATCTTTAAATACACTAATTCTATAGTAAGAGGGTCTATTAAAAATTAACACTACAGATGAGTACTACTAGATGGTTGACGCAAAAATCCCTTCTAATATACTAGATTTAAGCTCAATTAATGCGAGTTCTTAAGTCATTTGAAATTGAAATAGTTTGGTTGCGACTACCAGCTTAAAATGGTTTTGTTACGAAATACACTATCGCACAGAATGGGAAATAACAAAATGAATAATTTTTTGTGTTAGTTTAACCTTTAACTAGCGGAGTATCGACAGTTGGGTGACCCTAAAAGTGAGCCTCATCGCTGAGTTGGTTTGGGCGAGTTTAACTGGGGACGTCCTCGCTGAGGTGAGGCGAGCGTGGTGGGATGAGTCGGGAAAACAGCTGATGTTTCTCCCGGGGTGGTAGAGGCAAGTGACGAGGCTTCTCTCGACTTGAAGATGTAAGTGAGGGGATCTTGGATGAATGGAAGTAATCCCCATCCCTGTGTTACCAATTCTGGCTTCTCAACGATGAGACTTAACCAAGATCTGAATCTCTTTTCGAATGGGAATTCACTTTGGTCTTCCTCAATGGTGAGGCGTATCTCTATGCTTTTTCAGAAAACTGAGATACGTGATTTTCTCTGGACGAGAATAGTAGGAGAGTTGGTCTTGATACCACTGGTCTTCTCTTCTAAGCGACTAAAGGAACAGCCTCTGGAGGGTAATTCACGCTTGGTTCCAACTATCTTCTTTATTCCCTGTTTGACTCAGGGACTCGTCTTCTTCTCTCGATGGCTACGCGAATTCTCCTCCAAATTTCTCAAGATCAAAATATATACGTCGATTATCCCCTAGGGGGAGGGGAGACGAGGTAGTTTAGGAGGGGCAAATCCTCACTAGTCCACAGTTAAGCCCCTCTCCTAGGGTATAAATTTTCAAAGCTGTGGCATTTCGCCCCTTCATGTTTACGCACGAGAAAAGTGAGATTTCGTCTATTTGGTGAAAATAGACATAAACAATCGGAGGGGACAGTGAGCCTGTACCTAGATTTTCTACCGACGAAGCCTTAGGCAGCAAGATTTTCATTCTAAAGGCTCTCACACCCTCCTATGTTTATATTAACGGACGAAGGGGGCAGATCTTGGATATTTGACTCCGGGGCGAAAATTTACGCCACCAGTCTCGTAAATTACGAAATCTGCTGACCGAACTCCTTCTTTGCGTGCGACTTCGACGGATCTTGAGGCAGTGGGGAAAGGGGATGGATTCTTGGCCCATGCGGAGCGTAACGGTTGACGCTCTATAAAAAAAAACTAGCGTTTGCTTGTCCTCGTTATATTCATTCTTCCACAATGTTCTCTTTTGTCATTGCAGTTTTCGGATAATCTGAAAGTCTTTTGTTGCAATCGAGAACCATTCCTTTTTCCTTGTGCTTCCGAACATTCTCCAAAATTGTGCGTTTGTTTGTTGAAGCTCTTTCGGGAAATTGCTGTTCGAAGCTATTCTGAACTTGTTTTAAACTTTTAGTTTTCAAATAAGCTATAACTATGACAACTCGTTTAGCTCATAAGGGTTTCAAAGAATTTTTAAATTTAATGCTCAATAATCATTATGGCTAGAAAATGTATGTAGGATAGTAAGAGAGGGTTTAGATAGAAAAGTGTTGGGGGAGGGGGTGAATTGGTATGCCAAAACGTCTGGCAATTGCTTCACTTGTGCCTCTTTGAGTTTTTCTTCGCTTTTATTTCATTATCGTTAGTGCGCATCTAAAACTTTGTAGTCGGATTCTGAGTCTATTTTGTCTATAGAGCTTGTGTTTTTCTTGTGTATATATATTTTCTCTTTTGTGTTTGTTTTGTTTTTTTTCACATTAATCTTTGTTCTGCTCTTTCGTTGTTATTTTTCTTTAATTTTAGATCTTAGTTTGTTCTTGTTTCCTTTGTTTGCATCGTGCACTTTGGATCTTTCGTTTTTATTGTCCACCTTGCATCTTCTTTTTTTATATAACTGAGTTTTCCATTTTGTGCATATATATATATATATATATATATATATATATATATATATATATATATATATATATATATATATATATATTAATTATTTGTCTTAATTATTGAGTCATTTAATCCGTTTGATCAAATTTAAATTTTCGAGAATAGAAGTTTTTCATTTATTTTACTTCTTGCCGGGGATTTTTTTTCACTCGTATATTGGTTAAATAACTTGGCGTGCTCGTAGTTGGCTGCTTTCATATTCACGTCAGTAGTAAATGTTTTGAATGTCATTGTCTGGTGGTCTGATATTTTGTAGTGCTACTTCTGCAAGGAAAGCATAAATCTTTCTCCCTATTCCTTTGGCTCGCTGGTGCAGAGTCACATTTATTGGTTTAATATTGGTAATGCCATGCGTGACCCTTGACTGGACGTGGGCCCAGGGTGTGAGTTTGCAGACGTATCGAGTGAGCGTGATTCTATATCACTTGCGCCTTTTTTGTCTTGTTTTGCTCGCAACGTGTAGGTGGGTAGCTGGGGGAGAGAAGAATTGACTGCACTTAGGGCATATATAATTAATTTCCTTTTAATCTTTATAGGGACTGTAGGGTCCTTTTGGCCTGAGAGACTTTCTCATTGAGATGGATTCCATATCCTTTTGATATTAATTTGAGTCCGAGTGGCACTGGGCCTTCTCGTGAATAGGGATAATATTCCCCATGTACTCTGATGTCTACTGTCTTTCTTCGGCCTACTGGTAATGACTCTAAATTTGTTCTCATTGGTCGGGACTTTATTTCTCGTTTCATAACTATTTAAATTGGAAATTTCCCCTTCTGTTCTATTTGCAATGTCATTCAGATTAGGATAATCCCATTTCCTGCAAAATGTCATCTGCTAGTTGAACATATTGAGCATAATCGTGAGAGGAGGCAGAATAGTTTGTGACCTAGGAAGAGCATTCTTTAAGGAGGGCCGTTCAAAAGGCAATTCTCCGCATCATCATCATCATCATCACCATCATCATCATCGTGAAAATGGCAGGGAAATCGCCACTATATATCACGTACATAATGGGGTTCAAACAGCTCCCTTGTGGTACACCTTTTTCATTGTAAATCGTTGTCCTTCGTACTGGTTAATTCCCATTATTGCCTCGTATTCTTCTAGGACAGGTAGCCACAAAGAATTTTGATAATGTTTGTCTCTATTTACAATTCTTTATTTTCTTTAGGGTGGGGGGGGGGCTAGGCGTCCATACCTTATCAAAGGATGACGCCATGTCTCTAAGGAGACGTGGCGATGCTTTCCGTAATTAGGGCTAGTGCGCTCTCCTTGTCGAGGTTCCTACGGAAGCCGTGTTGTTGTGCATTGCAATGGTTTTCGGTCTCCAAGTAGTTTCTCAGCCTGTTCTTTAGTAACTTTTAAAATAATTTTCCAATAAAATCAAGGGGTGAGATACGCCTGTAGCTGCCAATCTCCTCTTTAGGCTTCCCAGGTTTTAGTAGTAAAATCATTTTAGTTTTTTTTAGTAGGTCCGGAAAGTACACCATATTTAAGTATACATTTAAAATGGTTAATAATTCTTCGTTGATATTTTCGCGGTCAATAGGTGTACTTTAGTGATATCGGAAATGCCCTTGTTTTTTGGCTTGAAACCTTTTATGGTTGCCTCCTATTTCTCATATGTAAAAGGTCTTCCCTCTTGCTGCATCGGTTTTTTGCCGTCTACGTAGTGGTAGTGCATTAGTACTATTCCGAGTTCATTCAGTCTTGTTAATACTTCTTCCTCATATTCCATGTCAAATTCCTCTTTTTCTTCGATTCCGATTCGAAATTTTCTTTTCCAGTGCTCTCTGATTTTTTTTCCTATTAACTGGTCGTCTGAGATTTCCCTTCCACCGACTTCGATGGTGATATTGGCCTTGATGAGAGCTCCTTTTAGTCTCTTTATTTGATACCAGAATTTTTAGGGTCTCCTTCGGTGCCTATGCTTTTTATAATATCGTTCCAAACCACTTTTGCAATTCTCTATATCTTCCTTCTGTATTTCCATGGATATTTATTCTTTTCCTGTTTTCATCCCATCTTGGACCCGGGAGGGTCTTAAATTCTTCTCTAGGGATGGACACTGTCCACTTCTGTTATTCTCGCTGTTATTGAGGAAAAGTGCTTGTCGAGGTCTTCAAGCGTGGAACCGTCCAAGTGCCCTACTCGATAGTCTTGGAGGAACCTTCTGTATGTGTTTCAATTGGCTCTGGACAAACACATGCAGATCGGAATCTTTACATATCTGGGAGATGTTGGTAGGGCGGTGATCATGTTTACGTGATCTGAGGGAGTGTATGGAACTTAGACTGTTACATAGGTTAGTATGAAATTGGGGTTTGTGAGGATGATATCTAGGGTTATTGCGGATCTCCTCGTTAAGTAGGTAGAAAACCCCGAGCTGTCTCTTTGCACTATATTACGGTCAATGATTAAACTAAGGGAAATTCCCTAACCATTGAACGCCGCTGTGCTATGGCCAGTTTCCCTGCAACCGCGTCGAGATCGTCGATTAGGATGATGGAAGTGTTCCTCATGAATAAGCGCAAGAAGTCATGGATGTGCAAATACGGGTGCCTGGGTGGCTGGTAGCCCATTGCTATGATCTTTGTGTGAGTGGCTCATATCTTAAATAACAAATCTTCGTATTTGAAAAAATATTGAAAAGTCCTTCGAGATTAAAACAACATGGGGCCGCAACTCACTCGGGGGGAAAGACAATTCCGCGCATTCCTGTTTTGGTACCCTTCAGTTAAAAGCAAAATGCTCCAAATCTAAATTTTTTAAACACGATTAAATTTTCACTTTAACCAAGAATGTTTTCGCTATTAAATCAAACAAACTGCTTCTCAATTTCTCAAATTTTGGAAGAGACATAAAAATCTAAATTTGCGCATACCCTTTTGTGGGATACAGTAACTGAGTGACCAATTTTCGGAACAGTGTACAATGCAGACTTCTGGAATTTAAAAATGATAACTCAAAAAGTAGAGGAGTCGCCTCACCAACAAAATGGTCTAGATTTAATTTTGACAAATGAAGAGAATTAGTAGAAAGTATACATGATGGCGAAACAGTTAGGAACAGCGCTCACAACATAGTTCAATTCAATAAAAATATTCCAAAGAATGTTCACGAGTGCTCTCAATCCTCCATAAATCTATATTTTTAGAACGGGATTTTTTTGAAAGAAGTGAAAAGATGGTAAAAAGATTTTTGCTTAGCTAATGAATGAAGGACCTGGTGTTTTTGCAATTTTCTAAAATCAAGATATTATTATTATTATAATCGGTGAATTTCAGAAAATTTTATAAGAAATAAACCATGGCTGATTTTATATTTTATTTTTTGGTATATTCGAAATTTTTAGCGAAATTATTTCTAAAATAGATTTTAAATTTTAATCTTTATCAGGAGGAAATATTTGGAGGCACCTATTTTAAGAAGGGGAATTTGGGGAAGGGTTAAATATAAAAAGATGCATGAGGAGAAGAAGAAGAATAAGAGTAGGAAAATAAAAAGAGAAGGAGGGTGAGGATAAGGAGAAGAAGAAGAAGAATGAGGAAAGAAGAAGCAGAAGAGAAGAAAGAGATGAAAAAAGAGGAGGAGGAGGAGAAGAAGGAGAAGTTTAAGAAAAGGATGAGGATCAGAAGCAGAAGACTAGGAAGAGTAGGAGAAGAAGAAGAGACGAAAGAAGAAGAGAATTAGAGGAGGAGGAGAAGAAGAAGAAGAAGAAGAAGAGGAGGAGAAGAATATAATAAATAGGAGGAAGACAAGAAAAGAAAAAGGAAGGAAGAGAATAAGAAAGAGGAGGAGTTGAGAAGGAAAGGAATAAAAGATCGATAAGAAACAGAATTGAAAAGAAGAAGGTAGGAGGAAGAGGAAACAAGGAAAATGGAGAGAGCAAAAAGAGCGAAGTGGGAGAGTCATAAGAGAATGGATAAGAGCAGGAGGAGAAGAGGAAGAGAAGAAGAGATCGAAAAGGAGAAGAAAAGATGTAGAGGAGGAAGAGAATAATAATAATAATAATAATAATAATAATAATAATAATAAGAAGAAGAAGAAGAAGAAGAAGAAGAAGAAGAAGAAGAAGAAGAAGAAGAAGAAGAAGAAGAAGAAGATGAAAAAATTGAATAATTCTTAGTTTTTAAAAGAAAGAAGCGGTTTGAAGAAACAAATTCAGAATTAATTCAATTTTGTAGGGTGTGGCTTGATAATTAATAAATAAAGTATTTATTGTATATTTTGGAGGGGTTCATTTTACTTTAAAAGGGATTCAATTGGCGTTTAAACAAAGAGGGGGAAAAGCGTAATGAAATGGAGTTGAAAAAAAGCGGTTCCAAAGGCCAAATTGGCCGGAGGCCTATTTGGGTTGTAATTGTGAAGGGAGTCATTATTCATCGCAGAAGAGGATCGCCACTGTTTCTTATTCAGCTGTGGAATGTGCGCGACCGTGTATTGATGGACTTACCATAACCGAATAACTCTTTAGAAAGGTTCCATTGATAAGGCACATGCACCCAAATGTGTGGAAACCGTCCTCCCTCATTAAAACAGAAGAAGAAATAAGCCATACCAAAAATGACCATATTCCAGCTTTGTTGGATGATTTGATTGGAAGCTGTCGTAAGATTTCGCTTTCCAGGTTAACAGTGCGAAGCATATTCCCTTTTACGAATGCTCATGGGGAGGAGTAATTCTAGCAAGGAAATTATTTACTCCGGCTGAATATGACTGAAAAGATGATACTACTTCTGAATAGTCACGTAACAAGAGTAAATGTGTGTGTGTGTGTGTGTGTGTGTGTGTGTGTGTGTGTGTTACGTGAGGGGGGGTGTCTCCACCTTTACTAAGAGTGTCGGCTCGTTCCACATAACATGCTGTTATGTTGTTTTTTCTACTAAATTGTGTGTCCAAAGAAGCAAGGATAAGGTGAATAGACGCGGTAGTTAGTTGTTTATTGCAGCTATTTTTTTTACTAGGTGCCCTTGGTTCATATAGGTATACTAGTGTTATATACAATTGTAGATTTCAAAATATTATTAATCCACTTTACATAAAATCCATAGGTCCATGTCTGAATTCTGACCATTTTTCTAGTCCACTCTTAATTGAATAATGACATTCAATCAAACGACAATTCAATCAATAATAACCGACAGTAAAATACAGTTACTTAAGGCACTAGGTGCAAACGTGGAAGGAAATGTTATGAAGGTGGATGTCACTGCTAGAGTACTTTAGAATATGTACTCTATTTGACTTTTAGTTAATCTCCATTTTTATATCCAAACTTTGCGATAATCTAACTTTAAATCTTGTGTTTTGTACGTTTAAAATTGATATAGCTTTTGTGATTAGTCCAAGATTGACGCAAGTTTTTCTTAAGTCTATTTTTTATTTGTCTACTACGTCGAAAAGAAAGTAAGAGAAGAATGAATTTGATTACTCTCCCATCGTTTCTTTTTTTTCAAACGAGGCCATAGAGTTGCCAGTTTCCATTTTTCCTTTGGGTGTCAGCAAGCGTTGGCAGAGGGCAATTGCGAGGACGAATCCACACCATTGCAGATAAGCACGAGGGAGAAGGGGCCGTAAAGGGATCAGTCACGTTAATCGTTTATTATAATTATTATTTACTTAACGCTAAGAAGCAAAATCTACCTAGGTCATCTCCCACAAGGAGTTTGTAAGAAGAAATCTGTAAAGAAAGTGGTGAAGTTGAAGCAAGTGAAACTCTGTGAAAGATATACGCATAGCCGTAGTCCAACTGATGATGTTGGGGCAGGGAGGGTATAGTATTCGGCAACAGTGCCCAAGTAAACAAAGTGACCAGCTTCGGAGACAAAAGTTCTATCAATGCGAACGAGAAAAGTGAGGACGTCGTTTCAATCAACGAGAGTAAGTTCACTCATTGGAGAATGTGAGATGGAAGAGATGAAGAAAAAAAATGTGGAAAAGAACGAATGCAATTACCATTCCCATTGAACCCCAAATGTTAGGGGTCGGAATGAAACGCTATAAAGAGCAGGAATAAGTTCGCACAAAGAGGAGGGAAACTCACAAATACGAACTTGCACCCACTCGTTGAGGCCGAAGGAAGCAAACCCAGGCATCTCTCACACCCTCCTCCGGCAAATGGGTTCAAATTTGTCCCGGGGTTGGGGGGGGGAATTCGAATGATCAGTCATGGTTTCAGAATTTAAGGCTGCTGAAATTTTCTTCACCTCTACTTCTCATCCCTATTTTCATTATTCGTGTCTTTTCTTTCATTCTTTACCCTACCCGTATAAGCCCAATCCTAAATTAAAGAAGGTAATAAACCCCTTATAAAGAGCCAATTTCCTTGCCTACATATAAGTGTTTGCCACCAACCACAACCTCCAATTTAAATAATGAGGTACAATTTGCACACCTTTGTAATCTAGTGTGATGGGAAACAAACCCAAGGCTGCGCATGGACGGAAAGGGCAAAATCCGAGATTGTTCTACAGTCAAAGAACCCCAGAACTCGTTCACTTTCTCTCTTTTTTTTCTGTGGGAGGGCACTAGAACCTAGAGGGAACTGAAAGATACCACGTCGAACGTCCTTTAAGATTCCTCGAGGACATATGAATGGTGTACCTATATAATCTGAAGGAATAAAAGTTAGTAAGCACAAAACTTGCTTCTGACCAAACTTTGGTCAGGTTTCTACCCATGTTGCAATTGATGTTCGCATTAATAATTCCTTCTATTAAATTCCCAAGATGAAAATAAATGAAAGAGAGAGACAGACCAATTCAGGTTCTAGTCAACAATGGATCAATTAAGCATATGATATAGTTGTTTAGAAAAAAAAAAGCATGAACCGTTTGTACTTTTCTCTATGGCTTCCAAAGGGGCATGAAGAGAACCTGAACTATTTTATAATAATATAGAATAAACTCTAAAGTCTCTCCGCTGTAATGAAATTTAAGTGGCATAACTTGTCTGCAGTAAAAACAAGTTGATTGAAGGATAGAAATCGATAAAACGTCTTTGCAAATAAAAAGAGAAGAATGAATCTAGGTGTTAGAAGGCAAGGAAGATTTTTAACACACTGTAATCGTATGACATTGTATTAATTAAACTTTCTTACTGCAGAAAAATTTAGGGGTCATCTTATACTATGATTGCAACCTACGAATATGAAATTAGAATATCAAGGAAGGTCAATCAAGAAATAAAGCTATAACGATAAAAGGAGAATTTCGGCTGCGGGATTATTATTCAGAACTAACTTGTTCCCAGTACTTCAACCAAACCAAAGAAGACACAGGAACTACATATTAAGATCGTGGCCTAGAAACTCAGTTTCTTCCTAATTAACACATCAAGATCGCCAAAATAGAATTTGTTCGAAGCAAATGACATGACACCTGACAGTAAAACCTTAAAACACACAGTGACAAATATAAGATTAACTAAACCAGGAAACGATTTAAAAACACCCCACCATCATATCAACACACACATACATACACAAACTTTATCACCATTTATTTCGAGCCAATGCACTAAAAAATGAAACAATGTATCCCCAATCTTCCTCACTTTCAGGTCATTTGCCCAACCCGGCGCCATATTTTCAAAACCAACAATGGAAATGAACAAAGATGAAACAAGAATGAACCTCTTCCTCATTATTGTATTTTTAAATGAGAATATATTTTTTATCAAAGTACAAAAAAAAATGGGTAAAAAAAAATTACCTTGTTAGGAAGCACATTTTAGACAGCTCAAAGATTAATGTTTATTGAATATTAATACGAGTAGATAGCTCAATCAGTTCCCGTGTCTTTTACTAAGAACACTGATTCTACAACAATGTACATATTTGTAATACTTTTGTTCACGTAGGAAGACTATATATAGTGTAACAAGTTGTGAATAATTCCATTTCTGTTCATTTCCTGAAGAGGACCTAACACGGTCGAAAAACGTCAGAGAATAAAGAATGTCATTCGCGGATGTTTTTTCTCGCCTCGAAGACCTCGTTAAGAAACTTGTAAGAAATATTAAAATACAAGTTAAAATTAATAAAGCTTCCACAGCTGTGGATTTCAATAGTATAGGCATACAACATGGCCTTTTACCTAATTACACATATTTGTATATGTGGACACATTTCACCATCCTCCAGCTCAAGGATCTACAGCTAAACATTAGCTCTTATCAAAATTGATTACCTTAACATTTGATGCATGGGCAGGAAAATGACGTTTAATTGTGGCATTTCCTCTCAATGGATTGGTATAGATAGAATAATAAATCCATGATCTTCAAGAACCATTGGTGTTATATTATCAGTACTGTGGCTCCTGTAATAGTTTTTCACATATCAGTACTTTGCGAGACCACCTTACAACCTGATTGCAACCGTGTCCTTGCAATAGCGGATGGTAAGCTTGTGAATATGGTTTAGATTACACTTACTACTAAAGAAACACAGGAAAGTTTAGTTAACCTATTGGAACACATTAAAATTTGGGGATTATTTTAATACGTACTAATAAAATTACTAAACTTTCAAAATTGCTCACTTACTAGTATAAGGTCGATTTTAAAGTTCATTCAAATGTTCTAACAACCTTTAATAATTGCAATCATTTACTGAGCTTCTTTATTGTATTTAACCTAGAAATATATTCAATATATTATATGCATTCCCATAAAAATTTACCAATTAATTAGTCACATTTGCACTAATAAAGAGTTCCAGATTGTAGCGACATGGTGGTGGGATCCATTAAAATATTAGAAGCGGCATAAAGTTATTACCCTAAGAGGGCAATATTCAACGGACACCATAGATTTAGCAAAATATGATAGGAGTAAAATTTCGAAACGGTTGTTTTATCAATAAAACAACTAGTCAAAATTATCTTTTTGATGCTTAAGATTTAACTATCTTGATGGAAACTTTGTTGAGAGAATATGTTCTGACTTACCTCTGCACTCTATGTAAATCCTCTAAGAATCCCCAATTACACCCTCGGATATCTTATCGATCCCGTCAAAAGAAATAAGATAAGTGACAGGATGCGCGGAGTTTGTGTTGTTTTTTTGGCTAATTATATTTCCTTTCTGTTGAGTCTCGATATGTGAGGCGCGATTATTATAAACCTCCAACTGCATTTTAAGTAATAACTCGATACATTGGCCGGATATAAAGGTAAAAAAATGTAAATAATGTGATAACAATGATTAGAATTTAAGAACTTTGTCAGGTTTACTGACAGCCCTTTCTTTATACGAAACTCCCAGCTAGGATCGCTGGGTCGGCAGTTCGAATTCCGTCTGGATTCTTTTTAAGCTGACACTATTTACTAGGGAGGTTACCTCCGTGACTGGGTATCACGGTGAGGAGTTGGAGCTTGCCCTGGCTGACGTCCGCCTGAGAAGCAACATAGCTTGATAAAAGGACTGAAACCAGCGAACGTTAACTTTTAAAATTATGTACACTTTCTCGACCACACTATTTGGAGTTGAAATTTGCCACTACATTCTTCCCTGTACTTGTTTTTGATTATTCTAATTATCAATTTATTTGTGTATCTGTCTAAATTTCCCCTTATTCATTCTCTAACGATAGAAAATGAATTGCTGTCTTTTTTTTATTTCATTAATTCCCCAAATAACGTCTCAAACTATAATTGAATTAGAAGCCCCTTTTCTCTCGAGAGAGAAAGGGGATTCGACACCTTTGAGATTTTGACTTCAATCGAGTAAATCATTTAAACTAGTGAAGAGTGAAGACAATCATCATTTTAACTCACTGAAAATAGAATTGGCGTTGCGTATTCTGCATCTTCAGACTCTATCCATTCACTTTTTAAATAAATAAAAATTTTCTATCTCTCCAGCAAAACATTTAGACGTACTTCGAAACACTATTGTTCTATTTTTTTTTCTTCAACCATCCCGCGTCCTAGCTCCATTCCAGTTTGGTTAATGATGCCGGCAACAATCTTCAGGAGATAGTCCTCAGCCGGGAATTTGACAGCTGATGTTGCGAATAGTTTTAATTCAATTTAGCTTTCATCGAAAGTGAAACCTTTTTAGGTGATGGCTGGGTGGTTGCTATGGGGATTCCATATACTCGGGGTCGAGGTAGTGTGACCTACTGATTTTGAGGAATTTCGCCTCTCCTCTCCGGCTGTGAATTCAGATTACCCCTTATTGGGTGATGGCTAACCTGGCTGCCGCCTCCTTTATTTTAGTTTCCTGGAGGAGAATCCGACATTCTTCTTTTGATATGTTTCACATTAGTGGTTTCTTCTTCTATTTTGCGCGGTCCTTTTTGTCAATAAACTGCATTCCGAATATATCTGCACATGCGGGATTCTAGAGAGCCAAATCTTGTTGATTGCCTTTTTATAGAGAAAGGTGTTCACAAATTAGGCGAAGGATCTGGAATTATCGAGATTAATTAAATGCACGCACATGATGAATCTCATTGATTGTTTGCTTTCCTTCTCCACAAAAAGGGAGATGTATGGCTACTTTGTATGTGTTTGGTGAAGTGAGTTTGGCGGCGTAGGTTTTCCTATCCTGTTCTTTTTCTTGCGATACCTTTTTAGACAGACTCAAAAGGCTAAGTGCCAGTTGTTGGGACATTCTCCTTGACCTTTCTGCGAAGATTAATTGCTCTCCCAGACTGTCCGGTTTATTAGGTTGAATGTCCTGGTCTGGAGTAGCTGCGAGAGCTTTACTTTTCACTAAACCGGAATCGGCAAGGTCGTTACCGCTTATCCATCGTGCTTGTGAAGACATAAACGATCGTTGTAAAATTTATACTAGTACCCTCCATTTTATATTTCTGAACATTGTTTCAAAACGTGGACGTAGTTATAGACTTCATATCAGGATACCATAGATCTAACAAATCTTGTACCTTTTTAATGCTTTATTCAATAGGGTAATTTTTGATAAATACATAATATTGTTTCTCATCATTTATTTTTTAGTAAAAATAATCTGCGATCTCAGTATCCAATGTGTTAGTTTATCTGTCTAAATACAATATATTTTTACTTGTTTCTTAAAGTTTATTTTCTTAACATGTTCGATGTTGATTTAATAAGCTATCTAGGCTGAATTAAATATAAACATCGGGTATCCAGTCTCGTTTAATTATTTATCTAATCATAATTGGTAAAATTAATTCTTCATCCCATTCGTTTTCATTTCTGTCAAAACAACCACACGGGACACATACCAGAGTGTTTTTGCCATATTTTATCTCTGCTGTTCAATAAGGCACAACTGAGCTTAAGATATTTATTTGACTAATATTTCAATCTTAAACAAAAGTCCTTCTTCAGATAGGTTTACGGCGTGGGTGGGAAAGCGAGAATGATCAACTTCTTTTTTTTTGTCAAGTGGGTGGGGAGGCAGTACAGCTTTGCAGTCCCTCTTTTTCCACATCTCCCTTCCCATCATCTGTTCTCCTGGTCATAATTCGTGTTAGGTATTTAAATCTTTTTATCACTTATATGCATCGGTCTCATTTGAGTCATTGCCCTTCTAAGCATGGATTTTGTATGCTGGTAAAGTACCAATCCACAAATCTTAAACAAAAGTCCTTCTTCAGATAGGTTTACAGCGTGGGCGGGGAAGCGAGAATGATCAACTTCTTTTTTTTTGTCAAGTGGGTGGGGAGGCAGTACAGCTTTGCATTCCCTCTTTTTCCACATCTCCCTTCCCATCATCTGTTCTCCTGGTCATAATTCGTGTTAGGTATTTAAATCTTTTTATCACTTATATGCATCGATCTCATTTGAGTCATTGCCCTTCTAAGCATGGATTTTGTGGGCTGGTAAAGTACCAATCCACAAATCTTCCTCAAAGGGTTGAGTAGAGCTGGAGTCATCTGAGAAATAGTGTGTCGAGTCGACAGCTGGTAAATGAGGCAATGTTAAATACTTTGCAGTAAAAATGGTTAAAGTATAAGGACGAAATTGATACATTAAATAATTAAATGTGTAATGGATACGAGCTTTAGTATGACGACAACACTAATATTTTAAATAGGGAAATTCTTCACAAAATTCAAATGAAAAAAAAAACTAGCTTAACGTAAAGGATTGTAGCAAGGATGAGCCCGATGGACCTAATAATGCAGCTGTTATCAGGCCCGTTCTTGACGCTATCCTGAGCCAATACCATTGCCTTTTTAAATCGTACTTGTGAGTGATACAGTTGGGACCCAACTACCAACAGAGGATTTGGTCATCGAAATGCTCGCCGGGGCTATTCAATCCTTGCTCGGCATTTGGCCAACATTACATACCTAGGCGTGCATCCATCACACTGGAGTTCACATATCACTTTCGACCTCTCTTGGTCATGGATCCTATCCTTAGCTTTTGTGAGCCTATTGCGTAGATTGCTCTATGGGTTGTGCGTAAATTCAATGTGGAGAATGTGGAGAAGCCGTTATACGATTTAGGAAGTTTGGGTAAAATCTGGAATTGTCAACCTTCTTAAATCCCTCTGACAGTCAAGTCGTTGAGGATTTTTTAGAGCGGCAATGGTGAAACGATGGAGCTAATTATTGGATTTGAAAACTGAATCGGAGTCCCTTTCTTCCTTCAATTGCAGCTGGGCATCCCTGCAGTTGGTTTGAGCTCTATTGAAAAAGGGTTCTAATGTTGCTCCGTCTTCAAGAGAGAACAAACCCACTGTTGTGGGTTTGTATGTAATGATATCTTTCTTTTTTATTAATTTTTTGAAGCCTCTAACTAATTCAAGATAAGTTATTTATTGTATTGGTAAATTTTTGGAAAGTGACCGGCCTCTATTTTGTGGATAATTCATATTTAGTTTTGCTTAAAAAGTTAGGGTTAGAGTCTTGAGAAAAATCCTCCAAAATGTTTTTTGTGAAATTAAAATTGAATTTGAAAAACACTAATTTTTAATGATTTTACCTAAAAAAACAGGTTTATATACCTACTAGCCACCCCGGGAGGCTACGACATCAGACCTCCTGAGGATTAATACATTATTTACGGGCTAAAAAAAAATTATATTTACTTACCTCTACTGTGGTGTTGGGAAGGCACCAACAATTTCCCTCAGGAAGTGGTGTAGTATAGTCCGTAACAAGATTGATTTCGTCTTTCATAGGTTCATGTCAAGGCTGGTTAGTCGGATTCCCTCTCTATCAGATTCCGTTCCATGTATGCACAGCTGTTTCCACTGTCTTTGTTTTCTCTGCGGCCAGACCGTCGGCTGGCGCCTGTTTCCTAATGAGTGTATGTTTTCTATATTCGCGTGGGAACACAACGATTTCACTTGCATTATTACAAAATATTCTGCTTTGCATTGATACATAGATTATTAAATTGCGATTTAACATTATTTACAAGCATTTGCTTTGTTTTACATTAATTAATTGTAACAAGATGGCATATTATTTCAATGTTCGATTTGTGTGCCCAATTTCAGGATTTCATAGGGCCAACGGGGTGCTCGATTTGTGAGGTTCCTTTTTGGCTCTACTTCACCTTGTAATTGAGCACTCAATCACTTTTAGGAATTGGCACAACAAATCAATCTTTAGTATCACGCTGGATCTCTCCAACCACTCACATACCTTCTACAGCACGAACTTGATTAGATTTTCTTTTTCCAAACTTACTCTTGTCTCCTACAGTTCCTGGTACCTGATAGGAGATTGCTTGTTTGGCCACCGCATACACACTTCACCACAGAAGTCTTACAGTCCACAGCAGTCTTGTGAGTTTTCCTTACTTCTTAAGGAAAATATTAATGAACAGGAGATTCTTACTAGGGCTGCTATGAACGTCGTGCAGCCACGCGACCTTAAAAATAGATGCAGTATAATTGCAACACATAACCCGATTTTGTTTCTCCTGTTTCACTTTCCAGTCACACCTAAAATATGTCTTTCTTTCCTTATTGTGCAAAAATTATCACAATTAGGACACTTCCTGCTTCTAAGTAGAATATCATGATCTTGAAATAATTCGATAACTAAATCGTCTTGCGCTGTGAACTTTGTAATAACTTCATTAAATGTTTCGGAGCAGCCTGCCCAAGTTGATGAATCGGTAAACTTGGTCCTAACTGATGTAATTTCAATTAGGAGCGCACCAGTGGCATTGGAAAATACTGAATGTTAATTGGAAATGAGCTAGGTCGTATGTGGTGTTGGGTCAGACTGGATCATGAAGGGCTTGGGACTTTGAAAAACTAGTGACTACAGCTTGGAACGATATTATCTTCCCCTTTGATTGACGTTTCGTTCAGATGGACGCCATGACTGGTAAGAAGATTTATGTACATTATTTCATGAAGAAACATTTGCCCAATATTTGGGACCTTGTCTCAAGCTAATTTGAGGTTGTTGATTAGGAATATATAACTGAAAATTGCGTTGGGTTGTATAGTCATTTAACGAACATTTACCATTGTATTTATAATTATCAAGGGTAAAAATTAGAAATGGAAAAAAGAGAAATTGTAGTTGAATGCCTATTAAGCCCATGTAAAACAGACTATACCACGTGATAATTAAAACACAAATTATGAGACTAATCCTTTATTCCTACTCCAACCCTCTAACTGTATTTACCGATTATTTTTACCAAAAAGTTAGTAGTATTTCACTAAAATAAATCATTTTTAGCATAACAATGGAACACATAATAAACTATTAATAGACTATTCTAAACAATCTTAAGCCGTTCAGTCTACAAATAACGGCCGCGGAGTAGCGTCAACTCTTCTCACTTCAACATCTCAAACATTCATTAACATATTGGCACTGGCTCCGTCAGTCACGATGGGTCTTAACCCATCGTCAGCTTCAGCTTCTATTCCTCTTCCGCTCATCGAAAATATTGTAGAGTCCCATGTTAAAATTGCAATTATTTTATTTCATTATTAATAGCCTTGTTAATAATCTTATGCAATATCTCAATATTCTTGTCATAAAATTCTCTGTTCAAACTGTCACATAATCAACATAACTATAACGCCCTAATATTATTATAATAACGTAATCTGGATTATTATTGTGAAGCTTCAAAGTATATACAGTTCTTATAGAAACAAAGGTAAACACAGCAACATAAGTTGAAGAGTCGAAGGTCTAAATGTAGCTGCACTCACTCAGCACACTGTTCTTATCTCCTTGTTTTGTATGTGTGCTCCGAATCGAAAAGGTTTCGTTTGTCTTTTGTTGTGCGACTTGAATCTGAGAGTCCTATAGGTGAGTACAAGAATTTATGCCAGAAAAAAACCGCCCTCGATAGTATTGGGAAGTATTTGTATAATTACTTACTTTAATACTTTGTAATTACTTGTTTCAAACCATTTATCTTATAATCTACTTAACGATTTAATCCTAAACATCGAGTTTAAGCCCAAGTCTATCCATCTTCCATTTTGTTTTGTGTTAGAATTATCTATTGATTTATCCGCCTTTGTTTATCTATTAGCCTTTGTCTGTCGAAAAATTTAGCATGGCCGTTTAAGATTTCATCTCGAATAAACCTTTTTATGACGATTGACTGGTCGGAGTTTATAGTTTATGACATTGTTTTTCAAACTTTTCAACCAGGTTGTATAATCTTTATAGCTACCCTTCCTTGCGGTTGGTTCTTTGATGGGATTCTCCCATGAATAAGGGTTTATTTCCCGAGTATATCTAGATCCTATCCCAGGGCGACGATAAGGGATTTAGGAGTAGTATGTTCTAGCCTGTCATTTTCGGTGTATTTTACAACTCCCCTCTTCTTTTATATTGCGCGGGCATGGACGGCCTATTCATTTGGTTGCAAAAGATAATTTTTTCACTTCTAAAATCAGAACGTTTCATGAAGTCCAGAAAACGAAAAAAAAATCATGTCCTTCCTTCATCTCTTACTCTTTATCCATTCTAAATCAAACTCTCAATCTACTTTCCACTCCACACCATTTTAGTTAAGAATTCGTCATATTTCATCGGTGAGGTAAGTCAAGTCCTTAACTTGTTAATTTTTAGTTAAATTCAGCTCTAACTTTCCATTTCAATTTCAAACTCTATCGTCAGACTTATTTTGTAAATTCAAACTATCAATCGTCAAACTACATTTCAAATTTCAAACCCCGTAAGGGGCACGGCGATTTGCTTTCCTGGCCGCCGTACTGACGAGACTCAGCACCCCATCCGGCCCCACTTTAGCCTCCGCTCCTTCTTTCTGACAGCCTGTCTTCTTACCCTACTTCCTTAATTATCCTACAACCTCTCCCACAACATCTTCTGGTCGGCCTTTAATTTCACAGGGTAGACACCGACCAGCTTCCTATCAACCAATCATTCCTGATCGGAGCTGAGGGAGGAGGAAAAATGTCCCTTCCCCACTGAGCTCCGGTTTGGGTGGGTGAGTTTTTAACAACCTGTTCACTTCACCCATACCTTCCTCACATACCCTTTATCTCTCTCATTTCAAGATATATCAATTTTAAGCCCAGCTCAAGGTGGAGCTGCCATGCCGAAGGGCTGCCTGGCTACTGGAGGGGAATGGTGGTCCCAAATGGCGAAAAATGGTTTGGCCCGCCACTTATTCACCTTTCGCAGAGCGGGCTACTGCATGGGGTGATTACCGTTTGCGTCCCGGGCAAATACTATGGCCACCTTGCCCATGAATGAAGTTAATAAAGTCTTTCATTTTATTCCCTCTTCACCAGCATCAGAGCCGCTCTCGGGCAGCTCCACTGAAGAAAAGGGAGTTCAAGTGTGCTTTCTTAGGGGACCCTCCAAACCTATCTGACCGAAGGAGAGGCTTATTCATCTCCTATGCCTCCAGAAGCAGGGGACTCACTTCAACCCATTCTCTGTAGTCACCTTTGGGCGATCCCATATTTCTAGCGGCAGTCATTCCTTTTCTTTCACATGGGACTGCCAAGAACGCACGCAGCTAGCTCAATATTGACCGCTCCCGCTAGGAGCAGCACAATAGGACTAACCCCCTTAGGGCGACAAGGGATGGCAGGGCCCGTCGGTCCATGCTCCTTAACATCCTGCACTTGTGCGTTCTAAGTTTACAGGGGGGAGGGGTCACTATACGTGCCCCCACCCTCCGACCGACCACGGATCGCCGGCCCAAGACGAGATAAAAGGTTCTTCAAATAGAATCCCTGATGTCTTGGGGAGATGGCAACATGGAGAACCCCCCCCCCCTGAGATGAATATGGGCCCTGAGATGACACAGCCTTAGACGGTGGCATCTTCCATGTGGTCGAAACCCAGATCGGTGCCAAGCACAGAACCCGAGTGGGCTCCTATGCAACCTTCTCCTCAGACAGATCGAGCCCCCGAGGCGTCACAAGGAGAGGAGTAATATGATCCCCCGGCTGGTGCCCGTGTGACAGCCAAGACATATTTCAGGGGGACTCCCCTGGAACCTCGATTATGTTGGGGCTCCTCATTTAGAGGTTACCTGCAGTTTTCGAGCCAACTGGCTTCAAAAGCTCCATTGTTATTTACTCCACTGATGGCAGCATGTTTGCAAGGGCAACATGATGAATCAGAGGAGAGCTCTAGCTAACAGGATTGGTAGAGAGCCGAAAGAGACCCTTTTCTCGGACGTGAGCCTTCAAATGGATACGTCGAATCCCTGCGAGGCGGCCAAGATTAATGCCCTTTGGACACTTGAGTGTGAAACCGCACTCTATCATGAATTTCCTGAAAGGGATGGTTTATGTAAGGAAACTCATGGACTACTCCATAGATGACATCACCTTAGAGCTGGCCAACTATGGAGCGGTCAAGGTCGAACCTGTGATGAAAAAACAGGGAGGGGCCTCGAGACCCACCACTACACTCTCTGTCACGTTCGACTGCGACAAGCTTGCTGATTCGGTGCATGCTGGTTGGTATCGCTACCGTGTGAAGGTATTCGTGCCACTGCCGCGTAGGTTCTACTACTGCCACCGCTTTGGCCATACAAATCGCTCCTGTAGCCGCGCAAAGTCGGAGCCTGTGTAAGTTGCTCCAATGCCGGACACAATAAGTCCAAATCGTGTGTGGCCAAGTGTGTCAATTATGGAGAGCCACTGCCCGCTTCTTCGAAGCAATGTGGTGCGTATCTCCTTAAGAAGGAAATCCTGGCCGTTCAGGCCCAGGATCCTCTCTCATTTCGCGAGGCTAAGGACTTGCTCCTGGCACGCCCGGCTCTGCCTAGGACGTCTTATGCTTCAAAGTTAGAAAAACACACCTTCTGCTCCTGGCCCCTCCAGGTCTATGAGCCTTCTGCTGAAAGCCTTCTGTGAGATCTTCCCACTACGGGCGCTACCCTAATACAGCTGGCGGGCCAAAGGGTTCACACCCAGCCCGGCTAAAACTAGGGCTACCCCCCATTCCACCAGCGCGACCGTTTCCCGTAAGGCGAAACGGCCGCTCTTGAAGTTGTTCGTGAGGCTATCTTCCGGGTTTCCTAAAGCTGTTCCCCGAAAGGACGACACTAGTAAAGAAGCTTCGGCTATTACGCTCCCAACCAGCGGTAGGATAAGTGGCTCAAAAACGGTAGACCCCAAATGAGGGACCCCCACCTCCGAAGCCGCCTCGCCTGCCTAAGGTTTCGAGTCGGAGAGAGGAAAAGACACGCATGGCGAGCCTAAACTCCCCCGTTAAGTCCTCGAAGGCTAATTTGCCTTCAACGCATTGTTTGGCCAACAGCGCCCGGAGTTCTGCCTCGGGGAGCATACGGCCATTACCCTAAGGGTCTTCTCTTCGAAGAGGGCCATCGCATCTCCTCCTAGCTAGGCCTGAAGGGCATATTCCTTCAATGCTATTGCCACGGATTCCAGGACAACTGGAGGGAGCTGCGGAGGCTTGTCTCCTCCCGTTTTCCATTAGTTAACTTTTTGCAGGAGACCATGCTGGGCGCGTGCCACCTGCCCACCCTCCTGGGGTGTAAAGGGTTTTTGACCCCACCAACACGAGATGGAAGCCGGGCAGGAGTATGCACAATTTACAATTGGCATGATGTCTCCGTTATTCTCTTTGCTTCAGATACTTCCTTTTAGGCAGTAGCTGTGCAGCTGCACCTGGATAGGAGGTATACTGTTATTTCTGCATACACTCCACCGTCCCCCGGCTTCGACGCGGGGGACTTCGAACGCGTTGTGGCACGGTTACCGAGGTCTTTTCTCTTACTCGTGGATTTAAACGGTAGAAACTTCGTCTGGAGAGACTACTCAATCAGGCCTAAGGGTCAGGTGTTTGCCGACATGATCGAGAAGCTGGAGATAGGTTTCCTAAATGTGGATGAGTTTACGTATAACTGCCCGAGAATCGCTTCATTTTCCTGCCTCGATGTATCTTTGCGCTCTCCGGTTGCACAGCCTATTTTGGGTGGAGGTTAGTCGATGACCTCTATGGTAGAGGTCACTTTCTCATTAAAATATTATTGTGTGGGCTGCTGCCACCCGAGAGACCGTCCCGTTGGTGCTTGGTGCGGGCGCGGTGGTCCGCATTTCAAGATGAGCCCGTTAAGTATATTCCGGCAACCTCATATCCATGGGTCTAACTACTATTCATAGAACGAACGCCTGGCCGCTGTGCACGGCGACCGCTTCCGTAGTGGTTACCCGAGTTCACTGTCGGTCACTTTCGTCGAGCTAGGGCTAGGTTCCGGTATGGGGCGGCCTCTTCATTATTACTTTATTTATTTATCAATATTATTCTTGCTTTTCTCTTTATCGAATCTATTTACTTCTTTCTTGACTGAAATTCCTTTATCTTTAAGTTGCCCCTTCAAACATTTGTCTTCCATTTATCTTGACTTCCGTATTCTTCTTGACTGGGTTGGTTCTTAATCTTTGATTTCTTTCTTGATGTATCTTCATTTTCTTCCAATTATTTTGAGTTGATTTTTTGTTCCTTCTAGATGAGTTGGTCCTTTGAGCGTTTTCCTTGACTTCCGTTTTCTTCTTGAGATTTCTTCATAAAAGGTTTTTGGACTGTTGAGTTTGGAACGCGGTACCGGTAGATTTAAACGCCAATGCTCTAGCCATTACGCCACTGCTTAGTCCGTTTTGAGTTGGTAATTTAATGGGCTATTTATATTATCGAGTTGGAAGGAATTTTTCTCTGATACATTTTCGCACCCTTACACCGGTATGTTTCAAAACACGCCCGCCGCTCTTCCTGGCGGGCATACATGTCTTCACTTAACGCAAAGACCCCTCAAGCAGAGGTGTAGAAGCGAGTGAAAAAGATTCAGGGTAAGTTCCCGCAGGAGCCCATCCCGTTCTCCAGGAGAATGGTACCACAATTTTTGGCCCAGGACCCAGCGTCCGCTTTCTCCGCATTCTCTAGCCGGGATGCAGCTCCGCCAGCATTCAATGCACGTCTTGATGTTGCGAATGCCTCCAACTGACTTAGCTTCCAGAAGCAGAGAACCAACCCTTCAACCACAGGTTTTCATTGAGTGAGTTGCGTTCTGCTCTTGCTTCGTGCGCCGAGACCGCCCCTGTTTCAGACGATATCCCGTACACCATGCTTCGACACCTAAGTGAGCGAGGCATGGCCTTTCTCTTAGATTTGTTCAACAGGATCTGGGTAGAGGGTATCCTCCAAGACTACTGGCGAATCGCTACTGTGATCGCTTTTCGCAAACCGGGGAGAGATCACTCTACAGTAGCCGGTTTCAGACCAATCTCTCTAACCTCTTGCACGTGCAAGTTGATAGAGAAAGTGTAAATGTTAGATTAGCCTTTTTTCTGGACTGCGGAGCGCACCTATATTCTGCACAATGTCAGCTTCCACTAGTTCCAATCCACGTCGGATGCTCTGTTCCGACTGGAAAATGCCGTCTGTGAGGCCTTCCTTCGTCGACAGCAGTAGACTACGGTGTTTCGCGATCTGGAGCTGGCTTATGATACCGCATAGCGAAACGGTATCATGAAGATTCTCCACACAATGGGGGCGAAGGGACGCCTACCACTCTTTATATCTAAATTTTTGCGAGATTATTGATTCCGTGTACGGGTGGCGGGTGACTTCTCCAGCTTAATGGAACAGGAAGATAGGGGTCCCGCAGGGAAGTGGCCTAAGTGTCACACTCTTTGCCGTGAACATCAACGGCATCACCTCGGTACTGCCGGAAAATGTTCTCACTACGTTCTACGTGGACGACCATTCGATCTCTTTTGGATCGGCCAATATGCCAACTCTGGAGCGTCGACTCCAACAGGCATTGAACCGCGTCTCTCGCTATGCCGAAGCTCACAGGCTTCGGTTTTCCGTGGCACGACTAAGGTAGTGCACTTCTTCCGTCATCCACTGCTCCACCCTGACGCAGACTTGTTTCTAAATGGGGTTCGCCTGGAAGTGGGGGTCTTGTATTTGACCGACGCCTCTTGTACCCGAGCAATGGATATTCTTCGGTCCGAGAAGTTCAGTGCCTGGGGCGCTGATAGGGTTACTGCCTTACTTTTTTATCGATTCTTTGTTCGTTCGAAACTCGACTACGGATGCGAGTTTTATGCATCAGCCTCCGAGCTTGTATTGCGGAAGGTGGATTCGATCCACCATACCGGCCTTCGCCTAGCGGCCGGTGCCGTCCGCTCGTCCCTTTTTGAGAGCCTACTTGTCGATGCTGAGGAGATGCCACTTGCTCTGTGCCGTGCACAGTGAATTATTCGCTTGTACGCGCGAGCTAGTTCCCTCCTTCGGGCGCAAAAAGCTCTCACTGCATCCGCAGCTGATCTCGACGGTGCCTATGCCATCGAGAGACGCCAGTCATAGACTAAGCCCTTTGGGTCTACAGCTAGGAAACTCCTTCGAAAGCTTGGTATAGCTCTAGGGACGGTGGCGCCCCTTTTTTTTGCCCAGGGCGACACCCTAAAGGCTACAACCTCGCTTATTTGTCACCACGCCTCTTCTCACAAAGATTCTACAGCGCCTGGAGTATTAGGTTCGTTTTTTTTTGGAGCACACTTCGTGTCACGCTGGAACCGTGCCAGTGTGTACTGATGGCTCCAAGTCCCAAGAGGGGTTCAGTTGCCACGCCGTGTCCTCTCTGTTTGAAGTCGACGGGGCTCTACCAGGCGCTGCCTCCGTCTTCACGGTAGAGCTAATTTCAATACACTGTTAGGTACGGGAGATTGCGATTTATAGCGAGTCACCCAGCGCCCTGTGTGCTCTCGGGGCATAGGAATCTCCGCATCCCCTGGTTCGCGATATCGGTGACGCCATGGTTCTGTCGAGCAGGGGATGGGGTGTCGAGATTATCTTTAGTCGGGCTCCTGGACATCTATGAATTGCATCGGAATGAGCGCACCGATGAGGGCGCCATATAGTCCGTGAGGACTGGGCGACCAGACCCGCGTTTCGCTCTTCCTCAGACTGATTACATGGCAGGAATACAGTCATTTCTCCGGGCTGCTTGGCAAAAAAGATGGGAGACAGCCGAGTGGAACTTAAAGTTGCGTGCCATTGCGCCGCGACTGTTCCCATGGACCTACCCCTCAATGCCGCGACAGCTTCAGGTTGCTTCCTGTCGTCTCCGAATTGGACACACTCGCGGGACGCACTGCCATTTGTTGGAGCGCTTGTCTGCGCCTATTGTGAAGACTGCGTTGTCTCTCAGACTTTTTGGCACATTCTTGTTGAACGTTCCAGTCTGGATGATCTTCGCGCCACTTATCCGTCCCAGTACCGAGACGAGCGGGATCGCTACCACCTGTCTTTTATACTCGGGACTAGTTCGTGTACACCGACTTGCGGACTATACGACTTTTTGGAGGAGGCTGGCCTCCTCCACTTTATTGGACTTTGTTGTAGGTCTCATGTCCCTGCGCTGGGGGAGGCGGGCCTACCCCCAACTCCGGAGCGCGCTTCTTCCTGCTGCCCTTTTTCTTTGTTTTTTTGTTTTTGTTTTTTAGCCTATGCTCTCCTTTTTATTGTTGTTATTTGTTCTTTACTTATTATTTTTTTTTTAATCTAGCCTAGTAGTAGGTTATGGTGTGAGTACGGCGACTTTTGCCCTAGTAGTCATTCGCCAAATGGGCCCCTAAAATAAAAAATAAAAAATTCAAACTACCCTTCATCTTTCTAATCTTATATTCTAAGAGCACAAAACGTTTTGGGGATTTGTCTGAGAGAACCAGTAAATTTGTCAATTGAATTATAATTTACAACCCTTCAAATTTAATTCAATAAGCTGGCTCTTTTTCTTACCTTAGGACAAATAAATTTTACACGTGCTTAAACATTTCGTTAACTTATTTTGTACTGATTTCTTGTTCCGGTTATCTTAGAATTTGGTGATATCAATAAATATTATTATTAAATCTTGAATTTTCTGGAAATTATCGTGATTATCATTCTTCTATATGCTCATTCATTGATCTCTAACATTCCGACCCAAATGATTCGCTTGTTTTTTTATGTACCAAGTCCTTTATTTTGTTATTTGGTTGTTTCTATATGGCTCTTATTCGTTAGATTTTATAAGAAGATATAAAAAAGAACATCTAGGTCAAAATGCATATCTAAAAAGTTATGCCCAGTTATCCGATATTTCAAATTATCATTTAGATCATTTAAGTTTCGTATTTGTGTTAGTCGTTTAAGCTGTAGCTAGTTTTTTTTAGGAAAGGGGACAAAGAAAAATAAAGAAAGAAAAGTAGCGAAACGAGTTTCAAACGCGCTTCCCGCGTCGCTGGACAGCCGTTAGCGAGAGCCTTAGACCACTGCCATCCTGATCACCAAAAAAGACTCATTCAAGCAAAGCATTTAAGCCGCTCGCCTGAACTTCTCGCACGCTACACAGGCCCCCTCCTAGAAGCGGAGCGTATTTTGAGGGAATGAGGAGAACGGCGTCAGGAAATGTTATTCGAGGACTAATGTTACCCCCTCCCCGGCCTCCCGGGTCTTGGACACCATTGTGGATAGCTTTGTGTAGGAAAAGGGGGCAAAGAAAAATAAAGGAAGAAAAGTAGCGAAACGAGTTTTGAACGCGCCTCCCGCGTCGCTGGCGTCAATGCCACACGCAAGCTCGTTGCACAACGTTTCGTTTTGCCAGGTATGAATGCCGACGTGGCCAAATGGACTCGCTCATGCCTGCCATGCCTAGTACTAAGGTCCACCGCCAAACAAAAGCTCATCTGGTCCCTTTTCCTCTTCCTTCGTCACGCTTAAAGCCATTCACGTCGATCTAGTAGGTCCTCTTCCTTACTCCCGTGGTTGCAATTGTCTTCTCACCATAATCGATCGTTTTACTCGCTGGCCAGAGGCAGTTGCCTATCTCAGACATCAGGGCTTCCACTGTCACTCGAGGCTTCGTCTTAGCATGGGTTGCTCGTTTAGGGGGTCCCTCAAAGATCATGACTGATCGTGGCAGCTATTTTGAATCCCACCAATGGGAGGCAGTCATGTTAGTCCTTGCTCTTTTCGCCTCCGTACTAGAAGCTATCATCCCCAGAGTAACTCTAAGGTAGAACGTCTGCATCGGATCATCAAAGCAAGCTTACGCTCAACCGACCCAAACAAGCTACCTTTGATTCTCTTTGGCATTCGCTCGTCCTTGAAAGAGGATCTGGCTTGATCTACAGCAGAATTAGCTTACGGTACTCAACTTCGTCTACCCGGTCAATCCTTTTCTTCCTCTGATCGACCTCTACTTTCTCACCTAGATCCTTCTTCATACGTACATAATCTTGTAGGGGGATGGCTGAAGTTAAGCCAACTGCCCCTCGAGTGCCTGCTAATTATAAAACCTTCGTGCTGAAGGAGATGACAACATGCTCTCATGTTTTCATCCGTCACAATTCAACTCGCACTTCGTTGCAACCAGTCTATGACAGACCCCATCTCGTTATCTCCAGGGAGCCGAAATTCTTCATCCTGAAGCTTGGTACCAGGCAAGATACTGTCTCTATCAACCGCCCGAAACCAGCCTATACCGAAAATGTTCATCTAGAACCACTATCACCTCATTCTCCTCCTACTATACGCCTTTATGGTACAGTAATCCCCAAAACAACCTCAACTCCACCTTTTTAACCACCCCTGCTACTCCAACTCCACCTTCCGTTTTGCTGCCTCCTCCTCTTTTGTTGCAAGAACCCTCTTCTGCAGAAGTGGTCAATCAGGAGCAAATCTCTCCCCCACTGGTCACTCCGTCAGCGAATAACGGGACTCCAGACTTCCATATCCCGCTTGACGACATCTCGAAAGTAACCAACAAGCGAATCACCTTCGCCCCATCAACCTTCTCTAGTGTTGTGCCTCGCCCAACGCTACTGGCACTGCCACAGACAATTTTTGCCTCCACAGCCTAACAATGGCACTGTCACACCCTCCGGTCGCGTCGTCAGAAGGCATCGGCGTTACTCCGACAGCGGGTCTTAAATAAAAAAAAGGGGGTAATTTTCTTAAGGGGGGAGTGTTATAGCAATGTATTCTGGCATTCTTATAAAATATTATATGTATCAATATTCCATTCCATCAATTTATATATTACTATTACCTAATAGCATTTTAACGTAATGTAATTTGTGCATAAATATCAGCGTACTTTCCTTTTTAAATTCTATGTAAAATTATCCATTTATTTAAACATTTAATTTCTATAATTTCTATTAAATCTTATGTAAAATCTCTACTTAGTTATGTATAAATAATCAATCCAAAATCTCAAATATTTTGTATATGTATTTTCAATATATATTTGGAATATATAATTACCATCTAAAAATCATGGCTAAGATAGATTCTTTTCGAAAACACTTACCTTAGTCAAACACACAAACTAACACGCTTTCAGCTTAAACGCATTGAACAGAAATATTCCTCACTCGTCTCTTGTCATTCTCAGTATAAAGGTCAGTAATTATTCCTTCTCCATTTAATTATTTAACTCCAAACAAATCATACTTAGTTTAATCCTCGTCCTCTCACACTTATTCTCTGCAAACTGCCATACGAGAGTAGGTCCAAATTCTGGTTACTTCTCTTATTGCAGATCCCAATTCACAGTCCATCATATTTACCTTAGTTACTTTGGTTACTTTACCATACTTTACCTTAGTTACTTTACCATACCTTACCTCACTTCACCTTACATTTCACTTTACTTGTTATTACTTTCATTCATTGCATTACGTTGTTCCTTAACAATTCTCTCATTTTGCATTCGTTGATTTTCTAAATATATTTATTTTGTTTATCGTCCGTTTTCTTATAAACCTAGCGCCCAAAGTTTTCTAAATTCAGTTCACGTCACTCGTTAGGCCTAAATATTAGCAGACAACTATTCCATCCAATTCAACAACTTTATGGTAATGGTTTTCAAGTAACTATCTAGGCTGATTTATTAACTAAAATCAATCCCACTAATAACCAAATACCAGAAAGGGATGGGGGAGAAGCAATCAACACGTTTCCTGGCTCACTTGAAGGAGCTTGCTGAAGCTAAAGGAACTCAGGCTGGAATATTTAAATGGCTCCTGAAAGAAGTGTTCGTGAGAGCCATTTTAGAGCACATCCGTTGTATATTGAAAGTAGGAAGGCTATGTATTTTATGAGAAATTGTAGACGGGTTGACTAGCAACTTCTAAGTTAATTGGAGAAACGTTCCTTAGACTCCTGTTCGTTGGTTTTGATAAAAAAATGTATTTATTCGAGACTCAGGACATGACGAAGTTTTCAAGCGTAAGGCAATGGTTTAATAAAATGATACTCCTTCCCTCATCATGCAGTAGCCCACTCATGGATGAGGTCTTGTAGTAGCTCCGTGAACTTAAGTTAAGGCAAAAGGAAAGATGAAAGCATCTGGACGGCCATACCAGACATTGCGGGCGACACGGCTCGTCCTCTCCGAGTAAAAGAAAACATCGGCAGCCTTCCAGCACCCGAGATGAGCCAATACATTTTCATTCGTTTTCTTCTTCTGGCAGGCTGTCTAGTCCTCATCTCTAAGCTAAATTGCAGGATATGGGTTGGTGCCACAAAGAATACGGCAATCAAGTTGTAAAATGTAAAGAATTATGCCGGTATTTTGGTTCTAATTCTTTGACACCTTTGTCATCGACCTTTTCGCTACAGTTTTCGGCTCATTCTTCGTCTTCTTCTCAATCTTAAATTTATTCTATCCACTTAAACTAAAAAGATAACTAGTTCAAGGGTCGACAGCCTCTATTGGCTCTGCTCCTCTTTATTTTGATTCTCTCTTATGCATCTTTGCACCACTATGTTTTTTTCATTCCTGGTTGACACTGGCGCTAAGGGTAGTGTTCTTTCTGCCTCGGAAGTAGTTTTCGTGAGGTTAATTTTTTTATATTAATGATAATGTAAGGCCTGACTTCCGTCGAACTTTTTAATAGACATTCGTTATTGTAGAGGTAGCCTTGTAGTGGTCTACACCCCTGCAAATGGAAATATTTATTTATTTATATATATATATATATATATATATATATATATATATATATATATATATATATATATATATATATATATATATATATATATATATATATATATATAATTTTTAGAAGGGTTGGTAACCCTGCCTTAAATCGGGAGATTGCTACACCCACTCTCCCAAACGTCTTAAAATTAAGCCATGAGGTTTCATTCACTTTGTTGTCCACCATCAGTGAAACAGGTCTGTAAATATTTGAATTGTAATTGTTTAGCTAAATATTTCCTAAAAGAATCCTGAATTAATGCTTGATTCTTTTATCTCATTTACAGACCCATTCAACTCCGTTATGATCATTTAACAATTATCCATTCTATTTAATAATTACTACTTACAAATTACTTATAATCTAATCTATTTACCAAGTACTATTTACAGATTACTTATAATCCAATCTATTTACCAATTAATATTTACCAGTTACTTATAATCCACTTTACCCAATCTAATTATCAATCATCATTTGTTATACTCTCTTTACCAATTATCCAATTACCATTTATCAATCATCATTTGTTAAACTCTAATTACCAAACTATATGTATCAATTGTAAATCCATTCCCGTTAACTCACTCAAATTTAATTCACGCGTAATTCTCAATTCAATCATAAACTGTTACTGTATAAATTCACCCTTTAAATAATCTAACTGTTTATTCACTAATATATATTTTTCTTAACTCTTTGTTTTTAATTTACGTATTTCCCAACGTCACATAGATTAGGCCTAAGGAATTCGTCTGCAAAATTTAGACTCGTGATCATTTAACAATTCATTCCCTTGAATAACGAAATATAGGTTTTTATGTTTATTGTGATCTGAGAGCTATCTAGGATATTACTGCAATATTCATTAATAACCTATAGCTTGTCCTATTTTGGTCTCGAATTTCTTTCCGGATGACTCAGAAATGCAAGTTTTCGACAGCAGCACCTATCAGTGTACTTGGATTCTCCCCCCTATCTCAAAGATCTTTCCTGTCTCTCCTTCTCTCCTCGGTCGAACCCCACTTTCAACGTCTTATGTAGGAATTTCATGCACTTTAACTTCTTCCTTCAACGGAAAGGGCCAATAAATAGTGTCTTCAGCCGTATAGAGACTATTGAAGGACCTGTTTTCATGCGTTTTTGTCGTCAAGCTCGGATGGATATTCTGCAATGCGTAAAAAATTAAAATATGCTAGATACTGGCATTATCTATCCTTCTCATCTACATGGGACTCTCTATTTGAGTTAATGCTATGTCTACACATTATGACTTCAGGGCTGTAAGCGATTACAGGACTATGGCACGTGCAATGTCCCAGTCAGACACATCTTACCGATTTCATTTCGTTGCTCTTCGGCTATTCTTTCTTCTCTTGCATTGATCTGGTTTGCTTGATTGCGTTGTTTTAATCATATTGGCTTTGGCCGGCTTTATAGTTAGGGCAAATAGTTTCTTCTTAGTGTTTATGGAATTATTATTTCAGCTAGTGCTCCACTTCTCGTTTGTTTCCTTAAATCACAGGTGCTCTTCTTTGTGTGTTTTCTGTATATATTTCCGTGTCCTTTCTTTTTTCTTTGGATTTCGCCCCGCATCAAGCTGCGCTGTGTAATTTTTATTTTCACTTTTCATTTACTTCTATTTATGTAGTTTTCCTTGTCCATAGGTGGGCGTTATCGCGATAACGATATCGGGTAATCGGTTATCCGATAATTTTTTTTTGCGTTATCGATTCATCGGTATCGCCGATACTTTTGGTTCGAAACTAGCGATAATCTATAATTTCAGTTTTTAGTTCTAGTTTAGCACAGGGGTGAGCCACGCGTGCCTTAGAGGCAGAAATAGGTAGGTCAGAACTAGGAACCGAACGTATACTGAACGGAGTGCGGGGCGGGCGGTCTTGACGTCTTCTCAAAATGTTCGCTCAGCTTCAGTCTCTCACCAGCTGTCGGACAAGAGCTCACGAGGTGTTGTTCCCGCGCGCTACCGGTTTTACGCGTTCTTTGATGATTTTTTCCCTATGTGGCCGGGCAGCTTCCGTTCTAATTTTGTGTGCACATGTACATGAATGCATGTACTATTCGGTGCTATTCTTTAATATCCAGTTATTAACGTTTTGAACACTTACGAAGTTACGCCCCTATTCTAAATTGATCCTATTTTTATTGTAATTTAGTAGTGCAGTGCTATGCTATTTTATAGTATTGAATTAGTGATGGCGTCGCAAGAGACTGTGCCTGCAGTATCGGAATTTTGGATTTATCGGTTATCACCTTATCGGGCGATAAATTCATCACAGTTATCGGTTATCGTCGATAAGGTTATCGTTATCGATTTATCGGTTATCGTGATACATTTTTCGTTATCGCGCCCACCACTAGCCTTGTCGATTCATGCCTCTTATTTTATCGTTATTAGATTTCTGGCATAAATATTGATCTCTCTGCACATTAAATTTGCAATTTAACTATATATTTTTAGTTTTTGTTATTAATGCTCATTTGCCAACCAACTGAACATTTTTTTTTTTACCCAGCCAGCCGTGTCTCCCGTGCCTTCTCCCCTCCCTCAGCCTCAGATCCAGTACTCGATGACAGAATTGACCGCACTATGTCCCTCAGCACATCCAAACCTCAACTTGCTTCCTCCTTCCACTCACAGGAAATTGCTGGTCCACAATTTGCTAAAGCATTCAGTAATAACTCATATGGGCTACTTGTTGAGCCGCGCGCTGCGTTCCACTTTAACTCTTACTCCAACACCCGACTTCTTTCCCATTGTATGACACCTCTACAGCGACAATTGGGCCAGTTGTCTCTAAGGCGTCCGTAAATTGCTGTGCGCTGAGTTTAAACAATGCAGATTTGATCTCCGACAAAATTATATAGAGCTAGCATATGTTCCCAGCGTTGCCCGAGATAAAAAGTCCTATCATAAATAAATATAGATGTATATTGTTTTAAATTCTTATATTGTGGTACAAAATATCTTTACTTGCTGATTGTTAATATTATTTATGGGTGAAGGCAGATTCAGGAAAGTTGCGCACTCTCCCTATTATATATGATTGTTAATTATGAGCGAAGAACAATGTGGCCGCAGGAACAGATTAAGCTTCTTATAGATACAGGCAAGACAGGTGTCGTGATATTGTTGTTGTTGATTTATTTTTTGTCAGAGAATTTATATGTTCATTGACTTTAGATCGCCAGTCTGACCCTATTACTTATGAAAGACAACAATACTTCTATATTGGCTGAGTGGACTTTTTAATTACCTTATTATTGAGAGAGTGCCACAGCGTTTAATCCGTTTTGAGGAGAGAGCCCGTTAAACACGTGAAGGATCCCTTGAAACACCAGAATTATCCAAAAATATGTATATCTTTTTAAATTTATCAATTAACTACAAAAAAATATTTACAATCACTTAATAAATTTAACGAGGATAACAATGCATGAAACCGGGCCTATTTCAGACGCTATTCATATCCAAATCGAAATAGGCTCCAAGTAAACAAACCAAATGCCGATTAGTTATTTTTTTGGTGACCCTTTTAGATTAGCATTAAGCTCCAATTTAAGTTTCACTCTTCTAACTGTAAATATGACGGGGTTCACTAACAATTGTCTCTACTTCAGTCCATTTGAGTACCGTAATAAACTCCTACTAAATCAATACAAATATAAATGGTCATTCTGACTTACATGAACGGAGGGATCAGGGGTTGCCGGATGTCACTAGAGGGCTTTTATCGTGCTTCGTTGTGTTGGAGCGGCCGATTGTAGATTTTCCACGAGATGAGAGGGGGGTAGGGGACACGATGTCACTTCTTCGGATTTACGTTAAAAAGCGGAGGGAGGAGTTGTACTTTCTGGCTCAATGGTGATCTTCTGGGGGCTCTTGAAGCCTTTTTGTATCCTAGTCTCCTTCGAGGGGTTGCCCAACTGGATTTTTGGGTATACAAGGAGATTTTGAATGTATTTGAAAAATTGGATCTTCCTCGGGTATTGATTCTTCTTCTCTATCCGGTATTAAGATCGCAATTTGAGAGTCCCTCGAGGGTGACTGGTTCTTCTATTCTTTTACTTGCGAAATTCCTGTTTGGCACTAGGAATATTGGTCCAGCCAGGCTTCTTACTAAGCCTGTGAAGGATACTTTGGTATGGCACTGATCCAAAACGTGACGTTTCTAAGTTATTTCGAAATTGGGCGAAGGACCGATCTTCTCGAACTAGTCCTCTATCGTCTCTCACCGAATAATCTTCTTCTCTTGCTGCCGCAATTCCTGGTCTGTCACTAGGAGTTGTGATCCAGTCAGACTTCTTTTAAGTCTGTAAAGGATAGCTCGGTATGGCACTGATACAAAACCGTGACAATCTTCTAAGTTATTTAGAAACGGGATGAAGGACTGATCTTCTCGAACTGGTCCTCTATCGTCTCTGACCGAATAATCCTTTCTCTTTCCTTAAGGGGCTTGGTTATAACCTGGCGACCACCCCATCTAAGGGGGTAGGGGCGAGGCCGCAGAGGGGAGAGCGAGGGGTGTGGGGAGGGTGGCACCGCGGTGCCCAAGACGATTTCTTAATTAGAGGCACCGTCAACCGTCACCATCATTGGTGTTTCTTTTAACTAGCACCGGTTTTAGTGGCGATTTAACCACGGGCCTTCGGACCTCGTAGGTAATTGGATCCTTTGAGCGCTGCGTAATGGCCTTTAGTGGTCACCTTTGCACATCGGCTCGCTCTTGACTACCTATGCGGCGGGGAGATCAAAAGGGTAGGCCGTTTGGCTGTTAGTCAGCCGGCTAAAGTTCCCACGCCTCTCCTCATGTGGCTCGATTCTCTCGCTTTCTGGGCAGGGAGACTTTAACGTATATGTCCGCATGGCCCTCCGTGTTGCTTTATGTTGTAATTCCTCTACAGCAGGTATTCTGCCTCAGTAGAGATGGGGGGGGGGCCTTCTACAAACTCAATTTTATAGACTGCTATACCCACCGAATACACTTCTTAGAGCGTTGCAGATCTACCAGGAGAAGCGGTTGTTCGGAATTATTTCTGCTGACTCCCCCCCCCCTCATACCGAGGGGCCCCTCCCCCGACTCTTTGGGAGTAGTTTTTGCTACCCTTGCCCTAAACCCTCGCTCAAGGGTTCTACACATCTACAGACCACCTGGTCACCAATCAAATATCTTATTTAACGAACTGAGTGAGCTCGAGAGTGTCGCCATCTCAAATTCTTCTGCCATCGTGGTAGTACTTGACGACTTCAATATCCCCCAAAAGACCACCTCACATCAACTCCTTGAAGCCTTCGAACATTTATCTCTTTTCTCTCCTTATTTTGTAACTTCCCCTCTTCACATCAACGGAAACATTTTTTATCTCGTTTTCTCCCAATACTCAGTTCACCAACTCTCTGTCTTAGACACCTCAAATACTATCTCTAATTACTGTATTATTCAATTCATTTCAACTCTATCTTCTCAAACTAGCCTCCCTAATTGCCCTACCGCACGGTCACGCTACCGTGGATTCTCCTCCATTGACCCTGAGCTAATGTAGTTTTCCTGGGAGTTTGGGTGCCTTAAAAAAGAGGCCGTTTGACTCGGATGACCTATGATGAGCCCTTGTGGCTCTTGTCATCTGTTATATTATATTGTGGGGGACTTTGATTTTGTCTTCCCCTGGTGATGGTGCTTTTTGTGGGTGGGTTTTGACGGAGGCGGATGACCTTTGATAGGCCCTTGTGGCTTTTGTCATCCGTGTAATTATGTTATGTTACCTGTAGAGCTGCTACCGGAGTAACCCTTTTTGAGCCAAGATTTTTAACAGGTGCTGGCTTTCGCACCTTCAAATGTGCTGCTCCAAGATTTTACAACCATCTTTCCCTGAACATCAGACAAATTGAAGACATCAAGAACTTTAAAAGAAAATTGAAAGCACATTTGTTTTCCGAGTGTTATGATTTAAGTGATAAGACCATTTGTGAATCATATGATCTTTGAAAAAGAGCATGAACAATGTTAGAATTCCTGACTTTAGAAGAACAAATTATAATGGGCTAAAAACTTACCTGGAGGCAGTTGTGCAGAAACCAGGCAATGAAATCAAATCAGGAATAGATTCTATGATATCAGTTAGTGGAGACAATAATCACCAGGAGGAAGAGATTACAATTGAAGAGGAGTATGAAAGAATAATTGAGCAATTAATTACAGGTCAGATGATTAACATTCCATATAAGGAGATTAGGACTAGAAATAATGACCCAAAATGGATGACAGATAAAATTAAGCATTATATTGGCATTAAAAAGGGCATTTATAGGAAAATCAAAAATGGAGAGGATCACTTAAGGCAGAGATATAATGAACTAGCAAGAGATGTTAAAAAGTTAATTAGAGTAGCAAGGAGAAATTATGAAATTAAAGTGGCAAATAGGGCAAAGGAAGATCCTAAAAGTTTTTATCAATTATACAAAACTAAGGTTAGAGATAAAATAGGCCCACTTATAGATTCCAATGGAGAATCAGTGAGTGATAGGGACTCAATGGCTGGAATGCTAAATGACTTTTTTCTCTCAGTATTTACGCAGGAGGATACTCTAAATATACCTGAGGTGTCAATGCTCTTTCGGGGTAATGATGAGGACAAATACAAACGATATTTTGATCACAAAGGAGATAGTGACAAAGGAAATTGATAAAATCAAAAGTAGTAAAGCACCCGGTCCTGATGAGGTCTTTCCTAGAATTTTGAAAGAATGTAAGGATGTGTTAAGTGAGCCCCTAGCATGCATCTTTAGAAAATCATTGGAGAGTGGCATTGTGCCAGTGGCATGGAAGAAAGCCAATGTGATACCTATATTTAAGAAAGGGGATAAAACAAATATGTCTAATTACAGACCAGTAAGTTTGACATCAGTGGTAGGGAAAATGATGGAATCTATTATAGCAAGGAATATAGAGATCACTTGGATAAGCATAAGTTGATAAAAGAATCACAACATGGCTTTAGTAAGGGTAAATCCTGTCTGACTAATTTGCTGTCTTTTTATAGTAAGTTGTATGAAGCAGCAGATAATGATGAAAACTATGATATTTTATACTTGGACTTTGTAAGGCTTTTGATCGAGTGCCACACTTACGGCTTCTGAGCAAAGTTAAAGCACACAGGATCGATGGCAGTATATTTAGGTGGATTCAGTCATGGCTTGGTGACAGACAACAAAGAGTTAGTATAGATGGAGTTAAATCTGAGTGGTGGTGTGTTAGCAGGGGAGTTCCGCAAGGATCTGTTTTGGGTCCCTTGCTATTCTTAATTTATATTAATGATCTTGACATAGGTATAAGTAATGACCTGAGTAAATTGCTGATGATACTAAGCTAGGTAGGGCCATTAGGGCTGATTCTGATGCTGTTGTAATGCAGGAGGAATTGACAATTCTGTCCAATTTGGCCGAGAAATGGCAAATGAAGTTTAACATAGACAAATGTAGTGTACTTAGTATAGGTAGAAATAATCCATTGAATAGTTATAAATTAAATGGGAGAATTTTAGGGAGGACTGATTGTGAGAGGGATTTGGGTATTTTGGTAAGTTCAGACCTTTGTCCTATAAAGCAATGCCTAAATGCTAAGAATAAAGCTAATAGGATATTGGGATTCATTGGGAGGAGTGTAAGCAAAAAGAGTGCTGAAGTCATTCTAAAACTGTATCTGGCGCTAGTTAGGCCTCATCTAGACTATGCAGTACAATTTTGGTCACCATATTATAGGAAGGATATTGATTTGCTTGAGTCTGTGCAGAGAAGGATGACAAAGATGATTGGTGGGCTAAGGAACTTACCTTATGGTGAAAGGCTCAGAAAACTAAATCTACATACATTGGAAAGGAGAAGAGTCAGAGGGGAATTGATTGAAGTCTTCAAATGGGTAAAAGGATATAATAAAGGGTATCTGGGTAAGGTTCTTATACTTAGTGAACATGACAGGACACGTTGCAATGGGTTTAAGCTTGATAAGTATAGGTTTAGGAAGGAGATTGGGAGGAATTGGTTTACAAATCGTGTGGTAGATGAATGGAATAGGCTCACTAGACATGTGATAGAAGCCTCCTCTCTGGGTAGTTTTAAGAATAGATTAGATAAATATATGAATGAAGCTGCTAGATGGGACTGACTTTTTTATGTACATATGTATATATTTTTCTAAGGAGTGGGGAGATTATTTTGCGGTTGCATGAATGGACATAATCCTCTGGATGCATTTTATGTATATTGTAGATTAGATCTGACGAACTCCTGTAAAGGGTGACAATGTTGATGACTTTTCTCTGGTAAGAAATCTTTTGTGTGTTGACTGGAACAGGAGCTGCCAAGTGTAGGCCATGAATGGTCTTTTGCAGTCTCCTTCTTTTCTTATGTTCTTATGTTCTTAAATCGTGTGGTAGATGAATAGAATAGGCTCACTAGACATGTGATAGAAGCCTCCTCTCTGGGTAGTTTTAAGAATAGATTAGATAAATATATGGATGAAGCTGCTAGATGGGACTGACTTTTTTTATGTACATATGTATATATTTTTCTAAGGAGTGGGGAGATTATATTTTGCGGTTGCATGAATGGACATAATCCTCTGGATGCATTTTATGTATATTGTAGATTAGATCTGACAAACTCCTGTAAAGGGTGACAATGTTGATGACTTTTCTCTGGTAAGAAATCTTTTGTATGTTGACTGGAACAGGAGCTGCCAAGTGTAGGCCATGAATGGTCTTTTGCAGTCTCCTTTTCTCATGTTCTTAATTTCACACAATATAATATAAAAGATGACAAAAGCCACTAGGGCTCATCATAGGTCATGCAAGTCAAACGGCCTCTTTTTTAAGGCACCCAAACTCCCAGGAAAACTACATCCAGAGGATTGCATCCAGAAACAAGGGTATCACCAATCAAGGCTTGTCAAGAACTAAATCATGCAGCTATAGATATATACAAACAATATTAATATATACAAAACTTAGCAACCATCACAACCTTCCCTCCTCATAAACTCATCCAACCTACTCTTAAATACATTTAAATTTGGACTACCTACTACCCTCGCGGCAATTTGTTCCAGAAGTCCACCACTCTATTGATGAAAAAATATTTTCTTAAATCCAACTTACACCCTTGCTTTTTAATTTTCAAGTGGTGACCTCTAGTCCGATTTCCATCATCCAACTCAAAAAACTTGCTAACATCCAATTTATCTATCCCCGAAAAAATTTAAACAGCTCAATCATATCCCCTCTCACACACCTCCTTTCGAACGAAAACATATTTAATACCCTCAGTCTATCTATATATTCAAGGTGCCTCAGGGAAGGAATAATCTTTGTTGCCCTCCATAACACTTACTCGAGAAGGTTAATATCGTGTCTAAAATGTGGGGACCATGCCTGTATACAGTACTCTAGATGTGGCCTAACATAAGAGTTATAGAGTTTAAAAATAACCTCCTTACTTTTGTAACTGACATTTCTCTTAATGAAACCCAGCACTCTATTTGCCCTATTTCTTGCTTCAATACACTGCTTAGAAAACCTTAATGACTTATCTTAATGACTTATTTAACATAGACAAATGTAGTGTACTTAGTATAGGTAGAAATAATCCACTGAATAGTTATAAATTAAATGGGAGAAATTTAGGGAGGACCGATTGTGAGAGGGACTTGGGTATTTTGGTAAGTTCAGAAATTCGTCCTAGAAAGCAATGCCTAAATGCTAAGAATAAAGCTAATAGGATATTGGGATTCATTAGGAGAAGTGTAAGCAATAAGAGTGCTGAAGTCATTCTAAAACTGTATCTGGCGCTAGTTAGGCCTCATCTAGACTATGCAGTACAATTTTGGTCACCATATTATAGGAAGGATATTGATTTGCTTGAGTCTGTGCAGAGAAGGATGACAAAGATGATTGGTGGGCTAAGGAACTTACCTTATGGTGAAAGGCTCAGAAAACTAAATCTACATACATTGGAAAGGAGAAGAGTCAGAGGGAAATTGATTGAAGTCTTCAAATGGGTAAAAGGATATAATAAAGGGGATCTGGGTAAGGTTCTTATACTTAGTGAACATGACAGGACACGTAGCAATGGGTTTAAGCTTGATAAGTATAGGTTAGGAAGGAGATTGGGAGGAATTGGTTTACAAATCGTGTGGTAGATGAATGGAATAGGCTCACTAGACATGTGATAGAAGCCTCCTCTCTGGGTAGTTTTAAGAATAGATTAGATAAATATATGAATGAAGCTGCTAGATGGGACTGACTTTTTTTATGTACATATGTATATATTTTTCTGCGGAGTGGGGAGATTATTTTGCGGTTGCATGAATGGACATAATCCTCTGGATGCATTTTATGTATATTGTAGATTAGATCTGACGAACTCCTGTAAAGGGTGACAATGTTGATGACTTTTCTCTGGTAAGAAATCTTTTGTGTGTTGACTGGAACAGGAGCTGCCAAGTGTAGGCCATGAATGGTCTTTTGCAGTCTCCTTCTTTTCTTATGTTCTTATGTTCTTATGTTCTATTACTACTCCTAGATCTTTCTCATCCTCTACTGAGCTCAGCCAATGTCCATCCATTTCATAGTTAAATTCTCTATTATCTTTTCCCATGTTAATAACTTTGCACTTATCAAGGTTGAAAGTCATTTGCCACTTATGTGCCCAGGATAATAATTTATTTAAATCCCCCTGCACTTTAAAATGATCATCAATATCTTTAACTACAGCTGCTAATTTGGTATCATCCGCAAAAATTGACACTTTATTATTAACTGCCTCCCCAAGATCGTTTATATAGATGACAAATAATAATGGACCGAGAACTGATCCCTTAGGAACCCCACTGATAACATCCCTCCACTCTGACTTTACACCATTTAGCACTCTGACTTTACACCATTTAGCACTACCCTTTGCTTCCTGTCTTTCAACCACTCAGCTATCCAATTTGAAACACCCCCACATATCCCAATCATTTTTAATTTATGAACTAGTCTCCTATGTGGTACCTTATCAAATGCTTTACTAAACATAAGAACATGAGAAAAGAAGGAGACTGCAAAAGACCATTCATGGCCTACACTTGGCAGCTCCTGTTCCAGTCAACACACAAAAGATTTCTTACCAGAGAAAAGTCATCAACATTGTCACCCTTTACAGGAGTTCGTCAGATCTAATCTACAATATACATAAAATGCATCCCGAGGATTATGTCCATTCATGCAACCGCAAAATAATCTCCCCACTCCGCAGAAAAATATATACATATGTACATAAAAAAAGTCAGTCCCATCTAGCAGCTTCATTCATATATTTATCTAATCTATTCTTAAAACTACCCAGAGAGGAGGCTTCTATCACATGTCTAGTGAGCCTATTCCATTCATCTACCACACGATTTGTAAACCAATTCCTCCCAATCTCCTTCCTAAACCTATACTTATCAAGCTTAAACCCATTGCTACGTGTCCTGTCATGTTCACTAAGTATAAGAACCTTACCCAGATCCCCTTTATTATATCCTTTTACCCATTTGAAGACTTCAATCAATTCCCCTCTGACTCTTCTCCTTTCCAATGTATGTAGATTTAGTTTTCTGAGCCTTTCACCATAAGGTAAGTTCCTTAGCCCACCAATCATCTTTGTCATCCTTCTCTGCACAGACTCAAGCAAATCAATATCCTTCCTATAATATGGTGACCAAAATTGTACTGCATAGTCTAGATGAGGCCTAACTAGCGCCAGATACAGTTTTAGAATGACTTCAGCACTCTTATTGCTTACACTCCTCCTAATGAATCCCAATATCCTATTAGCTTTATTCTTAGCATTTAGGCATTGCTTTCTAGGACGAAGGTCTGAACTTACCAAAATACCCAAGTCCCTCTCACAATCGGTCCTCCCTAAATTTCTCCCATTTAATTTATAACTATTCAGTGGATTATTTCTACCTATACTAAGTACACTACATTTGTCTATGTTAAACTTCATTTGCCATTTCTCAGCCCAATTGGACAGAATGGTCAATTCCTCCTGCATTACAACAGCATCAGAATCAGCCCTAATGGCCCTACCTAGCTTAGTATCATCAGCAAATTTACTCAGGTCACTACTTATACCTATGTCAAGATCATTAATATAAATTAAGAATAGCAAGGGACCCAAAACAGATCCTTGCGGAATTCCACTGCTAACACACCCCCACTCAGACTTAACTCCATCTATACTAACTCTTTGCTGTCTGTCACCAAGCCATGACTGAATCCACCTAAATATACTGCCATCGATCCCGTGTGCCTTAACTTTGCTCAGAAGCCGTAAGTGTGGCACTCGATCAAAAGCCTTACTAAAGTCCAAGTATAAAATATCATAGTTTTCATCCTTATCTGCTGCTTCATACACCTTACTATAAAAAGACAGCAAATTAGTCAGGCAGGATTTACCCTTACTAAAGCCATGCTGTGATTCTTTTATCAACTTATGCTTATCCAAGTGATCCCTAATATTCCTTGCTATAATAGATTCCATCATTTTCCCTACCACTCATGTCAAACTTACTGGTCTGTAATTAGACATATTTGTTTTATCCCCTTTCTTAAATATAGGTATCACATTGGCTTTCTTCCATGCCACTGGCACAATGCCTGTAATTAGACATATTTGTTTTATCCCCTTTCTTAAATATAGGTATCACATTGGCTTTCTTCCATGCCACTGGCACAATGCCACTCTCCAATGATTTTCTAAAGATGCATGCTAGGGGCTCACTTAACACATCCTTACATTCTTTCAAAACTCTAGGAAAGACCTCATCAGGACCGGGTGCTTTACTACTTTTGATTTTATCAATTTCCTTTGTCACTATCTCCTTTGTGATCAAGATATCCTTTAATTTCTCTTCATCATTACCCCGAAAGATCATTGACACCTCGGGTATATTTAGAGTATCCTCCTGTGTAAATACTGAGAGAAAAAAGTCATTTAGCATTCCAGCCATTGAGTCCCTATCACTCACTAATTCTCCATTGGAATCTATAAGTGGGCCTATTTTATCTCTAACCTTAGTTTTGTATAATTGATAAAAACTTTTAGGATCTTCCTTTGCCCTATTTGCCACTTTAATTTCATAATTTCTCCTTGCTACTCTAATTAACTTTTTAACATCTCTTGCTAGTTCATTATATCTCTGCCTTAAGTGATCCTCTCCATTTTTGATTTTCCTATAAATGCCCTTTTTAATGCCAATATAATGCTTAATTTTATCTGTCATCCATTTTGGGTCATTATTTTTAGTCCTAATCTCCTTATAAGGAATGTTATTCATCTGACCTGTAATTAATTGCTCAATTATTCTTTCATACTCCTCTTCAATTGTAATCTCTTCCTCCTGGTGATTATTGTCTCCACTAACTGATATCATTGACTCTATTCCTGAATTGATTTCATTGCCTGGTTTCTGTACAACTGCCTCCAGGTAAGTCCTTAGCCCATTATAATTTGCTCTTCTAAAGTCAGGAATTTTAACATTGTTCATGCTACTATCAATACCATTCCATTTCATCTTGAATCTAATTTCACAATGGTCACTATTACCAAAATTTCCTCCAATCTCAGTATCCTTAATAACTTCTTCCCTATTTGTCAGAACTAAATCCAGTATATTATTACCTCTAGTGGGTTCATTAATAATCTGCCTCAGAAAATTATCTTGGACAACATTCAAAAATTCCTCAGCCTCCTGATCACCCACAAGAGCTTCCCAGTCTATATTTCTGTAATTAAAATCGCCCATTATACACACATGCTTACTTCTACATGCCCGTTCAATCTCCTGCCACAGAAGATTTGAAGCTTCCTTACTAAGATTTGGTGGTCTGTATAATAATCCTATGACAAGCTTGTTTTTACCTTCCTTTACATTTAGCCATAATGACTCTGTCTTATCATCTAATTTAATTGTACTGTTTACACAACACTGGAGATTATCTTTAATATAAATAATAACCCCTCCTCCTCTCTTCCTATTCCTATCTGTATGGAACATGTTAAAGCCCTCAATCTCAACCTCAGGTTTAAAGTGATTTCTGCCAAATCAAGCCATGACTCTGTTATCGCAATTATATCAAAATTCTCTTCACTCGCTAACGCTCTTAAGAGATCTATCTTATTCCTTATACTCTGACCATTTGTGTAGTATATTTTTAAGGTTTTTTTATTATTCCCATCTTCATTGCATCATGCTTTTCTATTCCTAGTTATCTGCTCATTCACTTGTGCATTAGTCCCCCTATAACGCATCAGTATGCCCTCTCCCTTAGCTATTCCTCTATCTCTGCATCCCTTCCATTTCCTACACCTGCCCTCTATTCCTGTTATTCCCTTACCTCTAACAGCTTCTAGTTTCCCACCCGTAAGGACCTAATCACACTATCCAGCTCCCCCCATAGAACCTCAACACCTGCCCGACTAAGATGGAGCCCATCCATCGCATACAACCTCCTATTCCCGTAAAACCCTCCCCAGACATCTACAAACACCAATCCTAACTCCTCACACAGTCCTTTCACAAATTCATTTAAACCAATTGCACGCGACAACCATTCTACCCCCACATCCAATCTTGGAAGCACACCAGAAACAACACCTTTTACCCTGCCTTTACTCATCCTTTCAACTAACCTTTTATACTGCTCACGTAACTCACATGTACCCACCTTCTTTACATCATTCACTCCCACATGCGTAATCACAACTGCATCCCTCTCACACCCAGAAACCAGCCTATCATACCTCTCACAAACATCACTTACACCAGCACCCGGCAGACAAACTCTCATTCCCTTCCACTTGCTATCACTCAACTTCCTATCTAAATACCTAATCTGAGAGTCACCCATCACTAGCACCTCAGTCATTCTCCTATTCTGTCTTGGCCTAACATTACCCTCCCTCCTGCTCTCAGTCACACTACCACCCATCCTGCTTTCATCCACAATCACACCAGGCAAATCACTTTCACACTCTTCCTCTCTCAGGACATTGAATCTGTTAGTCAACCTAACAGGTTCTATGTCCCTCTCATTCAAACACCTAACCTGTCCTAACTTATCTATCCTATCCATTTTCACCCACCATTCATCATCACTCACAACTTCCACACTGTTCCCAGTCCTAGCCCTATCTTCCACCCTCTTAGCACTAATCTCACCCTTCAATTGCACACTTGCATCTCTTCTCACCTCAAACACCAAATCATTCAACCTCTTACATTCCCCACTCAACCTCCTAACCTCCCCTTCCAGAAAACACACACGGCATTCAGTTACATTCACTCTCCTTTCAACTCCACATGCATCACACACCACATACACACTACTTTCAAACGGCATGCTCTCACCATCTATACAAACAGCCATACTCTCAGAAATTTACTAAGGACAAAGTTAACACTCACCCCAAAAAATTCTTGCTCAGGATTGCTGCCAGTTATCTTCCCCAAAAGTATTAATCACTAATGTATTTATTACACAGTGATTGATGTATTAAATAAATACAAGAAAAACTATACACCAAAATCAGTATTATATCCCAATCTTACAATGAGAATCAAGAGCTTCCTGCAAGACAACCTTCCAGAACAAAGCCAGACAGCCAACACCTTTCATTCTACTTTCTTTCACCTTTTCAATCAACCTCTTGTACCTCTCACGTAACTCACATGCACCCACTTTCTTCACATCATTCACTCCTACATGTGTAATCACACCCGCATCCCTTGCACAGCCAGACACCAGCTCCTCATACATATCAGACAGATCTCTCACTCCAGCACCTGGCAAACACACCCTCAAACCATTCAATCTACTTGCATTCAACTTCCTATCTAAATATCTAACTCGCGAATCACCCATCACAAGCACTTCAGTCAGACTCCTATTCCTAACCCCCACAGACCTAACTCCATCCCCACTCCTATTTTCATTCAAACTACTAGTCACTCTACCTCCACCCCCACCCCCATCACTCATATCACTTCCAGTTACTTCCTCTCTTAGGGCACTGAATCTATTAGTCAAGCTAATAGGTTCTGTGTCCCTCTGACTCACACACCTATTCTCCCCCTGGCTAACCACCTCAACAGAGGCAACCCTATTCTCACAAACAACAGGAGAAGCCTCCCTAGCTACATGTTTCCTAACCACTCTCCACTGTCCCCCATCCTCACTAGGCCTATTTCTAACTAATCTAAGGGGGCTAACTTCACTATCCCTAGAACTATCATATCCTACCTCCTCCACCGGCCCTCTACCTTCACCTGAAACATCTAACTGGCCTACCTCACAACCTAACCTATTCCCAGCCCTAGGCCTAACACTAAGTTCCCTCCTGAACTCAGCTACTAACCCCTCCAGCCTACATATCCTGTCTAAATCCTGCATTCTCATCCCCTCTAAATCTACAATGCATTCACGCAGCCCACATACAACATATGTATACCCCTCACCAATTATACCAAACCCAATGCATACATTCGGACAGTCATGCTCACTTTCATCCCCGAACTCCATCACTTATTCAAACAAAGAAAGAACTTAAGTAGTAATAGGAAAAAAAGAGAAACTTAGCTTTCGCTGATTCTGTGGTGAACAAGACTGTAGAAAAATCCGAAAAATAAATTGACAGACCGAAACGAGAAATAATGATAAATTGGATTTCAGCAAGTTATTTGAGTTAGAAGGTAGTAATAGAACTAGAGGCCACCACTTAAAGATTAAAAAACAAAGGTGCAGACTGGATGTTAGAAAATATTTTTTCACTAACAGAGTGGTGGATTATTGGAATAGTTTGCCACCTGAGACTGTAGACAGCACAAACTTGAATGTTTTCAAGCGCAGATTGGATGATTATATGGGGATAGAGGGTTAATTTCTTACTTTTTGGTATGGGGATATGTTTCTTGACTCATTCCTGTGGATGCAGTTTCTTTTTATTGTATATTTTGTGTGACTTTGATTTTGTTTTTGACAGACTCGTATGGAGGCTTTAAATTATATATTGTAGATTCATGGTTGGACATAATCCTATGGATTGTTAAATTGTATATTGTAGATGCATGATCTGACAAAATCCTATGGATGCATTATGTGGGTGGGATTTGATGGATACGGATGACCTTTGATAGGCCCTTGTGGCTTTTGTCATCCGTGAAATTATGTTATGTTGTTAGTGTTAATGGACCTGGTTTCTTCTAAGTCTCCTTCTGCGTCAGATTGTTGCGACTATGGACGAATGGATTTAAGTTGAGGAACGGACTCATGATGGTGCTAATATACAAATTAGAATAAGAATAATCAAGAATGAATTATAATAATAATAATGAGAATATTTCAGCCTGTTTATTTATACCAACTCCAATTAAGGGGATGTGACTTCTATTCTCTTTATCTGGACACGGGGCGGAGCTTATAGGGTCAGAGCTATTGCATGTGTTCTCTACTTAGATTGCTGGGCGTAGTCAAAGGGTATGTTAATGTTCAGTGTAGGCATGTGTGCATCATATGAGTATTTGCATTTTGGCCACCTGACCGGGCTTATCAAGCCGACATCCATAGCAAGATTGATTCCTTCGTTTCACAGCTTCATGTAAACTTTGGTTGATCAGATCAGACTCCGTTATATGTGTGTCCAACTGTTTTCCACTGCCTCCGTTATCTGTGCCCAGACCTTCGCCTCACATCTGTTTCCTAATGTGTGTATGTTTGTACATTCATGTGGTAACCCCATGATTTTGCTTGCCTCATTACAACATATTATATTCTGCATTGATAATATTATTTCGATTTAACATTATTTACAAGTATTTGCTTTGTTCTACATTAGTTTATTGTTACAACATGGCATATTTTTCAGTGTCTGATTTTTGTGCCCAATTTCAAGATTTCAATAGGGCCAACAGGGTGCTTATTTGTGAGGTTCCTTGTTGTCTACTCCACCTTGCAATTGGTCGCTACACCCTCACCCAAGTCCCCCCTAAATAGCTCACCTCAATACTCTGCTCATTGACCCCCCCCCCCTTCCTGCTCTCTGCTTAACATTTTCCCACCCAGTCTCTATGTTCAGTTTCTAACTGTCATCTTACCCCTCTACTAGGTATCTTTGACGTCTCCCTGTTGCTAGGTGATGTGCCCTATGACTTTAAAAATGCTGTTATCCATCAAATTTTAAAGAAACAAAATCTTAACCTTAATAATCCTTCAAATTTCCAACCTATCTCTAAAATTCCATTCCTATCCAACGCTCATGAGAGGGTAGTAGCTACCCGCATCAATGAATACATTTGCTCCTCCAGCCCCGACGAAACTTTTGAGTCCTGCTTCAAGGCAGGTCACAGATGTGAACCGGCTCTTGATTTGCATACCAGCTGATGTCATGGTACCGAGGTCTGTGGAATTGCGTCTGTTTTCCTTAATATGATCGTGGCTAATAAAGTTAAGGGTGTCAAATTTGCTTGGGTGAACATGTAGATCAGCGGCGCATCTGTAAAAGTTGAATTTTGTGCTTTTATATACATGAATATTCATGCACGTTTGAGTCCTAGTTCAAATATACCCAGCCCCATTTTTGTACAAAAATGCCTGAAAATAACCGAACGAAAAACATTGTTTACTTTATTGCAGTGGGTATACTTCTGAAATAGCGATGAGGAAAGCGTGGAATCTTTCTTTAATTCCCATTTTGGTAAAAGGGAGTCTTTTGCAGAAAATGGCGGTTTCTTAAAATAATGGCTATCACTTGAGTCACGTTTAGTTATGGAACATCTAAATTCAAAATTATCGTTAATCTCTAATGCCTGGCCACAAACCTCGCAATTGATTTGAATCTTAAGTAAATTATGATCATCCAAAAAGGTTAACAATTTATCTCAATCCGAAAATAAAGCACAAAGTTCGACAATAGACGAAGGGAAAATTGCACATATGGAAGACCTCTTGTGTATCTGCAGCGTATGAAGTGGGCTGATAGTAGGATTGCAAGGACTTTGGAAGATTTGAGTGACTTTGACTATGTGATTGAGTATGTGCCTGGTGAACGGAATGGAGTGGCTGATTTGATGTCAAGGTATCCTAGTACGAATGATGAAAATGTGTGTGGAGTGAGTGATCCTGAGTATTTGCCGAAAGGGATTATGAATGGAAAAGAGAGTAAGGGTGGTGGTGATTCCTTGTTTGAGAGTGTATGGAATGGTTTGCAAGATTTGAAGAGTGATGGAGTAGACGTGAGAGTGCCCGATAGTGTGGATGATTTAAGGAAGGAGGTAATGAATGAAGTGTGTAGGAAGCCTGAAAGCATTGGTATGGCAAAGGTGCGGAACTTCTTTAAAGAATTGAGAGCGATGTGTATGCAAGGGGTCCCGCCATTTCAGGAAGTGTTGATTGTAGTGAGTCGTTTGTTTGGAGTGATTGTTTATGTGCACTTTGGTGGTGAGAGGCCGATTGTGTACAAGGATGAGAAGATGAAGGGTTGTGCATGATAATTATGGGCATATGGGTAAGTTTAAGCTGTGGGAGTGTATGAAGGAACGTGTGTTCCATCCATTTCTGAGAACTGTTGTGAATGATGTTGCAACTACGTGTGAAAGGTGCAAGGTGTGCAAGTGAAACCACCGATGTTGAAAGTTGATGCAAAAGAACCGTTTGAATTGGTAGTGATTGATTGTGTGTCTTTGCCGCGTACGAGTGCTGGGAATGTTGGTATGGTTGATCATAAAAGTAAGTTTGTGTATGCAGTGCCTGTGAGAGATAAAAGGAGTGTGACTGTTGCGCGTGTGGTTGAGCTTTTGTTTTTTCCTATGTGTGTATGGAAGCCTAGAAGATGTCTGAGTGATAATGGGCCTGAATTTGTAGGAGAAGTGTTTGAGCAAATGTTGAGAGAGAATGGTGTGGAGCATGTGAGAACAACTCCGTATGTACCGTCTTCAAATGGATTGGCTGAACGTACTATAAGAACCTTGTGTGAGATGTTGAGAATGATGAGTATGACAGTGAATGACTGGGATGCATGTCTGGGGAGAGTGTTGTGGGCGTATAATTCAACTGTGCATAGTGCAACTGGAATGTGCCCATGTCAGTTTGTGATGAATTTTGAAAGGCGAGTGAAAGATAGGTTTTGTTTGAGTGAAAGTGAGCAGAGTGTATGGCGTGAGGCACATGAAAGGTTCCGTTCATTTGAATTAGGTGCAAAAGTATTGAAGGTGAAAGAAGTGAAGGGTAGGTTGAATGTGTCAAAGATGAGTGAGAAGTTTGATGGACCTTATAGAGTTGTGAGAGTTTGGGAAAATGGGGTGACATATGTTTTGGAGAGTTGGAATGGCGGTATAACTGAGAGAGTGCGGGCTCATCAGAGTCAGTTAAGGAGATGGAGAGAACCTCCTGACTACCTGGTGAGTCATCCAGTGTATGAACTGTGCAGAAAGAGGAGGAATGTATGATGTTGAGGAACGTGATTGATGGATTGAAGAGTGATGTGATGAGTATGGATGAGAAGACAGACAGGATGAGGAAAGAAATGGACGAGAGACAGAAGCAGGTCGACCAACGGATGAAGGACTTGTATGACATGATGAAGGGGTCAGGACTGGCCCCAGGACCCTCGACCTTGACCCCTGCTCTGACTGAAGGGGATAAGACTAATGGGATCAATGGGAGTGTGTGCGAGTCTAGAGAGGATAGGGTGATTATGAGTGATAGGAAGGACGGAGAATGGAAGAGAGTTGAATGCAAGAGAAGAAGGAAGAATGGTAACAGTAGGGGCGAATTTGATGTAGTGAACGATGAAGTGGCTGATTTTTCAGGTTTCTGGTGGGAACCAGTCGAAGGGGTTTCTGGTATGCCTGTTGAGAATATGGGGGATGTGACTGACCTGTCTGTTTCGCAAGAGTGTACCTTGAGTTGGATGAGAGCTGATGAATGGAGGTATGAAGAGTGAAGGTTCTGAACAGAAGAGTATGAAAGAATTCTGTCGTGAGATGGGAGAACTGGTAATGAGGGCTAAGAGTATGGTTGACGAGATGATTAATAGTGATGATGAGACTGACAGGAAGACTGATGAACAACCCCGACTGATTGCTACGCGTAGCCAGGGACCAGTAGACGAGTGTGAATGTGTGCAGAAGGATGTGATTGAGTATAAAAGGTACTGTGAGTAAGGATTGAGAGTGTATTGTGAGTGACTGTGGTCGAATGGCTTAAGGAAGGAGGGGTGTGGTGGAGCGAATGTGAGTGTATGAAGGGGCCATTCTCCCACCCTTTTTCCCAATACACTCGCCCTCCTTCTGTAAGAATGTGTGTGTGAGGGGGAATGGGGTTTTTATTATATTTTCTTTTGTACATATGTATTTGATTTCATGTTGTATGAATAAGGTTATTTAACATCTCATGTTTTTTTTATTAGCTACTAAATGTTAAAGATTTTATGAGACAGCGTTCAAGTACCAGAATAAAAAAAAAGAAAAGAAGAAAAAAAAAGAACAAAACAAACAAAAACATTGCCGGCATTTTGCAAGAGCGACTATAACGAAAATATTTTGGAGATATTTAAAGAAGATATAAGAAGTCTTCTAATAGTACTTGACTGGATCTTAAAGAAAACTGAGCTCCGAGGTGGCAGGCACCATAAGCCCTGCACACCCAATTTTGTCACAAGAGTGACTGCCGACAAGATTTTCCCCCGGGGAGGCTGGCAAATCGTAAACCGTGGTACCACGTAAGAAAACTCCTTTTTTTGTTGTCTCTTGTTTTGGTTTTCCCCTTTTGTATATGCTGACTCTTAGTATTAATATATATATTTTTTGATTGATTGGGTTCCGAGATAGGATTGTTTTAGTATATATATAAATAGGCTCATTGGGTGCATATTTACGCATATATTTTGTAAATATTGTATTTTTTTGTTAGTAAAGGACTGTACATACAATCCGTTTCATTCTCCTTCGATTTCTCACGTCAGGATTAGTGTAGGAAGCGGGTTGGATCGATTGGGGTTAGTCTAAATTTTTCGGCCCGCTACAACGTTTAGTTATGGAACATCTAAATTCAAAATTATCGTTAATCTCTAATGCCTGTCCACAAACCTCGCAATTGATTTGAATCTTAAGTAAATTATGATCATCCAAAAAGGTTAACAATTTATCTCAATCCGAAAATAAAGCACAAAGTTCGACATTCGACGAAGGGCAAATTGCACATATGGAAGACATATTCAAACTGAGTTTACCGCCTAAAAGTCGTCTTCCCTCCACCCAAAAGGCTCCGCAAAAACTAGTTCCTTTAAAGATCTATCTTAAATATCTTAAAAATTTGTGGGTAACCACTATGTCAGATATAAAATGAAGACATATGCATTCAATTAATCTAATAAATAAATTATGGTATACATTTAATTATTGTTGATCTACAAAGATCTCGTCTTGGATTGGTATAAATTGGTTATATACCACAGTCGGTAACTTAGCATTAGTAAAGTTCAATTGAAACTACCGTGCCCCCCCCCTTAAAAAAAAACCCTATAACTTATAATCAGATGCTATAGCTTTTGAGTCATGGGTGTATGCTGAGAGAAACTGGTATGTTTTCAACCTTTTCTTGAAGATGTTGTGGTGAAGCGAATGTGAGTGTGTGTATAAGGGGCCATTCTCCCACCCTTTTTCCCAATACACTCTCCCTTCTTCTGTAACAATGTGTGTGTGTTAATGGGAATGGGTTTGTTTTGTTTTTTGGTTATTTTACGTATAAATAAATTACCATGTTTTTTGTTTTTCCAGGCGCCATATTCTGGAAAGGACTTAGTCTAGCACATCTTTATATAGCAAACAAAATATTACTTTGTCTTAAGTAAATTTAATGAAGAGCCATATTAGTATTGTTAATGAAAGAGGGCTTAGAATAGCCACGTAAGAGTGATAAGATCACTTATCTTCCATAACATAACATAACATAATTTCACGGATGACAAAAGCCACAAGGGCCTATCAAAGGTCATCTGCCTCCGTCAAAACCCACCCACAAAAAGCACCATCACCAGGGGAAGACAAAATCAAAGTCCCCCACAATATAATATAACAGATGACAAAAGCCACAAGGGCTCATTCATAGGTGATGACCTATGAATGAGCCCTTGTGGCTTTTGTACGAGTCAAACGGCTTCTTATTTAAGGCATCCAAACTCCCAGGAAAAATACATCCAGAGGATGCGTCCATCAAGCGCAGAGGTGCCAAGTGTTTGGAAAACATAGGCATTTTGCTCGGTCGAGTGGTAGGTGGCTGGACATCCCCCCCCCCCCCCCCCACCCTCTTTGTACCATGTGAGGCCTTCTCTTTTTTTTGTAAACTATATATTGACTTATAGTCCAGATTTTTTTTTGGCTGTTGATTTTTTTTAATGTTTCTTAGGATCAATTAATAGGATTTGTAAGTAGGATTTGTTTATTTATTTTTTTTGCGGGTATAAAGGAAATTTAGCTATATTTTTGTGTGTGAATAGGAAAGAGATCTCTAATATATCACCCCTCTCCATTGTAATTACCATTGTACATTTTTTTTGTAAGTAAAGGGACTGTATATACAATCCGTTTCATTCTCCTTCAATTTCTCATGTCCGGATTAGTGTAGGAAGTGGGTTGGATCGATTGGGGGTTAGTCTAGATTTTCGGCCTGCTACAATGTCAACTGAGGAAGCACATTTTATATACAATGGCAATTCATTATAATATTTAGGGGCAATATATGAAAGGCTCTACAACAGTAGGAATTTCCTCTCTCTACATAAGGAGCAGTCTGATGAGTAGGGTCATCTGAGGCCTGGAGAGCCATACTATAGTTCGAGGAATAGTTGGTAATCATCTCTCAAATATTGTATGGCTCTCCAAATTTAAGTGTCTTAAATGTTAACAAGCAAATTTTAAACTTAATGCGTGCTATTATAGGCAACCAGTGCAAATCAAACAAGTAAGAAGAGGTACCTATACCAGGAGGCAGATTGAATACCAATTGAGCAGATCTATTTAGGAGTGATTGCAATCTTTTCAGTTCTCTCTTAGGTAGATTAACAAATAATGAATTGCAGTAGTCAATATGAGAGATTACAAAGGCATGTATCAGACTCACAGTTGTTTTTACCTTTTTTTAAATGTATAAAAAAGGTAATAAAAATAGTAAAATGGGAAAAAAATATATTGACAAATAAAAATGACTACAAATGAGGATAATAAAAAGATATTAAGTGAAAAACAAAATAAAAATTCACTAAATTCATTTCTGACGTCAGCCCCCCTCCCCATTATAATTCGCAAAACGATTAAAGTTGCAGAAATGATTTGGTTAAATCATTCACTTCTTTAAACGTTAGAACATTATTCTATAAACAATTATGATTATATACTGTGGGGGCTATGCCTCCCCACAACCCCCCAATTGATTGAAACTCAGGAACATTGTAGGAGGGTCTCCATGCAGTGTTTAAACCCTACATGAGCAGTCCCCTTGAATTTACTCTAAAAACGTGAAATATATTGGAACACGGATGAAATAGTTTACGTCCCATCATTTGTGCCACCGATTGTAATGTTTACTTTTATCAAAAATGAAATAAACAAAAGGAAAAAATTGAATCAAAAGCAAAGAACATCTCTAGGTAAGGACAAAGAAGCACTATTTACTAAATATGAAGAGCAAAGAAAGGTCAAATATATGATTAAAGAAGCTATGCATGAATATGAGAAAAAACTAGTTAATGAAATAAAATAAAAAGAAAATCAAATAAACTATGGCAAAATATAATCTTCTTAAGATATGGCGCAAAATCACAAGACAAAGATATAATATTATACAATGCAATTGGAAATGTAGTTGAAAAGAATATTGGAGATGAAATTGAATCATTTTGGAAAAATGTATATAAGAAATACCCTAACGAAATAAAAATGACATGTAACTCAAATAAAAATGATTATATTTTCAGCCATGATAACAATCAAGAAGAACCTTTTGGAAAAATCATTACCTACAATGAAAAAACTTGAAAAACACATGTGTATGATGACTTAAAAAATAAGAGTACCATTTAAAGTGCATGAACATATGGATGCAGTGATGGAATTTCAGAATTTTATAACCTCTATGGGTTACCTACCTTTGTCTGATTCAGCTAATGTGGACGTCTGCTGTCTCCAGGCACAGGCAGTCGCCAGATAGGCTCTTAAAAAAAAAAGTCCAGGCAGCTCCTCCCCACTGACGTACTGGCCCAGTGACTTGAGAGAGTTGGTGTTGGAGCTGGTGTACCCTGGTTTAGGTGGCTGGTCATCAACTGTGGGAAGCCACTTGTCTAATTGCTTCTTGAAGCTCTCTGTTGAAATGCCTGTCAGATTCCACAGTCTTTGTGAGACAGAGTTGAAGATGCGTGCCCCTGTGTAGGTGAAGCTATTATGCACTATGGTCTTCATCCTTTGTGACGCCTCCGCAGTCCTCTTCACATAGCACAGGCGACCCCTTCTTAGATGGTGATTCACCTGCAGACACATTCGGTACTAGATGCTCCAGAATCTTCCAAACGTATATTATTATGTATCTTTCACATCATCACTGGAGAGAGTACAGTCCCAACTGTTGCAGCCTTTCCCAGTAGTTATACTGTTGCAGTCCCTCTATTCTGCTTGTAAGTGTTCTCTGGCTTGCTTCTAACTTGATAATGTTGTAGCGGGCCAAAAATCTAGACTAACCCCCAATCGATCCAACCCGCTTCCTACACTAATCCAGACGTGAGAAATAGAAGGAGAATGAAACGGATTGTATATACAGTCCCTTTACTTACCAAAAAAATGTACAATGATAATTACAATAATTTATATTTATAAGGGAAGTGTGCACACTTCAAAATAAGGCCAAATTCCCCAATCCAAATAAGATATCAAAAGAATTTTATAACGGGCGAATAGAAAAAATTTACTTAAATATATCTACACAAAATAAAAACAACAACAACAACAACTGAATGAAAAGGGGCACGCGCTATCACTTGTGTGCTGGAGGTGGGTGGTAGTAGGCTAATACAAAAGGAGGCAGGCTCGTCAGCCAATGCGGTTGTGGTAGTTCAGGTGTCTAGCGAGGTATGAAAGCCCTCCGTCTCAGGGATGTGCGGAGCACTCGTCTAGAGAACCCTTCTAGCAGTCCGTCCAAGCTTCCACTCTCCCTAAATGTATATCCAAACAATTTTCAGCATTTAATAATTCTTTAAATACTTATCTTTAAAACTATTCTTTCAAAATATAATCTTTTGATAAAAGGTTATTTTAAACAAAGTACAATCTTGCAAAGCAGACAGGTCACTCACCTTCCCTGTATTCTCAACAGGCATACCAGAAACCCCTTCGACTGGTTCCCACCAGAAACCTGAAAAATCAGCCACTTCATTATTCACTACATCAAACTCACCCCTACTATTACCAGACATATCCATACTATCACATTCAATCTTATCATCATGCACTTTACCTCTCTCTCTACACAGTCCATACACCGGATGGCTCACCAGGTAGTCAGGAGGTTCTCTCCATCTCCTTAACTGACTCTGATGAGCCCGCACTCTCTCAGTCATACCGTCATTCAAACTCTCCAAAACATACGTCACCCCATTTTCCCAAACTCTCACAACTCTATAAGGTCCATCAAACTTCTCACTCATCTTTGACACATTCAACCTACCCTTCACTTCTTTCTCCTTCAATACTTTTGCACCTAATTCAAATGAACGGAACCTTTCATGTGCCTCACGCCATACACTCTGCTCACTTTCACTCAAACGAAACCTATCTTTCACTTGCCTTTCAAAATTCATCACAAACTGACATGGGCACATTCCAGTTGCACTATGCACAGTTGAATTATACACCCATAACACTCTCCCCAGACATGCATCCCAGTCATTCACTGTCGTACTCATCATTCTCAACATCTCACACAAGGTTCTTATAGTACGTTCAGCCAATCCATTCGAAGACGGTACATACAGAGTTGTTCTCACATGCTCCACACCATTTTCTCTCAACATTTGCTCAAACACTTCTCCTACAAATTCAGGCCCATTATCACTCAGACATCTTCTAGGCTTCTATACACACACAGGAAAAAACAACTGCTCAACCACACACGCAACAGTCACACTCCTTTTATCTCTCACAGGCGCTGCATACACAAACTTACTTTTATGATCAACCATAACAACCATACCAACTTTCCCAGCACTCGTACGCGGCAAAGACACACAATCAATCACTACCAATTCAAACGGTTCTTTCGCATCAACTTTCAACATTGGTGGTTTCACTTGCACACCTTGCTCCTTTCGCTTTTGACACCTTTCACACGTAGTTGCAACATCATTCACAACATTTCTCAGAAATGGATGGAACACACACTCCTTCATACACTCCCACAGCTTAAACTTACCCATATGCCCATAATTATCATGCACAACCTTCACCAGACCAATCATACCAACTAAGGACATCACAGGTACATACATATCATCACCACCCTTCACATGCCTCACAAAATATACAACATCCATACAAACAACAAAATCCTTAGCATACCATTTAAAATCACTTAAACACTCTGGCCATTCATTCAAATCAACACGCGTCATTACACACCTCTTCAACTCACTAAAAAAGGACACATCTCTTGCATCTCTAGAATATCATCATCACTTAAAATCTCATTCTCATCATCCATGACCAACTCAATCATGCCACAAAATTTGACAACATTCTTTGCACACTCATTCAACTTCATCACCTCACATTCACCTTTCATAAGACAATCCTTATCACCATCCAAAGACAAATCATTCAAATCTCATAAAGTCTACACCAAGCAAGAAACAACACGGCATTTGCTCATCTTTCAGAATCACAAAGTCATGCTTCACATTCACACCATTACCCAAACTCACTTTCAGACTAACCTGTTCCCATGCCACTATCATGCCATTCCCTAATCCACCTATCCGTAACTTCACAGGTTTATGCTTGCAACATCTAAACTCATCATACTTACTCAGAATCCTCTCATTCACTAAAGACACTTGCGCTCCAGTGTCAATCAAACCACAGAACAACCTTTCACCAACTTTCACTCTTGCTTCCATCATATCAGGTCCACCATGTTCGCAATACACAGAAGGAACAAGCACACCAACATCAGCACTGATATCCACACTGTCATCAACTCCCATATCATCACTCACCACATACTCATCTTCATCCAGACAATCATTCTTCTCTCTCATATATGAACACTTTTCAATCACCCAATTGTAGTGCACACCGCTCAAACATTGCAGATGTACCACATTAGGATTCAAGCCCTTCATCTTCTCATCCTTGTACACAATCAGCCTCTCACCACCAAAGTGCACATAAACAATCACTCCATACAAACGCCTCACTACAATCAACACTTCCTGAAATGGCGTGACCCCTTGCATACCCATCGCCGCTCTCAATTCTTTCATGAAGTTCCGCCCCTTTCCCATACCAATGCTTTCAGGCTTCCTACATACTTCATTCATTACCTCCTTCCTTAAATCATCCACACTATCGGGCACTCTCACGTCTATTCCATCACTCTTCAAATCTTGCAAACCATTCCATACACTCAAACAAGGAATCACCACCACCCTTACTCTCTTTTCCATTCATAATCCCTTTCGGCACATACTCAGGATCACTCACTCCACACACATTTTCATGATTTGTACCAGGATACCTTGACATCAAATCAGCCACTCCATTCCGTTCACCAGGCACATACTCAATCACATAGTCAGAGTCACTCAAATCTTCCAAAGTCCTTGCAATCCTACTATCAGCCCACTTCATACGCTGCGGATGCACAAGAGGTTGATGATTTGTTTTGATCACAAACCTCACACCATACAAAAACGGACGCAACACTTTCAAACAATATTTATCGCAGCCAACTCTTGTTCCACAGTCGAATACTTTCCTTCTGCAACATTCATAGCCTTGGATACATACCCAATCAAACCCCAAAACGACTTCAGTTGCTTCACAGTCACCGGTTTAGGAAACATTCGCACCTTCTCAACATCAGTGATTTTCGCAACCCATTCTCACTCACCATATACCCAAGGAATTCCACTTCTTTCGCAAACCATTCACACTTCGCCACTTTCACCTTCACACCAACACTCTCCAACATTCTCAACACATCATTCACCAATCTCATATGCTCCTCAAAAGTCTGTCATAATCAAAATATCATCTATAAACGCAATCACATTCTTACTTGCAAACTTACTCAACACAACATTCATTGCATGCTGGAAGGCTCCGGGAGCATTAGCCAACCCAAAGCTGAGGTTCCGGAACTGGTAATGCCTCTTTGTGGTAGAGAAGGCAGTTACCGGTCGGCTCTCCTCAGCAATGGGCATCTGGTAATACCCCCGTACCAAATCCAGCTTCGTAAACCACTCCATCCCAGGCATACTATACACACACTCAGATACCACACACATCGGAAACCTTTCTTTCACAGTCCTTTCATTCACCTTTCGATAATCCACACACAGACGCAATCTTCCATCCGGCTTATGTACAGGCATAATTGGACTATTCCATGCACTCTCGCTCTCTTCAATCACCCCCAATTGCTCCAATTCTACACACTGCTCCTCAATCTCATCAGCAACCGGACGTGGGAAATGCCTCGGCCGCTGATAGATTGGGGAGTGCTCCTTCAGGACAATCTTGAATTCCGGGAGCTTTGCAACCCTGAAATCCAGATCACCCTTACTGAAGGCTCCCTTTCGTTCAAATATCATTTGATACACATCCTCCCTTTCATACTCAGTTAAACATCCATCCAATTCCACCATGCTCTTCACTTCATTATACGTCCATTCACACGTCTTTTCACCTTCAACATTCACGCTGACATCCATACCTACCTCATTGACAGTGGAGAGGTGACCCAGTACATCTCTGACTTGGATTCCCCTCACCTGCCCTTTCACACTGGGGTCCGCCTGCACACATACAAAAGGATCATTCATTCTCATCAAGCCATCAAACACACAAGCAACACGCCTTACCTTATAACATGCATCCTTTCCATCCAATATCACAGTGTTCTCACCGACATTTAAACTAACATCCTTACTCCAACTCACTCTAACAGACACTCTTTCACCCTTCACAAGCCTTACATTCTCCATAGCAGTCACCTCAATACCAGTAAACACACTCCTCAAAAAGCTACCATCTTTCCCTACATACAACTTATACACCCCATTTTTACCAATCTTTCTCTCAATCTGATCACTCGCAGGATGCACAACCATACGATTCATTTTCATAAAATCATACCCCAAAATCACACCATACTCACTACTCACCTTATCAATCACCGAGAATTCACATTCATTCATCATCATACCATGCATTCGAACAGGTGACCTTATCATTCCAATCACAGGCACTCTACTATCACCAATACCTACCAAACTACCCTTACACTCAGACAGGAGGGCTTTCTCGCTAACCTTGTCATACACATCTTTATACACCAAGCTCGCCTTGCATCCAGAATCTATTAAAGCCAAACACTCAATTCCATTCAATTCCACCTTCACACTCAGAAACTCATACTTCCTACCAGACATCACTTTCACACTAGACAGACTTACCAACACATTACTCGCACTCATGCACCCAGAGGATACTTCACCAGGTACCCTCTTACCATTCAGTTTCCCGCTTCAGACTTTCCATTCACACCTTGCACTCTCAGTCTAATCCAACACTTTTCACTTGAATGTCCTTCCATCCCACAATAGCTACATACATTCCTCTGGTCACGACACATCCTTGCATAATGACCAGCCTTTCCACAATTACCACATGCATATTTCATACTTTCCCCAGCAGTTGCTCCACCATTCAACCTCAGACAATCTCTCTTCAAATGGCCTATTTCTTTACACTTGAAGCACTCTTTCACACTTTCCTGGCAATCCTTTATCATATGCCCTTTCTTACCACACCCAAAACATGCACCAGATGTCCACCTACATTCTGCCAACATATGACCTTTCCTTCCACACCGACGACATTCCACAATCTTTCTCCCACCATTCGGTCTCTTGTTTGCTGGGACATACCTCGGTTTCTCTCTCATATATCCGTTCCCACGCTTGAAATTCATCTGCCCCCTTCCATTCGACCACCCTCCATTTACCCATCCACTCTGCCGGCCCAGGAAGTTTGACATCACTCCAGCTGGTGCAGCCTTCAGGGCATCCCTGTAGCTGACAAACTGCTGGGGTGGATGAAAGCTTCTGGGCTTCTTACCCCCAACATTCACACTGTACCATCCATCCTCTTCTAGATCGCTTTCATCATCAAATCGTCCATCTTCTAACAGTTCCAACACATCCCCCCACATCAACCATTCACCTGTCAGTCTCATTCTCTCCTTTCGCGGAATCGTGTCCAAAAACTTCCTCATCAGTGATTTTTGGCCCGCAACAATGTCTCCTGTCCTGAAGGGAGACCAAAGCTGGCAACAATACTCAAGTTTTGGGAGCACTAGTGCTTTCCAGAGAGTCAGCATACATGTTTATTTCTTGTCTGTAATGTTTGGAGCATCCAGCCTGAGAGCTTCCTGGTAGTTTCAGAGATCTCGTTGATTTGGTGAGAGAAAGTCATGTCACTGCTCATATGCACCCCAGTATCTAAATGCTTACAAAAATTAAGAGGCAGGAAGACTCCAAACCCAGATAATATAAAACCAGAAATCTATAAGGCATTGCTTAATAGTAATAAAATTATAAAATTATTTACTAAGTGTCTCCAAAACGAAGTAGAAAAGAAAGACAAACCAGAAGAGTGGAAAATATCAAAAACCAAAATGATACCGAAAATTAAAAAAAAACAACTGTAAAGCACTTGTGACCCATACATAGCCTTAACTAACGTATCTTATAAAATTTTTATGTCTCTCATTGGTGAAGAAATAGACAGACACCTAGTGCAGAACAACATCATGAAGGAGACAAGCAAGATTTACAAAAGGTTGAAGAATAGAGGATTATATTCTTATTTTACAATACTGCATTCAAGAAAACTACAAAAGCAAAAAACCATTATATGTGATCTCAGTTGACTTCAATAAGGCATTTGATTCTATCAAATGGATACGGATGACCTTTGATAGGCCCTTGTGGCTTTTGTCATCCGTGAAATTATGTTATGTTATGTAGCTTAATAGATGCTATGATGCAATTCAGAATACACCCAAGCATTATAGAAGTAATAGCTAACATCTATCAAGATTATAAGACTATAATAAACCTTAATAAAACAAAAGTTGAAATTCCAATAACAAATGGAATCAGAGAGGGATGCACAGTCTCCACAATATTATTCAAACTAATAACTTATATAATAATGAACAAAATTGAGAAAAGTAAAGTCGGATTTCAAAATGAAGTAATAAATATAACGAGTCTATTCTATGCAGATGATAGACTCCTTCTGACACAATCATTGGACGGAAGATGCTATTTCCACCATCAGCATCCTCACTGAGGCAAGTGAAAGATGCATCCAAGAGCAACATAATAATTATGAACAAGAAAGATAAACCGGTTAATATAGCAGGAATTAGAGTTGTAAATGAGATAGACTATTTAGGAGTAACTATAAACGACTCAAGGAATTATTTAAAAAACTAATAGGCATTCAATAATTGAAAAAGCGCACAAATTGCAGAATATTTTATATCCAGTCATAGCTAAATGTTGTCATAAGGTGCTGATTGACAAGACCTACTGGAAGAATGTTGCCCTTCCTGCCATCCTATATGGTACGAATATAATTAACATAAATGAAACAGACATCAAGAAACTACAGAATATAGAGAATGGTGTATATAGAAAGATCCTGGGTGCCTCAAAATATGCCCCTTATTGTACTTTGAGGGCAGAAATAGGAACATCTTTAAAAGTATATGAGAAAGAGAAAATGATCTTTTAAAATATGTACTGGAAGATATGATAGAAAAGGACCATAAATTTATTAAGGACCTTACAGAACTATCAAATGGCTCACAAATAAGCATTAAGGGCATTAGAATGCAAAATAAAGAAGATCTAAAACAAAAAAATATATGAGTGGGACCTAAAATTGTAGAGGGAAGAAATATCAACAAAATCAATTCATGAAATATACAGAACATGAAAAAAGAGATAAAAGCTGAAAATATATATGACAACTCATATTCATCAGTTATACTATATAAGGCAAGGACAAATCCTTTGCCACTAAATGAGAGAAATAGACACATTCAAATGGAAATACAATATGCCCCATTTGTAAAGAGGGGATAGAGAACCTAGGACACTTTCTATTGCATTGCCCTTCGTATAACTGGTTGAGGAATGAACTACACATAGAGGAATCTGAATGTGATGATACAGCTCTTGGGAAACTGCTCTTTCAAGAAGGTAAGATTGAAAGCACCAAAGAAGTCATCTACAAAGTGTGGAGATATAGAACCACTAAAATAAAACAAAACACCTAAATATAGAACAACCAAAATAGGACAAGTGATTATGAGAACTTGCCCGCAAAGGGAGTAAATGCTGCTGCAAATGGCAATACTCCCGATACTGAAATGAACTGTGTCAATTGTGACATTTCCTCTCAAGCTCAGACATGCTCTTATGGTGACTTTGTTAAGTCTCTGGGTGTGATGGCTGACACTGTGTCTACCCTAAGTGCCCAGGTGACTGTCGTTACCATTGAGCTTAGAGACCTTAAAGATTCTCTTGACTCTGGAGCCGCTGCTTCCCCTTTATAATTGAAGGAGGCTCTGGGGCAGCCAGAAATACAATAATGTCTTAAAGATGAATTAAGGGAACTTCATGAGTGAGACAAAAGGCGTGACAGCATTATTGTACGTGGACTTTCTCTTGAAAATTTCCTGAAAAAAATCAGAGGTTGTCTCGTTGGTTTGTCCTAGCCTTGGTCCAGTAATTGTTACTGATGTGTTGTCCCTTAAGCCTAATCTGATAAGGGCAAAGGTAGCCAACACACAGCATCGTTTGACTATTCTGACTAATTCTAAGAATTTGGCTGGCACTCAACATTCCAACATTTAAGCAGAGAATGGAGAGGAGGAGTAACATAACATAATTTCACGGATGACAAAAGCCACAAGGGCCTATCAAAGGTCATCCGCATCCGTCAAAACCCATCCACATAGGACTATATCAATAATCGCCAGGGAAAGACAAAATCAAAGTCCCCCACAATATAATATAACAGATGACAAAAGCCACAAGGGCCCATCATAGGTCATCCAAGTCAAACAGCCTCTTTTTTAAGGCACCCAAATTCCCAAGAAAACTACATCCAGAAACAAGGGTATCACCAATCGAGGCTTGTCAAGAACTAAATCATGCAGCTATAGATATTAACAAACAATATTAATATATACAAAACTTAGGAACCATCACAACCTTCCCTCCCCATAAACACATCCAACCTATTCTTAAATGCATTTAAATTTGGACTACCTACTACCCTCCGCGGCAATTTGTTCCAGAAGTCCACCACTCTATTGGTAAAAAAATATTTTCTTAAATCCAACCTACACCCTTGCTTTTTAATTTTCAAGTGGTGACCTCTAGTCCAATTTCCATCATCTAACTCAAAAAACCTGCTAACATCCAATTTATCTATCCCAGAAAATTTTTTAAAGAGCTCAATCATATCCCCTCTCACACACCTTTCGAACGAGAACATATTTAATACCCTCAGTCTATATCTATATATTCAAGGTGCCTCAGGGAAGGAATAATCTTTGTTGCCCTCCGTTGCACTCACTTGAGAAGGTTAATATCGTGTCTAAAATGTGGGGACCATGCCTGTATACAGTACTCTAGATGTGGCTTAACATAAGAGTTATAGAGTTTAAGAATAACCTCCTTACTTTTGTAACTGACATTTCTCTTAATGAAACCCAGCACTCTATTTGCCCTATTTCTTGCTTCAATACACTGCTTAGAAAACCTTAATGACTTATCTATTACTACTCCTAGATCTTTCTCATCCTCTACTGAGCTCAGCCAATGCCCATCCATTTCATAGTTAAATTCTCTATTATCTTTTCCCATGTTAATAACTTTGCACTTAACAAGATTGAAAGTCATTTGCCACTTATTTGCCCAGGATAACAATTTATTTAAATCCTCCTGCACTTTAAAATTATCATCAATATCTTTAACTACAGCTGCTAATTTGGTATCATCCGCAAAAATTGACACTTTATTATTAACTGCCTCCCCAAGATTGTTTATATAGATGACAAATAATAATGGACCGAGAACTGATCCCTCAGGAACCCCATTGATAACATCACTCCACTCTTGACTTTACACCATTTAGCACTACCCTTTGCTTCCTATCTTTCATCCACTCAACTATCCAATTTGAAACACCCCCACATATCCCAATCATTTTTAATTTATGAACTAGTCTCCTATGTGGTACCTTATCATCTGGCAGTCGCCAGATGAGCTCTTAAAAAAAGAAAATCTGATATAGTTTGCCACTCCTCCATGACTCCTGTTGGCCCTGTCTGTTCTGAAGGCTGTATACCTCTCAATGTTTATTTCTGCATCAAGGTGGTCATCACTTAGGTGGGTTTCTGTAAGGGCAAGGAACAGCAGATTTTCTTGATGGGCTAGTTCTTTGGTCTGATTCAAAATAGAGACCCCTAATGTTAGCATAGCCGAAGGTGGCTAGTGGAACATTTGGTTTCAGCCCCTGTCTTGGGAATCCAGCCTCTCTAGTCTGTCCACAAGTGTGTGTATTGTCTTGAGTGACCTGCTCCATTTCTAGCTTTCTCTGCATGAAGGCCTCTAAAAAAGAAGGTTGGTCTAGTTTAGGTTCTGGAGATCACCAAACCACTTTCCGTTAAGCTTCAGGCTGAAGCCCAGGACATCCATAATGTGGTGGACAGTGTCCAGGACTTTGAGAATGTCCTGAGACAAATCCGATTAGACAAACGAGTCTTCAGGGACATTTTCATGTGCACTCAAGAATTGTTTGGTGAAGAAATCCACATGCCAAGAATGACTACAGGGAGATGCAGAGGTCCAATCATCCGGCCGAGACAGCAGAAGTTTACTACAGACATTCTATTTTCCTCCTGTACATCAACGTCCTTATAAGCCAACTAGATGAGCAATTTCAATTGCACAGTGTGAAAGCATATGTGCTCAGTATGCTACTACCGGCATACTGTCAGGATTCAGACGATTCTAGTGCCCTCATGGAAGCCGCCCAGTTGTACCATGAATTCCTTCCAGGACAACCTGAGTGCCTGAATGCTGAATTACTGCACTGGAAGGCGTACTGGGCATGACATACGACCATGACATGTACACCACCAAAAAGAGTTATGGATGCGGTGGCAGTTACGGCGACTCTCAATACTTATCCCATGATAGAACCTCATTTGCAAATTTTTGCAACCTTGCTGGTGACCATTGTGACAGGTGAATGCTCATTTAGTGCTCTGAAATTGATAAAAAATCTTACCTACAGTCCACCATGTGTGAAGAGCGACTGAATGGTCTAACCCATCTGTACATCAACAAGGACATTCTACTAGTTCATAGTGACATTATTGATGAATTCAGTCAACCAACCATCGACTGGTGTAAAAAAACACCGCTCACCCAGGCTGAAATTAAAAGACTGCAAAGAAACTGACCTTAGATAAGATGTCATCAATTTCAGATATATTATCTTTGATACTAAATGATACTAAAATGATACTAAAATCATCCCAACTCCAGAAGGCCTCGCATAAACTTTGCTTCATGCCTTCTCCCTTCAACAAACATATGTTTAAATACACATTACTATTAAGTGATTTCTAGATGCAATACCCTAATAGTGCTGCACGATTTATCTCACTAGATTTTAATGGTTCAAAAGCATTTTTGCAATCTGTGCTTTGTTTTAGTTCATGAAAAAGCTTAGTTTGTTGATGGAAAATTATATTTCATTTTATAGACTTACCTATATACGATGTTCTCAATTGTTAATGAATGTTCATAGGGTTTTGTGCTTGTATGTATAGTATTTCCTGATTAAATTTATCATTTTTCTGTGAAATTTCATTAAAAACTATTTCAGTATATGATTTTGATTCAAAAATATCTTCAGATCGCTTCTTTGGTAATCTAGTTTAAAGAATTTTCCAGGGGGAGAACCTTCGGACCTTCCTCTAATCACATGCTCGCTTGTCCAGTGACTTGGCCAATATCCCCCCCCCTCCTCTTCTATCCCACTGATTGAAAAAGAAATGAAATTGATGATTTGAGTGATTTAAATGTAATGATGTGTCATTTTGCAGCCTAAAAAATAAGGATTGTCATTCTGATGTGGGAAAATCTTGCTTCGAAGTTTGTCAAATTTAGGATGGATGTTGGCTTCTTTTGATGGTAGGGATACGTTCTGAGATATGCCCAGATGTGAGGAAACTAACACCAAATTTCAAAGTTTTCCCCGGAGGAGGCTCCCCTGGACTCTTCGCTGCAGGCTCTGCAATTCACATCCCCCTCTTCAACGGAATCCTAGCTACATCACTGCTACTGTATATATATATATTTGATTTTGTGTGTGATTTATTTATATATCTATGTTGGCAGATATTGTATATTATAAGGCTGTATATACAATTTGGGTTATTGTTTTGTGTAGGTTTATTATTTGCGATAGTTGGGATTATCATTTTGTTAGTATTTTCTGGGGGGTTTTCTCTGTATATAAATAAAGCTATAATTAGATAACCCCTCATTTTCTTCCCTTCAAACACCCAGGTGGCTCTACTTGTGCAGCGGGTGGTGTGACTGCAGGACCCTACAACCTGCCACCCCAACATTGCTTAGGTCATACACTTTTATTGTATATATTTTTAGCTCAATCTAAGATATTCTTGTGCTCCTTGATAATGTTACCATTATTATTAGTTTTCTATCAATATTCCCAAAGTAGTTGCAGATATGTATAAAAGAAATTTCATAAAGTTAATTTCATCTTTTCTAGGAACTAACAAATAATGGATTCTGTACTATCAAAGCTCACAAATTTTGACTTGTCAGGCCATCCAAATAATCCTAGTAGTGAGCACCCCCATTTTTCATTATATAAAGCAAAATATAGTGGCTCATCTCAAGAAGAAAGAAGAATAAAATTACTTCAAGCACGTAAAGAGTAAGTTTTAGGTTTGACATTTCACATTTGTTTTAACCATAACTTAAAGAATCTCACTAAAATTACTCTCCCCATCCTCCCCCTGTATGTCCTAATAAGCACAAATCAACCATTTGCCATCCTGGCTGCCATGCTGACGGGATCCAGCACCCTTTCCGGCCCCAGCTTAGCCTCTCTTCCTTCCTTCAGATAGCCTGTATTCCTATCCTACCTCATCGCTTTTCATACAACCTCTCCCACAACTTTCTCTGGTCAGCCTCTAATTTCACAGGGTAGAAGCTGACCTTCTTCTCAGCCAATCGTCCCGGATCGGGGCTGAGGGGAGAGGGGACAATGTTCCCTAACCCTTGAGCTTCGGTCTGGGGTGGTTGGTTTTTAATAACCTGCTTCATCCCCACCCATACCTTCCTCACATCCATTTTCCTCTCGTCTTCAAAATCTATCTTTTTTACGCCATGCCGAAGGACTGTCAGGCTACCAGGCGGGAGGGGTGGTCCCAAATGGCGGCGCCTGGCTCTGCCGGGCCTGTAAGCACCTCTTGCAGTGCGGGCTACTGCAAGAGGTGGTGAGCGATTGCATCCCGTAAAACAAAGAGGGTCACCATGCCCAATGATGCAAAAAAAAAAAAACATCTCCCCTTAATTCCCCCTATAAGAACGACGGAGCCGCCCTTGTGCAGCTCCACAGAAAAGATGGGGGTCCCCTCCCCTGTGCTTGCGCAGGGGACCCTCCATATTTCTCTAGCCAGAGACGAGGCTTACTCCTCTCCTTCGCTTACGGGTGCAGGGGACTCCCCCTCACCCCCTTCTCTGGAGGTGCTTTCGGGCACCTCCCCTTTTCCAGCGGCATTCCCCTCTTTTCTTTCCAAGGGGACTGCCAAGAAAGCCAGCAGGCAGCCCACTGCCGGCCAAGATAAGTGCTCTTCGGACACTTCATGGCACCCCGGTGAGTGTGACGCCGCACTCTACCATGAACTTTGTGAAAGGAGTAGTTTATGCAAGGGAACCGGTTGACTACTCGATTGAGGACATCACCCTAGAGCTGGCCGACCATGGGGTGGTCAAGGTCGAACGTGTGATGAGAAAACAGGGAGGGGCCTCGAGACCCACCCCTACACTCTTCATCACCTTTGACTGTGACAAGCTCCCTGAGTCGGTGCGTGCCGGTTGGTACCGCTACTGCGTGAAGGCATTTGTGCCACTGCCGCGGCAGTGCTATTACTGTCACCGCTTCAGCCATACAAATCGCTCATGTAGACGTGCAGAGTCGGGGTCACCCGAAGTCTGTGTAAATTGCTCCAAGGTCGCACATGATAAGTCCAAATTGTGTGTGGCCAAGTGTGTCAATTGCAGAGAGCCGCACCCTGCTTCTTCGAAGAAATGTGGTGCATATCTCCTTAAGAAAGAAATCCTGGCCATTCAGGCCCAGGATCGACTCATTCCGCAAGGCTAAGGACTTGGTCCTGGCGCGCCCGGCTCTGCCTGGGACGTCATATGCCTCAATAGCTAGAAAGGCACCCTCTGCTCCTTGCCCATCCAGGCCAACGAGCATGGTTGTTTCCGCGTCCATTCGGAGCCCTTCTGCGGGCTCTACCCAACCCGGGCGCTCCCCTGGTAAAGCGTGACCGTTTCCCGTAAGGCGAAACGGCCACGCGCCTCCACCGAGTCGTTAGACTCACAGGTGGCAACACCCCTGAAGATGGTCGCTAGGCCATCTTCTGGGGTTCCTAAAGCTTTCCCCGAAAGTAGAACAGCAACAAAGGAGCTTCGGCTCCTTCGCCCACGACCCGTGGTGGAGCGGGTGGCTCGGAGACGGTTGTTCCTCGAAAAGAGGGGCCCCCGCCTCCGAAGCCACAACGCCCGCCTAAGGTTTCGAGGCGGCGAGCCCAACGTCCCCCAATAAGTCCTCGAAGGCGACAGCGCCTTCAGCGCTTTGTCCGGCCAACAGCGCCCGGGGTTCTGCCCCCGGGAAGCGTACGGCCATTTCCGTGAGGGTCTTCAGTTCAAGGAGGGCCCCCGCGTCTCCTCCAAGCTAGGCCTGGAGAGCATATTCCTTCAAAGGAATTGCCGTGGACTCTGGGCCAACTGGGAGGAGTTGCGGAGGCTCGTCTCGTCCCGTTCTCCGTTAGCTATCTTTTTGCAGGAGACCATGCTAGGCGCATGCCCCCTGCCTGCCCTCCCAGGGTATAAGGGTCTTGCGACCCCACCACCGCGGGATGGCCGGGCTTGGGGCTACTGCCCTACTTTTTTATCGATCCCTTGTTCGTTCGAAGCTCGACTACGGATGCGAGTTTTATGCATCCGCAGCCGAGCGTTTATTGCGGAAGGTGGATTCGATCCATCATACCGGCCTTCGCCTTGCGACCGGTGCCTTCCGCACTTCCCCCATTGAGAGCCTGTTGGTCGATGCTGGGGAGATCCCACTCGCTCTGCGCCGCGTGCAGTGCATCACACGCCTGTACACGCGAGCCCGGTGCCTCCCTCAGTCGCCAACAGCTCTCACTGCATCCGCAGCTGATCTCGATGGTGCCTATGCCGCCGAGAGACGCCAGCCATACCCTAAGCCCTTTGGGTTTAAGGCCACGGAACTCCTTCGAGAGGTAGATATAGCTCTCGGGCCGGTGGCACCCCTGGTTCTGCCCAGGACGCCACCCTGGAGAGTACCACATTTGGCTATTTGTCACCACGCCTCTGCTCCCAAAGCTTGTACGGCGCCGGGAGTATTGCGTTCGACCTTTTTGGAGCACACATCGTGTCACGCTGGAACCGTGCCAGTGTATACGGATGGCTCCAAGTCCCAAGAGGGGGTCGGCTTCCACGCCGTATCCCCTCTGTTTGAAGTCAGCGGGGCTCTACTAGGCGCTGCGTCTGTCTTCACGGCCGAGCTGGTGGCAATACACCACTCGGTACGGGAGATTACGCGACGTGCCCGGTTCGGAGACCGGATTGTGATCTATAGCGACTCACAAAGCGCCCTGAGTGCTCTCGGGGCATTGGAATCTCCGCATCCCCTGGTTCGTGATATCCGTGACGCCATGGTTTTGGCGACCCGGGCAGATGTCGAGATTATCTTCTGCTGGGTTCCTGTACATGTAGGAATTGCGGGGAATGAGCGCGCCGATGAGGGCGCCAAAGATTCCGCGAGGACTCTTCGACCGGACCAGCGTTTCGCTCTTCCTCACACCGACTACATGGCAGGAATACGGGCAGCTCTTCGGACTCCTTGGCAAAGAAGATGGGAGACGGTCGAAGGGAACTTAAAGTTGCGTGCCATTGTGCCGCGACTGTTCCCATGGACCTATCCCCCAATTCCGCGACGGCTTCAGGTCGCTTTCTGTCGTCTCCGAATCGGACATACTCGTGTGACGCATTGCTATCTGATGGAGCGCTCGCCAGCGCCCTATTGCGACGACTGCGTCGTCCCCCAGACTGTTTGGCACATTCTTGTTGAATGTCCTAGTCTGGGTGATCTTCGCGCACGACACCTGTCCCGGTACCGGGATGGGCGGGGTCGCTACCGCCTGTCCTTTGTACTCGGGATGAGTGCGTGCACATCGACTGGTTGACTTATTGACTTTTTTGGGGAGGCCGGCCTTCTCCCTATTATTTAAGCAGGGTTTGTTTTTTTGTTTTGTTTTGTTTTTTGCATTTGTTTTTGTTTTTTGTTTCTTTCCTTTAGGTTGTACGCTCCTGCGCCGGGGGGCCCTCCGCCCGACGCAGTAGCTTGCTTCCTTTGCCCCATTTAGGGTGTTTTTTTTCGTTTAATTTTATTTTAAAGTACCCTAGAACTAGGGCAGTTTTAATACGGCAACTAATGCCCAAGTAGGCAGTCGCCAGATGAGCTCTAAAAAAAAAAAAAAAAAAACTTTTTTCTGCACCACTTGCCATTCTTAATGATTAGGAGTATTATCAAGTGAGAGCTTAAATATAGTTTAACTTTTGAAATGGTTCATAACCCATATTAAACTTGAGGTGCCCACTGAGATCACAAATGCATAATCCTACTGATATAATAGTTATGTAGATTAACATAGCCTACATCAGTTGCTAGCCCAGAATCTAATACTAAACTTAACCCTATAGTCATCAAGATATCTACAGCCGCCGCCAAAAAAAAAGTTACATTCTCGACGCAAAAAAAAATGTTACACGTGACGCGGCAAAATAAGAGAGTTCTGGTATGAGCCAGTTGTGCACTGGGCGGAGCTAAGCTATGACGTATTCCCCTCACTCACTCACTCTCTCCTCCCGCCACACCATCTCAAACCTCAGTGAGCTCCCAGAGTTCGTCAAGTAAAGGCTTGTTCTACGCTGCTCCCAGTGACGTCATTTTTCACTCGACACCCAACTTTACCAGCCTATATTTCCAGTTCCACCACTCAGAATGGTTAAAAATCAACTTTCTATGGAGAAGAAGAGTCGGGCCTTGACCCTGCTAGAACAAGGAGTATCTGTGATACGCGTGGCGGCAGAACTGGGGATCACAAGAATGACGGTTTACCGCCTGAAGAAAGCTGGCGATACTTACCCCTCAGGCACGACACCGCCACGGAAAAAGGGTTCTGGCAGACCAAAGAGGACATCATCGCGCACAGATTTCATCCTAAAGAAAGAAGTGAAAGAAAACCCTGGAATAACAGCCTTAGAACTCAAATCAAAAGCACCCAATATTGCTCCAATACGTCGCAGTGAGAACCGTGCAGCATCGGCTACAGAAAGACCTAAAATTACCAAAACGTCGGGCCGCCAAGAAACCCCTGCTGACTGACAAGATGCGGAAGAAAAGGCTGCAGTTCTGTAAAAAATACCGATCCTGGACATCACTTGACTGGAAGAAGGTGATGTTTAGTGACGAGAGTACATTCCGGCTCGTCAGAGGAACTTCAAAGCTAGTCCGCCACCCCAGTGATGTCTCCCGCTATGACCCAAAATACACCGTCAAAACTGTCAAACATCCTGATAGCGTGATGGTGTGGGGCGCCTTCAGTGGAAATATGGGTAGAGATGGCTTGTATTTCCTCCCCAAGAATGTGACAATGAAGTCTGCCAACTACATCGAGGTTTTGCGAGACCATATGCTGACTTTTGGGGCGATCCATGACTGCAACTTTTTTATGCACGACGGAGCCCCAGCCCACAAGTCCAAGGCAGTGAAGGAATTCCTCGAAACCAACAAGATTGAAGTTCTGGAGTGGCCGGGTAACTCCCCTGATCTGAATCCCATCGAAAATGCATGGAATCAGATGAAAAACATCCTGCAGAAGGAACGACCCAGCAACATACCCGACCTGAAGGAGGCCCTGAAGAAGCACTGGATCTCAATGGACAAAGATTATTTCGTCAATCTCGCCACTTCGATGCCCAAGAGGATCGAGATGGTTATCAAGAATAAGGGCCATATGACCAAATACTAATTTTGTATAAGTATTGTAAGCTTAAAAGATAAATAAAGCCCATTTAACATGTACTTTTGTGTTTGTTTATCCAAAAAATCCTGGTGTAACATTTTTTTTTGCGGCCACTGTAAAACACTTATCTATGAGGAGCGATTAAACTAATTTATTTTTAGGTCAAGATATGATCTGCTTTCGCATTTGCGAAACATTGAAGAAAATGGTAAGCAAGATTCTGAAGAAGATGAAGAGGATATGAATGTTGATGAAGTAAGTTAAACTTCTTTTTTTTTGGGGGGGGGGGGCAAAATTACATGAACTTGTTTAAAGGTCTAGATGACAGTTAATATATGTGCATGTAATTTACCTTCTACACATGTTCCCTGTAATGGGCACTGCAATGACAGCACTCAGTGCCCCTCCAGCCCCAACTTAGCCTGCTTCTTTCGCAATCTCCTACCTCATTTTTTTTGTACCAACTCTCTTTCACCCTTCCTCCATCCTTCCATCCATCATTTGACCCTGTCACCTCTACCCTTTCATTGGCACCTTGTTCTGCTGCCCATGGACCCCATTGATCATAACCTGGTGCCCCAAAGGACCTGCCCACCTCCAGTGGATACCCTGTAGATTGCCTGTTACACTTCATACCACCTGAGTTAGTGAGACTGTGTCACTGGGTTGACATGAAATCTCTGATGGGGCCTGGGAAAGTTGCTGCACTTCCCCCTCACTCCCTATCAGCACTTTTTTCCTCTACTCTATTCCTCACCCACCATTTTGTCTACCTGCACTTTGTAGCAGGAAGAAATTTTCTCACCTAGACAGAGTTTGGTTTGCTAGACATGGTGCCTGGGTAAACTGCATGCCAGCCCAATCTCCTAGCACCAGAGTATGATAATTAAGGTGATTATAGACTGTCTTGGGTAGGGGTCAGGGTTGCTAATATTTATTAGGGGTTGCATGACATGTGGGCATATTCCACATAGGCGAAAAAAATCTTTTATGGCAACATGCCATGCTGCAGCAGGTATTCTCGGCTTGCCTTGAGACCTGTGCTACAGTGGGCTGCTGCTATCTAGTCAGTGCTGGGGTAGCTGACCATTGTTTACATGATGATTACTGAGGCTGGCCAACTCTGGTGGGTTGCTCTCCTAATTTTCATAACTTTAACCATTTTTATTAATAATTTTGCCACATTATCCACATAGTGCATACCTAGTACCTATGTCTTCAATTTAGTATAACATATTCCTGATTTTATATCCTTTAATTGAATTTATTATGACTCAAACTGTATAATCGAGATGAATTAAACACTTTCATAAAGAATCCTGCTTTGCTACCATATGCACTTGTAATCTGTCTGCTAAAGTTAGTAATTAATGGTCATACTTGAAAAAATGAAAAGAAATGGCCAAGCATACTGAACAAGCTCTTCTCAAAATGCATTGTTTGTTTCACAGGAGCTTTTACTATACTAATAAGTAAAAGGCAAGCGTGTGAAATATTAACATATTTTTACTTTTTTATAGGTATCTTTTCAGCAGTCAGCACAGATATTAGAAACATTTAACTATTGATGATTACTGAGTGAATAGTTATTAGTCAAATTACAAAACACTAAGGCTACTAAGCATCTGGCATCATCAGTGTGAGAGTCCATGGACAAGGGGAAGTTGCAACATGCAATATTTGCAACACTGAAATAAGGAGAGGATCTGCTGGAGCTAGTAGTAAATCTTTTTCTACTAAATCACTGTGGGGACAATTGAAGGCAAAGCATAAAGATAAACATTCTCTCATGGAAGGAAAGCAAATGGAAGAAAGAAAAGAAAAGGAAAATGCAAGAAGATAGAGATTAATTTTATATTCTGCAAGAAAAAGCTTCTACATCAAAACAGTTTACTCTTGTAGAGACATTGGCTATTGGAAAGAAATAGAATTCAAAACACCCTGATAGGCTGCCTGGCCAGTAGGCTGGAGAAGTGGCCTCAAATGGTGACAGCTGGTTCTGCCAGCCCCATGGGGTAATTAGCATTTGCTTACTATAGAGATAATAGAGTCACCATGCCCGATGATGAAATAAAAAAAACAAACAAACCCTTTTCCCCTTCACCAGCAATAGGGCTGCCTTCGGGCAGCTCCGCCGAAAAAAAATGGAGGTCTCCTCCCATGCTGTCACAGGGGACCCTCCAAATTTATTCTACCAGAGACCTTTGCCCTGGGTGTAGTGGATGCCCCTCACCCTTTCTCTAGGTGCCCTTGGGTGCCTCCCTCTTTCCCGCGGCAGTCCCGCCTTTTCTTTCCAAGGAGACTGCCAAGAAAGCAGGCAGAGCCAACCCTCTTAGGGGGATAAGAGAAGACAGTGCCCATCGGCCCCTTCCCTCTAAGACATGCAGGCTTGCATATTGAATTTAGAGGGGTCACCATATGAGCCCCCTCTCTTCCCCCACCAAAGAAGCTTTGATGTCCTGGTGGGGCCCAGATGGTAGGACTTTCCTTGAGAACAAACCTGAGCTCAGTGCAAAGCACCGAACCCGAGTCTACCCCTGTGCAAGGTCCTCCTCAGACAGCTCGGGTCTCCAAGGCCTTACAAGCAGAGGAGGGATCTCTTCCTCCGGCTGGTCCACCTCTGACAACCAAGAGCTTATTCATCTCGGAGAAGGATCTTGCTGAGGACGATCCATCTATCTTCCTTCATCCGCAGGAGCTGCAGGGATGGATGGTCTGCTGCCACTTGGTAAGCGACCAAGCCAAGATTGATACGTCCGGCCATGTTTCTTTCCTGGGTGGGGAATCCCTGACAAAGACCAAAAGTGCAAGTGCGCAGAGCGGAGCCTAGATTACATCAGAGCCCCTTATTCAGAGACTGCCTGGCATTTTGAGCACACTGTCTTCAAATGCTTCCTTGTTATTTGCTCCACTGATGGCAACATGTTGGCTAAGGGCAACATGATCCATCAGAGAAGAGCTTTAGTTATTGTGATTGGTAGAAAGCCGAAGGTGACACATTTCTCGGATGGGAACCTTATGGCAAATGTGTTGAATCCTTCTGAGGTGGCCATGATTAGTGCCCTTCAGACACATTATGGCACATCTTTGAGTGTGATGCTGCACTCTACCATGAACTTCATGAAAGGAGTAGTTTATGCGAGGGAACTCGTTGACTACTCTATAGATGACATCACCTTAGAGCTGGCTGACCATGGGGCGGTCAAGGTCGAATGTGTGATGACAAAACAAGGAGGGGCCTTGAAACCCACACCTACACTCTTTGTCACGTTCGACTGTGACAAGCTCCCTGAGTTGGTGTGTGCTGGTTGGTATCACTACCACGTGAAGGCATTTGTGCCACTGCCATGGAGGTGCTACTACTGTCACCGTTTCGGCCATGTTAATCACTCATGTAGACGCACAAAATCAGGGTTACCCGAAGTCTGTGTAAGTTGCTCCAAGGCTGCACATGGTAAGTCCAAATCATGTGTGGCCAAGTGTGTCAATTGTGGAGAGCAACACCCTGCTTCTTCGAAGCAATGTGGTGCGTATCGCCGTGAGAAGAAAATCCTGGCCACCCCTGAAGTTTGAGGTGAGGCCATCTTCCAGGGTTCCTAAAGCTGCCTCCCGAAGGAGGTCAGCACGAAAGGAGCTTTGCCTCCTTCTGCAACAGCCAGCCAGGGGTAGGCTGGGTGGCTCGGAGACGGTTGATCATCCAAAAGAGTGACCACCGCCTCCGAAGGTTTCAAGGTGGAGGGAGGAAAAGACTCGCACTGTGAGCCCAACCTTCCCCGATTAGTCCTCGAGGGCGATAGCGCCTTCAGTGCATTGTCCGGCCAACAGTGTTCAGAGTTCTGCCTCTGGGAAGCATACAGCCATTCCGTTGGGGTCCTCTCTTTGAAGAGAGGCCCTAGAGGGCATATTCCTTCAATGGAATTGCCACAAACTCCGGGCCAGCTGGAGGAGCTTCAGAGACTCGTCTCTTCCCCTTCCCCATTAGCGATCTTTTTGCAGGAGACCATGCTGGGTGTATGTCAATGCCAAAGGGGTATAAGGGTTTTGCGACTCTACTACTACGGGATGGAGGCCAGGCAGGAGGATGAGCGATTTACTCCTGGTATGATGTCTCCATTCTTCTCTTTGCTTTAGATATGAGGGGCGGTCAATAAGTTTTGTGAATCGGTAGGGCAAAACAGAGGAAGGGGGGGTGGCTGTTTGTGGGGGTGTTAGGACAACTTATGACAAGTCAGGACCTGCAGCCGCACGCTCCTGCCTTGTCTATTTAAGAAGCAGTAGCTGATCGCAGATCGTCAGTCACAAATTTTTCAACAATGGAGAAGGTTGAGCACCGCGCAGTGATCAAATTTTTGACCAAGGAAGGCAAGAATGCAGAAGAGATCCATGAACGCATGGTTGCAGTGTACACCGATACCGCCCCTTCCTATGTGCAACCATTGCTCGCTGGAATAGGGAGTTCCGCCATGGTTGTGAGTCCCTTGAAGATGACCCCCGTCCAGGACACCCATCAGACGTGACCAACGAGGACAATGTGGCCCGTGTGGAGAGGATGATCCTTGAAAATCGACGGGTGAAGGTCGAAGAAATCGAGGGAGAATTTGGAATATCACATGGAAGTGTTATGAACATCATCCACGACAATTTGGCCATGACCAAGGTCTCTGCTCGTTGGGTCCCTAGAAACCTCACGCCCCATGATCGACTTCAACGTCGTCAAAGTTTGGAGGAGCTGCTGCTCCTGTACAACCAAGACCCGGCGGGATTCGAGTCACGCATAGTGACAGGTGATAAAACGAGGGTCCATCACTGGGATCCCGAGACCAAGCTTGAAAGCATGGCCTGGAAGCACTGGGGCTTTCCGACTCCCATCAAGTTCTGGAACCAACCCTCAGCCGGGAAGATCATAGCCACCATCTTCTGGGATTCTGAGGGAGTGTTGATGGTGGACTATGCGCCTCGTGGAAGGTCCATCACAGGCCAATATTACGCCGAGGAACTGGCTGGGTTGAAGAAATGCATCCATCAGAAGCGGCGCGGTAAGTTGACACGCAGTTCCTGCACCTCCACGACAATGTCCCTGTCCACAAGGCCAGAGTTGCACAAGCTGCCTTGCGCGAGTGCGGATTCGAGGAGCTCAACCATCCCCCCACAGTCCAGATCTGAAGATGTCCAGCTCGCCATCCAGGAGTGGATTGAACAGCAGTCGGGAATTCGAAGCCTCAGGGACAAGTGGCGCAACTGCATTGAAGTCGAGGGTAGTTATATTGAAAAATAATAAAACACGTTTCCTCATATCTCGTTTCCTTATATCTGAATTGTAAAACTTATTGACCGCTCCTCGTACCTCCTTTCAGGCAGTAGCTATGTAGTTGCACCTGGATAGGATGTATACTATTATTTCCGCGTACATTCCACCGTCAACTGACTTCGATGCGGGGGAGTTCCGCCGCGTTGTGGCACAGTTACTGAGGCCCTTTCTCTTGCTCGGGGATCTGAACCGTAGATATCGCCACTGGGGTGACTACTTGATTAATCCCAGGGATCATTGAGCTGGATATGGGTGTCCTAAATGTGGATGAGTTTACATATCACTTCCCGAGAACCACTTCATTTTCCTGTTTCCATCTATCTTTGTGCTCTCCGGATGCACAGCTTGATTTTGGGCGGGGGGTCGTCAATGACCTTCATGGTAGTGATCACTTTCCCATTCATATATCATTTTCTGGGCTTGGTAGTGCTTGGCGTGGTGGTTCACATTTCAGGAAATGACTGATTTCTCTATCTCAGTCGAGGAGTTTAGGTCTGTTGATGAGGCCATTGAGTTCTTCTCTGGCAACCTTATCTACCTTAGTATTATTCCTAGAACGTCTGGCCGTTTTGTACCCCGACCACTCGCGTGGTTGTCAGCCGAGTGTGAGATGGCCCTCAAACAGCGTTATGCCTACATTCGCTATAAGCGCCGCCCGAACGATTTCACTGTAGGTAAATTTCTCGAGCTAGGACTAGGTTCTGGTATATTTTGAATCACACCCACCACTCTTTGTGACGGGCATACGTGTCTTCACTTAACGGGAAGACCCTTCTAGCAGACGTGTGGAGATGACTCAAAAGGATTCGGGGCAAGTTCTCGCCGGACCCCCCTCCCGTTCTCCAAGAGAATGCGACCTCAATCTCGGACCCCGCCCCCGTGGTGGAATCCTTTGCGAGCGCATTCTCTCTCCCGGCCGGTTTCCGCCCAATCTCTCTCCCGGCCGGTTTCCGCCCAATCTCTCTAAACTCCTGCATGTGCAAGTTGATGGAGAAATTAGTAAATGTTAGATTAGCCTTTATTCTGGACAGCAGAGGCCATCTGTCTTTTGCACAGTGTGGCTTCCGCAAGTTTCACTCCATGTTGGATGCTCTGTTCTAACTGGAAAATGCCATCTGCGAGGCCTTCCTTCATAGACAGCACTCTACCACTCGATCTGGAGAAGGCCTATAATACCGCATGGCTATACTGTATCATGGAGTCGCTCTACACGATGGGGGCGAGGGGATGCCTCCCAATCTTTATATCTGAATGTTTGCGAGATCGTCAATTCCACGTATGGGGGGGGGGGGCTCTCCGGCCCAATGGAGCAAGAAGAGGCTGCCCCGCAGGGAAGTGTTCTCAGTGTCACACTCTTTGCCCTGAGCATCAACGGCAGCACCTCGGTGCTGCCGGAAGATGTTCTCGCTACGCTCTACGTGGACGACCTTTCGATCTCTTCTGGCGCGGCCCAGATGCCAACTCTGGAGCGTCGACTCCAACAGGCATTGAACCGCGTCTCTCGCTATGCCGAAGCTCACAGGCTTAGGTTTTCCTCTGCCAAGACTAAGGTGGTGCACTTCTGCCGCCATCCATGACCCAGACTTGTTTCTAAATGAGGTGCGCCTCAAAGTGGTGGACTCGCATCGTTTCCTTGGTCTCGTATTTGACCGACGCCTCACCTGGGACTCTCATATTCGCAGCCTTATGGTGTCTTGTTCCCGCCAGTTTTATGCAGCTGCAGCCGAGGGTGTATTGCGGAAATTGGACTCGATCCACCACACCGGCCTTCGCCTAGCGACCCGTGCCTTCCGCACTTCCCCCTTTGAGAGCCTACTAGTCAATGCTGGGGAGATGCCATTCGCTCTGCGCCGTGCACAGTGCATTATTCGCCTGTACGCGCGATGCGCCTTCCTGAGTCCCCAACAGTTCTCACTGCATTCGCAGCTGATCTCGACGGTGCCTATGCCGCCGAGAGACGCCAGCAATACCTTAAGCGCTTTGGGTTTAGGTCCACTAAACTCCTTCGAGGGCTACGTATAGCTCTCGGGCCGGTGGCGCCCCTGGTTTTCCGCAGGACGCCACCCTGGAGGCTACCTTCTTTGATCATTTGTTGCCATGCCTCTGCTCCCAAAGCTTATACAGCGCCAGGAGTATTGTTGTGTTCGGCCTTTTTGGAGAACACTCTGTGTCATGCTGGAACTGTTCCGGTCTATACGGATGGCTCCAAGTCTCAAGAGGGGGTCAGTTTCCACGCCGTATTCCCTCTGTTTGAAGTCAGCGGGGCTCTGCCAGACGCTGCGTCTGTCTTCGCTGCCGAGCTTGTGGCAATACACCGCTCGGTACGGGAGATTACGCGACGTGCCCCGTTCGGAGACAGGATTGTGATTTATAGTGACTTACAAGGCGCCCTAACTGCTCTCGGGGCATTGGAATCTCCGCATGCCCCGGTTCGCGATATCCGTAACACCTCGGTTTTGGTGATCCGGGCGGGTGTTGAGATTATCATCTGGCTGTGTTCCTGGACATGTAGGAATTGCGGGGGATGAGGGCGCCAAAGATTCTGTGACGACTGGGCGACCAGACCAGCGTTTCGCTCTTCCTCACACCGATTATATGGCAAGGCTACGGGCTGCCCTCCGTGCGACTTGGCAAAGAAGATGGGAGATGGTTGAGGGGAACTTAAAGTTAAGTGCCATTGCGTCATGACTGTTCCCATGCACCTACCCCCCCAATGTCGCGATGGCTTCACGTTGCCTTTTGTCGTCTCTGAATTTGGCACAGCATGGGATGTACTGTCATTTGATGGAGCCTGTGCCTGTACCTTATTGCAACGACTGTAATGTTTCCCAGACTGTTCTGCACATTCTTGTTGAATGTCCTAGTCTGGGTGATTTTCACGCACGTTACCTGTCCCGTGGGTCGCTACTGCTTTTCCCTTTTATTTGGGGCGAGTTTGTGCACACAGACTTGTGGATTATACGACTTTGGAGGCTTGCCTTCTCCACTTTATTTGACTGGTTGTTTTTTTTGTAGGTTGCATGTTCGCGCGCCAGGAGAAGGCGGGCCTGATCTCACTTCCCACTTGTTGCCTTTTTGCTTTTTTTATTTTTTATTTCTTTTAACCTTTGTCATTCTTTTATTACTATTTGTGGTTTGCATATTATTTGTTTTTAATGTAGCATAGTAGTAGGCTGTGGTGAGTACGGAAACTTATTCCCAAGTAGGCAGCTGCCAGATGTGCTCCTAATTTTTTTTTTTTTAATCTTTGATGTAGGTCTTATGTTCCTGCACCAGGGCATGTTTCTTTCATCTTTGCTTTTGTTTTTTGTCCCACTAGCCAGTCGCCAGATGGCCTGGTAAAAAGAATCACACTGACTACATGGCAGGTATCAACAAAGAAGATGGGAGATGGCTGTGTGCCATTCTTCCATGACTGTTCCCATAGAACTATCCCCCAATACTTTGACTGCTTCAGGTTGCTTTCTGTCATCTTTGACTTGGGCACACTCACAGGACTCACCGCCATTTGGTCGAGCACTCACCTGCACTTTATTTGCAGTGACTGCATTGATTTCCAGACTGTTCAGCTCATTCTTGTTGAATGTCCCAATCTGGGTGATCTTCACATATGTTACTCTTCCCAGCATTGACATCAGTGGGGTTGCTACAGCTTTTCCCTCATACTTTGGAAGAGTTTATGCACACAGCCTTGTGGACTATCTGACCTTTTGGAGGAAGCTGGCCTCCTCCATTTTATTTGGTGTGAGTCTCATGATCCTGTGCCCGGGGTAGGCTGGCCTGCCCCTGACACCAGAGCGTGATTCCTTCTCACTTTCTTGCTTCTTGTTTTGGTTTTTGGCATCCTATGCACTTTTCTTAAAGCTAGCATGGCATTAAGCTATCTATGATTATAGCGACTTGTGTCCTAGTAGGTAGTCACCAGATTAGTGCTGAAAAAAATTGCACACATTCTTAACACCTCTGATATTCCTTTCTACCTTAATGACTTACAATTTGAACCCTTTACATTACTAATTTTATGCTCCTGTTATTTCTATTTATTCCCCTCCATATTCCAATTCCCAAGTAAGAATGTTCAAGTCAATATTTCTACATACCTATGCTTTGTACAAACTCATTTCTGGAAGTTTTTAACATATCCTCATAAGCATAGTAGTTAATATATAACTTTTTATCAATATTGCCACTGTTATAAGCTTGGAGTGCAAAACAATACAATTGATTTATTTAGCCAACACATTTCCAATTTAGCCTAATTCATGTAGTTTGGACCAGGCATACATTTTCTCATGCCTAGACTATGAAATAAAAACATTCTTTGATATAATTGTTAGTGATGCTATTCCAACATGTTTAATGCTCTTTTGGAGTATTCTGAATCAGTTTACACAAGACAGATGGATTGTAAAATTCACACTCGCACGCCAGGCAGATCAGTGAAAAGGTTTATAACATGATTAGTCAAGACGTTTGATAGGTTGTGATGCTGTTGAAAATGGAATGGCTCTAGAAAGATTAGAGCACAATATGTATGCTTGATGCGTAGTTCTAGAAAACCACATTGCTCAATACTACTATATGATTCTTTCTCCATACTTTGCATTAAAAGTGTCTGGATTACAATTTCTTCTTAACTTACATTCCATGAATGTAACACATTGCTGTGAAGTGTCTCCTCTACATTTTCCTGCATTCATTCAGTGTTTACATTATCCTTTCAGTGACAGTTCACTTTGTGAGGATGATAAATGCGTTGGATCTCAGTCATTCTTTGCATATTCAGATTGTAGTGGTAATTTTGTGATGTGTACTATTAGGCTGATTCAAGGTGGGTTAGGGTAGGTGAGTCTCGTGCACTAATCCAAGGTCAGTGCATTATGGGCTATTTCATAATTCAATGGAAACACAGTTTCCTATTTAAAATTAAGTTACTCGGGTATCCTTAGTTGCAGGATAGGGACCTGATTTGGGTTAAATCTGCAGTTGTCACCTTATACTATACTGGTACTTGGTTGGAACCCCAGTTAAACTGTAGGTTCTCAAATACAGGCTTCAAAAAAAGAGTGAATCTCTCTGGCCTGTGAGTTGCCATGTGGAAACACTGAAGTTAAGCCTCATTGGCTGTAATTAGTCACTGGACTGAGTACTGATTCGGCTTCATATCGGTTGCCATCTGCTGTTGATAACCATAATTCAGATCTTTTGTTAAACTTTATGTCCTTATTGAGAATGAAAAGTCCTGACAATTGAATGTAGATCAGTAGTAAAACCCTTACCTAATTATTTATTTTATCTTGGCCTGTAAGCCCCTCCCTAGCACAACGATACTTACAAATTTTATCATATACGCTGGACTTCATTTCACAAAGTAAACATCAAATTTGTCATTTAAATTAAAAACCTTTTTCTCAGTTTTCAAACTTAATTTATTCTTCTAAGGTTAAATCAATCTATTAAAGTATTCTATCCCTGCACTATTTGGACTAATACCCATTTTCTTTCTTAAGCCCAAAGCAGTTTACAAGAAACCCCGTGAATATTGTAATTTTGTAATGCTGAGTGAGTGGTTGGTAGATGTTCCTGAAGACTTTAATGAGAAGTATATTGCTCTCCTGTGTCCAGTTGGAAAGAGATGTCTCTGCGTTTGCTACAGGGTGAAGTATTATGAAACTTTTTAATCATGAACTGAAATTTACAAAAATTCTAGTATGAATTTTCAAAAATTTGAAAGTAAAATTAATAATTACTCATTGATTAGAATTCTGGATGGAATATTCATTCTTAATTATTATTCGATAAATTGGGAACTTAGTCACTTAATATTTCATAAATTTAAATCATTTTCATTTTCCATATTAGGGTTGGACATCAATTTATGCAAAAAATGGCAAGCGCATTAAGCAGTTTCCCTCACTTTTGCCAGGTGGATCCGGCAAGACTTATAGGTTTGGGTTTACTGTTCTTGATTGCATCTGGTCTGAGGTGAATTCGACATTCTACATTCTTGATTTAATATTTTGGTATAAACAATCATTCATTGACTGTGATGTAAGTGAATAATGTTTATTTTCATTCAATATTGCTTAATTTGTTTAGTATCACATATTTAAGTATTAAGTTTGGATCATTTTAGTACCAAATAAAGGTATGTAAGCTGCTATAGATACCAACTCAGCCATGTCCTCTTGTACTTGAAGGCTGCATTGGTCATGGCAACCACAAACTATACACTTCATGCATCCCCCTTTATAAATTGTTTGCACACACATGCACTTCTTCACATTTTTTCATCTTCAAGCTTTTTGCACCTGCACTACATCATAGTTAATCCATTGTTTTCTTTTCACCAATCTTTGGCATTCATTCATTTGGTATACCCATATTATCTCAATATTTCTACCAATCACTTCAATATTCTTTTCATTCTACACATTTTTTTTTCATACTATTCCAAAAGTATTCACTCTACTTGTATCCAACAAATCATTCATTCTTGATCCTTCTTGTCCAGACTATATACATGCTTCCTATACATTAAATTTTTCAAAGTGCACTCATGCAGAATCATATCACACCCAACACTCAAAAACTTGTACTACATAGTTGCCCTAATAACCCTTCCTATATTTCTAATTTTTATAGCCTAGATTTAAATTCTTCTTCATGCATTCACATACAATTTGCTACTTTTCCAATAACCTAAATTCATTCAACCCTTCATTTTTAAAGCGATTTATACAATTTTCACCCCCCCTCCTACTCGCTTGGTCAACTACCCTTTTCATCAATGTTTTATGATGGCCAATTTTAGTTTGTTGTAGAAGTTTCCTAATCCTCAAAATACTCTCTAACACTTTGTTTCACTTCAGAATCAGTTTTGAGCTTGCATTAAATATTTTGGAGTATCTTTTAATATATAATGGGTAATATATAATGTGTATATGGCCTAAGTAAAGATCTTGTGGTGATTAGAGAGAAGAAGGCATGTACATCCCCTTGCGCTTTCACTGTTTCACAAAGAAGGCAAGTCTTTTGGTTTCTTCTAAAAAATTCTTAATTATATGTAATGAACCTGTTGCAACTAGTGTTAAATAGAAAGGCAGAGGATTTTCTTCACAGTATTTATTGTTTGATTCAAAACAATCACAGTCATTCCCTACCATTGCAGATTCATGACATTTCAAACTCATAGTATTTTATCACTTATTTCTTTTTGAATCTTTGAATCACTGAAAAACTGCCCCACAGGGGTTACCCTATGAAGCCTGATACACTTGGTCCCTGGAGAAGCTGCACATCCTCCCAGCCTGAGTGAAAATTTGGGAAGTCTCGTCACTGAGTTTACATGAACTCTGATTGGGCCTAAGAAAATTGTTTGTGCACTTCCCCTCACCCCCTCTTGGCAGTACTTTATTTATTAGTTGTATTATTATTAATATTGTTATTAACATTCTTATTATTTATTAGTATTATTATTAATTATTATTACAGCTATCCCCTCAACCTTTTGTACCAAGAGGACTGTTCCAACCTGGACAGAGTTCCGTTCAGTAGCCATGGTGCCTTGTTGGACTGTATACCATCATTGGATCACCTAACACCAGGGTATGATAATAATGGGTAATAACCCACCCTACTTGCTAGTGGACTCGCTTATCTCTACTTCTCTTTTTTATATACCCACCTACCCAGTGGTGGGCGCGATAATGAAAAAATGTATCATGATAACCTTATCGGCAATAACTGGTGATAAATTTATCTCCTGATAAGGTGTTAACTGATAAATTCAAAGTTGTGATATTAGCAATAACAATATTGATATTTTAAATGAAAAATCGATAAATCCAAATCTTTATTTTTTCTTTATCTTAGAAAAAAACTTCAAATTCAATGTTTATCTTGTCTCTTCCCCTTCATAGACATGAGCATATTGAAGTTTTCATCAGACAGGGAGCTGCTCTTAGCCCTGATGATGTCCTTGCCAAGGGAGAACAAGCGCTCCACCGCGGCGCTGCTTGGCATCGCCGTGTTGTACCTCAAAAAGAGGTCAATGAGGACCTCACTGTTGAAGGCTGGGTCTGCCAGACTGTCTGTCCCTTTGGCCTGCAACCACACATTCACAATTTGAGCAGCCTTGGACTTGGTTAACCTGTGATGACCCCCAGTGTCATCTTCCTCATCACAAATGCTGGCATACTAGTCCTCCATCTCCATGTCCTCGCTGCTGCTGCTGGTGGTGGTCTCCAGGTCAGCATGCTACAAGATCTCCACCTTCCTCTCCATCTGGGACTTGACCCTCTTGACTATTCTTTCCTCAAAAGCCCCCATCCACTTGAGGTGAAACTTGGAGTGGAAGGCAGTGGCCAGAAAACACTCCTCATCCTCAAAGGTGGCAGCGAACCTCCTCTCCATGGCAGCGAGGAGGGTGTTGACCAAGAGCTTGCAGAACCAGAGGTTGCCGCTGGTCATCAAGTTGACCAGCTTCTTCTTGGTCACAATGAGGGTGGGGATCAGGCAGCCCAGGTAGCATTCCTTCTCCCCCTGGATGTGGTCCAGTGCATGGGTGACAGGTGCCATGACCTGATAATTGAAATAGACAAATATCATTTATTATTTAATTAACTAGTTTTAAACTAGAAGCATAAGCTAAAAAGTAAAAAGCAATAAAGTATCGCGATAACGCCCAACTTATATTTAGTTTATTTTCCTTAGCATATTCTGACATGAAGTCACTTTCTTCTGGACAAACACTGTCAGATTCCTCTGCTGGTTCATGCACCTGTGCAGCTGGTCTTTCTTCTCATCCAGCACTTTGTTGAGGACCACCAGGCTGTCATAGAGGCTGTTCCACCTTGTTTTGGTAGGAACAGTGAGCCGCCTATTTATTGACTTGTACAGTCTATCCACAAACACTGTACTTGTTCCTGAAAAAATAGTTTTGCATTATTGCTGAAATATTTTTCTTTTTTTATTTAAACAATTTATGGCTTACCCTGCTTGTTCCACAGTGCCTGGGCCTTGGCAATGGCGCTCCTGTATGCCTTCTTGAAGGCTCCAGGCATGTGCCTCTCCTCTATATTGGCGCTGTGACCAGGTTCAGTGTGTGTGTCGCACACTTGTGCTGCCTGGGCAGCACAAAACTGAAATTATCAATTATTGCTAGTTTGGAACGAAAAGTATTGGCGATACCACTGAATCGCTAATGCAGGGCAAAAAATATCGGATACCCGATAACCCGATATCGTTATCGCGATAAAGCCAACCTAAGTACCTACCACTTTTCACATTTGCTCTCCTATCCACAGAGGGTCTTGCTGCCCAGCGTGGTGCACTAGGATGTTTCAAAGCCATAAGGTAAATTTTCAAAGTTTGTATATACATTCACCTGCTTGTCACCCCATTTCCTAATCATACAAGTCAAATTTGGGCAAAATTTTGTAATTATCAGAGTAGATTTAAAGGTCGCTCGAATTGTTCACTATTTAAGTTCATGCAGAAAAATACCTCATCAATGGCTCATCACCTAATTTTCTCTTGTGTTTTTGTTTCAGGTGAACTTTAATATGGCTAGTAGTAGTGCAGCATCAGTTGGACATTCTGATGAAGAGATTATTGCTTCTCGACTCCCATCCAACAGCCAAGTCCTTCGTCACTTCTTTTTCCATCACCTCAACTTAAAGTGCGCAAAATCTGAGACAGCGAAGAAGGTTGTAGAAGCAGTATTTTTGCTATGGACGAAGGCTCCAATCCCTACCTCAACGCTGTTTTACACCAAAAAGAAAAGACCTCATTATCAAGTATGAAGGTCTCTAGAAGAAATGTCTGGTGGATTCAGAGAATCAGCACATCTGAGACATCTGATTTTATTCCAGAAATCCTTGGGCTTGGCGAGATGCTTCATGATTGAGGATCTGGATCGCATAGTCCCAATGTCTCCACTGTTGTTTGAAGATCAACTGGTTGAACACTTCTTTGATCTCTTTACTTTGTTTTATTGAGTCAATTGATGCATTTCTGATGTTAATTTCATACAGTAATTTCAGCTCACAGTATAGTTCCTTTGTGTATTCAGTCCACCTCTAGGTTGAGATGGACTTATTCTAGGATTTAGGGATACAAGCTCTATCTGTGTTGATGAGATGGTCATTAAGGTTGTCAAGTGCCTTGTTGATCTCCTTGAGAATTGCCTCATCCAAGTTTGGCGGAAGGTAGGCCTCAAGGAGATGTGCATACGGTACCCAGTCTGCTTTTCTTGTAGTTTTTTCTTACTACAACTGGGACTTGTATAGAGTTCCTGTTGATGGTGGGAAGGATCCCTATATGGTCACTACATGGTACCTGGACTGGTTCCATGTAGTAATGAACGGTAGCTGATGATTGGCCCAACATATGTCTGGTTTTGTAGCACTTCTTCCTCTGACAAAGGGGGGGAAATTCCAGGGCTATCTACTGGACAATGTTTCCCTCTAGCATAGTGCCTAGGCACCTAATGATTCCATTGAAGGTCCTGTAGCCTGATTCCCGACATCTGGCATTCAGATCCCCCATTAATATAGTGGGAGCTCTTCTGCCAAATAGGCCAGCATGAGAATATATCGGTAAATAACCTCTCCTTGGCACCTGGTACCTGGCAGTGATGATGAGCTTTCCAATGTCTAGTTTGACCTCAATCACAAGATAGGATTCTTCTAGATTTCTGATCTGCTTGTGTTTGATCCCTTTTTTATGGTAATAGCAACATCATCGTACTGCTCTTGTGAGTGATTTGTGATTAACACATTGTAATTCCAGATTTTCTTTTCAGAATTACAAGTGTCGATCCCATGTTCTTAAATTAAGATATCTGCATCAATTTCTCTTAATACATTTCCATAAAGAGTCTCTTTTGTCATCCAGCCATTGGTATTGATTTCCAGTATTCTCAGTGCATTCAGTTGCATGGTGAGACATAATTACCTATGTTTCCTCCTTATTTTTCTTCTTCTTGGCCTTTGGGGCAGTCTTTGTGTGCCCAGGCTTTTCACTCTTCGTAGCTCGTGTACGAGTGAATGGACCCTCATTACTGTCTGAAGAGGTGGTTTCATCATTGTCTTCTTGTTCCTTTTCTTCCTCTTCCTCCTTGGATTCTTTGGATGAGGGGGCTTCGATTGCAGCCTCTAGTTCAGATTTTACATTTGTGTTACTTGTAATGACGGAATCCTTGAATGCAGGTTATTTGCCTTCAGTAACGCATTTAGAACCTGGTTATAGCAGCTAGGCTTCACTGTGTTAGCCATGTTTACATGCGTGATGCAAATTAGGATCTTGGTGCTTAGGTCATTTGTGTAGTTCACTTGTGCCAGAGATGCACCCATTGGTAGCATCCCTTCACTTTTCTTCACAGTGCTAGCATAGTTTTCTTTTCTTTTCTTTTCCTCCATCTTCTTTATAATTTGCTTCAACTCCACGCAGTTTAGGTCCATAGTTCTGTGTCAACCTTGCAGTTTACACATTTCTTTTCACTGCTTTTGCATGTATCATATCAATGTCCTTCTGTTGCGCATTCGCTGCACCACAGTTTTCTTTTTTCGGGGCAGTTCGTTCTAGTGCAAGTCTCCAGCTTGTATAACACAATGCACATTTGGATGCTGTGAAACTTTTCTTGTTTATGTTGCATCCTGGGATCCTCATGTTGAAAACAAGGAGTCCTTCTGTGGTGACTTTGTGCACCATTTTGGTTGATTAAAAAGTGGTCTTAAACATGTGTGTGGTCGCAGAATTGAATTATTTCATTGATCTTCACCATATGTGTTATTTTTCAATTTCTTTTTTCAATTCTTCAGCCGAGTGCTTGCAACTTTACAGCAGATAACACTGCAGTTGGCTGCCACTTGAGGAGGGTTTTTTGCCGCAGCTGATGGATTTTAAAACTTTGGCTACCTCTTCGGACAGGAGCCAGTCGACATCCTTTGTTTCTCCACAAATTGCAATGAAGCCAGAGGAGACTTCGATAGAGTCTCACAAAGTTTACGTTTCTCTGGGGCCTTCATTCCTTGTATGGTGAGGGCTTCCATTGTCTTCTTTGTCCTCTACTATGTCCTCTTGTTGTCTTCTCTTCTGAAACCAATGTGTAGTTATTTTGTATTTTTGTGGGTGAAAAGATGGTAAAGAAGGTGTGTTTTTGAGTCGGTGACTTCAAAAAATTTGATGTGAGGGCTCCTGTCCATTTTCCAGTTGGTCCCCCACTCAGATGCTGCCATGATGATGGGTGATGATGGATGAATGCGATGGGTCCCAAATGGGAGCCTCAGAAGGGATGACATGACTTATGATGGACTTGATGGAAGTAGCAGCTGAATCAACTGCCATTACCTTTTTGCCACCTCCTTCCAGGTATTTATGCCATAACTGCTTCCAACTACATAGAGACCGGTGCTACTTCCCTCTATGATTCTGGCCGAGTCCCTCGGATGATGGGGATTTCTCCCCTACCCAAGACTTGCAGTTATGTCCCACAGTGGAAATCACTGTGGGCTAATCCTCAAACCATTTTTCATCTTGGCCCTTAATTATGTCAGTCCAAGTGGCTGGCATAGTTAAGACGAAATTAATGAATGACAGACATCTAAGGCAGGTGCCCACACAGGATGATGGATGGTAGCAGTGAAGTTTTTAAGCCCCCATTTAATTGTGAATTCTCCAATGAAAAAAGAGAAATGATCTCATTCTTAAGGGTAAATAAACTAAAATTCACCTAAGGCTTTCCATTGGGCTGCTTTTCTTCATCAGCGGTGCTCAGAGTCCTTTACTAAGCAAAGTAACTGCTTTATTCATGAGGTATATCAGCAAATGTGTATCAATCAGATGCTAGGCCATAATTTTGAGAAGGCTGACAGATTTGCAATTATTGCCTCAGGAAGAGATTCAACTGCAAATGGAGCTTGTTTGCTTGGCCTGTCGACATCACATATATGGTAATCCTTGCTGATGTGTTCTGATGTTTTCAAGACCATCAGGAATACCTCAACAAAAGATACTTCAAGACAGCAGAGGATGATGACAATATCTTGGCAAACTTTGTGGGTGATTGGTCCATACCTCATGAGGAAGTTATGAGACATCTTGAAGCTACCTTGAATTTAACTGCAGCAAGAGGATTATCAGGAACTTACGGATAATCAAACACTATCTTTGGTATATTTCAGAGGAGGTTGTAGTCCACTTTCCCTGTTTGACAACCGTATCTCAGCTGATGAAAAGTGGAAAATGGTGAATAATATGACTCGTCTTGAGATACCAAAAAGGATTGAAGAGGGTTGATGGAAAAACTTTTTTTGCCACAGACTTCCCTCTCTAAACTTTTGACGATGAAAACAAAAAGGATATTTCCAGTGATTCTTTCTGAATGCAAATTTTTGATGAAGAATCCCTCTTCTTGGGAAAATGATGATTTTATCGTCGCTTCAAAAAAGTAGCACATGAGCTGAAGGTTGTGAATGACTGTCCTGAGCGGGTCATTTCTCTTATCCAACAATATAACACTGTTATTACCAAAGATAAAGCTCAGCGACAGTTTCTTTTGAGAGTTGTGCAACAGCACCAGAAAGAGATTCCAGTGCCCCAAAATCAGCTTTCAAATGATCATGATTTATTGCTAGTTTCATTTTATTTTATTTGTTGAAAAGAGAATTAAAAATAAATTTTTATTAGTTTGTTTTTTTATACTTTTTAATTTTTTTTAGAGAATTAAAAGTAAACCAAACTTTTTGAGTGAACCCTAAATATTGACCTAGTACCTTAAAATTGTGTGTGAATATTGCATTATATGATACTAAAGGGGGCAACATACAGCTGAGACAAAATTCGAAATTTCAAATTTTTTAAACACCCTACAGCACACTTTCATACTCTTATGAGCCTAGTCGAGTGTCAGTGTATACTGTGAGATTACTACCTGCTGCAACAGCCAAAAGCCCACTATCCTAAGGCAAGTATTACACTAGTGGGATGTTGGGCCATCAACTCTGCATACCTTTTTCAATTACAAATATAAGGTCGGTACACTGGTACCATCCTTTACTGATAATAGGAATGATCCCCGTACTGTCTTCCATCTGCTCTCCCGTCTTACTTTCCCAGCCCAGGTCTCCCCACCCATTAGCCCTGCTACTCTCTCAAATTTCTTCGCAGATAAGGTCACTAACTTCTGTGCCTCCCTCCCTCAGCCTTCTGTCCCGGCTCCTGCCATTCTCCCTGACTTCCCGCCTCAGCTGCTTAACGTTTTCTCCGCTGTGACTGCGTTGGAGCTTACAGCCCTGCTCTCATGTTCTAAGAAATCGGGCTCCCCAAAGGACATTTTTCCGCCTAAACTGTTATGTAAAATTCTGCCTGCTATCCTCCCAACGCTTCTTCACCTGTTCAACACTTCACTTGCAACTGGTCTTGTTCCCTCTTCCTTCAAACGTGCCCACATCCGTCCGATTCTTAAAAAGCCTCAACTGAACCCCACTGACCCTTCTAATTATCGCCCGATTTCGCAACTTTCTTTCCTCTCTAAGGTTCTGGAGAGAGTGGTTGCTTCACGCATTAACAGTCAGATGGTGGCCTGTAACATTGATGAAACCTATCAATCTGGTTTCAAGTCAGGTCACTCCACAGAAGCCGCCCTTCTCAATGTGTCCGATTGCTTATGAAGAGCCGCGGATAGGGGTTGTGTCTCCATCCTCGTTCTACTCGACCTCTCCTCTGCCTTCGATACTATTGACCATACCGTCCTACTTGATCGTCTCCACTCTTTCCTCGGCATATCAGGCACCGTGCTTGACTGGTTCCGCTCTTACCTCTCGTCTCGTACCCAATCCGTTGTGATTGACGACGTTTCATCTGACTCTACCCCCATTCGCTTTGGAGTGCCACAAGGCTCTGTCCTTGGTCCCCTACTATTTCGTATCTACTTTCTCCCTCTTAGTTCCCTTCTCCGTAATCTCGGTCTATCCTTCCACCTATATGCTGATGACACTCAAATTTTCGTTTCCTCATCCCCCACGTCTCTTGCCTACTCTATCACTGACCTCCTGGCTGCCTACTCCTCCATTTTTGACTGGCTCTCCACCAACTTCCTCAGGCTTAATCACTCCAAAATTGAGGTCCTCCTCGTTGGCACCCCTGCTCTTGTCAAAAAATCTAAATCTCTCTTTCCCTCGCTTACTCTGGGCGGTAATACTATCATTTTCTCTGACTGCGTTAGGAATCTAGGTGTTGTTTTTGATGAGCATCTCTCCTTTAAGCCTCATATCCGCAATGTCAGCAAATCCTCTCTATGTTTCCTTCGTAACTTCTCTCACATTCACTCTCACTTTGATTGCCAAAGTCTTGAGACTGCTGTTCATGCCTTCATCACCTCACGCCTTGACTACTGTAACTCACTGCTTGTGAATCTGCCATCCTCCTCTCTCCGCCCCCTTCAACTTGTACAAAACTATGCCGCCCGGCTTCTCCTCCGTTGCCCTCGCTTCTCTCCCTCGCCCTCGCTTCTCTCCCTCGAAAACCCTTGCTGCATGAACTGCACTGGCTCCTTGTCAGATCCTGTACTCACTTCAAGATACTTCTCTTCACATTTAAGGCCCTAAACAACAAGGCCCCATCTTACCTCTCTTCTGCCCTCTCGCCACGCCATGTCCCTCGGGCCCTTCGGTCATCACATGCACCTCTTTTGAATATTCCTCGTTCATCCCTCTGCTCAATGGAGGACTGCTCCTTCTCAATCTGCGCCCCTAAGTTGTGGAATGCTCTTCCTGCTGAAATCACGTCTTCTCCCTCTCTTACCACATTTAAGCGTCTCCTGAAAACGCATCTTTTCAGTATTGCCTTCTCCCTCCTCTTGAATTTCCATTGAATTTCCATTCTCATCTCAGCACAACGTGCGCTCTGGGAAGGCCTCAGGCCTTGAAGAGCGCATTACAAAAGACTTATTATTTATTATTATTTATTAAAGCTTGAGGATGATTTCACCTGAATGGCAGGCCAGGTTGGCAAAGTTAATCATTGCTTGGCTTGTGAACTGAGTATGTGCAAATGATCACATATTAAGACTTTTCTCTTCACCTCCCAAGTCATTTGGAGGACATAGTATCTACTTTCCATAGTATTTCATTAGTATCTACTTTCCCTTTTTTTCTTTTTACTGTGATTATGGCGACAATAGAAATTATTAGTGGGTGACTGTAGGTGCATGAAGATCTGCCTCCAAGTGCTGCCACATCATCCCTAGGTGTCAGGGAGGATGAGAAAAATTGATGCACCATTGGGCTACTCCATCTCCTTACCAGCAACAGTCCTTCCTTTTCCATCACAGGGGACTGCCAAGACAAATGGCAACTGCTGCCAGAGGGAGCAGTTTGATAGGGCTGACCCCCTTGAAGGGGGCAAAGAAGAGCATTAGGCAGTCGGTCTGTTCTCCCTAGCATCCTGCATTTTAAGCTAGCAAGGGTTGACAAAACATACAGCATCTTTGATTGGGATTATACCAGGACCTACCATGGTGGCAAACCTGGCTCAGGCCAAACACAACCTAGATCCGCCTCTGCAAACTTTTCTTTGCGTGGCTCATGCCCCCAAAGATTCATAAGGAGAGAAGATACCTCCCCCCTCAGCTGGTGCCTCTTTAACAGCAAAAACATTCTACATCTCAGAGAATGATCTTGCTCAGGCCAGTCAATCTAGCTTAGGGGCTCCTTCCAGCGGGGTAGAGAAGCGAGTTCATTACCTACCCTCCTCTCCCTCTGTGGGGGGCATTAGTGATGGATGGGTCTGCTGCAGTTTTTGCAAGAGTGAGTGTAACACCACATGGCCATGAACTTGGGGGTAAAGGCATGGTTCACACGAGGTAACTCATGGACTACTCCATAGAGGACAGCAATTTAGAGCTAGCTGACCATGAAGCAGTCAAAGTTGAATGTCTGATGAGAAAACGGTGAGGAACCTCAAACCCACCCCTACATTCATCGTTATGTTTGACTGTGACAAGCTCCTTGAGTTGGTGCATGTCAGTTACTATCCCTATAACATGAAGGCATTCATGCCACTGCCACGGAGATGCTACTACTGGCACTGCTTTGGTAAAAGAATTGGTCATGTAGACATGCAAAGTTGGGTTTACCCGAAGTCTGTAAGTTGCTCCTAGGCCATACATGGTAAGTCCCTATTGTGTATGGCCAAGTGTGTCAATTGGTAGAGAGCAGCACTCTAATTCTTTGAAGCAATTTGGTATGTACTTTTTGGAGAAAGAAATCCTGTCCATTCAGGCGGTGGCAGCACGTTCCTGGGGTCCTGCAATCACAGCACCTGCTGCACAAGTAGAGCCACCTGGGTGTGTTTGAAGGGAGGACAATGATGGGTAATCTAATTGTTTTGATTTATATACAGAATCCTCTCAGAAAATACTGAATAAAAAATGACATTCAACTATCAAATCTTATATAAATAGTTATGTATAAATACAGAACCCCAAAATATATATACAGCCTTACATAATATAATATTGGCCAATGTAGAAATATAAATAAATCGGTCAAAAAAAAAGTATATTTATGCAAGAACCAGTAAACACAAAGTATAAATAGTTCACACCCCAAACTATATATACAGAAATCAGAACAATCACACCCACTCACACAGACTAATACTCACCTGGTCTTTTATCCAACTCATTTTTCTTATTCACACATTCAAGGTGCACTAATTTTCAATGGACAGTCAGCAATCAATTTTAATACACCATTTCAAAAAATGTGCTACAAGATATGCCTGTGTGAGGAGATGGAGATGAATGGGAGGGGGCATTGTAGTAGTTGTTTAGGTAGTCTGCCTCCCCTTACATCCCTCAAATGTCCAATCCCTTTTCTTCTCTTCCAGGGTGCATGGAGCATAAAAGATGGAGACATCGATCTGGGTGGGGGACTCAATAGACTGCTATTGTGCCCCCATCCCCATTCATCCTTGTCTTCCTCCACTGGCATATTTCTCTGCAATTTCCATAGATTGAATTAAAAATAAAAGTGATAAACTTGTGATTGAACATAGATAGAATAGTGAAGAGTTAATTGGACAAACAATAGGTGAGTGTATTCTGTGTGTGAGTAGGTGTGGTTAAGAGTGTGTTAGTGGTAGGGATGTTTGAGTCTGGCAGTGAGTCGGTGACTGAAGATGCCTTCTCCTTCTCAGCTCCTTGGTGCTATCAATACACTCAATTGATATCTAGCCTTGAGAGGCTGTAGTAGCCAGCCTTGACCCTCACTCATATTCTTTCTGACACTGAGAAAGGACCATCCTGAAGCATGGGTCCTTTCTAACATGTACCTCCCAGTCTCCACCACAGTAATTAAGACTAGCGACTTGCAGTCTCCAACAAAGTGATTGGAACCCATGTGTCCCAGTTCCCTTAGTGAGTAATGCTTCACCGAGTCTGGAACTTGTACATCCCAGACCCTTAAGACGGGATGCCAATAAGGAATTCCTAGAAGAAAGTGGGCCCACTTCCCTTTCTCTCATTCATCCCCATTCCTTTTGCCAATTTGATGCAATAAACATTTATTCTTTGGCAGATTTACTTTATTTCTGCATTGGCCAATATTTATCTGCTCTTTATTTTTGTGTGATTTCTAATATGCATTGGCCGATATATATATTTGTAAGGCCTTATCTTAGGGTGACTTATTTATATCTTTGCATTGGCTAATATATTCATAAGGTCATATATATTAGATTAGTGTGTATATACATGTTTATTTATTTTGGGTGGTCTATATTTCAGGCATTGGCCAATATTAATAGATTCCCTGCAGCAGGCCCAAAATCAAAGTCAACAATTTTTCAAATCATCCATTTATAGTCATTCCCGCAAAATGGACTAAAAAAATATAGAGAGAGACACTGCAATTTCACCATTTGCTTTCATGACTATATTTAGTTTCTGATGCAATTTCATTTCATATATATGTGTGTGTATATATATATATATATATATATATATATATATATATATATATATATATATATATATACCAGTATGGATATGAGAAACTCATAAAGTAGTGAATGAGTAGAGCAATAAATGCAAAAAATCACACAGGAAAATGAAATGTGGATACCAAGTACTTTTGAACTTGTTCAGTTCTCATTATCAAGGAATAACAAAAAATTTTACAAAAATTTTTCTGTGGTATTTTTTGCATATACCAGTATATTACCAAGAAAAACTGCTATGGCTTACTAATATTAGGAGTCTCTCGCATATATGCATAAACATTTTTATTTTAAACAATTTTTATCTATAGATCTTGGTATAATATGAAAAAAATTTGACATGATAATTTTGTTTATTTATGCATATATTTTCAGGACTTGTGAACTGAATATATGTTTATATATTTGCTCAAAATTTTCATTTATCTATTGAATATTTTCTTGAGCGTGGTATACCTGAAAGCAAGTCACTGTGCAGAGTAAAATGTTGCACTGGTATAGACTTCTTTTAGTTTTTTTTTCTGGAGTGCACAATAGTTTTTTTTAATAAAACTAAATATATTCTCTGCCCCAACACTGTAACTAGATTTTTTAGATAGTATCTATATTTAGCTTCACTGCAAAATTTGCTTATATTTTGGAGGCACTAAATATAGTTCTACCGCAGTAAATGGGTTAAGATTTATTTATAAGGCTGTATATATTTTGCATTTGGTATTTATACTTGTGAAAGTTTAGGGTTGATATTTTTCTTTGTTACTTATGCCTTTTTGTAAATAAAGTAAATATTAGAACTTGCCGCCACAGCATGCTGGAAGTCCTTCGAGTACCCCACTGGCATCATAATCACTCAGTTCTTGGTCATCCCAGCCACCCTGGAAAAGAAGAAGTAGATTAGGCATTTGGGGTGGCAAGGAGAGGCAAACTCTTGCCTAACTACATCCCTCACACCTAAATTCACCTAACCTTGCCCCAATCCCTACTACTGAGGAGTTCCCAGCACGGCTTCCGAAGGCAACGGTCATGCCTGACGAACCTTGTATAATTCTTCCACTTTGTGTTCAGTGAGCACGATCGGGACAAGGCGGTGGATGTGGTGTACTTAGACTTTCAGAAAGCCTTTGATAAGGTACCACACCGCCGCCTTCTCCGGAAAGTGCGAGCGCTGGGCATAGATGGAAAAGTAGCCGGCTGGATCGAGAACTGGCTAAGTTGCAGACAGCAACGGGTGGTGGTGAATGGACATGCTTCTGAGTGGGTGCCCGTTACTAGCGGGGTGCCTCAAGGTTCTGTCCTGGGACCACTACTCCCCGTAAGGGGCGCGGCGATTTGCCATCCTGGCCGCCGTGCTGACGGGATCCAGCGCTCCGTCCGGCCCCAGCTTAGCCTCTCTTCCTTCCTTCAGATAGCCCGATTTCTCCCCTACCTTGTCGCTTTTCATACAACCTCTCCCACAACTTTCTCTGGTCAGCCTCTAATTTCAAAGGGTAGAATGCTGACATTCTTCTCAAGCCAACCACCCCGGATCGGGGCTGAGGGGGGAGGGGACATTGTCCCCTAACCCCTGAGCTCCGGTTCGGGATGGGTTTTTTTTAACAACCTGCTTCATCCCCACCCATACCTTCCTCGCATCCCTTTTCCTCTCCTCTTCACAACCTATATTTTTTATGCCGTGTCCAAGGTGGAGCCGCCATGCCGATGGACTGCCAGGCCACCAGGCGGGAGGGGTGGTCCCGAATGGCGGCGCCTGGCTCTGCCGGGCTTGTAAGCACCTCTCGCAGTGCGGGCTACTGCGAGGGGTGATGAGCTATTGCGTCCCGTGGCAAAAATAGGGTCACCATGCCCATAGATGAACAACAAAAAAAAAACACAAACCCCTTTAACTCCCCCTTGCTCATCGACGGAGCCGCCCTTGGGCAGCTCCACCGAAAAAATGGAGGTCCCCCCCCCTGTGCTTGCACAGGGGACCCTCCATATTTCTCTAACCGGAGAGGAGGCTTACTCCTCTCCTTCGCCTACGGGTGCAGGGGACTCCCCCTCACCCCCTTCTCTGGAGGTGCTTTCGGGCACCTCCCTTTTCCCAGCGGCAGTCCCATCTTTTCTTTTCAAGGGGACTGCCAAGAAAGCCAGCAGGCAGCCCTTAGCCAGCCGCTTCCCATCAAAGCGGCTCGGTAGGGCAAACCCCCTTAGGGGGGAGAGGGAAGCCAGGCCCCTTCGGTCGCTTCCCTCAAAAGACCTGCTGGCAAGAATTTGAAATCTTGCCGGGGTCAAGGCCTGTGCCTCCCCATACAAGACTGGCGACACTGCCAAGGGGACCTGCGATGTCCTGGGAGGGGATGGCCAATTGGAGGCCCCTCCTGTGATAGACATGGTCCTTGAGGAGACCCAGCCCCAGACGGTAGGGCCTTCCATGGGGGGGAATTCGGGCTCGGCGCCAAGCACCGAACCCGAATCCGCCCCTATGCAAGGTCCTCCTCAAATGGCTGAGGGCTCCGAGGCAGTAGAAGGAGGGGAGGGATCTCCTCCGACAGGTGCCCCTACGACAACCAGGACCTTGTCCATTTCGGAGAGGGACCTGGCTGAGGCTGGTCCATCTGGCCTGGGGACTTCTGCCGGCGGAGGTGAAAAGCGGGTTCATTCCCCGCCCTCCTCTCCGAAAAAGAAAAGGACTAAAAAGACTAAAAAGACCAAAAAGACTCGGGGCTCCTCTCCATCCGCGGGGGCTGCGGGGTGGATGGGTCTGCTGCCACTCTGGCAAGCGACCAAGCCAAGATCGGCACATCCGCCCCCTCTGCCCCCCCGGTTGCGGAGCCCCTGACAAAGAAGACTACTACCAAGAGTGCACAGGGCGGAGCCTCGATGACATCGGGGCCCCTGATTCAGAGGTTACCTGGCGTTTTCGAGCCCGCTGGCTTCAAACGCTTCCTCGTTATTCGCTCCACTGATGGCACCATGTTGTCCAAGGGCAACATGATCCATCAGCGGAGAGGATTAGCTAGTGCAATTGGTAGAGAGCCGAAGGTAACCCGTTTCTCGGACGGGAGCCTTCTGGCGAATGCGGCGAATCCCAGGATTAGTGCTCTTCGGACACTTCATGGCACCCCGGTGAGTGTGACGCCGCACTCTACCATGAACTTTGTGAAAGGAGTAGTTTATGCGAGGGAACTCGTTGACTACTCCATTGAAGACATCACCTTAGAGCTGGCCGACCATGGAGCGGTCAAGGTCGAACGTGTGATGAGAAAACAGGGAGGGGCCTCGAGACCCACCCCTACACTCTTCGTCACGTTCGACTGTGACAAGCTCCCTGAGTCGGTGCGTGCTGGTTGGTACCGCTACCGCGTGAAGGCATTCGTGCCACTGCCGCGGCGGTGCTATTACTGTCACCGCTTCGGCCATACGAATCGCTCATGTAGACGTGCAAAGTCGGGGTCACCCGAAGTCTGTGTAAATTGCTCCAAGGTCGCACACGATAAGTCCAAATCGTGTGTGGCCAAGTGTGTCAATTGCGGAGAGCCGCACCCTGCTTCTTCGAAGCAATGTGGTGCATATCTCCTTGAGAAAGAAATCCTGGCCGTTCAGGCCCAGGATCGACTCTCATTCCGCGAGGCAAAGGACTTGGTCCTGGCGCGCCCGGCTCTGCCTGGGACGTCATATGCCTCAATAGTTAGGAAGGCACCCTCTGCTCCCGGCCCATCCAGGCCAACGAGCACGGTTGTTTCCGCGCCCATTCGGAGCCCTTCTGCGGGCTCTACCCAACCCGGGCGCTCCCCTGGTAAAGCTGGCGGCAAAAAGGGCTCATACCCTGCCCCGGCTAAAACCAGGGCTCCCCCCTCTTCCCCCAGCGTGACCGTTTCCCGTAAGGCGAAACGGCCACGCGCCTCCACCGAGTCGTTAGACTCACAGGAGGCAACACCCCTGAAGATGGTCGCTAGGCCATCTTCCGGGGTTCCTAAAGCTGTCCCCCGAAAGGAGGACAGCAACAAAGGAGCTTCGGCTCCTTCGCCCACGTCCCGAGGTGGAGCGAGTGGCTCGGAGACGGTGGTTCCTCGAAAAGAGGGCCCCCCGCCTCCGAAGCCGCAACGCCCGCCTAAGGTTTCGAGGCGGAGGGAGGAAAAGACTCGCATGGCGAGCCCAACCTCCCCCAATAAGTCCTCGAAGGCGACAGCGCCTTCAGCGCTTTGTCCGGCCAACAGCGCCCGGGGTTCTGCCCCCGGGAAGCGTACGGCCATTCCCGTGAGGGTCTTCAATTCGAGGAGGGCCCCCGCGTCTCCTCCGAGCTAGGCCTGGAGGGCATATTCCTTCAATGGAATTGCCGTGGACTCCGGGCCAACTGGGAGGAGCTGCGGAGGCTCGTCTCGTCCCGTTCCCCGTTAGCTATTTTTTTGCAGGAGACCATGCTAGGTGCGTGCCCCCTCCCTGCCCTCCCGGGGTATAAGGGTCTTGCGACCCCACCACCTCGGGATGGCCGGGCTGGTGGATGCGCAGTTTACACCCGGCATGATGTCTCCGTTCTTCCTTTCTCTTTAGATACCTCCTTTCAGGCAGTGGCTATGCAGCTGCACCTGGATAGGAGGTATACTATCATTTCTGCGTACATTCCACCGTCAGCTGACTTCGACGCGGGGGACTTCCGCCGCGTCGTTGCACGGTTGCCGAGGCCCTATCTCTTGCTTGGAGATCTGAACGGCAGGCATCCTCTCTGGGGAGATTACTCCATAAATCCCAGGGGACAAGTCCTTGCCGATCTGATCGAAGAGCTTGAGATGGGTGTCCTAAACGTGGATGAGTTTACGCATCACTGTCCGAGAACCGCTTCATTTTCTTGCCTTGACCTATCTTTGTGCTCTTCGGATGCACAGCCTGATTTTGATTGGGGGGTGGTCGATGACCTCCATGGTAGTGATCACTTTCCCATTCAAATATCATTTTCAGGGCAACTGCCGCCTGAGAGACCACCTCGGTGGTGCTTGGCGCGGGCGCGGTGGCCTGCATTTCAGGAAATGACTGAATTCTCTATCTCAGTCGAGGAGTTTAGGTCGGTAGATGATGCCGTTGAGTTCTTCTCCGGCAACCTCATCGCCGTGGGCCTGACTACTATTCCTAGGACGTCTGGCCGTTTTGCACGCCGACCACTCCCATGGTGGTCGGCCGAGTGTGAGACGGCCCTCAAACAGAAGCGTTATGCCTACATGCGCTATAATCGCCGCCCGAACGATTTCACTGTCGCTGAATTTCGTCGGGCTAGGGCTAGGTTCCGGTATATTTCGAAGCACGCCCGCCGCTCTTCTTGGCGGGCATACGTGTCTTCACTTAACGGGAAGACCCCATTAGCTGAGGTGTGGAAGCGAGTCAAAAGGATTCGGGGCAAGTTCTCGCAGGACCCCCCTCCCGTTCTCCAGGAGAATGGGACCGCAATCTCGGACCCCGCGTCCGTGGCGGAATCCTTAGTGACCGCTTTTTCCGCATTCTCTAGCCGTGATGCTGCTCCGCCAGCATTCAATGCACGTCGTGATGTCGCGGAAGGCCGCCGGCTGGACTTTACCTCCAGAGGCGGAGAACCCTTCAACGACAAGTTTACTGTGAGTGAGTTGCGCTCCGCTCTCGCTTCGTGCGCGGACACCGCCCATGGTCCGGACGATGTCCCGTACGCCATGCTTCGACACCTGGGTGAGCGAGGCATGGCCTTTCTGTTAGATTTGTTCAACAGGATCTGGGTGGAAGGTCTTCTCCCAGACTCCTGGCGAATCGCTACTGTGCTCGCCTTTCGCAAGCCGGGGAGAGATCACTCTACTCCGACCGGTTTCCGCCCAATCTCTCTAACCTCTTGCGTGTGCAAGTTGATGGAGAAATTGGTAAATGTTAGATTAGCCTATTTCCTGGACAGCGGAGGCCATCTGTCTTCCGCACAGTGCGGCTTCCGTAAGTTCCACTCCACGTCGGATGCTCTGCTCCGACTGGAAAATGCCGTCTGCGAGGCTTTCCTTCGTAGACAGCACTACGCCACGGTGTTTTTTGATCTGGAGAAGGCCTATGATACCGCATGGCGATACGGTATCATGGAGACACTCCACACGATGGGGGCGAGGGGACGCCTCCCAATGTTTATATCTGAATTTTTGCGAGATCGTCGATTCCGCGTACGGGTGGGGGGAGCCCTCTCCGGCCCAAAGGAGCAGGAAGAGGGTGTCCCGCAGGAAAGTGTCCTCAGTGTCACACTCTTTGCCCTGAGCATCAACGGCATCACCTCGGTGCTGCCGGAAGATGTTCTCGCTACGCTCTACGTGGACGACCTTTCGATCTCTTTTGGCGCGGCCCAGATGCCAACTCTGGAGCGCCGACTCCAACAGGCATTGAACCGCGTCTCTCGCTATGCCGAAGCGCACAGGTTTCGGTTTTCTTTGGCCAAGACTAAGGTGGTGCACTTCTGCCGCCACCCACGGCTTCACCCCGACCCGGATTTGTTTCTTAATGGGGTGCGCCTGGATGTGGTTGAGTCGCACCGTTTCCTTGGTCTTGTATTCGACCGACGCCTCACCTGGGAGGCTCACATTCGCAGCCTTAGGGTCTCTTGTACCCGCGCCATGGACATTCTCCGTTCCGTGACGTTCAGCGCTTGGGGCGCTGATAGGGCTACCGCCTTACTTTTTTATCGATCCTTTGTTCGCTCGAAGCTCGACTACGGATGCGAGTTTTATGCATCCGCAGCCGAGCGTTTATTGCGGAAGGTGGATTCGATCCACCACACCGGCCTTCGCCTTGCGACCGGTGCCTTCCGCACTTCCCCCATTGAGAGCCTGTTGGTCGATGCTGGGGAGATGCCACTCGCTCTGCGCCGCGTGCAGTGCATCACTCGCCTGTACGCGCGAGCCCGGCGCCTCTCTCAGTCGCCAACAGCTCTCACTGCATCCGCAGCTGATCTCGATGGTGCCTATGCCGCCGAGAGACGCCAGTCATACCCTAAGCCCTTTGGGTTTAGGGCCAGGAAACTCCTTCGAGAGGTAGATATAGCTCTCGGGCCGGTGGCGCCCCTGGTTCTGCCCAGGACGCCACCCTGGAGGGTACCACATTTGGCTATTTGTCGCCACGCCTCTGCTCCCAAAGCTTGTACTGCGCCGGGAGTATTGCGTTCGACCTTTTTGGAGCACACATCGTGTCACGCTGGTACCGTGCCAGTGTATACGGATGGCTCCAAGTCCCAAGAGGGGGTCGGCTTCCACGCCGTATCCCCTCTGTTTGAAGTCAGCGGGGCTCTACCAGGCGCTGCGTCTGTCTTCACGGCCGAGCTGGTGGCAATACACCACTCGGTACGGGAGATTACGCGACGTGCCCGGTTCGGAGACCGGATTGTGATTTATAGCGACTCACAAAGCGCCCTGAGTGCTCTCGGGGCATTGGAATCTCCGCATCCCCTGGTTCGCGAAATCCGTGACGCCACGGTTTTGGCGAGCCGGGCAGATGTCGAGATTATCTTCTGCTGGGTTCCTGGACATGTAGGAATTGCGGGGAATGAGCGCGCCGATGAGGGCGCCAAAGAGTCCGCGAGGACTCTGCGACCGGACCAGCGTTTCGCTCTTCCTCACACTGACTACATGGCAGGAATACGGGCAGCTCTTCGGACTGCTTGGCAAAGAAGATGGGAGACGGTCGAAGTGAACTTAAAGTTGCGTGCCATTGCGCCGCGACTGTTCCCATGCACCTATCCCCCAATGCCGCGGCGGCTTCAGGTTGCTTTCTGTCGTCTTCGAATCGGACACACTCGTGTGACGCATCGTTACTTGGTGGAGCGCTCGCATGTGCCCTATTGCAACGACTGCGTCGTCCCCCAGACTGTTCGGCATATTCTTGTCGAATGTCCCAGTCTGGGTGATCTTCGCGCACGATACCTGTCTCGGTACCGGGATGGGCGGGGTCGCTACCGCCTGTCCCTTGTACTCGGGACGAGTGCGTGCACCATGACTGGTGGACTTATTGACTTTTTGGGGGAGGCCGGCCTTCTCCCCTTTATTTAAGGTTCCTTTTTTTTGTTATTGTTTTGTTTTAGGTTGCACTCTCCTGCACCGGGGTGAGGGGGACCTCCCCCCGCTGCCAGAGATTACTTCGATTGTTAAGTTTTTCCAATTTATATTGATTGTTAAGTTTTCATATTTTAACTTTAAAGTAGCCTAATTCTAGGCTGTCGTGTTTTTCGGCGACTTATGCCCAAGTGGGTAGTTGCCAGATGGGCTCTATAAAAAAAAAAAAAAAAAAATGGGACCACTACTATTCATCATCTACGTCAACGACATGGTTGCCAAGATTTCAAAATTTGCCGACGATACTGCAAGCCTGCAGGAAGATCTTCAGAAGATTGGGGAGTGGTCAGATGCGTAGCAAATGCCTTTTAACGTGAGCAAATGCAAAGTGATGCATATTGGCCCCGAAACCCCCAATCTCAGTATATCCTTAAGGGCACTGCTCTTGAATCCACTGACACTGAGAAGGACTTGAGTGTAACAATCACTAGTGACCTCAAGTTCTCGAAACAGTGCATTGAGGCGGAGAAAAAGGCCCAAAGGATGCTAGGCTACATAAAGCGCCAGTTTGGATATCGGAACAAGGAGATTGTAGTGTGTTTGTACAACTCACTTGTCCGGCCGCACCAGGAGTATGCCGTGCAATTTTGGAGTCCTTCATTTCGAAAGGACATCGCGAGATTGGAACGTGTGCAAGCCAAGGCAACCAAACTGATTCCCTCTATCAGACATAAAAGTTATGAAGATAGATTAAGGGAATTAGATCTGTTCTCGTTGGAAACCCATAGATTGCGTGGTCAGCTCATCGAGGTTTTCAAAATACTTTGAGGGTTCGACAATGTTGACTACAGGGATATTTTCACACTTGTTGAGAGCAGAACAAGAAATCACGGCTTTAAACTTGAACTGAAGCCTTACAATCATGATCTGTGTGCAAAATTTTTCACGTACAGTATCTGCGGTAGTTGGAACGGACTTCCAGTGGAAGTTGTCAACAGTGAATCTGTTGAAGAGTTCAAGTCAAGACTAGACAGGGTCTTGAAAAATGACTGTGAAAGGACGTAAAGCATTTGAGCAGAGATGTGCCTGCTTGACTGCTAGTCCAAAGGTACCCTCATTGAATGGACCATAAGGTCTTTCTTCTTTTGTACTGCGCTCGCAGCCAACATATACCCTCTGTTGTTCATCCTGACCATAGTAATTTTCTAAAAACTTTGTCATCACTTCGCCATGGTTCTCCAGCAATGAATCCCGGTGTGACTGGAACTGGGGTAACTTAACCCTCCTCAGGTTGTGTGCTGTGTATATGGAGGCTTCCTCCCTTCCATAATCATCAAACTCACAATTGCAAGCACATCCTCCCGCAATAATCGTTCTCCCATCCACTTCATCTTTTCTTTCATCCTGACATTCACATACAAACTTTTTCCAGGACAGTACCAAGAAACTTCTTCATTTTACTTCCATTGAAATCGATCGTATGATTCTTGCCTCTAACATGGCAAAATTTTGCCATGTTAGAGACAAGAATCATACGATTGATTTCAATGGAAGTAAAATGGTATTTAAATTGGCTAACTATGTTAAGAGAAGAATCGTAGAATCCAGCTTGATATCGTCAGTTCCTAATTTAAATCTATCTGAGGGTCAATTTTCTTTTAATCCTGTAATAAGAAAGCATATAAACAAAATAGTTAAATGTCAGCCCTTCAATATGTTTAGGCCTACCCCCCCCCCCCCAGATTAGCCACAAGTAGGGGATTGGGGGAAAAAGAGGGGATCTTGTGTTATGCTTATATGCACTTCTTTTATATTTTCTACGCAGTGTCAGTTGAAAAAGGGTGTGAGATACACTGAAACTGTTCTGAATTAAATTGTCTTTGGAGAATGTGGTTTAATTCCTCATATATATATATATTGGATCCAATCATACAAAAAAAAAGGAGTGAATGATGGAAAGGGAGGCAGGCCCACTATCTTCTAGGAATTCCATTCCACTCTTAACGGACTGGGACGCACGAGTTCCAACCAACTTGTTGGAGATCGGGAGGTGCTAGTTCCAACCGCTGCATTGGAGACTGAGAAGCACTCTCATGACGCACTTTTTGGATGGTCCTTTCACTGTCACTGTAAATGTGAGTCAAGGCTGACTGCCGCTCCCTCTCAAGGTCAGGTGTGGCTGAAATAACCCGTACCAAGGAGCTGAAAAGGAGAAGGCATTTTCAGTCACAGATTCACTACCACACTCAAACATCATTAACACCAACATACATACATACACACATACACCCATTCACATACTAACACTTATCTCATTGTCTGTCTAGATACCTCTTCTTTTCACTTATTCAGACAACTTCCTCACTTCACAAGTCTAACCACTCTCAAAAGTCTCTTTCACCTCAACAAAATTACCTTTCATTTATATTTCAAATTTTGCAGGGGGGTGGGGGGGTGGGGGGTGGGCCGATGAATGGGGTCATGATAGAAGTCTATCAGGTACCCTCACTCAGTTTGCCCCTCTCATCTTTTTCATTCCATGCACCCTAGAAAATACATTTGGGATAGTGAAGGGAGGCGGACTAATTAACTACACTTCTCCAGTGGGACACCACCGTTTGATGAAGCACTGCCCTAAACCTCCCTGTCAAGATTGCTTGGTCTAAGACTCCTTTTGGTTTACACTCATAGTCTGGAGAGCTTTGTGAGCTTTTCCTTTTTCAGTTCCACAACAGGCAAGGTGCTAATATCTGTCTTTGGGGAGTCTCATCCTATCAATTTTACGACAAAATCTAACCTTCCATAAACTGTCCTATTCTCCAGGCATGAGTTGCAGGCTGCATTGTCCATTTGTACATCCACTTCTCCTGCCCTTGATGGGATCCATTTTTATATGATTCGGCACCTCCATCCACACTGTCATTTTCTTACTTGACTTGTACAACCCTTATATGGGTGAAGGTTTTTACCCATCATCATGGCATGTCAGGATTGTTCTTCCCTTTGTCAAACCAGGTAGGAATGGGTTGGATGCAGATCACTACCGACCTATAGATAGCTCTTACCAGCTGTCTGAGTAAGTTGCTAGAGAAGATGGTATTGGTGCACCTGAACTTGTTCCTAGAAACCAATCACTTACTGTCTCCATTTCAGTGCAGTTTTTGCAAGGGTCATAGTACCCTTGACCTCTTAGTACATTTTGAGGGATTGGTCCGGAAAGCTTTCTCATTAGAGTACCGAGTCTTGGACATATTTTTTGACATTGAGAATGCCTATGATACAAGATGGAGATTCGGCGTGTTAAAGCAGCTATATGTTTGTAGTATGAGAGGCCTTTTACCATGTTTTATTCAAATTTTTTAGCATCCTGATCCTTTATGGTGTCTGTTAGAGACACCTACTCTGACTTGCAATCCCAAGAGGAGGGAGTTCCTTAGGGCAGCATTTTAAGTGTTTTATGTTTTGTAATTGGGATCAATGATATCATTTCTTGTCTCCCAGTGGGTGTATCGGCGACCCTGTTCATTGATGACTTGGCACTATACTGTTCCTTGCCTCGCCTTCCATCACCAGTGAGTCGGCTGTAACTGGCAGTCAATGCAGTCTCAAAAAGTACAGTGGGCGCAATGGAAATGTTAACTCGAATTTCGCAGTTAACTCTTTATCCGCGTTCCCGCCATATAGGTAGTGGGAGGAGCTTGGTATGACGCATGTACCTTCAGCCAGGGCTCCCTCGCAACTTTCCGCCAGGCTCAGTTTAAGTGTGCTCGCAGAGCTCAGACAGTGTACATCTGTGTTACTCTGCCCCACAGACCGCATCTTTTTCACCTTTCTGCTGACTTTGACGCCCTACCTGACACCACCATACAATCGCAATGGGGCGTAGCAAGCTGACAATGGAGGAGAAGACCCATGCCCTAACCTTAATGGAGCAGGAAGTGCCAGTAAAGCGTGTAGCTGCCGATCTGAACGTGAGCTGTGTTACTCTTTAAGCTCAAAAAAGCAGCCACCACACTCCCGGCTCTTGTTCTGCCACCTATCTCCCTACAAGGTGTAGCTATAGAGTTCGTCTCTGAGTTTCCATTCCTGGGCATAACTCTTGATCCCAAGCTATCCTGGTTACCACACCTACGCCATCTTCGAATGGGCTGTCTAGACATTTTGAAAGAGTTTTCCCACACCTCTCAGGGCAATGATCATCAAACACTGTGGGCACTGTATACTGCCCTCATCCAATCCAAATTGGACTATGGCTGCCAAATTTATCCCTCGGCTTCCCCCTCAGCCCTTAAAATGCTGAACCCAATTCACAACCTCAGAGTTTATCTCTCCAGTGGAGCCTTCCGCACTTCTCCCATCAAGAGCCTTTACTGTGAGAGTGGGGTGCTCCCCTTCCCCTATCATTGACTCAAGATCTGCTTGCGATACCTCTGCTGTGCACAGTAGTCCGCTGTATCACAGGTTTACAGATGCCTGTATGCTGCCCATTCAATGGCAGCATGCATTGGTTGCTGTCCTTACCCTGCCCCCTGAACCTCTGGATAGATCATTTCTCCAACCTGGGTGCTCTAAGGGTCCTTGCTCTGTGATCGCTGACCCCCTAGTTGGCATGATCCACCTCTCACAGTTTGTACCAGCATGTGAAGCCTGGATAAGTCATCCACAGACCCTTGCTTCCTTAAGAGCCTCTTACATGCGACTTCACATATACAACACTGCCCAATATACACGGATGATTCCAAATGAGACTGTGGCATGGGTTCCACAGCCAGCTACTCAGGAGAGTTTTTAACTTTGTTTTTGCCGCTGGTGGCTTCTATTTTTACCACTGAACTTTCAGTCATTCTTTTAGCTTTTAGACTAATCCAAATTTTACCTTTTAAAGATTTTGTCATTTTTTTCCCGACTCTTAGGTGTGTTTTACAGGCAATTCACTCTTTTAATGCTTCCCATCCTTTAGTCACAGAAATCTGCAACTGGCTGGTCCAGAATGTGTTGATATTGAGTTATATTTTGCTGGGTCCTGGGCAACGAGAGGGCTGATCACCTTGCCCATTCAGCCTACTGTGTCCCCAGATAACTGCATTGCCCTATCAAAATTTCCTTCCTTTATAAGAGAATATATTTTCAGTTGTGGCAAGATGTTCATTTAAATTATATAAAATCAAAAAGTCTGTTTGCTCTTGGCCTCAAGACTTCAGAGACTAGGTCCTTAGAGGTGGCCCTTTGCCTCATTTACATTGGTCACACAAGACTTACCCACAGTCATCTTGTTTCGGTTGTACATGAATCAGCACTTGCTGCCATTTTTTTTGTGGTGGGGACCAATCGGTCACCCATCTTCTATGGTCGTCCTGTTTTCCAACCCTTTGAACTATCCCTTGCTTGTCCGCCTTCATTTCATTCTAGCTGAGGAATCTTTTAAACTCTCATTTTAAAAAATTTTATCACACAATGGTCGTCTCCCCTTTTATAACTAATTTGCATCTTTATATTTCTGCTGCCACTTAGAATCCACTTGCATTGGGCAGCTGCCCAACTGGTTCCTTACTTTAAACCCTCTGTGTTTGGGAGGGACTTCTACACACTAGACTATGGTATGGTTGAATTTTTTGGAGGAGGCCAGCCTCCTCCATATGATTTAATTATTTAAATTTTTGGCTGCATGCTCAGGCCTGTGTCAGAGGCTGAGTTCCCTCCAGCATCTATGTCTTGTAGATATTTATTCATTGTTGGATTTTTTTTTGGGGGGGGGGTAGTTTCAGTTTATATTAATCTGACCTATTGTTAAACTACTTTATAATTAATCTGCCTAATGATATTTGTTGTTTTTTTATAATTAAACTTACCTAATGATAGGCTCTTTTGTAATTTTAGTGGCTGTGCCCTCACTGCTGGCTGCCAGAAAAGGGAGGAGGATAATTATTTTAATAATTTCCTCCTACCATCCTGATCCACACCTGATCAATCACACACTATCCCACACAAACTCTTAATTCCCTTTCATGTTTTCAACACATTAACTACCACTTCCCTTTTTCCACATCATGTATACTGTTCCTGTTCCACACATTTACTTGGTTCACATATTGATGCAGATTAACCCGCACAACTAGACAGCCCCCCCTCCCTCTACCCCATTAATACTGTTGCATATTAATTTGGCTTCCAAGGCCAGCGACCCTCATTCTGTGCTTAGAAGCCTTTTAAAAAAGTGCCTGAGGGCAGTTGGGAGGGGGTAGGGGTCTCTTTCCTGCCCCACATAGAGCTAAACTTTCTCTTCTTTAATTAAGGGGAGAGGTGTAGCAAGGCCAAAGCTCCTGCTATACCTAGAACATGGAGTGGTATGCCCTCTAGGAACCAGGGTGTACTCTCACAAAGATCTGCAACTATATATCTTGCACACTTTTTCACTTCCTATATATTCATTACTTTTTTACAGATCTCTTCTTACCTACTTTCTGAAGAAGTTGCCCTCGCTACTTTCTGCTTTAAAAAAAATGTTTTTCAGGCATTGTTTCGTTTTGAGTGGCTGAAATCAAGAGCAGAAGAATTTGAAGAAGATTTTACATCTAAATCAAAATATAACAAATACAGGTAATAATATTTATAGGTGACATCTTTAGAGACGGAAGCACTATAAATACTGTTATGTAGTGTCAGTTGTACATCATAGATAATGATTTTGCTTGCCCCTTATGTGTACAATAGATGGACCTACATAATTGGGCCAGCCCCTCAATAGGTGGTGAAGTAATTTTAGAAAAAGTCATGAAACCTACCAGCGCTGACCTTTGCTAAAGTGACCCAATTTTATGCAGCATCTGGTTGTTGTTTATAACTCCCTGGGAGCAGATGGTATATCTGTTTCCTTTGACAAACCACTTGGGAGATTAAGGGAGAAAGCCCTGATTGTACAGCCCATGATGAAGGCCCTGCCAATGTTACCACAATTAAGTGGAGCCACATGGAGGGACCAGGTTAGAGCGGAGGGAGGTTGTTGCATGCCGTGTGAATTTTATAGCACCCTCCTGTGCAAACAGTCCATGCCATTGCTAGGAAGTGGAAATTCTATTGCAACTTAACCTCACACAGGATGCATCCAAGTGGGATGGTCCCACTACAGGATTGCATCCAGGTGGGGTAGTCGTGTCATATCCACTTGGAAATGATTTTTTATACAGCTTTGTTCTTGCTGTACAAGTGGTCTAGAGTGTATAAAACACAGCCTTGCCTCTGAGCATCATCATCTGGTTGGTTGTGTGGAAACGAGCAAAAGTGAGATGTTATCAAGAGTGGATCATATGGATAGATGGAAATTTCATGTCTCTCTAGTGTTGAGTTGAGATTGGTATGAATGATAACTAGTTGAAAGTGCTAATGAGGAAAACTAGATTTTGTGAGACTTAAAGTGAGTGACAGGTAGTTGCATATGGTCTCTGTTATGATAGGAATGTTAATGTCAAAAGCCCCGGTCATTAGGAGGTCACTATAAATTCAATTGTCTCAGTGTGGAAAGATTATATGAATGGTTTCAGAATAAGATTAGATGGTATGGTTTGTTATTTTGTGGCATATATGGAGTGTGTAAAGGCAAGATGAGGAACTAAGTTCTCTCAGCCCAAAACAGAAATAAAGAGAGGTCCAACAATAAGGTGCTCAGATATCTGCCAGAGTAAAATAATACAATGAATGCTTCCTCAAATATGTTAAATAAATATAATGCACAATCAGGCCACAAATATTACAGGATTAAACCACTAACGATAACGCGTCATTATAAAATAAGCACCGCTACTCTGGACAATCAGTACAGGAATATACCCCCATCTTACGGCCCTTTTAAATAACTAGGTCTCGATAATGAGAACCTAAGAATGGGGTGCAAAGATCAAAATAAATACTCAAAATACCTGTCACAGAATTAGTGAGGCAACACACAGAAGGTGCTTGTCCTGGAAACAGGGGAGAGTCGTAACGAGCCCATATGTATCTGACCTTCCTGTGAAAGAGACAAAGATGGGTATGTCGGGAGCTGGCAACAGGTGCAGCGGCAGAGGTAATGGTAACTAGTACTGTCATGGGTCTGGTAAGGCGGTGAAGCTATCAGCAGGTCCTCTATGTACCAACTCCTGATTGGATCCTAGTTTCCTTGCATCTGGGGGTCCTATATATAAACTTTGCTGGGAGTGTGTATGTAACTAAATTCATGTCAGCTTTCAACTTGCCATCCCATGTCTCCCAGCTGCTACAACCTTATTTTCTTGTGCATCATAAGGTATGTAGTAGTAGTTTACCCTTACAGAGTGATAGAAATGGTATAAACTTATGAAAATGGCCACAAGCAACACAATTTCAGCACAAAAATATACAAAAGTATATATGGAAAGATAAGTATATTATTGAGAATTTCAGAAGTGACTAATTTGTTCTTTTATATGTAAGGATGGATTGGGTTGGGTCAAACAGGGTGTCTACTAAGTCCTCTAAAAGGCCTCTAAGTATCCCAGGTCCTATAAAAGTTCTCTAAAAGTAATCTCATTTAAACAAGGTCCTCTTTACTCATTTTTATTCTAGCTTATCTGTTTTTTAAGGTAGGTATTTAAATATTTTACTCTTTATTATAGTGTTTATGCTCTAACAGTAACTCAGTACAAAAAAGAAATCCAAGAACTCATTGAATACCTATCCATAACCCTGCAAATTAAGTCTTGATTCTTCATTAAATTTTCAGAAAGCAAATTCTAATGCCTGGTAAATATCATTTTCAAATTAATTGGATTAATTTTAATGATTTTAAAAATTGTCTTGAAGGAGTTTCTGATATAAAAACAAGGCAAAATGCAAGCAATGCCAGGTAGAATTTTCAATAGCAAAAAAAGGATAGGAGATTTAAGACATCATGCAAGAGGAAAAAAGCATATTGGTTTAGAATAACCAACAGTTAAATTTTTCAACAACATTCATTGATCAGACAACTTATGTTCCAGAACAATTAGCTAGTGCTTTATTTTTTTTTATAAAAGAATGTGTTATGAAAAACTTAGAACCCTGCAGAATCAAGTTAAATGGGATGTAGAATTCACTGGTAACAATACTTGCCAGATGTGACTACTTTTATGACTATATTGAATGTAATCCATGCTCATTGTATCCCAATGAAGGTCATTAGGAAGAAATGTAGGCCCTTCTGGCTTTTATCATCCATTGAATTATGATTATGAGATAGCTAGGAAAATTTCTGAGAAGAAAAGAGCATACTAAAGATTACAGGGATAAAGTACTACCAAAAATCTGAATCATTATAGGTTAACTAGGAATGAATTAAATAAGATAATTAAGAAAAACAACAATGGCAGCAGAAATTAATTTAGCTCAAAATAATAAATAATAAAATTCTTTAGCTATTATTAAATCAATAACAAATCTAACAGAGATAAAATAGCTCTTAATAAATATGAAGGGGTTGTGAAAGAATCTGATGAGTAAATAGTAAATTTTTAAAATATAAATTTTGTAGGCAGTTCAGACACACCTAAAAAAAATTTTTATAGGTCAAAGGGAAACTATTAGTGAACATCCTGCAACCAATACTACTAATATATCTATCTTATATACTGACCAAAAACTAAAAGAGGCCATGACAAAAGCTGAAATATACTATGCTTTGTCTCTGAGAACATGTACTCATTCAGGACAGTTATTCAGAAATATGTTTTTAGATAGCAAAAAAGTGAGCAAATTCAAAGATATGATTTATACCCTACTAAGAACAGTTGACTATGTAGTGATAAATTTTGACGAATCCTTAAATAAAATTGTCCAAAGAGGACAAATGGACATTCACTTAAGATATGCTGATGAATTTGGCATTATTCATACCAAATGTTTAACTTTTGTATTCTTGGGGCATGCCTCAGCTCAGAACCTTTACAAAGCATTTATTGAAAGCCTGAGGGATGAAAAGTAGAAGCTGATTGAATGCCTACAAAGAGAATTAAATAAAAAATAAAAAATTGATTAATATTGGGTCTTGTGGATTGCATATCATAAATGGAGCCTTTAAATAAGGTTTTAAGAAATCATCTTGGGATATCTCTTAATTATGAGAGCAGCCTATAATATTTTAAAAATTAGGCCAACAAGAAGAGCAGACTTCCGACAAGTTTCTAAAGGAGACAAATTTCCTCAACATTTCACAGGACTAAGGTGGCTGGAGAACATAAATGAAGCTTCGCATTTAATTTCCCTTCCCACTCATTGAATGTGTGAAACAGAAAGTATATAAATGCTCTGCTAGCAAAAGTTTTTCAATTCAACTAATTTGCTCTCTGTTCCTGTAATTCAAGCAAAACTGGAATTTTTTGCAGCAATACCATATGATTTTGAACTATTTTTAACAGAGTTCCAATCAAATATGCTTCTTTCTCCATATAAAAAAAACTTAAAAAAAAATTATTAAAAAAGGATTTGTAAGCTTGCTATTATTGATAAGCTAGAAGGAGCTGACCTATGTAGATTTAATATTTTTAAAAAAGATTTTCTACATCAATCTACAAATATAGAAATTGGTTTTAGGGCTAAGAAAGCCTTGCATCAAAGCTCTGATCAAAAATATTTAATTAAATTTAGGTTAGAATGTCAGAAAATTATATAAACTATTATTGTAAAGCTTTAAGACAAAAGTCCCCCTAAGTTTGCTATAACTAAAGGCTTAATTTCTTAGATCCATTTACAATTAAAGGAAACAATAATACAAGCCTTGCAAGAATGAAGATTTTCTGTGAATGTCTTTTAGATTGTGGTCAAATTTAAACACTAGAAGCTGATATTGGATCTAACTAATGGGCAGAGATTTTGATAAACACAATTTTCCAAAATGAAGTGAAAGTTTTTAGTGGACAAAGATTCAATACATTCTATTCAAACTATATTTCTTCAGAAAAATACAAAGAATTGCAAAAAATAGTCAAGTTAGCGATATCTCCAGGTAATGCAGAAGCCGAAAGAGGCTTCTCAATCAATAAACATTTACTAGAAGATAACATGAGTGAGAGATCAATTATCTCACAAAGGTTTGTTCACTAAGCTCTTAGTGATAAAACTGCTGGCAATTTTCCTGATATAAAAATTGATGATAAAAGGATGAGCTATTGTTATCAAACTTCTAGAAGAAGACGGGTACATTTAGAAAACTTAAAAACTATGAATCTGGAAGAAAATAGAATAAATGAAAAGAAAAAAGCAAATGCTTGGTTACTAAAAAAAAGATTGGATGAAACCACTTCAGTAGTGGCATCAATAGACAGTCAAATAAACTCTTTACTGATAGTGAAACCACTATATAGGAGCCAAAAGTTTAATTTACGAGACTAGTTTTGGTATGTAGTTTATCATACCTTCTTCAGTCGTATACTGAGAATGCAATTGTTACAAAAGTCTATAAATAGTGTACATATCAGAAAAAAAAGGCCCCAAAACCCACAACAGGGTAAAAAGATCATTAATCAAGGGGTGCGAGTCTAAGATTGTCAACTAAGCTGTTTACAATGAGGTTACAGGAATGGAGGCTACATTTCAATTGCCCATCTGACAAATTAAAATTGGGAATTTCTCCTATTAATATAGATTCTACTATTTTTCTTTTACGGAAATATTTACAATTCTATATGATTTGTGACTTTGAATAGTCAATTTGGTGGTTGAACTTACTAATATTATTAAAAATACTGGATGTGGTACTGCCTCATCTGACATCACCTTTATATTCATAAATTTGTTTTGTTAAGGTTCTTCCGGTCTCTCCTATGTAAAATGAGGGACAGTTTGTAGAGCCACACAGGATTAAATATACACCTGCTTCATTTGGTTGATCCATGGGTTTGGTCGAAGGGAAAGATTTAAGGATAGAAAAAGAGTATTTAAATGTGGTTAGGCCAGGAGAAATAACTTTGTTCACTCCTTTGAGGAGGGGGAAAAAAGGGAGGGATAGACAGTTCGTATTACTAAATTTGTTTTTATCCTTGGCACGGTAATGAGTAGATTTTGCTTTCGATAAACTTTCATTGATCATCTGGAGGGGATAATTTAATTCAATGAAACTGCAGGCTATATATGTAATCTTGTCTTGTAGAAAGCAAGGGTCTCATATCCTAAGTGCCCTCAAAAACAGCTGATGCAATGGCTCGCTTAATCTTAATATCATGATGACAAAAGAAATGGATATGTGAGTTAAAATGGGTTGGTTTTCAGTATGCAGATGCCCAGATGCCAACTCTGGAGCGTCGACTCCAACAGGCATTGAACCGCGTCTCTCGCTATGTCGAAGCGCACAGGTTTCGGTTTTCTTTGGCCAAGACTAAGGTAGTGCACTTCTGCCGCCATCCACGGCTTCACCCCGACCCAGATTTGTTTCTTAATAGGGTGCGCCTGGATGTGGTTGAGTCGCACCGTTTCCTTGGTCTTGTATTCGACCGACGCCTCACCTGGGAGGCTCATATTCGCAGCCTTAGGGTCTCTTGTACCCACGCCATGGACATTATCCGTTCCGTGACGTTCAGCGCTTGGGGCGCTGATAGGGCTACTGCCCTACTTTTTTATCGATCCTTTGTTCGTTCGAAGCTCGACTACGGATGCGAGTTTTATGCATCCGCAGCCGAGCGTTTATTGCGGAAGGTGGATTCGATCCACCACACCGGCCTCCGCCTTGCTACCGGTGCCTTCCGCACTTCCCTCATTGAGAGCCTGTTGGTCGAGGCTGGGGAGATGCCACTCGCTCTGCGCTGCGTGCAGTGCATCACTCGACTGTACGCGCGAGCCCGGCGCCTCCCTCAGTCGCCAACAGCTCTCACTGCATCCGCAGCTGATCTCGATGGTGCCTATGCCACCGAGAGACGCCAGTCATACTAAGGGTTTAGGGCCAGGAAACTCCTTCGAGAGGTAGATATAGTTCTCGGGCCGGTAGCGCCCCTGGTTCTGCCCAGGACGCCACCCTAGAAGGTACCGCATTTGGCTATTTGTCGCCACGCCTCTGCTCCCAAAGCTTGTACGGCGACGGAGGTATTGCGTTCGACCTTTCTGGAGCACACCTCGTGTCACGCTGGGACCGTGCCAGTGTATACGGATGGCTCCAAGTCCCAAGAGGGGGCGACTTCCACGCTGTTTTCCCTCTGTTTTGAAGTCAGCGGGGCTCTGCCAGGCGCTGCGTCTGTCTTCACGGCCGAGATGGTGGCAATACACCACTCGGTACGGGAGATTACGCGACGTGCCCGGTTCGGTGACCGGATTGTGATTTATAGCGACTCACAAAGCGCCCTGAGTGCTCTCGGGGCATTGGAATCTCCGCATCCCCTGGTTCGCGATATCCGTGACGCCACGGTTCGGCGACCCGGGCAGATGTCGAGATTATCTTCTGCTGGGTTCCTGGACATGTAGGAATTGCGGGGAATGAGGGTGCCAAAGAGTCCGCGAGGACTCTGCGACCGGACCAGCGTTTCGCTCTTCCTCACACCGACTACATGGCAGGAATACGGGCAGCTCTTCAGACTGCTTGGCAAAGAAGATGGGAGACGGTCGAAGGGAACTTAAAGTTGCGTGCCATTGCGCCGTGACTGTTTCCATGGACCTATCCCCCAATGCCGTGACGGCTTCAGGTCGCTTTCTGTCGTCTCCGAATCTGACACACTCGTGTGACGCATCGCTATCTTATGGAGCGCTCGCCTGTGCCCTATTGCGACGACTGCGTCGTCCCCCAGACTGTTCGGCACATTCTTGTTGAATGTCCCAGTCTGGGTGATCTTCGCGCACGTTACCTGTCCCGGTACCGGGATTGGCGGGGTCGCTACCGCCTGTCCCTTGTACTCGGGACGAGTGCGTGCACCATGACTAGTGGACTTATTGACTTTTGGGGGGGAGGCCGGCCTTCTTTCTCCCTTGTATTCAACTTTTTTTTTTGTTATTGTTGTTTGTTTTGTTTTTTTTGTAGGTCGCAGGCTCCTGCGCCGGGGGGAGGGGGACCTCCCCCCGACGCCGGAGCTTGCTCCCTAATTGTTATCCCTTTTTTATTATTGTGTCTGTTAAAATCTTTACTTTAAAGTAGCCTAGAACTAGGCTGTTTGTTTGCGGCGACTTACGCCCAAGTGGGCAGTCGCCAGATAGCCCGTTGAAAAAAAAAAATCATCTCTCCAACCTAGGTGCTCTAAGCCTCCTTGCCCTTCCATCATCGCCATCCCCTAGTTTGTGTGCTCCACCTCCCGCAGTTTGTACTAGCATATGTAGCCTAGACAAGTCATCTGTGGACCCTTGCTCTCCCTTAAGAGCCTCTTCCTCAAGCATGCAACCTCACATACACAGCACTGTCAGAACACAGACGGTTCCAAGTTAGACAGAAGCATGGGTACTGCAGCTGTCTACTCAAGAAAGTTTTTAACTGACTTTGCTGCTGGCAGCTGCTATTCTTACTGCTGAACTTTTAGACTGATGCAAATTATACCTTTTAAAGATTTTGTTATTTTCTCAGACTCTAGGAGTGTTTTACAAGCAATACACTCTTTTAGTGCTTCCCATCCCTTAGTCCCAGAAATCTGCAACTGGCTAGTCCAGAATATTTCCCCTTAATGAGTTCCTGGGCAATGAGAGGGCTGGCTGATCAGCTGTGCCATTCAGACTATTCTGGATTCCCAGATAACTCTGCATTGCCTTTTTGAATTTTATTTCCTTGTATAAGAGATTATATTTTTCAGTTGTATCAGGACGAATGAGATGGGTGTTCATCATTTAAATTATATATTAACAAAAAGTTTGTTCATTCTTGGCCCTCAAGCCTTCAGAGACCCTTTGCCATTTTCACATCAGCCACATGAGACTTACCCACAGCCATCTTGTTTCAGCTGGTGCTCAAATTATGCCCTGCTGCCATTTTTGTGCTGGGGAACAATCGGTCATCCATCTTCTACTGGAATGGCCTTATTTCACCATTCTCCGGTTGACCTGTTTCCCAACCCCTTCAACTATGACTCACCTGTCCTGCCTTCGGTTCCCTCTGGCAGAGGAATCTTTTAAACCTTAATTTTAAAATTTTTTACCTCATAGCGGTCTTCTCCCTCTTCTATAATTAATTTGCTGCCATTTAGAATCGATTTGGATTGGGCAGTTGCCAACTTGCTTCTTCCTTAAATCCTGAATCTTTTGTAGCCACTGGCTAGTTACTGACCAGCTCTCATCCACTCCTTCCTGTTTAGGGTGGAGTGGGGGTGCTGCCCACCCTTTATCCTATTATCCTCATTTTTCGCTCTCGGGGCATTGGAATCTCCGCATCCCCTGGTTCGCGATATCCGTGACGCCACGGTTTTGGCGAGCCGGGCGGATGTTAAGATTATCTTCTGCTGGGTTCCTGGACATGTAGGATGTGTGGGGAATTAGTGCGCCGAGGAGGGCGCCAAAGAGTCCGCGAGGACTCTGCGACCGGACCAGCGTTTCGCTCTTCCTCACACTGACTACATGGCAAAGAAGATGGGAGACGGTCGAAGGGAACTTAAAGTTGTGTGCCATAGCGCCGACCTATCCCCCAATGCCGCGACGGCTTCAGGTCGTTTTATGTCGTCTCCGAATCGGACACACTCGTGTGACGCATCGCTATTTGATGGAGCGCGCTCGCCTGCGCCCTATTGTGAGGACTGCGTCGTTCCCCAGACTGTTCGGCACATTTTTGTTGAATGTCCCAGTCTTGGTGATCTTCGCTCACGTTACCTGTCCCGGTACCGGAATGGGCGGGGTCGCTACCGCCCGTCCCTTGTACTCGGGACGAGTGTGTGCACATTGACAGGTGGACTTGTTGACTTTGGGGGGGGAGCCGGCCTTCTCCCTATTATTTAACCAGGTTTTTTGGGGTTTTTTTTTTTTTTTTGCTTTTGTTTTTTTCCCCTTATAGGTAGCACACTCGGGCGCCGGGGGTACCTCTCCCCGACGCAGGAGCTTGCTTACTGCTTGCTTCCTTTTCCCATTTTTTTGGGGCGGTTGTTTTTTATCCTTTTGATTTTATAGTAGCCTAGTACTAGGCCATTTTTTTAATACGGCAACTAATGCCCAAGTAGGCAGTTGCCAGATGACCTCTTTTAAAAAAATATATATATCATTTTTCTTTTTTATTATTATCCCTTGCAAAGTGGTGTTAGGCGCACTGTGGTAACCATGTTGCAAATGAGATTGGTAGATTGTGTGCCCTCCCTGCCCCGATGTTTGTGTGAGGATCTAATACAATATATCCCCCACAATTTCCCTCATATCTTCACTTCACTTTCTATAAATATCTCTCTATGCAGTTTCTCTAGGAAGGGGCGGGGGGAGAGTTCTCAGTTATCCCTCTAAACTTTTATAAAAAAAAAATTCCACCGCCCTTCACGATGTGTTGCTAACATCATAGTGATAATATTCTCTCTCCACCAGCACAGGATGGTTTGAGGTATTGATGATATAAACTGGAGTTAAGTATTGAAGAAGACCCTTTCATTTCAGATTTGTGCCTCTTCCTTTTTTTCAATGCAACCAACCCTCCCTGGTCGCCATGTTCAATAACCCTTTAATTCAAGAAATTTCCTTGGATGGCCTTCTTTTCTACCACCGTGAAACTCATTACACCCACGGCCCTTCTCCACTTGTATGTTGGCTCAAGCCATTCATGTTATCAGAAATTTTAGGTAATTACCTCTCCCTTTCACAACTTTATATATCAATTGAAATGAGAGGGAAATGCATGGCTATGTAGACTCATTTTATTGGCTTTACTTCTAGGGGTATCTGTACCATCTAAGTATATGGAAGAAAGACCTGCACATTATACCAACATAACATCCCATATTGTGGAGTTTGATGAAGAAAGAAAACAGAAAGCAAATGAAAGGAAAAAACGGTCAAAAAGTGAAAAGGTATTGTTTTCAATTTTGATATGCTGTCAGGTTGAATACAGTTCATAATTTGGCTATTCATTTGTCAGGGTAATTTCAGTATACTCAACCATATTAACATTCATGGTTGGGTGAGAAGTAGCCACCTTGAACCTAAGCAAGTGACTATCCAATAGGTTCCATACATTACATTTGAACTTTCTCTGAACCATACTACCTAATATTGAGCGTTTATAGGAATCATATGCTACACAAAAGAGGACAGTGGAATGATAAAATGTAGGAAAAAAGGACTAGTATGTAGATGCATACAAGTAAGCTGAGGCCAATGAAACTAAACACTCATTACATATATATCTATTTAATAGTTTAATAGCACACAAAACAATAGATACCCGTGCAACTACATGCAATACCTGTACAATCATCTGCAAAACAACGTACTCCTGCGTATCCCACTTCCCCAAAAGAATACCTTATGTCCTGTGATCTATCCTACCTGTAACCTTTAACATTTTGGGAGAACGATTTCTTGGCCTTTCAGCAACCAGGAGTCACTGCATGAAAATATAAGGATGAAATGAGGGGGGGGAACATTATGCCTACTTTGGGGATTAACATGTTCATTAGTTGGTTTATAAATAGCACTATATTTGTTTAGTAATTTGTCTTATCTGGGAGCCATTGGAAATAAATGAAAGGATGGGAAGAATTGAACTTTTCTTTATAGCTTGAACAGATAAATTTGTGATACCATCAACTAAGCACAATTTCCTTAAATTAACTAAAAGATTATAGTGTTCCAGGAAATCAGCACAAAATTTCTACACAAAATTGCGCCTAACTCCTAGTGAGAGGCTTAAAGTTTAAGTACCAATATAAGGAATAGGGGTGCTAGAATCCGTGGTTAGGGAAATATGCGATTCTTCGTCTTTCTGTTTTTTGCACTAGGGAAGCAGGTAGAATGCTAATTATGGAACCAGCATTAACTAAAAACCTCTTAAGCATTTTGTTATCACTGACGTATAAACAAGGTTGGGGAGCACACAATGATGCAGCATCATCCATCACTGTTGCCTGGGAAAACCTGGCATGACACTGACCTGTTGGCACCTGGGGTAACAGCGCTGTGCCATTTGACCAAAATTCCTGTGATACCAACAAATACTGTTTTCAAGTGCAGGAGAGTTGCGAGAGTAATTAGCTTCGGTATGAGGACAGGCAGGAGAGTGGGGGGGGGGCCTCTTGATTGGTCCCTAAAGATATTATTCTGTAGATAGGTTTCCCAGTTCCTCTTTTATAGGGGCCAGTGCTGCTTCCATCTGTGAGTGGGGTGAGCCTTTGCCATGGCCGTTACTCGTGCCTGCGAACTACTATTGATGGCACGAGTGGCCGCGGTTTAAAGTTGGTCAAGAGGAGTATCTAGGGCCAGAATCGCAAGGGCCTCTTGAATGTTCAATCCATGGAAGGGAGTGGGAAATGGGAGGATAAGACGTCTTTCTAACAGGAACTGGCTCTGGCTGCCGCTCGAGTCTCTGGAGGCGTCCCCCTCACACGATTGGGGCAGGGAAGCAGGCAGAGCCAAATTGACCAAAATGGTGAGCAATTGACAAGTGGAGGTACGCCAGACAAATAAACCCAGAAAATCTGCTGCCAAAGACTGGGTCAGGATGCCAAACAACGATTAGCGATGGCCAAAATAAATTAGCCTGATTGAGCAGAAAAATTTAAGTGGGCTCCAATATACTCGTATCTCTAATTTAATACATCCCAAATTTTATAATTCTATTATAAATTATCTCCTGCTTTAAGAGAAAAATTTTTAAACCACATATATATAAAAACAATCTACACTACCAATTTCTATTTACAACCTAGTCTATCCCAACCCGCATTCCTAGCAACACTCACACTCTTCCACCATAAACAAAGAAAAGTAGGGGAAAAAGACAGACTAAGGCAAAGTGGTGAAAATTCCATAGCGGACAAAATGTGGAGAATGGCTCCCAAATATACTCTCCATTTACACATCACCCATCCACCACATCCCTCCTTCAAGTAATTCGATCCATTTTGTCTATCCACTCATTCTACAATCATAGTCATCATGCACTTTTACCCTCACCACTTTCGATACTTTAATATATCACTCTGAACCCATTCACAGTCCCCCACAGGTCCTTGACTATGCAGAGCAGGTCGGTTTGTCAGGTCTGTCAAGTTGTCTGGGTCAGTCTTCTCACCAGATATATCTTTACTACTTTCTCTGCCTTCTACACTGTCACTAGTCATCATTCCGTCAACCACCCTACTGACTTGGTTCATCATCTCTTGCATCAGCCACTTCCATACGCATTGCATTCACATTTAAGCTCTCATTCATATCCCAACCTTCAATCACAGCTTCCATTAAACTTAAGGCATACTCAGTGGCCATTGAAAACTCTTTCACACTATCCATGACCAGCATAACTTGCTCAATCACTCCCAATCTGACTAAAACCAGAAAAAATCATTCACTCTCGAACTACTCCCAGAAACATTCATACCTTTACATCCAGAGAAATCTGCTCTTCTATCATTCTTACTGTGTCATTTCACTAACTGCAGACTTCCTAAGTCTCTCCTTTCATTGACTCACTATTACTAACTCTTTCCCAGCCAAGTCAATCATTCCATCTTCATTTCTTTCTTCCGCTACACTACTTTTATTCTTACACAATTCATACACTGGATGCAATTCCAAATATTTGGGAGGCTCTCTCCATTTTCTCAACTGACTTTCGTGAGCTTGTACTTCTTTATTCTCATTCACACCCTCTCTTTCTTTAACACACGTCACCCCATTTTCCCACATATGGATCAGGATTTTTTACCCCCCTAATTAAGGTTCAGAGGTGGGTAGTCTAATCCCCCCTTCCACTATTTAAGTTAATATATGTCCAGCCTCCTGTTCATTCATTGAATAGGTCTTTAAGAATAAAGATGAAAGCGCTCGGAATCGTTTTTCACTTTTCCCTTGTGGGTGCATCTGCATGAACTACATGAAGGAATTGAAGGTAATGATTCTTACTGGAGTTCTGCCTTTCCAGGAAGTTCGGATTGTACTGAGTAGAATGTATGGGGTGGTTGTATATGTGCATTATGGGTTAACCCTCTTCTCAATACATATCCTTAGCTCTCGAATTATTGGACACACATCTCATGCATTTCCAGAATATCACCCTCAAATTTTCGCTCAACTCGTCAACATTCAATCTTCCTGTTTCCAATCTTGCTTTCAGAACTTTGTCACTAACTTCAAACAACCTAAATTTTTCATTTGCCTCACGCCATACATGGTATTTTTTCTCTCCAAGACGCAAATGTTCTTTCACAACTTAATATATACTGACACGGAGACATACTTGTCGCACCATGCACTGTCGAGGTGTATGCCCATAACACTCTTCCTAACCATACATCCCAATCATTCGCAACATCTCGCATAGCGTTCGAACCTTCCTCTCTACTGACCCATTCCTGGAGGGCATATACGGAGTTGTTCTTATATGCTCAACCCCATTCTCTCGCAACATTCATTTAAATGCTTCCCCACAAACTCTGCATCATTATCACTCAGACATTTCTTCGGCTTCCATATACGCATCAGAAAAACCAACTGCTCCACCACTCGTGCAACAGTCACACTCCTCTTATCCTTCACGGGCGCAGCATAGGCAAACTTACTCATCACAATCATACCAACATTCCCAGCACTCGTTCTCGGCAAAGACACGCAATCAATCACTACCATCTCATATGGCTCATTTACATCAATTTTCAACAACAGGGCCTTTGCTTGAACACCTTGAATTTTTTGCCTCTGATAACTTTCACATGTAGCAACATCATTCACAACAGTCAACAGACATGAATGAACTACCCTTTCTTTCATACACTCCCATAATTTAAACTTACCCACGTGTCCAAGACTATCATGCATAATTTTCACTAGCCCTATCATACCAACTAAATACATCACAGGCACAAGAACATCTCCTCCATCCCTCAGGTGTCTTACATAATATACCACATCCATACATATCACAAAATCCCTTGAATACCTCTTAACCGCACTCAGGTCATTCATTCAAGCTAATCCTCTTCTCAATACATATCCTTAGCTCTCGAATTATTGGACACACATCTCATGCATTTCCAGAATACCACCATCAGTCTAAACTTCACTTTCATCCGCCATTTCCAATTGAATCATCCCAATAAAATTCATAACATACTTCGATCCAACATTAATCTTAACAATCTCCTTATTCCCTTTCATCACACAATCATTCTCAGCATCCAAGGACAATCCATTCATTCTCAAAAAAAATCTAGCCCCACTAAGAAACAACATGGCATTTGCTCATCATTCAATATCACAAATTCATGCTCTATATTCAAATCATTTCCAAGACTAACCAGCAAGCGTGCTTTCTCCCATGCAATCACTCTACCTTCACCCAAACCACTTATTCTTAACTGCACTGGCATTCGTACCCCATTCATTAATGTTTCATATTTTCATACCATTCTTGCATTTACTAATGAGATCTGGGCCCCTGTGTCTACTAGTCCACACAAGACACGTTCACCAACTTTCACTTTCACTTCCATCATTCCAGGGCCTCCATGTTCACAATACACCATCGGTATCGCACGTATCTCTTTGCCAAACATACATCCTCTTCCAAAAATTCATTTACTTCATTCTCTCCAATACATTTTTTTGTTTCTTCTATGCTGTCATATACCCTTTTTTCATGACTTTTTCTCAACAACCCAATTATAATGAATTCCACTCAAACATTACAAATGCAGTCCATACTCATCAGCACGCCATCTCTCAAATCCTTATACACTATCGGTTTCTCAGACCCATAATGCACATATACAACCACCACATACATTCTACTCAGTACAATCCGAACTTCCTGGAAAGGCAGAACTCCAGTAAGAATCATTACCTTCAATTCCTTCATGTAGTTCTGCACCTTGGCCACACCAATTACATTAGGCCTCTTACATACCTCAGTCATCACCTCATTCCTTAACTCATCCACTGTGTCAGGAACTCTAACTTTCAACTCATCTGCTTTCAAGTCTTTTAGTCCCTTCCACACAATTTTAAACAAAGAATTACCTCCACCCTTACTCTCCCTCACTTCCATAATCCCTTTAGGCAAGTATTCTGGATCACTCACTCACTTCTGCCGCACCAGAGAACCGAGACATTAAATCAGCCACACCATTCCTTTCCCCTGACACATATTCAATCGCATACTCAAAATCACTCGTATCTTCCAAAGTTCTTGCCACTCTACTGTCCACCAATCTCATTCACTGCAGGCACACTAATGGCTGGTGATCAGTCTTGATCACAAACCTTCCCCCATACAAAAATGGTCGCAACACTTTTACACAATACCTTATAGCCACAAACCCTCGCTCAAAAGTCGAATACTTCTGCTCCACTGCATTCAAAGCCTTTGACACATGCCCAATTATTATTCTTCCATACTTCCCATTCATATACTGTTCTTGCACCAGGCAAGCACCCATGCAATATCCACTTGCATCAGTGTACAACTCAAGTGCCCTGGCATTCTTACTGTAATCTGGTTATGTTAACTTAACATCCTCAACTCCAGCCTCATTTAGTTCCTCATACACCTCATTCATAATATCCATCCACCTAATCACTACACCTTCTTTCTTACCCATCCATTCAGTCAGTGGTTTTATAATGCCAGAGCAGTTCCTGATGAATTTCCTCTGAAATTCAATCAAGCCTAGAAAGGACTTAAGCTGCCTTACTGTCACTGGCTTAGGAAAAGACCGCACTTTTTCAATAAACTTATCCGACTTTCATATCCCATTCTCACTAACCTTATGCCCAAGAAACTCTAGTTCTTTTGCAAACCATTCACACTTAGTTAACTTCACCTTCACTCCAACTACTTCCAAAGTACACAACACCTTATTTACCAACTACTTGTATTCATCAAAACTTTCATTCCTAATCAAAATATCATAATAAATGCAATCACATTCCTACTAGCTAGCAAATCCACTCAAAACCACATTCATTCCACGTTGGAAGGCACCGGGAGCATTTGCCAAGCCAAAGCTGAGGTTTCAGAACTAGTAGGGTTTCCTTGTGGTAGAGAAAGCAGTTACCGGCATACTATCCTCAGCAATGGGCATCTGGTAACTAGATGCATTCCATGCATACTGCACACACATTGGAAAACGCTCTTTTACAGTCCTTCATTGACCTTCTGATAATCCACACACAACCTCAATCTTTCAAGGGCAATCCAGCACAATCCTAAACTCTGGTACCTGAGCTCTCGCAAAATCATAATCACCCTTACTGAGCACACCCTTACATTCATACAGCATTCTATACACATCCTCCTTCTCACTGCCATTCAAATTCTTTCAATCGTACTACCTCTGTCAATTCATCATTTGTCCACTCACTAACTGTCTCATTTCCCAAATTCACACTCACATCAGTCAAATCACTATCATCAACAACCGTGTACAGGTGGCCCATAAGATCACCAGCTTGGACTGCTCTCAATCTCGACTGGCTCTTCAATCCGGGACACACTTGCACATATACGAGTACAAAGGGATCAGTCACATTCATCAATCCATCAAACACACACGCCACTCGTTGTACCTTATATGCAGCTTACTTTCCATCCACATACACATTACTGCTATCCAAACCAATCCCATCCTACACTACAGACAAACCTTCCTTAATCAACCTTACAGTCTCCCTTCGCAATTAATTCAATCCCACTAAACACACATCCTTCCATCTTACTATCATTACATACATACAATTCCCAACATCCATTCGTACCAAACTTTCAATCTTACGGTCTCTGGGATGCACAACCACTCTATTCTTTTTCATAAACTCATACCCAAGAATCATTCCATACTCAGAACCCACTTTGTCAATCACATATAACTCAGATTTACTCATCTATATCCCATGAATTCTAACTATCGAATGGACTACTTCAAGAACCGGGACTTTCAGATTTTCAATACCTACCAAAATTCCCCCACACTCTTCAACAGTCACAAGATCCTTTGTGCTATCATACACATCTTGATAGATCAAACTCTTCTTACATCCCGAATCAATCAGAGCCAAACACTCAAATCCTTTCACTTCAACCATAACACTCATGCATTCATAACTCACCCCTGTCAAAACTTTCACTCCCGACATACCAATTATCACATCACTCACACTCACAGGGGACACGTCACCATGCATCTCAACATTCTAGTTTCCTGACACAACAGTCCCTTTCTTCCTACATTTACCTGCAAACTTGGGTCTTATATCCACCTCTGCCACCACATGACTGCCTTGTTTCCATACACATTCTCGCATAGTGCCCAGTCTTCCCACATTTACCACACACACACACACACACACACACACACACACACACACACACACACACACACACACACACACTGGTAGTCAGTCATTCGATCCTCTAGCATTCATACCTGTCTCTCGCATTGGGCATTCTCTCACCGTATGACCATTCTAACCACAACCATAACAAGTAGTCCCAGATGCTCTGCAATCCTTAATCATATGCTCCTTTAAGCCACACCCAAAACATGCGCCTGTCATCCAATTACACTGTGCCAACACATGTCTTGCTTTCTTGTACCGATGGCACTCCACACCATTCAAAGCACCTGTACCATATCTACGTCTTCCTTCATTCATACCATTCATCTGTCCAACATTTCTACTCTTATTCTGCTGTCATACCCGATTCATACCAGGACTTCCATTTATTCTACTAAACCTATATTGACCAAGGAAGCTGGCCATTACCTCAATTGGGTTGACTTGCAAGACATCTCGGTAACTCTTAAACTGAGGTGGCCGAAGTCCCTTTCTTCCTATATTTACCTGCTTCCTTCCGTCAGTCATATCCATTTTTTTTGTCATACTCCTCATACTGTCTTTTCCACTATCTCAAGCACATCATCCCATGTTAATCTCTCACCTGCCCATCTCCTTTTCTGTTTTCTCCTCTCATTCACACATTTTGCTACATACCCTGTTAACTTATCTAAAAACTTTTGTATCAAGGGCTTACACACATTTATATTCTCATCCCCATAACACTTTCTTGCTATGCTCTCTGATCTATGCGCATACATGTCTACCCTTTCATTCTTATTCATCCTAGCCTTTCCAAATTCATTAACTTTCCGGTACTTCACTCCATCTTTTATCCATCTCACTTGTTCTTATCATTCGTTTCCTCACAACCTCATACATGGGCTCTCCCACACTGGCAATCGCATCATAAAATTCCTTCCTTCTTCCTTCCAGCCGGTCTCCCAGCTCTTTCACCCAATACTTCTTATTATTCAGGAACTTCATTCTACAATTACTCTCAAATTCCCGGGAAAACTCTATTACATCTTTTGTACCATACACATTAAACTTACCCATCCTTGGCATCTCGCGGATGTAAATGCCACTCTTAACGTTCATCTCACTTTGACTCACACTTTCATTCTTGCTTCCTGAACAGTTGTCATCCTCTTCACTGGTAGATTGAGACTCACTACCTTCATTCTTTCTCAGTTGTACACCCATTCTCGCTTTCCTTGCTTTCTTATTGTTCACTTTAATCCAACCTTCATTTTCACTGTCATCTACTCCTTCAATCACATTTTCCCTCTTTCGTACACCCTCATTCATATGCACATCCCAGGGCAAAGTCTTTGGCTGCTTCACCAGGTTCAATTTATTCCTATCCCTTTTGGTCTCTGCTAACCGTTGTGTGTTTGTTCAGTCAGTCACATCCGTCGTCTCGGCAATCTTGTCATAAGTCCCACTTGTTTCTTCCATTGTCCTTCCCATTGCCAGTCTTGTGTAGATTTCTGTCATTGTCTCCTCCATTCTGGCCTCCAATTGCTCTCTTCTCTCCTTAAATCCTGTCTCTAACCCTTTCATTTCCTCTCTCATACTCCTCACTCTCTCTCTGTCTCAGTGACTCAAATTCCTCCTCCTTTCTTAACTCCATCCTCAATCTTATGATCTCTTCTTTCATCTCCTGCTCAGTCTTCATTCTCCATTAGTAGTTTAGTAGGAGGAAAATAAACCGATTGTGCTCCTCCTTTGCTGCAGCTTCCCAACCTTCGAGTCCCTGTTCGGCCACCAAATTTATGTGGTGGGATACAATGTACCTTCCACACTTTTACTAGGCAGCAAAGGAGACAGATAAACAACCTTCTACCTTATCTAATTTATTTGCAAAACAAATTTTATATTGAAAATAATAATCAATATTTACAAAATAAATTAGAAATTGAGACAGCGCTGTCTGACTATGAGAAGACAAAAATATCTTTTGTAGGTCTAACGGCCATGTCAGCCTTACAAATGATACTCTATTTTACGGACTGTACAAAAAAAATTATCAGGCCCTCTTCAATCCGTGGAAGGGAGTGGGAAATGGGGGGGGGGGGGGGGATAAGACATCTTTCTAACAGGAACTGGCTCTGGCTGCCGCTCGAGTCTCTGGAGGCGTCCCCCTCACATGATTGGGGCAGGAAAGCAGGCGGAGCCAAATTGACCAAAATGGTGAGCAGCGGTGGTACTCCAATTGACAGGTGGAGGTACGCCAGACAAATAGACCCAGAAAATCTGCTGCCAAAGACTGGGTCAGGATGCCAAACAAGGATTAGCGATGGCCAAAATAAATTTTATAATTCTATTCTAAATTATCTCCTGCTTCGAGAGAAAAAAATTTAAACCACATATATAAAAAAACAATCTACACTACCAATTTCTATTTACAACCTAGTCTATCCCAACCCCCATTCCTAGCAACATTCACACTTCCACCATAAACAAAGAAAAGTAGGGGGAAAAGACAGACTAAGGCAAAGTGGTGAAAATTCCATAGCGGACAAAATGTGGAGAATGGCTCCCAAATATACTCTCCATTCACACATCAGCCATCCATCAGAGTGGCATTGGTGTCCGTTGTGCGCTTGTTTGCCCTCAAGGTCAGCGAGTTGCTTGAAATCATTCCGGTAGATGATAATGATATTTGAGGTCACTCTTGAAGCGAGAGAAGGGGTTGATTGATTGCGGAAGGGGTCACCAGTTCCAAGGTGGAACAAATATTTCTTTATTGCTCTACGATTGCAAGTTCGGGATTTGAGTTTGCTTGAGGGTGTTCACCAAATAAATTCTATGTGCATTTACAAACAAGTCGATAAGATGACTTTATTTTTGAACTTGAAATTTAATTTTGATGAATGACTAGAGTTGGTGAGTTTAGATCCCCTTTTCGGTAGAGGAATTATATGTGAAGATGAAGTGATTTGATCGACTGTGTGGATAATGAGAGTCTGTGCTTAACGTCCTATTGTTTTTATGTGTAGGGAATGTGGGCGTGACCAATGGGTTTTCTGGGAAGGAGCTTTCTCTGGTAAATGTTTGTTGATATGTGTTTGAGAGAGAGCTGAGATTGTCTATCAAAGAAGTTTTATAAATAGATGGTGAGAAAAGAATATAGGATTCAGTTTAGCAGGTTGGTATTAATAAAAAAATAGAACAAAATGGTTAAATGACAGTTTTGTTAGAATTTATGTTGTTGTGACCTAGAAGGAAGATAGCGTGACCAAGGTGAAATCAACGGTCGCTCCGGTCGGAAGGATGGTGTGTCAAAGACCGTGTTTGACTTGTAGGGGATTCTATTATTAGTGACCAACTTGAGGAATTTTGTGACAGAGAACCAAACAAACGGAGGAAGTACTGTTATCCTGGAAGAAGAGTTGAGAGTCTTGTCGATTCACTGGATGATTTTACAAGTGGAGTTGTTACCCAAAACACAGCTTATATAATGTATATCGGTACTAATAATGTATTATCTACAAGGTTCGAGGAACTTCTAGTAAGGTACCACCAACTGATGAGCAAGCTGAAAGAAAGGAGAATAGGTGCGGCGAATGTTTTCTATGGAAGAGCATCTTATATTAACTTTTTAAAGTTCTTTGCCAGGAAGAGGGAGTGTACTTCATTGATTTGTGGGATGATATTGACGAACAAATGGAGCTATTCTGGCCTGACGAACTTCATCTGAACGGGGTGGGAGCGGCAAGGCTGGGAAGACTAATTAATAATTCTCTTCTAAATTTTCGGACAGAACAGCATCAGAGAGAAAGAGCAATAGGGAAGAGTGGCTCACCACGCCATAATAATAATGTACCCGTTCTAAAAATGTACATGCCTACTTCTGTAACACACATAGTATTTGAAATAAGCTCAACAAATTTAGATGTTTAGTGCACTTACGCAGCTTCGATATTATAGCAATAACGGATTCATGGGCGGAGACATCTAGGAGAGACTATATCGGCGAATTGAAACTACCAGGGTATAAATTAATCAATAAAGACCGTACATATAATGTACACCAAAAATCCTAAAAGTTTAACTGAATTTAAAATTGACTCTCCAAAGAAGTTGAAGTAATATGCGCTGGAATAAAATCGAATGTTTTTTTAATAAATATTTTTGTATTGTATAGACCCTCACCACAACAGATTGAAATTGACATGGAATTCTATAACATTATTGAAAGTAACGTTAAATGCGGACAGGGAGGGAAATAGACTATTGGAGTGTGTGGAGGAAAACTACTTAACACACACAGTCAACGAACCAACCCAAAGGGAAAATATCCTAGACGTAATTATAACTAACCACGTTAATCTCTTATCTCGGCTATCCCCCTCCATGCTCACAGTGTTTCCAGAGGCTTGCCGCAGGAGTGCTCCTGCCTTCTCGTTGGAGTGGGGGCTCAGCCCGCTCATTAGAGCAGATTGCGAAGTGGAGTTTTATTATACCTTTATTTATGGTCTCATCTTGTTCTCTCTTTCTCCTTCCCCTTTTTACTTTATCAAGTGTGATTGATTGCGCCTGAGCCTATCTGTGTGGTCGGTTGTAGTGTGACTGAATAAATGTGTGGGTGCTAGTGTGTGTTCTATGTTTAAGTTCAGATTTTTTGCAGTTTCTGTACCGGTCCGGCCTCACCGAGATGCGTCTTTCCGTGGCTGAATGCTGAATGTTGTGGTTGCCTGGACCGAAGCTGCCTAGCGCGATGGTCTTTGCGTCCTTGAAGGAAAAATCGCAAAGGCAGCCACCCGTTTTTAAAACGACGGTGCTAGTTGAGGAGTGTACGGTCCCTCCCTTCCTTTGAGGGTGTGCATCGGGTGACCTGGCTGCATAGGTGGGTTCCGTTCTGCGTGCGGCTGCATTCCCCTTCCCCCTAATTAACATAGTAGAATATGGAGAAAATTAAACTAAAATTACTTCACAGAAGTTTTCAATTACTGCTCCTCGTGCTCCTTGATCTCGTCCCAGTTCTTCTCACGGCAGATCCATTTTCCTCAGAGGTAGACCCTTAGTTAGACTACCATCGCTTTTTGGTCCTTAGAATGAAATCCAGCATTTCCCTATGAAAACTTAATATTTTTGATGTCTGAGGAATTCAATGAATGGTGTGGAGAACCACGCCGCACATAGTCCCGTAAAGATAGAGCCCTGTACTGCAGGTCACTTTCCGCCCCCAACATGATTCTGTACAAGCCCTCAAGACCCTTGCTCGCTCTGAGATTGCTGTCTCATTGTGGCGGCAGGGTCTCGCGACTCCCACACCAATTATCCCCGCCGCCCTGATAAGGCCAACCCGGTAGTTTGAGGAGTGTGTCCAATCTTTAATTTTATTTAAAACCCAATAAATAATGCAAACCAAACAGTCAACCCCAACTTTTAAAACTAACCTAAACCCCAAATAATTAAATAAATATATATATATACAAATCCAATATATATATAGGTGGCCTTACACTAATACCTTGGCCAACTTAAACTAAAAAAATATTGTGGCCAATGCCAGTGTATCTAGGGCGACTGACTGTTATTACCGGCAACACAAAGCTGGAAAAGAGAAGGAATTGTCAGTCACCCACTCCTTGCCACACTCAATCATTCTTACAACTAGCACTCTTAACCACACTACTTTCACAAGATTGCACTCACCTATCGTTGGTCCAATTGAGTCTTTGCTCTACCACCAGGTATTTTTACTTTCAAGGCCTTCACAGATCATTAGCCACTTTTTTATTTAAACTCTGTCCAAAGTAACATTTAAGTTATTATCAAACTACGGTGGTAAAACAGCTAATATAATAATAATAAAAGTTATTATCAAATCAAATACCTGTTGGAGAACAAAGATGAGTGGGAGGCACGATAAAGGTCTATCGAGTCTCCCACCCGGAGCGATGATGACCATATTACTCCCACACACCCTGGAAAAGAAGAAAGGGATTAGAGACGGGGAGGGGAGGCGAACAACAATACACTACTACATCCCTCCCACCTAAGTTCGTCTCACTCCCAATCTTCACAAACATACCTCACTCATTCACAACGCTTTCGGCATCACCCAGTCATATTCTTCCACTTTGCATCTCTCCTAGTCACAGGGCCGACAACTGTCTTTGTCGTTTGTCGCCATGTCTGTCCATGTCGTTCCCTTCTCTACCTACTTCATCCACACCTACACTGACACTCTCTGACCAATCTCACTCAAATCCTCAACCAGCTTCTCCACTTCATCCATCAAACCTTCCCATTCTTTCATAGCATTCATCGACTCTTGCTCCAATTGCACACTTATCCCATTTATACTCTCTAACATAGACTCAGACTCGTTCAAAGGAAACTTACAAATACTATACGTTCTATCATATACTCTGTCTCGATCTTGCACAAATACTGAAAACTCTCCCACCTCACTCTCACCAAACTGTTCCATCCATTCATCCTTTCTCAACCGTTTACTCGTACGCTTCCCCCTTCCATGTTCGACTAACACTAACTGCTTTTCCTCTACAACACTAGCTATATCATCTACCTTTACACAGTCTTCCATGCTTTCAAACAGCTATTCTTTCACCGGATGTTGCACTAAATATTCAGGAGGTTCACACCACTTTTGCAACTGACATTGATGCGCTCTACGTTCATCCAAACTTCCATCCTCTCTTTCACGAGTCTGCGAAGATTGTCACAGCCTCTTCCACAGACATCGCAGATATGGGGTCCTTGTATTTGTTGGTGTCGTCTTACACGGCGGGCTATGGCAGCATTGTGGATAGGGTATTGCAAGAATGTGTGGATGAATGAGCAAGGCATGGAATGATAACTTGCACGATGATGTTTAAGGTGGAAAGTAGGTGTGCATTCTTCAGTCAACCATCTTTACTTTTCCCTGCTGAGTCCAGTGGCAAGGAAATAAGCAGGACGACTCAAATAGGTTTAACTTGCAGTTGATAACTTGCACGATGATGTTTAAGGTGGAAAGTAGGTGTGCATTCTTCAGTCCACCATCTTTACTTTTGCCTGCTGAGTCCAGTGGCAAGGAAATGAGCCAAGAAGACTGAAATAGGTTTAACTTGCATTCTTCTGCCGAAAAAAGTCCCTTCTTGGACTATCGCCTAATGCACGAGCAACGTGCAGATTTGATCTCCAGGTTTACTCCTGAAGCCTTGCCCCGTAAGGGGCGCGGTGATTTGCCATCCTGGCCGCCGTGCTGACGGGACTCAGCACCCCGTCCGGCCCCAGCTTAGCCTCTCTTCCTTCCTTCAAAACACTTGTTTCCTCTCTTTTCATACAACCTCTCCCACAACTTTCTCTGGTCAGCCTCTAATTTCACAGGGTAGATGCTGACCTTCTTCTCGGCCAACCGTCCTGGATCGGGGCTGAGGGGGGAGGGGCCAATGTTTCCTAACCCCTGAGCTCCGGTCTGGGGTGGTTGGTTTTTAACAACCTGCTTCATCCCCACCCATACATTCCTCACATCCCTTTTCCTCTCCTCTTCACATTCCTATCTATTTTACGCCGTGTCTAAGGTGGAGCCGCCATGCCGATGGACTGCCAGGCCACCAGGCGGGAGGGGTGGTCTTAAATGGCGGCGCCTGGCTCTGCCGGGCTTGTAAGCACCTCTCGCAGTGCGGGCTACTGCGAGAGGTGATGCGCAATTGCATCCCGTGTTAAAAAGAGGGTCACCATGCCCAATGATGAGTATAAAACAAAACCCCAACCCCCAACTTCCCCTATAACATCGACGGAGCCGCCCTTGGGCAGCTCCAGCAAAAAAATGGAGGTCCCCCCCTGTGCTTGCTCAGGGGACCCTCCATATATATCTAACCGGAGAGGAGGCTTACTCCTCTCCTTCGCTTACGGGTGTAGGGGACTCCCCCTCACCCCCTTCTCTGGAGGTGCTTTCGGGCGCCTCCCTTTTACCAGCGGCAGTCCCCTCTGTTCTTTCCAAGGGGACTGCCAAGAAAGCCAGCAGGCAGCCCTTAGCCAGCTGCTTCACATCGAAGCGGCTCGGTAGGGCAAACCCCATTAGGGGGGAGAGGGAAGCCAGGCCCCTTCGGTCGCTTCCCTCAAAAGACCTGCTGGCAAGAATATTAAACCTTGCCGGGGTCAAGGCCCATGCCTCCCCAAAGAAGACTAGTGACGATACTGCCAATGGGACCTGCGATGTCTTGGGGATGAGGGGGGGGGGATGGCCAACTGGAGGCTCCCCTGAGATAGACATGGTCCTTGAAGAAACCCAGCCTCAGATGGGGGGGAATCCTGGCTCGGTGCCAAGCACCGAACCCTAATCCCCCCCGATGTAGGGTCCTCCTCAAACGGCTGTGGTTTCCGAAGCAGTACAAGGAGGGGAGGGATCTCCTCCGATCGGTGCCCCCACGACTACCTGGACCTTCTCCATTTCGGAGAATGACCTGGCTGAGGCCGGTCCATCTGGCCTGAGGGCTTCTTCCTGCGGAGGTGAGAAGCGGGTTCATTCCCCGCCCTCCTCTCCAAAAAAGAAAAAGACTCGGGACTCCTCTCCATCCGCGGGGGCTAAGGGGACGGATGGGTCTGCTGCCACTCTGGCAAGCGACCAAGCCAAGATCGGCACATCCGACCCCTCTGCCCCCCCGGTTGCGGAGCCTCGATGACATCGGGGCCCCTCATTCAGAGGTTACCTGGCGTTTTCGAGCCCGCTGGCTTCAAACGCTTCCTCGTTATTCGCTCCACTGATGACACCATGTTATCCAAGGGCAGTATGATCCATCAGAGGAGAGGATTAGCTAGTGCAATTGGTAGAGAGCCGAAGGTGACCCGTTTCTCGGACGGGAGCCTTCTGGCGAATCCCGCCGAGGCGGCCAAATTAAGTGCTCTTCGGACACTTCATGGCACCCCGGTGAGTGTGACGCCGCACTCTACCATGAACTTTGTGAAAGGAGTAGTTTATGCGAGGGAACTCGTTGACTACTCCATTGAGGACATCACCCTAGAGCTGGCCGACCATGGGGCGGTCAAGGTCGAACGTGTGATGAGAAAACAGGGAGGGGCCTCGAGACCCACCCCTACACTCTTCGTCACGTTCGACTGTGACAAGCTCCCTGAGTCGGTGCGTGCCGGTTGGTACCACTACCGCGTGAAGGCATTCGTGCCACTGCCGCGGCGGTGCTATTACTGTCACCGCTTCGGCCATACAAATCGCTCATGTAGAAGTACAAAGTCGGGGTCACCCGAAGTCTGTGTAAATTGCTCCAAGGTCGCACACGATAAGTCCATTCGTGTGTGGGCAAGTGTGTTAATTTCGGAGAGCCGCACCCTGCTTCTTCGAAGCAATGTGGTGCATATCTCCTTGAGAAAGAAATCCTGGCCGTTCAGGCCCAGGATCGACTCATTCCGCAAGGCTAAGGACTTGGTCCTGGCGTGCCCTGCTCTGCCTGGGACGTCATATGCCTCAATAGTTAGAAAGGCACCCTCTGCTCCTGGCCCATCCAGGCCAACGAGCACGGTTGTTTCCGCGCCCATTCGGAGCCCTTCTGCGGGCACTACCCAACCCGGGCGCTCCCCTGGTAAAGCTGGTGGCAAAAAGGGTTCATACCCAGTCCCGGCTAAAACCAGGGCTCCCCCCTCTTCCCCCAGCGTGACCGTTTCCCGTAAGGCGAAACGGCCACGCGCCTCCACCGAGTCGTTAGACTCACAGGAGGCAACACACCTGAAGATGGTCGCTAGGCCATCTTCCGGGGTTCCTAAAGCTGTCCCCCGAAAGGAGGACAGCAACAAAGGAGCTTCGGCTCCTTTGCCCACGCCCCGAGGTGTGGCGAGTGGCTCGGAGACGGTGGTTCCTCGAAAAGAGGGGCCCCCGCCTCCGAAGCCGCAACGCCCGCCTAAGGTTTCGAGGCGGAGGGAGGAAAAGACTCGCATGTCGAGCCAAACCTCCCCCAATAAGTCAACGAAGGCGACAGCGCCTTCAGAGCTTAGTCCGGCCAACAGTTTCCCGGGGTTATGCCCCCGGGAAGCGTACGGCCATTCCCGTGAGGGTCTTCAATTCGAGGAGGGCCCCCGCGTCTCCTCCGAGCTAGGCCTGGAGGGCATATTCCTTCAATGGAATTGCCGTGGACTCCGGGCCAACTGGGAGGAGCTGCGGAGACTAGTCTCGTCCCGTTCCCCGTTAGCTATCTTTTTGCACGAGACCATGCTAGGCGCGTGCCCCCTGCCCGCCCTCCCGGGGTATAAGGGTCTTGCGATCCCACCACCGCGGAATGCGCGGTTTACACCCGGCATGATGTCTCCGTTCTTCCTTTCTCTTTAGATATACCCTTCTAGGCAGTGGCTGTGCAGCTGCACCTGGATAGGAGGTATACTATCATTTCTGCGTACATTCCACCGTCAGCTGACTTCGACGCGGGGGACTTCCGCTGCGTCGTGGCACGGTTTCCGAGGCCCTATCTCTTGCTTGGAGATCTGAACGGCAGGCATCTTCTCTGGGGAGATTACTCCATAAATACCAGGGGACAAGTCCTTGCCGATCTGATCGAAGAGCTTGAGATGGGTGTCCTAAACGTGGATGAGTTAACGCATCACTGTCCGAGTACCGCTTCATTTTCTTGCCTTGACCTATCTTTGTGCTCTCCGGATGCACAGCCTGATTTTGATTGGGGGTTGGTCGATGACCTCCATGGTAGTGATCACTTTCCCATTCAAATATCATTTTCAGGGCAACTGCCGCCTGAGAGCCCACCTCGATGGTGCTTGGCGCGGGCGCGTTGGCCTGCATTTCAGGAAATGACTGAATTCTCTATCTCAGTCGAGGAGTTTAGGTCGGTAGATGAGGCCGTTGAGTTCTCCGGCAACCTCATCGCCGTGGGCCTGATTACTATTCCTAGGACGTCTGGCCGTTTTGCACGCCGACCACTCCCATGGTGTTCGGCCGAGTGTGAGACGGCCCTCCAACAGAAGCGTTATGCCTACATGCGCTATAAGCGCCGCCTGAACGATTTCACTGTCGCTGAATTTCGTCGGGCTAGGGCTAGGTTCCGGTATATTTCGAAGCACGCCCGCCGCTCTTCTTGGCGGGCATACTTGTCTTCACTTAACGCGAAGACCCCTTTAGCTGAGGTGTGGAAGCGAGTCAAAAGGATTCGGGGCAAGTTCTCGCAGGACTACCCTCTCGTTCTCCAGGAGAATGGGACCGCAATCTCGGACCCCGCGTCCGTGGCAGAATCCTTATCGACCGCTTTTTCCGCATTCTCTAGCCGTGATGCTGCTCCGCCAGCATTCAATGCACGTCGTGATGTCGCGGAAGGCCGCCGGCTGGACTTTACCTCCAGAGGCGGAGAACCCTTCAACGACAAGTTTACTGTGAGTGAGTTGCGTTCCGCTCTCGCTTCGTGCGCGGACACCGCCCATGGTCCGGACGATGTCCCGTACGCCATGCTTCGACACCTGGGTGAGCGAGGCATGGCCTTTCTGTTAGATTTGCTCAACAAGATCTGGGTGGAAGGTCTTCTCCCAGACTCCTGGCGAATCGCTACTGTGCTCGCCTTTCGCAAACCGGGGAGAGATCACTCTACTCCGACCGGTTTCCGCCCAATCTCTCTAACCTCTTGCGTGTGCAAGTTGATGGAGAAATTGGTAAATGTTAGATTAGCCTTTTTCCCGGACAGCGGAAGCCATCTGTCTTCCGCACAGTGCGGCTTCCGCAAGTTCCACTCCACGTCGGATGCTCTGCTCCGACTGGAAAATGCCGTCTGCGAGGTTTTCCTTCGTAGACAGCACTACGCCACGGTGTTTTTCGATCTGGAGAAGGCCTATGATACCGCATGGCGATACGGTATCATGGAGACTCTCCACACGATGGGGGCGAGGGGACGCCTCCCTGCAGGGAAGTGTCCTCAGTGTCGCACTCTTTGCCCTGAGCATCAACGGCATCACCTCGGTGCTGCCGGAAGATTTTCTCGCTACGCTCTACGTGGACGACCTTTCGATCTCCTTTGGCGCGGCCCAGATGACAACTCTGGAGCGTCGACTCCAACAGGCATTGAACCGCGTCTCTCGCTATGCCGAAGCACACTGGTTTCGGTTTTCTTTGGTTAAGACTAAGGTGGTGCACTTCTGCCGCCATCCACGGCTTCACCCCGACCCAGATTTGTTTCTTAATGGGGTGCGCCTGGATGTGGTTGAGTCGCACCGTTTCCTTGGTCTTGTATTCGACCGACGCCTCACCTGGCAGGCTCATATTCGCAGCCTTACGGTCTCTTGTACCCGCGCCATGGACATTCTTCGCTTGGGGCGCTGATAGGGCTACTGCCTTACTTTTTTATCGATCCTTTGTTCGCTCGAAGCTCGACTACGGATGCGAGTTTTATGCATCCGCAGCCGAGCGTTTATTGCGGAAGGTGGATTCGATCCACCACACCGGCCTTCCGCACTTTCCCCATTGAGAGCCTGTTGGTCGATGCTGGGGAGATGCCACTCGCTCTGCGCCGCGTACAGTGCATCACTCGCCTGTACGCGCGAGCCCGGCGCCTCCCTCAGTCGCCAACAGCTCTCACTGCATCCGCAGCTGATCTGGATGGTGCCTATGCCGCCGAGAGACGCCAGTCATACCCTAAGCCCTCTGGGTTTAGGGCCAGGAAACTCCTTCGAGAGGTAGATATAGCTCTCGGGCCGGTGGCGCCCCTGGTTCTGCCCAGGACGCCACCCTGGAGGGTACCACATTTGGCTATTTGTCGCCACGCCTCTGCTCCCAAAGATTGTACTGCGCCGGGAGTATTGCGTTCGACCTTTTTTGGTGCACACATCGTGTCATGCTGGAACCGTGCCAGTGTATACGGATGGCTCCAAGTCCCAAGAGGGGGTCGGCTTCCACGCCGTATCCCCTCTGTTTGAAGTCAGCGGGGCTCTACCAGGCGCTGCGTTTGTCTTCACGGCCGAGCTGGTGGCAATACACCACTCGGTACGGGAGATTACGCGACGTGCCCGGTTCGGAGACCGGATTGTGATCTATAGCGACTCACAAAGTGCCCTGAGTGCTCTCGGGGCATTGGAATCTCCGCATCCCCTGGTTCGCGATATCCGTGACGCCACGGTTTTGGCGAGCCGGGCAGATGTCGAGATTATCTTCTGCTGGGTTCCTGGACATGTAGGAATTGCGTGGAATGAGCGCGCCAAAGAGTCCGCGAGGACTCTGCGACCGGACCAGCGTTTCGCTCTTCCTCACACCGACTACATGGCAGGAATACGGGCAGCTCTTTGGACTGCTTGACAAATAAGATGGGAGACGGTCGAAGGGAACTTAAAGTTGCGTGCCATTGCGCCGCGACTGTTCCCATGGACCTATCCCCCAATGCCGCGGCGGCTTCAGGTTGCTTTTTGTCGTCTCCGAATCGGACACACTCGTGTGTGCATCGCTATTTGATGGAGCGCTGGCCTGCGCCCTATTGCAACGACTGCATCGTCCCCCAGACTGTTCGGCACATTCTTGTCGAATGTCCCAGTCTGGGTGATCTTCGCGCACGATACCTGTCCCGGTACCGGGATGGGCGGTGTCGCTACCGTCTGTCCCTTGTACTCGGGACAGATTCGTGCACATGGACTTGTTGACTTCTTGGAGGAGGCCGGCCTTCTCCCTTTCATTTAACTAGGTTTAGTTGTTGTTTTTGTTATTGTTATTTCTTTTTATTGTTGTTTCCTGTTCAAATTTTTTAAAGTAGCCTAGAACTAGGCTTTTTGTTTACGGCGACTTATGCCTAAGTGGGCAGTCGCCAAGATAGCCCCTTAAAAAAAAAATGTGGGTAGGGGAAGCCCTCTCCGACCCAATGGAGCAGGAAGAAGGTGTCCCCACAAGGTAGTGTCTTTAGTGTCACTCTATTTGCCCTGAGCATCAACGGCATCTACTCCGAGCTGCTGGAAGATGTTTTCGCTACGCTCTACGTGTACGACCTTTCTATCTCCCTTTTGGCACAGCCCAGATGCCAACTCTTGAGCATCGATTCCAACAGGCACTGAACTGCGTCTCTCGCTATGCCGGTTTTCCTTGGCCAAGTTTAAGGTGGTGCACTTTTGCCGCCATCCACTGTTCCACCTTGACCCAGACTTGTTTCTAAATGTGGTGCGCCTGGAAGTGGTGAACTCGCACCGTTTCCTTGGTCTTGTATTTGAACGACGCCTCATCTGGGAGACTCATATTCGCAGCCCTGCGGTCTCTTGTACCTGCGCCATGGATATTCTTCGTTCCATGAATTTCAGCGCCTAGACGCTGATAGGGCTACTGCCTTACTTTTTTATCGATCCATTGTTCGTTCGAAGCTCGACTACGGATGCAAGGTTTATGCATCCGCAGTTAAGCGTGTATTGGGTAAGGTGAACTCGATCCACTACACCGTCCTTCGCCTGGCAACCAATGCCTTCCGCACTTCTCCATTGAGAGCCTACTTGTCGATCCTGGGGAGATGCCGCTCGCTCTGCGCCGTGCATAGTGCATTATTCGCTTGTATGCTCGAGAGACGCCAGTCATATCCTAAGCCCTTCAGGATTAGGGCCAGCAACCTCCTTCGAGAGCTATGTATAGCTATCCAGTCGGTGGCAGCCCTGATTCTACCTAGGACGCCACCCTTTGACTATTTGTCGCCACGCATCTACTCCCACAGCTTGTACAGCGCCGGGAGTATTGCGTTCTTCCTTTTGGGGGCGCACGGAGCTGTGTCAGTGTATACGGATGGCTCCAAGTCTCAAGAGTCGGTTGGTTTCCACGCCGTATCCCCTCTGTTTGAAGTCAGCGGGGCTCTGCCAGGTGCTGCGTCTGTCTTCACGCCCGAGCTGGTTTCAATACACTGCTCGGTATGGGAGATAACGCGACGTGCCCGGTTCGGAGACCAGATTGTGATTTATAGCGAATCACAAAGCGCCCTTAGTGCTCTCGGGGAATTGGAATCTCCGCATCCCCTGGTTCACGATCTCCGTGACCCCGCGGTTTTGGCGAGCCAGGCGAAAGTCGAGATTATCTTCCGCTGGGTTTCTGGACATGTAGGAATTGCGGGGAATGAGGGCGCCAAAGAGTCCGTGAGGACTGGCCGACCAGACAAGCATTTCGCTCTTCCTCACACCGATTACATGGCAGGAATACGGGCATCTCTCCTGGCTACTTGGCAAAGAAGATGTGAGATTGCTGAGGGGAACTTAAAGTTACGTGCCATTGCGCTGCGACTCTTCCCATGGACCTATCCCTCAATGCCGCGACAGCTTCTAGTTGCTTTCTGCCGTCTCCTAATTGGATTGGACACACTCGCGGGACGCACCGCCATTTGATGGAGCGCTCTCCTGCGCCTTATTGTGACGACTGCGTTGTCCCCCAGACTGTTCGGCACATTCTTGTTGAATTTCCCAGTCGGGGTGATCTTCGCGCACGTTACCTGTTCCTGTACCGGGACGAGCGAGGTCGTTACCGCTTGTCCTTTGTACTCGGGACACTTAGTGCACACTGACTTGTGAACTATAGGACTTTTTGGAGTAGGCTGGCACCTCCATTTTATTTGACTGTTTGTTGTGAGTCGCATGTTCCTGCGCCAGGGGAAGGCGGGTCTACCCTCGACGCCGGAGCGCGCTTCCTTCTTGCCTCTCTTTTTTTTCGTTATTTCCTATTTACACTTATATATATGTTTTTTTTTAATATAGCCTAGTAATAAGCTGGGTTGAGTACGGCGACTTATGCCCAAGTAAGTTGTCGCCAGATGGGCTCATAAAATTAAAAAAACAAACAAAAACCAGTCGCCCATCTTCTACTAGAATGCCCTCATTTTGCTACTCTCCCCTCGTCCTGTTTCCCCACCCTTTTAACTATCCCTCGCCTGTCCCGCCTTCATTTCATTCTGGCCGAGGAATCTTTTAAACCCTCATTTTTAATTTCGTTATCACACATTGTTCTTCTTCCCCTTTTATAACTAATTTGCTTTTTTTTTTTTCGCTGCCACTTAGAATCCACTTGGATTGAGCAGCTGCCCAACTCGTTCCTTACCTTAAACCCTTAACCCTCCGGCTCATGACCCACTAACTTTGGTCTCTCGAAACAAACTTACGAGTAGCTCCCGCCCTTCTAAATCGGGATTCCTCGCCATTCAGAGAGTCTTATAACGCCCCTGCTGGGTTTTCGCACGGCTTCTGTTCATGAGCGCCCCCCCCTCCCCCGTCCCCGCACTTTCCTGACCGTGTTCTCTCAGAGGTCTGAGTGATGGCAGTAATTCTTCAATGAAACTCAGAAGATCCTTCCCAATTCAGAGGAATTCTCCTCTTTAGTATCTAAAATATCACCTTCTGTTATATTCTTGCAAGAAACCAAACCCCGGAAACGCCCTTTTCCCAAGTTTCGTCAGTTCATTGCTATTAATTCTCTACCACCCCCTGGCGGGATCCCCATGGTGGTGTCTCGTTCCTGGTGAGCACTAACCTAACCACTTTTGCACGCCTTCAATTCTGCGGACTACTATTCAAGCATTCGTAGCTCATGTTCGTCTTACGAAAAGAATTCAAACTTTCTGTTCAATTTATATTCCCCCAGATGAGCCCCTTCAAGGACTCAGTTTTTAGATCTTTTATCTCAGCTTCTTACCCTATTTCTAGTTCTAGGTGACTTTAATGCCAGACACTTCGTATTGGGTGAGAGAGTGAACTGATTCTTTCATTTGTGTGGATCTATCTATTGGTTCTGCCGACTGTATCTCTGATTTCAAGTGGTCTGTTTTAGATGACCTGCATGGCAGCGACAACTTTTCCATTGTTTTGAAACGCACTTCCCTTCGCCCATCCCCTTCATATCACCCCCGATCGAATATTGTAAGGGCCGACTGGTCGTAGTTTCATGACGTTTCCTTCACCGTAAACAAATTGGAGATTTTGTAGATATTGATGCAGCTATACATTACTTTTCTTGTTTAGTGCTCCTGGAGGGCACATGAGTCTTCCATATCTTCCACTACCTCAGCTCAGGTGTGGAAGAGAATTAACAAAATATAGGGTCGGTATGCTGGTCATTACACCCCTGGAGTTGAGAAGAATGGCTCAATCATCTGCGATTCTCTAGCGTCGCCGATATATTTGCATCCTTTTTTACCGATGTTAGCAGCGTTAAGCGCTACCCGACGGAGTTGAGACGTTTAAGGGAAGTGAAATTGGTCTACTTTATAGATATTGCAAAATAAACAAAAAATACTCCAGCCAATTCAACCATAGAGCTATTTTTAGTAATACATTATCATATTTAGGAAGCCAATCAATATCATGTATTCTGGTTGGTCACGTGACTGTATTCAAAGCCGCTTATTGGATAGGGGCTTAAAAACCGAGAATGCCTACCTTTTTCCAGCTTAATCTTATTATTAAATTAAGTTTTGATAATAGAACTAAATTCCAAGCAAGGAAGAAGTCTTCTTTTTTTTAATGGAACATCAAATAAAACGAAGGCAAGAAGGACGAAATGCATATCATCGCCGTCACTATGAGATAGAGGGATTGTAACTAACAAAATTATTTTCGCGTGACATGTGTGAGATATTTCCCGTCCGGTTGAGAGACAAGGACGATTTGCTCCTCTTTTTTTCTGCCGGTGAACTCCCGCTTCCTCCGTTACCTCGAGAGTTTCAATCTCCTTTCCATCGACATTAATTCCCTCGATGACGTCGTCATTCAGGCGCTGAGTCTCGATGTTGTTCAAATCCTTTCTAACTTTCTCCTTTTCGCGCTGAATTCGCTGACGATCGATGACCGATGAAGAGTCCTCCACCGTGAAAATGCCAAAGTCTTTCAGCGTCGCGGTGACGATCGCGGCTGCCATCCGATCCGACGCGCCCCAACGCATCGCCTCACACGCCACCCTTGGCAAAGGGATTCGATAGGCGTCGCTTGAAATGAAAATAGAAGAAAATTAGTCTCAATCTCTCGAGGATGACATGCTAAACTACTACTGATAGTAGTAATACACTCGCAATACATTTACCGCAGAGTTGTTAGTGTAGTAAAAGTTTCATGCAAAAGAGTTGGTTTCTACAAAGTAATACTAGGCTCTATTCTACATTTACTCGAAAAACTATTAACAATTCAAATAAAAAATATACCTTTGCACCAATTGTAAATTATAACCCGCGGCTGGTTCAAAAGAGGAGAATCAATCTTAATGTTATGCTCGTGAAAATATTTTTGTTCTCAAAGAGACCAAAACAAGAACAGATAATGCGTCTCTCTGCTAGCCCAAATGCTATTCCTTTCAGCGCTCTCTTTCGCTGGTTTTTCATTTTTATCCACAGGCCGGAAAAAGTTGTGAAAATAAGAAACGGCCGACGAACTGCATAATTTTGTAAGTCAAATGGCATAATTCCTGCGAGCCTGAGATAGAATTTCGCGAATGAGAAAATGACGGAAGAGCGAAGGAATTGCAGACGGAGTACGCTTGCAAGCCTATATCCAGGGCCTAATTCCACACTTGCATCGGTGACTTGGTAAATCTTGTCATCCGGGATAAAATCAGAGGAGAGTACGATAGAACGAAGGGTCTCTCTCGCTAGTCTTTCTCCTTGAGTCTCTCAGAACAATACATGTAATTTACTGTCGCTCGCCTCGAGAAGAGAAATGTAGGCTAAATTATCTCGTTGTGTTTGGGAGGTCTGAGAGGGGCACGGTTTAGATGGTCCGATGACATTACTTGAGCCACTTCGAGAATTAGCGTGTTTACTTGCTTTAGGCATTTTTGACTATGTATAATTAGTTTCTAATGATGGAATGGATTTTATGCAGTTATCGCATTTACCACAGATCTCTCCACTCATTGGCTCGGCTTGAATTTCAGGATTTCCATCCTCCAATCAGAGTTCAAGTTTAAGATAACACTTGAATATCACATTATGCTTCGGCGTAAAGCGAGAATCGATGATCCTACTCCTCGAGCAATTATTTTAATCATCTCTATGTTCATATTTACTTTCTATTCTCGTTTTTTTTCCTCACTTACGATAGTACAAATATTCGTTCTAATGATTTTTATTTACTACAACTCGCAGGACTATTACCATGTTAGTATAAAATAGGACTGGCCTTTGAGTGGACTAAATAGTCCTTGCTAGCTCCCTGTAACTAACTTCGGTGACATATACCCCTGCACACATTCGCCAGATGAGTGCTCTAAAATCTAAAAACAAAACCAAAGAAACAACCCTTTTTCTAACCATATTTATATCAAAGGGAAGCCAGGGGTTCTCATTTTTAGATCTTTCTATTGCAATTTTTAAGATTGCACAACCAAACTCATCCCCTAGCCACTGAAATCTAACTAAAGCTAACGTCTCTTTCGGGTAACGTAACCCTATCCTAGCGCCCCTCCCATGTAGGGTTAAAAGGCAATGAAGACGCTGATACAGCCGCAAAATCAACAGGCCTAGATAACTCACTGCCCAGGGAACCAACATACCACAAAGACTATTACAACCTCTGTCGAGGCAGTTAAAAATCATTGGAAGTCTGAATTGTATGCACACTGCCATCAACATCTGGAACAAATAGAACACCTCTTCCAGAAATTCTCGGAGAGGAAGTCGTCTTAGGACGCTTACGACTAGGTCACGCAAAGCTTACCCACAGCTACCGCTTCGCAAATTTTCCCCCACTCCATTGCATTACCTGCAACACCCAGTTATCTATCCCACATATACTACTAACCTGCACCAGATTTCCCGACACTGAAGAAAATCCTCGCTGATGAACCCCAAACAAATATGGCATTGATAGCATACCTGAAGGAAAGTAAATTATATAATAAAATCTAAAAAAAAAAAGAAAAGCCCGATAAATTATGAAGCTTCGGTTTTTGCAATTTTAAAAACCCCTTTTAATTCAGGCACCATTTCATTACCACCATTCATTCATGTTAACTTACTTTATTTATCACGCACGCAAACCCCATCACCATTCACATATCTCATGATTATTATTCACGCTTTTAAAATTCCGTGCTTGTTTAGACCCAACAAGAGGGAAAGTCCTTCGAATGACCTGCGGCATTTGTGATAAGATTAATGGTTATTGCATTGATGGTTTCCCTTTGTTATAACTATTCTGCTGATTCTAACGAAATTTGAAACCCTTATGTTTTTTTACATTCTCTTTCGAATGATAAAAATACCAAGGTCCTCCCATCGTTAACTCGGGTATTATTTTGTTTCGCCAATAACATCATAACTATTCGGCCGATCCTAACGAAATTTGAAACCCATATGTTGTTTTGCATTCTCTTTCGAATGATATAATTGCCAAGGTCCTACCAAAGTTAGCCGGGGAATTATTTGGCGATAACATCATAACTATTCGGCCGATTCTAACGAAATTTGAAACCTTTGTTTTTTTACATTCTCTTTCGAATGATATAATAGACAAGGTCCTCCCAAAGTTACTCTGGGAATTTTTTAACGTTTTGAAAATTATAAATCAGAAAAATTGAGAGCACGCGACTTTTGGTCAGCCGACCTTGTTTTTGTCGCCCTTTGCTCGTGCTAGTGATTAGCCGAATATAAGAAAGAAGTTATTTTTCTCATAATTATTCTTGGAGAAACTTTTTAAAACCTTTGTTTCAGATGGACGCTGTATCGATTATATCGCTTGAAGAAAATGATGTTTTCCAAGATGGAGTCATCACAAAGAATCCTTTGTAATACTATTTTACCACTGACTCGTGACGTTTTTTCTCACAAAGGAGCACTTTTTATTATCGATAACTGCTGCATTGAGTAAAATTGATGTTCATCTCATTTTTTTCTTTTTTTTAAGTGTTGTACACATGAGGAGTGCAGTAAAGTTTGCATAAATCGGGGGTCGGGGTTTGTTTTTGTTTTTTCTCTGTAAGGAACTAATCCCCCTGTCCAGTCCCAGCTTAGCCTCTTCTTCCTTCTGGCGCCTTGTCTTAACCGCGTTTCCTCACTTCTCTTACGAGTCTCTTCCACTATTTTTCCTGGTCGGTTTCTAATTTTGCAGGATAGTCATTGACCACCTCCCACCCACTGATCCAGGGGCAGGTGGAGGTGGGGTCTCCTGTTTGGGTTGGTGAGTTCCTTAGCCCTTGAAATTATATTATCTGTAAATCAGCTTTTAACAATTTTTGATGACTCCCGAAGTGTGCTCATGTCGCTTAACAAATTTAACCCCGACGACCTTCTATGTATTAATTATGAAGATTCTATCATGACCACTAATTCCAGCAGATACAAAGTGGCCTTTTGCTGGTATCTAGCTACGTTGGTGTCTTCTACAATGAACAACCAGATGTAGAAGCTAGAGTTGCCTACGTCGGAACCACAACGGTAGTGAATCTACACTTTAGTACAAATTATGTTTGTAACAGGAACAAGTGACGGCGGCGGAAGACCGAATGGAACCGACACTCTAATAACAAAAGCTTTTCCAAATCAAACGCTGTTTATCCCTAACAAGTTCGATTCCAAAAACAACGCTACCATGAACTTTCCCTGTGTCGGCATCGAATTGGATACTCGCGACTCGCTCACGGACATCTAATGGCTGGTGGCGACCCAGATGATGCCCCACAGTCCCACCATTGTGCCTCACCTGGTGGATTGTGAAAGATTTACAGCATTGTGTTCTGTCTGTTATCCTGACGTTATAAATAAACCCCATGATGACCGTCTTAGTTATATTTTATCTCTAGAACAATTTGTTGCCCATACATCTGATATTATGCTGTCTTAAAGTCTATTGAGACTGTAACAGCGGATAAAACGGTTATATTAATAATAATTATCAGACTATTATTTATGCGCACAGGGAAAAGTAGAACGGCCATGCTAATGGGATGCTTGTTCGCCGGGGGAGTTTGATTTGATGCCAGCTAGGGATACAAACCCTGATTCACACACATAGGTTGTAGCGAATTGCAACAACACTTCTCAGCCTCCTTTCTAAGGACTGGTTTCTCCTTCACAGCAGTCTAGAACATGCCTAGGGATTGTTGCTGAAAGTTGAAGCGGAGAGTTTCATCATGTTGTACCTTTTCATCCAGAATATACTTCTCAAACTCCTCACTCAGCTTTTCAAGGTGCTCAATAATGGTACTTTCTATGTCCAGAAGTGAGACTTCTTCTTCGTCTTCCAGAAACAGGCTCAAGAGTGGAAAGGAAGCAGTCTTTCCCTCTCAATTTTTCCCTTCCTCAACGTAAGCTTTGACTTGAATGCTTTGAGCTTTTCTGACACACAGAAATGAGTTTCATCTTTTCTTTGCATGGATATATTCAGCAAGTTCAACTCTGAAAATATATCCCTCAGATATGCCAATTTAAGTAACCACCTTGGTTCTGAAAGCCTTGATGGCAGTGCATGTTTCTTCTCGATCAAGAATATTTCAATCTCTGCACGCAATTCAAAAATTCTCTGGAACACTTTTCCTCGGGATAACCACCTGACAGAAGAGTAGTAAAGTAGGTGTTCATATTCCGACCTCAAAACTAAGCACATCTGACTGAACAGCGTTGAATGCAGAGCAGATGATTTAATAAAATTCACTATTTTAATCACTTCTTCCATCACAGAGTTAAGTTCAAGTGATAATTTCCTGGAGACAAGGTTTTCCCGGTGGAGCAAACAATGGGTTACTAGCGCTGAAGCCTTGAAGTGCCCCCACCATCGCAGGTGCTCCATCCACGCACACACTGAAGCATTGTTCCTGTCAACCAACTTGAAAAGATCTTCACCTGTTGTTGTTATCTCCAGTGATCTACAGAACAGGAAATTCTTCTCCATGTCGCTCTTCTCTTGGTCCTGCACATACGTCAAGAGCTATGCGGCATCACTGATGTCAGTTGACTCATCCAACTGCAACCTAAATTTTCAAGTTTCCTTGATAGCAGCCACTACCTGTTCTTTGATGTCTTCTGACATCTCTTGAATCCGTCGGCTAATCGTGTTATTTGACAACGGAACAGTTTCAATCTTTTCACAGCACCATCTCCGATAACTACCTACCATATCAATGACTGCTGGCTTCTCCAACTTTTCCACAATTGCGTGTGGCTATTTGCATTTAGCACTTCTTTTAGCAACCAGATAAGATGCAATTGTTGCTTGTCGGAACAGAATAAACTCCTGTGCTCACAGGGGTATCTAACCTCTGACGCTTCAGTTGTTCTTCTTTCCTCTTGAAATACTGGCGGTCCTTACCTGCTAGTGTTGGGTGTATATTCCTCTAGATGCCGTTTGAGCTTGTTTTCTTGAAGCGCCTCATGGCTGAGCACTTCACCACATATAACAGGTATTTCGATGACATGCCTGATGAGAAACGTACATCCAATGCCAATAAATTCTTTGTACACCTGCTTTCTGGACATCATTGAAGAATCTGAAAAGAAAATTATACTGGCTAAATAATAAATCAAACAAATGAGGTAATTTGATACCATCCACCAGGAGGGGAGGGGTAGTAGCAAATAGAGGAAAGTGGAAGAAATGGAGCGAGGGAAAAAAAGTAGTAGGCATGGAAAGACAGGAAGGGAGGGGAGGAGTAAAGAGGATGACGGCAAGGAAAGGGACCAAGAAGAAGAAGGGGGAGGACCAAACTAGTACGACACTCGGAACAACAGCAATAAACATACACATTAAAAATTTCCATATATACATGAGTAGATTTATGAAGACAGCAAAGTTGCTTATAAATGTCTTGTGTAGATAGAGGGAAGTAGGAAAAGGGGGCAAAGAAAAAAATAATAGCGTAGGCGAGTTGCGAACAGCTTCCCGCGTCGCTGGACCACTGTTAGCCAGCGGCGAATCTACTCGGCCATCCTGAGTCTCAAAAGAGACCCATTCAAACGAAGCTTTTAAACCGCTCGCCTGCACTTCTCGTACGCTATACAACCCCCCCCCCCCTCCTAGAAGCGGACCGTATTTTGAAGAAATGTAGAAAGCCCGTTTGTAAATGTTATCCAAGGGCTAACGCTCTCCCTCCCGGGTCTGGGCACCATTGTAGAATCCACTCGGCCATACTGAGTCTCAAGAAAGACTCATTCAAACGAAGCTTTTAAGCCGCTGGTCTGCATTTCTCGTACGCTATACTTGAGACAGTATTGGTGGTTAGGACATTTGCGTTAAAATTATAATGCCCAAGAAAACGTTTTGATGCATAATCAACAGGAATATACTCTATAATTATGGCAACAGGCAAATATAGCACATGCTAAAAACATCTCATAATAAGGAATTCATATTTTTTTGTAACTTGTGAGTGCTTGGCGACCCCAGTGTTGGGAATGGAGGTCTTAGTACGAGCTGAGTTTATTAGCGTTTGCCTCCCACTATAATAATAGGGTCCCCGTGCCCATCTTTGAAAACTAGCCTCTGGTTCTTAATGTTACTAATTCTCGTACTTCAAAAATGTATGACTCGTTCCTTAATGAAATTAATCCTGAGTTAGGCTATCCTCGATTCTTAGTTTTCCGTTCTGACACACGCACACCCTTATTCGAGACGGGGTTTTTTTTTATCAATGATGATTTTGAGGCGCGCTGTCGTGAGATAAAGCGTATCTGGTCCGTTAGCCTCCTGTAGTAATCAACATGCCTAATAAGAAGTTTGAACTCCTTGATTGGAACACCCGTCCACGCTAGCGGTGTTTTCAGAGGCTCGCCGCACGACCGTTCCTGCCTTGTCATTGAAGAGGAGGCTCAGCCCGCTCATTGTTGCAGACTGCCAAGTGTACTTTTATTATACCCTTCTCTTCCACCCCTCCACCTTTCTATATGGTCTCACCCTCTCTTGGACCTCTTCTTTATTTCAGGTTTGGGTCCCAGAGAGGTTCTTGCCTTCTCGTGGCAAGGTTTAGCCCTGGGCCCCTTTGGGGTCTCCACTGCGGCTGCGAAAGACATCATACTCCTTTTTTTTCCTTCCCAATTATTGCCTTAACCCCCCACCCCTCTTTCTCCAATCGCTTTGCTCTGACGGTTACCTGACTTTTGCTTTATTTTTATTTTGGCTCTGGATTTTTCTTTCATGAAGGTCGGAGGTTGGGCGTTTCCGTCGCTACGTTTGCTGATGCGCAAGGTGAAACACATCGTTGGTACTTTTTTTTCTTGCGTAGAACTTTGTCAGCCTTTTATGCCCATAAAGATGGTCTGATGGATCCTTATCCACTCTCCGAGAGGACATACCGAACACAAACGAGGCGAAAAATCAGGTAGCCCCTGGCACTTGTGGGCATCCGTGGTGGGGAGTTCTGAGGGAGAATGTGAAGTTAATTTAGTATGTCATGACTTATCGTAATCCTAACACTTCCCCTTCTCGTGCGAAAGGTTCCTCAGTTTCCCGCAGGGGAGGGGCGGGTACCCTGTTGAGTCTGTTCCACTTGTTATCCGTGGGAGCCGCACGTCCTCCCGGCCTGAGTGCAAATTAGGGCGGCCCTGTCACTGGGTTGGCGTGAACTCTCTGATGGGCAAGTTGTTGGTGTGCTTTTCCCTCACCCACACCCAGCACTACTATACATTTTTATTTTTAGCATTATTATGGTTATCATTCAGTATTATCATTATTTATTATTAGTTAGTACTATTAATTTGATTACTAGTATGATTTTTATATTAGTATTTATGATATACTATTATTATTTATTTGTATTATAATTATTATTAACAAGTTATTTAATATTTATTATCATTATTGCTCTCCACTCTAGGTTTTCCCATCGCACTTTGCACCAGGAGGAGTGTTTCCACTTGTACAGAGTTCGGTCTGTTACCCATTATGCATTGGTGGACTACATGCCATCCTGTAGCCAGATGAGCCTATAGGGCAAAAAAGGTCATAAGTCCTGAAAATTAAATGCCATCCTGTAATCACCTATCGCTAGGGTATGATAATGACAGGTGATCACCCACCTTACACGTAAGTGGACCCACCAATCTCTACTTCTCTCCATTACATACCCTCCTACCCCTCTCCACAGTTGCTCTCCTTCCAGAGAGGTTCTGGCTGCCCGGCACACTTTCGTCCTCTTATGACCCTTGGTTGAGTGGTAGTGTATATCAAGAGGTCTCTACCTGCTGTGAGGGCCGAAAGCCCGCTGACTAGGGCAAGTATTGGGTATTGAGTGTGCTGGGCTGTTGTCTACTCATCTTCCTCCAGTACACATATAAGATAGCTACGCTGGCACCATCCTGCATGGTTAAAGTTCCAGGATAATTTCGCTTAAATGGTGAGCCGGGTTGAGAAAGCCCAGCTATGTCTGCCTGGGACCGATTATATGTTTAAATGATGATATTCTGCAATTTCGGATCCTATATAGAATTTTCTCTTAACCCCCCAACTCACAGTGAGATCACAGTACCTACTTTCCATGGGGGGCCTTTTGTTTATTTTTTCACATTAATCATGGTGGAAAAGCGCATCGATATCCGCCTTCAAGCGGGAGCTCGTCCTCCCTAGGTGTCGGGGCTGAGAAAAATCGAGGCACCCTTTCGACCGATAGAGGGGCTTCTCACTTGCCATTTTGGAGCCGCTCTCGGTAAGCTCCACCTCTGAAAAGGAGGTTTCCCCCCACCCCCTCTGTACTTTCTCAGGAGCTCAACTATCTTTTTACCCCACAGGACGCCTACTCCTCTCCTAGGTCTACGGATGCGAGGGATTCCCCCCTCACCCTATTATGTGGCATCGCCCATGGACGACTCCATCTTTCGACAAATTGCAGTCTTCCCCTATTCGATCAGGGGACTGCCAAGAGAATAGACAGGCGGGAGCTAGCCGATAGGGCCAACTTCCTTGGGGGAAAAGAAAGTGGGTCGTGCCGGGCCGTGTCCCATGCAATCATGGCTTTGAGGTGGGTGGGCGTGACTGCCTCCCTCTCTTTCCCGATGAATGTCGGTTCAGTGGCCAGAGACTTGAGTGACGAAAGATATCTCGAATGGAATCTGTGATGCTTTGCGGGGGGTGGGGGATGACCACACTGAGCCCACCCGTTAGATGGGCATTATCCCAGAAGTCACCCAGCCACAGACGGCAGGATCTTCCATTGGGTCGAACCTTGTTCAGTGCCAAACATCCCCGAAATGGACACGGCGATGCGTTTCTCTGGCAGCCGTGCTGATGGGGGACTCAGCGCCCCGACGCCCCGTCCTTCCCTAGCTTAGCATCATCTCTTCCTTCCTTCGCTAACCCATAATCTCCGTTTCCGATACCAACTCTCCCTCATCTTGCCCATACCTTTCCGTCGTCCCTTTACAATCACCATTTGGGGGCCCCTTCTGCCCATGGACTTGCCCGATCACGTTCCGGCGCTAATCTGGATGACGGAACCAAACAAGATGTTAGGCATGGTGACTCTAACCACTCAGAAGCCGGTCACCAAGCTGGATCCGTTATCCCGACCTGCCTGCCACGCCACGTGGAGGATTTTCTCCGGGTTTTCGCAAGGGGTGGGGCAGAAGACGCATAGCTCCCCACCCAGTGATAGCGGCCGGGGACGATAAATATCACGTACTCACACACACGAACACAGCCACACACTCCGAGTCTTCGTAACTTCTTTTATTTCTTCAGCTCCCATGCGGAAATGGAGACTTAAATGAGGGAGACTCGGCGGATACCGCTGAGGACTCTCTCCGATGGCCCCAAGCCAGATCGGGGAGATGTCTTCGCAATCACCCATGGGGAACTAGGGGTAACCCTAGTACGACTCATCGATACGCATAATGGCTACTCGGCTATCTGCCAAAAGGAGAGTGACTGCGAGGTCCTCACCTCTCAAAAAGCAGCAGAGTCGTTGAAAAAGATAAACCTCAGACCCCACACGCCTCCACAAATCAAAACACATCGCAGCATTATTCTTCGGCGCCTCGATCCTTGGGTAGGCAGCCACAGCATTGAAGAAATTCATGCTGAGGTTGAAAAGAACCACCCCTGGGCTAAAATTGCGGAAATCCTTAAATTCAAGGATTACACGCATGTTTTTAAGATAGTGTTTACGGATTCGGCAATGGCGGTTAAGGCTACGGAGTGCGGTATGCTCCTCTTTAACGTTCGAATCTGCCCCGAGCAGATCGAACGTGAGGAGTTTATCGACCTCCAAATGTGCTTCAAATGCTATAAGTATGAGGAGCACACCACAGCCAACTGCCCCAAAGGGAATGCTACCTTATGTTCCATCTGTGCATCGGACAACCACTTCTGGAGGAGCTGTAAGAGCACCACCATGAAGTGTCTGAACTGCGCGGGGGAACATAAGACACTCTCCATGGCCTGCCCCATCAAGAAACAGATCCTAAAGAACAAAGCCGCACAAAAACGAACTGACGAGGAAAAAAAAGCCAATACTACTTATGCCAAGGTCGCAAAAGCTGCGGTAGCGGAGTCTAAAGTGAACCCCACATATCTCCACGTTGAGAATGAAAACTCGACAAAAATTATGTGTTGTATATATTATGCTCATATTGCGAATCTCTCCTCCCCGGGGTGCTTTGCAGATGAGCTTAATAAGATGCTAACTAATAATGGAATGGAGAAGATGTGGTTCCCCTCGAACCCGCGGTCAGAAGAGATCCTGAAAATTAGTCTCAAACCTCAGTGCGAGACTAATTGTCAGAATCTCCCAACCCCCAGTAATGCCACAACCTCAGCTTCCTCCAGAGACCCCAGGATCCAGGCTGCGAAAGCACGCACTGAACAAAAACAACTCAAAGAAACTACGAAAAGCAAAAATACCCACGCAACCACACCCACAAAAGTGAATAACGAGAGCACGGAGACTGGAGTTGCGAGAGCCGAGGGAGGGGCACGTTCGCCCCGCTCACGTAAAACCTCGCAGCCCCAGAGACGCCCGAGATCGTCCTCTTCTTGTAAGAGGGAATCCAGGCACGCATACCATTCAAGAAAAATTAACTTGAAGGTATTCGCTGCCGAAAGGTCCCCTTTTCCTAAGGAGATGGATGCCCTTGACGTATCCGAAGGCTTAATAGCCGGAATATACAAATGGGAGTTCACCTCGGACGAACTCAGTGAAAAACAGGTCGAGGAGGCTTTACTCCAAGGCCTGATAAAACTGACTCCGGACTCTTTTATCACCCTAACTGACGGCGAATACAGAAAGAAACGAACAGGAAAAACCATAACGCCCCCAAACACTCCACAAGGACCTAAACTCGTAAGAGAATAAAGTCCAAAAACATCATATTACACTCGAAAACCCTTAAGTGAACTACAAAATGACGACTCTAAAAATTTTACATTTGAACTCTGACGGATGGACAAACAAAAAAATATTATACGGAAACGTATTAAGACAAAGTGACCCAGACGTTATATTTATTTCTGAACATGGAATAAACGACGCTAACCAGATAAAAATCTTTCCCTACGAAGTCTTGACCAAAAATCACAGCGGAGAACGTTTTGACGGATGCGCCATAGCTGTGAAAAGAGGTCTTGACTTCAGATCAATAAGTGGACTCGACGAATCTTACCTTGCTGTGGAGGTCCGTACGGCAGTGGGACCCCTGGTCCTGGCAACGGGGTACCAACCCCCTAGGAGAGGGTATTTGCCCCTCCCAAACTTCTTGCAGTTATGTGGTCACGGCAGAACCGTTCTCTTTGCCGGTGACCTCAATGCAAGAAGCGCTGCCTCCGGTTATACGTCGACCAACCCAGCAGGCAGGAATCTCGAGACACTTATTGATAGAAACATTATGACTAGAATTGGACCAGACTTCCCCACATATATTACTCACAGGTCAGCCACAAAACCAGATATTGTGCTAACCAGCAATATGTTCCCTTATAATTACTTCATTGAGCCGGGCCCCCCTCTTCCCAGCGACCACCAGGCTATCCTTATTAAAGTCTCAACCTCCCCCATTCAAATCCCTATCCCAGAGCGAAAGAGCTACGCTCAAGCCAACTGGGATAAGTATAATCAACTCCTCGAAAGCTATAACCCAGAACCCTTAAATGATGCCTCCCTTGAAGAAATTGACGAGTTGGATAAATTAAATGAAAAACTATTAAAAGCCGACAAGGAAGCCGTCCCCCGAGTTAAATATAAAACTCTCCCTGCCCCCTCATGGACCCCTAGAATGAAAACCCTCGCGAGGGAATATAAGGAACGGATCGATGAAGTAAACCTCACTGGCCCCAACATTAACACACACCGACAAACACGACTCATACGCGACGAACTAATGACTCTTATAAGGGACCAACAGAGTGTACTCTGGAATAATTTGATTGACGGACTGAATGTAGAAACTGATCACGTACATTCTGGCAGACGGTAAAACGACTAAAAGGCGGACAGCCACCAAAGACTGTTAAACTTATACGTGACGACACTGAAATTTCTGACGTGGAAAGAATCGAAGAGGAATTCAGACTCTTTTGGGCATCTATATTTAAGATTTCCCCGGAAGAGAATGATGACTTCGATTTGGACTTCGAAAACGAAATTATTAACGACCTGAATGACCAAATACACAGAATGCATCCTCATCATTGCGTATCACAGAACAGGGAAATGGAGGGACTCGGCGGTAGAATTACTGCCGAGGAACTCTCTATGACCTTAAAATCCTTCCGACAGCGAGCACCGGGGCGTACAGGACTGACGAAGGAGAATTTTATTCGAGCCCCGCCCAATATCTTATTGGGGCTCATGAATATCATGAACGCATGCCTAAACGTGGGATACTTCCCTGACCACTGGAAGGTTGCGAAAATGATATTCATTCCAAAAGCCGGTAAACCACCGGACAGTCCAGCTAACTTCAGGCCCATATCTCTCCTAGAATTTTCAGGGAAAGTCTTGGAGAAGATATTGGCCAACAGGGTAAACACGTTCCTCGAGAGAAACAACTCTCATAACAACCAGCAACATGGCTTCCGTGCGAAGCGAGGAACAGACACGGCGCTAGCCGTAATTACCGAGAAGTTGGCAAAAGTAAAATCAGAAAAACGCCATGCAAATCTGGTGCTACGCGATGTCAAAAAGGCCTTTGACAAGGTATGGAGGAGAGGCCTACAATATATGTAAGATCCTTCAACTAGGCCTCAATCCCATACTTGAGAGGATTCTTTGTGACTATGTGATGGAGAGGAGAGCGTTTTTGAGTATAAAAGATTATAGCGGCCCTGAGTTCGAACTCGAGGCGGGGGTGCCCCAAGGCGGGTGCATCTCTCCCCTGCTCTATAACATCTACACTATAGACCTTCCCCAACCCTTGACTGAGGGTTCCTTATACGTCCAATTTGCGGATGATATAACGATGATATGTACGGGGCCTTATCGGAATGCGAGTTTCATGGCACGAAGTACGGCAGTGGAAATCGAAAACATCAACTCTTTCGAGAGAAGATGGAAGATATCCACCAATGCCCAAAAGTTCCGTGTAATTCCATTATTCCGAAGGACTCTGGCAGACATCCGTGTGGGGGGTGCACGCATCCCATACAGCACGGAGGGCACGGTTCTGGGACTACAAATTACGACTGGTGGGTGAATTTTTCAAATTCGTAAACCTGAGCACCTCCAACAAACTTAAGATCTACAATGCGTTCATTCGCTCAAAACTCCTGTACCCCATGGTCCCTATAAACGTAGTTTCCAAGACCCAAGTCCTTAAACTGCAAAGAGTCCAGAATAAGGCAGTATATATCATTACGGAAGCCCGAAGGAGAGAAGGGAGAAGGCAGAGTGAACTCCATGGTGAACTGGGGATGACCCCCATAAACGTGGAGCTTCACCTAAGAGCAACCAAAATCTGGGACAAGGTGCACCGGCACCTCCCTCCCGAGTTTGTACTGGAGCACATCGACTTCGACATTTTACGTAACTTAAGACGACCAATTAGTTTCAAAAGCAGTAGACTACCGAATGACTTTAACGTCGACCCAAAGTTCACTTAAATACTAAATAACCCCCATTGATAACGCAGAAAAACATGAACAAAGCCAAACGAGTTTAGCCACCGAATTAACACTTGCTTAATTTGGTTTAAAAAACACTTCCCCAAATTTTTGCGCGAAATATCGCCAAAAACACATAAACAACACCAAAAAATCCAAATCTAGGTGTGAAACACCCAGAATTGAAGATGAAAATCTTCCAAAAGCCACGTAAAGATACCATGTATTAATACAAAGGCTCGAATGCCCACCGCATTCACCAGATAGTATATTCATATGCTATCAAAAAAAAAAAACCCAAAACGCAAAGAAAGCCAGTGATACCCTTTCACCAGGGATCTGTCTTTCATTCTACCTTTCTTTTTTCGCTTTCCTATTATATTTTCCCCTATTTCCCCACTATTTCTCCTACTAAAACCCTCTACTACTATATTTCTCTCTTGTTATGTCCAATGTCCAATGTCCAATTAATGCTGTTTTCTTGGGATGAGTGTTGGCCTTCACAACCAGGTGTGGCGAAATTTTGCTGAATGGCCATGTATAAACAAAAAAAACTGAAGCCACTCCCATGCAGCTCCACATTAGAAAAGGTTCCCCCTCATGTGTTTTCTCAGGGGCTCCCTCCAACCCTCTTTAACCGGAGAAGAGGCTTACTCCCCTTCTACGAATACAGATGTGATGGGCGACTCCATCTCATTTCCAGCACCGGTCCCGCCCTGAATTTCACACAGGATTGCCAAGAGAGCAAGCAGTCAGCCCCAAATTGAAGGCTTTCGGTGCGAGCGGCTGGATAGGGCAAGTGATAGCAGTGCTTGTTGTTCCTTGTCCCCTAAAATCCTGCAGTCATGCATTCTCAGTCTACAGGGGTCAAGCGAGCCTGCCTCCCCACCTTTCTTCCTTGATGGAGGCCGATTCTCCGGCTATAGACAAGACAAAAGCTACCTCGAATAGGATCCGTGATTTCCAAGGGAAGGGGGCAAAAGGAGAGAGCCCCATCCCCCTCCCGAGATGGCATGGTCCAGGAGGTGACCCAGCCCTGGTCGTTAGGATCTTCCATGGGGTCTAACCCGGGCTTGGTGCCAAGTACAAAAACAGTCCGCCCCTGTGCAAGCTTCTTCTCAGACGGCTCGGGTCCCCGAGGACTCATATGGAAAGGAGGGAATTCCTTCCTGCCTGGTGCCCCTTTAACAGTCAAGACCTCCACTTCAGTGAACGATCTTGCTAAGGCTGGTCCATCTGGCCTAATGAAAAAGACTAAGGGTTCCTCACCTGCTGCCGGAGGTCCGGGGACGGACGGGCTCGCTGAAAGTGGGCAGAGCAGAACTTTCATTACGTCAGAGCCCCTCATTGAGAGACTAGCCGGCGTTTTCTAGCCCGATGGCTTCAAATACATTTTATTCGCTCAAATGATGGTAGAATGTTGGCCAAGGGTAACATGTTCCATCAAAAGATAGAGAGAGCTAGAGTGATTGGTAAAGTACCGAAGGTGACCCGTTTCAGGACGGGAGCCTTCTGACAAATACGTTGGATCCCTCCAAGGCAGCCAAGATTAGTGCAATTCGGACACTTGATTTCACGCAAGTGAATATAGCGCCACACTCTACCATGAACTTCGTGAAATAAGTGCTTGCGCGAGGGAACTTGTGGAGAACCCCATGGATGACATCTCCTCAAGTTCTTGAAACAGTGCATCGAGGCAGAGAAGAAAGCCCAAAGGATGTTTAGCTACATAAAGCACCAGTTTGGATACCGTGACAAGGAGTTAGTACTTTGTCTGTACAACTCCCTGGTTTGGCCGCACCTGGAGTATGCCGTACAATTTTGAAGTCCTTCGTTTCGAAAGGATATCGCAAGGTTGGAACGCCTACAAGCCAGGGCAACCAAGCTGATTCCCTCTATCCGACATAAAAGTTATGAGAATAGACTAAGGGAATTAGATCTGTTCTCGCTGGAAACCCGTAGACTGCGTGGTCAGCTCATCGAAGTTTTCAAAATACTTCGAGGGTTCGACAATGTTCACTACCAGGATATTTTCACACTGAGTGAGAACAGAACGCGCAATCACGGCTTCAAACTTGAACTGAAGCGTTACAACCACAATCTGTGTGGAAATTTGTTCACTTACAGTATCTGCGGTAAGTGAAACGCACTTCCAGTGGAAGTTGTCAACAGTGAATCTGTTAACCAGTTCAAGTCAAGACTAGACAAAGTCTTGAAAAGTGTCGGTTAAGAGACGCAAAACAATTGAGCAGCCATGTCCCTGCTCGATTGCTAGTCCAAAGGTACCCTCTTTGAATGGACCGTAAGGTCTCCTAGGGTACTTCCTTTCCTTGTTACTCCTTGTTACTCCTTAGAGCTGACCGACCAGGGAGCGGTCAAGATCGAAAGTTTGATGGAAAAATTGGGAGAGTCCTCGAGACCCGCCCCCTACACTCTTCGTCATGTTCCACTGTGACAGGCTTCCTCAGTCGGTACGTGCCGGTTGTTATTGCTACCGCGTTAAGGCATTCGTGCAACTTCCGCGGAGATGCTACTACTGTGACTGCTTTATCCATAGGAATTGCGACTGTAGACGCGCAAAGTCAGAGTTACCCAAATTGTGCTCCAAGGCCGCACAACATATGGCCAGAAGTTTCAATTGCGGAGAGCAGCACCACGCTTCTTCGAAGCAATGTGGTGCGTATCTCCTGGAAAAGAAAATCCTGGCCGTTTAGGCAACGGATCGTCTCTCATTTCGCGTGGCTAAGCATTGTTCCTGGCTGCACAAAGAGTTCACACCCAGCATCGGCTATAACCAGAGCCCCCCCACACCTCCCTTCACACATACACTCCCCAACCAAGGAGGTGAAACGGCCGCGCGCCACCACCAATTCGTTAGACTCACAAGATGCAACACCTCTGAAGCTGGTAGTGAGGCCGTCTTACGGAGTTTGTAAAGCTGGCCCCCGAAAGGAGCATCGGCTACTACGCCTACACCCAGTGCTAAGCTGTGTGGTTAGATGGTGGTTGCTCCTCCAAAGGAGAGACCCCCACCTCCGAAGCCGCCCCACCTGCCTAAGGTTTGGAGGTGGAAGAAGGAAATGACTCGCATAGCGAGCCCAACCTCCCCCGATAAGTCCTCGAATGCGACAACGACCTAAGTTCTGCCTGCGGGAAGCGTACAACCATTCCCGTGTGGTTCTTCTCTTCGAAGAGGGCTCCCACATCTCCGAGCTAGGCCGGGAGGGCATATTCCTTCAATGAAATTCCCGTGCACTATTAGCCAACTGAGAGGATCTAGAAAGGCTCGTCTCCTCCCGTTTTCTCTTAGCTATCTTTTTAAGGAGACCATGCTGGACGCGTTTTCTTTGCCCGCCCGCACGGGATATAAGGGTTTTGCGACGCCACCACTACGGGATAGGGAGCGGGCATAAGGATGCGCCATTTACATCCAGCATGATGTCTCCGTTTTTCTCTTCGCTTTAGATACCTCCTTTCAGGCAGTAGCTGTGCAGCTTCACCTGGATAGGAAGTATTTCTGCGTACATTCTACCGACTTCGATGAGGGAGACTTCCGCCGCGTCGTGGCCGCGTTACCGAGGCCCTTTCTCTTGAACGGGAGTCACCGCCTCCCGGCAGACTGTGGGGGTCGAACCAAGTAAACATTCGTTTGAAAAATTTAAACGGTTTACGCATTGAACCTTATAAATGGGAAGACAAACTTCCTGCTTTGTATTATTTCTCTTTCGTAAATGAGAAGATAGACTTCCCTCTTTGTAGTGATCTCTTTCGTAAATAGGAAGATGGACTTCTCGCTTGGTATTCTTAGTAGATTGTGCTCGTGATGTCCTAATTGATAACCAGACTAGCTTAGTTTCTTATGTGAAGCAGTCAAGCGAACCAGTGATATCGTTAATTATTAATGACCTCTTGTATCTCCCACCTAATTGCAGCACAGTTCTCCGCAAATATGAGAGTATATATAACCCGAAGTGTGTTGACATTAGTTCACCACCGGCTAATTCTGTTGTTCACACCATTGAGACGGGTAGCGCCCCACCAACTTTCGCCCACCCAAGGCCACTTCCAAGGGAGAAACTACAAATTGTAAAAGCAACTTTCGAAACTCTGTTGAAATAAGGTGTGGTGCGGCCGTCGAAATTTTCATGGTCTTCGCCCATTCACATGGTGCAGAAGAAGACTCCAGGCGAGTATAGAGTTGTGGGTGACTTTCGATCCCTCAATGCGATAGCCAAACCAGACAGATATCCCCTGCCAAGGATTCAGTGCATGGTAGACCATCTTCATGGCAAGACAGTTTTCTCTTGCCTGGATTTAGTCTGAGCCTACCACCAGATTCTAGTGAATCCAGCGGACATTGAAAAGACTGCTGTCTCAACTCCCTTTGGGCTTTGGGAATTTTTAAGGCTACCGTTTGGACTAAAGAATGCTAGTTGGACCTTCCAACGCCATATGGACAATTTATTTCGAGGCTTTGCGTTCGTTTTTGTATATGTCGACGATATTTTAATATTTTCGGAAAATATAGACGAGCAGTGGAGCATATGGATCAGGTTTTCAAAATATTGGCAGAAAACAACCTTCGAATTTCTATGGAAAAGTGCGAGTTCATGAAGGAAGAAATCGACTTCTTGGGCCACCATGTCTCAGCTGCAGGACAGTGCCCTCCAGTTAGGAAGGTCTCCGAGATGACAGAAAGGCCCTTAACAACTGATTTCAAAGAACTTCTTCGATATTTGGGCATATTAGGTTTTTACAGACGTATGATGCCTAATTTTGCTGCGATCGCTGCCCCTCTGACTGAACTCGCACGGCTTCAACCTAAGGCTCACCAACTTGTCTGGAATGACGCTGCCCTGGCGAACTCCGTTAAGTTACGCCACCCATTACCCAATGAAGCCCCGTACCAATTGATGACAGACAGCTCTCAATTCTCAGTTGGTGCTGCGCTCCATCAGATGGTGGATGGGTCTCCCCAGCCCGTAGCATTTTTCTCCGGAAAATTGAGTAAAACACAGCAAGCGTACTCTACTTATGACAGGAACCTCCTGGCTGCGTATCTTGTGCTTCACTTCAGGCATATGATCGAAGGTTGCCAAGTGACTTTATGCACGGACCACAAGCCACTAGTTTAGCCTTCTCCTCGCCACTACATGCAAAAACGGACAGGCAAAAACGGAACTGGACCGCAATCTTGGAGTATGTCAATGACATAGCTTATGTACGCGTTGATGATAATGTGCTTGCTGACTGCCTATCTCGGAATGTCAATTCAGTCCAAGTGGACTCATTTTATCTCCGTTCTTTGGCAGCAGCCCAAGAGCAAGACGAAGAAATGAAGTCGTCTCGATCTGGACTGAAGGCACTTCCTTTTCCCGTTGATTCCCAACTCTGGTGTGAGGTAACTTCTAAATACCCACAACCGTTTGTTCCTTCACCCTGTAGATCAGCTATTTTCAAGCAACTTTATAATATTTCACATCCAGGGATTAAGGCATCGCTTCGGTTGGTGAAAGCGAGGTATTTCTAGGCTTAATCTGGACAAAGATATACTTTCGTGGACTCGTGAATGCCTCTCCTGTCAATCTGCTAAAGTAAATCGCCACACTAAGTCCCCAGTCCTGCCTATTAGTATGCTGACTTCGAGATTTGAGATTTGTTATAGTTGGTCCACTCCCGCCGTGTACCCTGCCTGGGCAGACATACCCCTCTCATAACCGGTACCTGCTGTCATGTATAGACAGAGCCACCAGGAGGATTGAAGCAATACCGATTCCAGACTTCAGTGCTGCAACGGTTGCTTTAGCCTTCTTGGGCGGCTGGATATCCAGGTTTTGCGTTCCCTTATACGTGATCACCGACAGAGGAGTGCAATTTGAGTCCGAACTCTTCAAAGAATTATCGGCCCTCGTTGGTTTCCATCGCTTGCGAACCACGGCGTACAGACCTACCACTAACTGGATCGTGGAGAGGTCGCATCAGAATTTGAAGAGCTCTATAATGGCTCGCCGACAAGGTTGATTGATAGCCCTACCAATCGTTCCTCTGGGCATCCGGTCATTGCCTAATGATTCAGGTTTTTCACCCTTTACAGCGGTCCTTGGTTGCCTCTTCTTCATCCAAAGCCGATTCTAGATTCATCTCTGAACTAGCGAAGACGATGTCGCAGATATATTTCACACAAACCTCTGAATGCCACCTGCACTCTGTACTGAAAACGTTTGTACCCAAGGAATTAAGTGACGTCACGCATGTGTGGGTGCGTGTTGATCACGTTCGGAAGCCACTAGAAGCGCCTTATGCAAGCCCGTTCCGTGTTGTCGAACGCGACGACACAGTTTTTGATTTAGAATTCCCAGATGGCCATCAGAACACGGTGTCTATAGACAGAGTGACTAATGTATATAATGAGAGAAATATAAACTGTTCGCGACCATCAAACAATTAACCCATTGTAAATAGTCCTTTAGAATTAGATACCCCGCAGCAAAATGAAGAAGTATCATCGAAAAGTAGTGGCAGAAATTACAATTAAGTAGAATCTGTTCCAAATGCCCACAATAATGGTAATGAATCGAGCGTTTATACTCGTTCCGGTAGCCGCGTAAAATTTGCGAGAAATCCCTCATACCATTATTTTTGAGGACGTCATAACATATTAAAATATATATATATATATATATATATATATATATATATATATATATATATATATATATATATATATATATATATATATAATATATATATATAATATATATATATATATATATATATATATATATATATATATATATATATATATATATATATATATATATATATATATATATATTTGTTTAGAATTGTAAGGCGCAGATATTAATTATGCATTAAACCTCCGTTTTCTTTGGCCGTATTACTGTGGGGGTCGAAACAAGTAAACATGTGTTTGAAAAATTTACGGTTCACACATTGAACCTTATAAATGGGAAGACAAACTTCCCTCTTTGTATTAATCTCTTTCGTAAATAGGAAGATGGACTTCCCGCTTAGTATTCTCTCTTTTGTAAATGGAAAGTTAAACTCCCCAGTATGCATTACTATATCTTGTAAATAAAAGAATGAAAATCCTAGTGTACTCGGTCGGTGAAGGAGCCTCCTGTGCCGGTAGTGAGCTAAAGGAAAATGTGATGGACCTTTTTGGAGCACAAATCGTGCGGGTCACAGAGAGCGACATTGTTGAGTCGATGCTACTTGGGAGCTTCTGTTATTCTTTTTGTAAGACCTCGTAGGTAAAAGTTCACGCCATCGATGTCGCTTCCCCAAAACTTTGCCGAGAATACACATTCAGTATCGTGTGCTGGATCCGAGCTCTGATTGAGTGCTTAAAAATTCGGAAAATGGATTTCAGCCGTGTTTATGTGCAAATGGATTGAGCGTTATTAACCTTTTAAATTTATCATGGCGCTGATTGGACAATTATTACAGTGCTTATGTCTACAAGCTGATTGGATATTTGTTAACGCTAGGCTGTTATTCCTAAAATTAAGATAAGTATTACAATTAAATGTATCTCATTCCTGAGTGGTTAAATTTTTGTAGTGTTATGAGTAGATGAAATGACTATTTATCAGTGGTGGGCAGTCCGTCAGTACCAACGGAAGGTCCGTCAGTCCGTCACTGACGGACTCCCGTTTCGCTGGCGGACTGACGACTGACGGAATAAGCGCCGACGGAAGCGATTTTCGGCCGTCACTAACCCGAAAAGCAAAGACGACCTTCGGCAAATAATGTTTTAAGGCTCACGTTCGCGCGTTGGCGCATTTTAGTGCATCTAAAGTGGAGTTGAATTTGTTCATGTGTGCTGTAAAACTTTGTTGAATTTTGTTCATGTGTAGCTGATTTGTTTTTGTATAACCTATTTGTATCTAATTCTGTTTGCACTGGCTTAAACAACATATTTTGTGCAGCAATAACTTATTGATGGGGGGGGGCGCCAAAATGGCTAGGGCAGGCGCTCTCTCTCTCTCTCTCTCTTTACATATATATATATATATATATATATATATATATATATATATATATATATATATATATATATATATATATATATATATATATATATATATATATATATATATATATATATATATATATATATTTATATATATATATCGCTTTTTTATCGAAATTTTTCTGCTACTTTTGCTGAAAGAAATCTGGCAACCCTGCTGCGTCATATCAGTAGCCTACTGGCTTTCGTAATGAAAGGGTGTTTGTTGCGAGCTCTCCGCTTCTGCGGTTAAGTTATAATTTGTTTCAAAGTTTCAACTTGTTACAAAAGAAATTTCTTTTGATCAAGTGAAGTAACATTGTTTAAATTGTTTTTCACCGCATTTCTCGACTTTACTAGATTATGGATAGATATCTTAGCAGAGACAGGAGTAGGAGTGTGTCTAGTGATAGACTTGATAGTATGCTAAGTAACGTGAGCTTCAGAGCTAGCACACCTGTGAGTGACAGAGACAGTGACACCCAGCCCCTGAAGGAGCCTGAGGAGGTGGAGGAGACTGGTGACGCTGGGGACCAAGATAACGCCGAGGCCATCAGGGAACTCGAAGGTTACCTCCAGAACTGCGAAATGTAAGGAAGGAAGCCCTCTTCTGGTTCCCTTTCCCGAGGAGCACAGGGAGGCGTGGGTAGACTTTTTCATCAAGTACAGCACCCCCCTCCCTAGCTCCGCTGCTGTGAAGAGGATGTTTTCCACAGCCAGCGACATTCTCAGGCCGAAGAGTGCCGCCCTGGCCAGCGCCAACTTCCAGAAGCTGGTGTTCCTCAAAGGGAACATGTCCCTGTTGGGGTACCCCAGCTACAAGGGGCAGTTTGGGGAGGAGAAGCAGGAGAAGAGGCAGTAATAGTATAAGAATTTATATTTTTTTCTGTGTAAAGTGGTCCAAACTCTTTCTAAATGAATAAAATTGTGTGTTATTACCTTTGTAAACAGTTTTTTACTGACGGTCCTAAAATAGCGGTGACGAACTGTAATTTAGCGATGACGGAGTTACGGACTGACGACGGACCGACTGGGCCAGCCTGAAATAATGACGAACTGACGACTGACCGACTGGGCCGGCCTGAAATAATGACGGACTGGCAGGCCGGCCGCTGGCGAATGACGAATAACGGACCGGTGAAATTTACTGATGCGCCCACCACTGCTATTTATATAGATGTACTTTTGTGGAAAAGTTAGTCAGAAAAGTTATTATTATTATTCAAGAAGAAAAGTTGTCATTGATGTTCGGTATTTCAAAGCTTATTCCGACTATTTACCTAGGAATAAAGAATCCAGCTATATTTATTTTCCTTCATCCCACAAGGAAGCGTAAGATCACATAACCCAGCCTACGAAACTAGAAGAGAGAATTCGTTACCCATAGACCCTATAAGACTACTCGCTAAATCCCAGGGGTCAGGTCCTTACCAACTTGATCGATGAGCTGGAGATAGATGTCTTAAATATAGATGAGTTTACGCATCACTGCCTGAGAACCGCTTCATTTTCTTGTCGCGATCTATCTTTGTGCTCTTCGGATGCACAGCCTGATTTGGGGTGGTGAGTAGTCGATGACCTCCATGATAATGATCACTTTCCCATTCAAATATCATTTTCTGGGCCACTGCCGCCAGAGAGCCCACCCCAGTGGTGGTCGGTGCGGGCGCCGTGGACCGCATTTCAGGAAATCACTGATTTCTCTGCCTCAGCCCAGGAATTTCGGTCGGTAAATGAGGCCGTTAGGTTCTTCTCCGGCAACCTCTCGCCGTGAGCCTAACTACTATTCCTAGAACGTTCGTCCGTTGTGCACGCCGACCGCTTCCATGCTGGTCAGCCGAGTGTGAGGAGGCCCTCAAACAAGCGTTATGTCTACATACGCTGTTTCGAAGCACGCACGCTGCTCTTCCTGGCGGCATACGTGTCTTCTCTAAATGGGACGACCCATCTAGCGGGGAATGAGCGCAGCAAAGAGTCTGCGAGGACTGGGCGACTAGACCACTGTTTCACTCTTCTTCACACCGATTACATGGCAGGAATACGGGCAGCTCTTCGGGCTTTTTGGCAAAGAAAATGGGAGACGTTCGAGGTGAACTTAAAGTTGAGTATCATTGTGCTGCGACTGTTCCCATGGACCTGCCTCCTAATGCGACGGCTTCAGGTTGCATTCTCTCGTCTCCGAATTGGATACAGTCGCGGGACGCACCATCATTTGATGGAGCGCTCGCCTGCGCCTTATTGCGACGACTGTGTTGTCCCCCAGACTGTTTGGCATATTCTTGTTGAATGTCCCAGTCTTTGTGATCTTTGCTCACGTACCGGTACCAGGACGAGCAGGGTCGCTGCCGCTTGTCCCTTGTACTCGGAACTATACGACTCTTTGCTCCACTTTATTTGACTGTTTTTTGTAGGTCGCTTGTTCCTGCGCCGGGTGGAGGCGGGCCTACCCCTGACGTCGGATCGCGCTAGTTTGTCGCCTTTTTTATTTTTTGCTTTTGTGTTTTTTTTTTTTGTTTTTTAGCCTGTACTTAGCCTTTCTCTTTCTTTTTATCTTTGTTATTTATTATTTATATTTTTTTATTTGCTTTTTAATCCTGCCTACTAATAGGCTTTAGCTTGAGTACAGTGACTTTTGCCTTAGTAATTCCTAGCAATTCCCTACTGTGCTCGTTTTTCGCAAGCCTGGGAGATATCCCCCCCCCCCCTGCCGTTTTCCGTCTAATCTATATAACCTCCTGTGTATGCAAGTTAATGTAGAATTGGGTAAGTGTTAGATTAGCCCTTTTTTTCTGGATAGCATAGGCACTCACTCTTATGCACAGTGTAGCTTCCCCAAGTCCCATTCTGCGTCGGATGCTCTGCTCCGACTGGAAAATGCCATCTGCCAGGCCTTCCTTCAAAGACAGCACTACGGTACGGTGTTTTTCGATGTGTAGAAGGCCTAGGATGCCACACTGTGATACGGTATCATGGAGACGAGGTAACGCCTCCCAATCTTTATTTGTGAGATCGTCGGTTCCGCATACGGGTAGTTGTAGCCCTCTCTGCACAATTAGAGCAAGAAGAGAGTTCCTGCAGGGATGTGTCCTCAGTGTCACACTCTTTGCCTGGGCTACCAACGGCATCACCTCGATGCTACCGTAAGATGTTCTCGCTACGCTTTTCGTGGACCACAGTTTCATCTCTTTTGGTGATGCCCAGATGAAAACTCTGGAGTTTTAACTCCTACAGGAATTGAACCGCATCTCGCTAAGTCTAAACGCACAGGCTTCGACTTTCTTTGACCAAGACTACGGTAGTGCACTTATAGATATAGGGCGATCGTGGTACGAACCTAGATAGATACTTTACAACAAACCTATATCTATTTGTTTTTGAGGAGAGTTATTGAATCGTAAAAAGGCTCGAGCGTCTAAGCTTACAGCGAAGTTAGTCTTAATGGTTGGACACGAAATCGTTAAGGAATGGATGAAATACAACGAGGATTTATAACAAAATATATATTATTATTATAGATTACAAGGATGGAACATATTTGGAATTTTATTGGTTGAATTTGAATTTAATTATACAAAATGAACATGAGTTTAATACTGAGTTTTCGTCGTGACTAAACTTGGCATAAGGTAGATAGGTAACTAATTAAAATGTAATTGCAACTAATTTAAATGTAATTAAAATCACGAATTGTGGGTAAATGTAAATGAAATCACCAATTGTGGGTAAAAATGTAATAGAAATCACGAATTGTGGAGAAATGTAATTGTAAATTATTGAAATCAAGAATTGTTGTTAAATGAAATTGAAATCACGATTGTGGGTAAATATAATTGAAATCACTATGGTTAAAAGGGGCTATGTATGAGAGTTTGGAAAAAGAAATATAAGGAATTAGAGAGTGTTTTTATTTGTAAAATCAGAATTCAACTGACCTTGAGTTGGAGATGGCGGTCACAAGGGAAATTTTTTGTCTCGCATGCGGAATATTTGTAAGCGTTAGTCGTGCGTGTAAATGTTGCCAAAAATGTTGCCAATTGTTTTTGAAGACTTTACAAATATTTAATAAAATGATATAAAATTTTCGTTATGTATATATATATATATATATATATATATATATATATATATATATATATATATATATATATATATATATATATATATATATATATATTCTTTTTTGTAGCTACAGACCTGCTATACACTTCTGCCGCCATCTACGGCTCCACCCTGACCCAGAATTGTTTCTAAATGGGGTTCGCCTGGAAAGGGTGGCCTCGCACCGTTTTATTAGTCTTGTAATTTACTGACGCTTCACCTGGGAGGCTTATATTTGTAGCCTTAGGGTCTCATGTACCCGCGCCATGGATATTCTTCGCTACGTGACGTTCAGCGCCTGGGGCGCTGATAGGGATACTGCCTTACTTTTTTATCGATCCTTTGTTCGTTCGAAGCTTGACTACGGAAGTTAGTTTTATGCATTTTCAGCCGAGTGTGTATTGCTGAAAGTGGGCTCGATCCACTATACCTGTCTCTTCCTGGCGACCGGTGCGGGAGTTTTCTCATGGCATTGAAATCTCCATAACTACCTAGTTCGCGGTATATGTGATGCCACGGTCCCCTCGATCCGGGCTGATATCGAAATTATCTTCTGCTGGGTTAGTGGACATGTGGGAAATGCAGGGAATGAACGCGGCGATGAGGACGCGAGGACTGGGCGACCAGACCAGCGTTTTGCTTTACCCTACAGCAATTACATGTCACGAATCATGGCGGCCCTCCTTGTTGCTAGTCAGAGAAAATGGGAGACGGTCGAGGAGAACTTAAAGGTGCGCTGCAATTGTTCCCATGGACCTACCGCCCCATTCCGCGAAGGTTCAATTTGCTTTCTTTTGTCTTCGAATTAGGAACACTCATTTGATGGAGCTCTCACCTATACTTTATTGCAATGATCTCGTTGTCCCCCATACTGTTCGGCACATTTTTGTTGAATGTCCCAGTCTGGGTGACTTCGCGGACGTTACTTCTTCCGGTATCGTGACGAGTGAAGTCGCTAGCGCTAGTTTCTTGTACTCAGGACGAATTCGTGTACACAGTCTTGTAGACTATCTCACTTTTTGAAGGAGGCTAGCCACCTCCATTCTTTTTTACTCTCTTTGTTCAAGGTCGCATCTTTCTCCGCCGGCGGGGAGGCTTATTTTATTCGTATTTGTTTTTTTTGTGTTTTTTTTTTAATTTAGCTTAGTATTAGTTTTTAACGTGATTACGGCGACTTTTGCCCTATTAGTCAGTCGCCAAATGGACTCTTTAAGAAGACTTCACTCCGCATTTTTTTACTTTTCCTGTCCTTTATTAAGGTGGCAACTTCGGCATCTCCGTCGCTTTCGTTTGCCAATGCCGAATGCAAAACTCGCACACAGGAGAACTCGGTCAGTCTCTTTGGCTCACAAAGATCGTGTGGTGGATCTGTATCCACTCTCCGAGAGAACATAGCAGATGTAACCGAGTCGAGAGTTGCAGTAGCACTGGGCCCTTGTAGGCCTACGTCCCGGGGAGTCGCTAGGCACAGTGTGACTTTGATGTGGTTTGCAATGGCTTATTTTTAACCTTAACTTTCCCTTATGTAAGGGTTCTCGTGCCGAGCGTTCTTCACTTCCCCTTTTATCCTTCTATAGTATATGGTTAATCATGTGATTTATTCTATGTTAATAAATCAGCCTAAATAGCGTTTCGAAAACCATAACCATAAATTTGTTTGATCGAAGTTGTCGGCGAATAGTTTTTAGACCTAAGATAACGCGAACTAAATTTAGAAGTAATGAACTGGGCTTTAAGAAAGACAATTACACAAATATAAATATATTCAAGAATCAACGAATGTACAATGAGATAAGTAGGTTAGGTATAAAATGTAAGATATTTTAACATATGATTTATCGTAACAAGATGCGAAGAGAATTGAAGTATGTGAAATTAATATGGTGGAGTAATATGGTGAATAATAGTGAAATAATAATAAAGTAATGACTATGATGGACTGTGAATTAGGAGCTGCAATGAAAAGTAAATATAATTAGGACCTACTCTCGTATGGTCGTTTGCAAAGAATGTGAAAGTGGAATTAATTAAGTATGATTTGTTTGGAGGTAAATGACTAATTGTAGAAGGAATGATTACCGACCTTTATACGAAGAAAGCTGCGAGTCAACTAAGAAGGAATAGTGTGCCATTTGGTCGAGCTGGAAACGTGTGTTTGTTTGTTTGTGTATGAAATTTTAAGAGATGTTGTTTGGAACAATATTACGTTAAATGAATTGACAAGTAAAATAAATGAATTAATTAATTATTAAGTTTTACATAAATGATTTAATTTACAAAAGTTAAGTAAAATAATTGGAAGATTAAATTGACAAAGTTAAAGTAAAATAATTGAATGATTAAATTGACAAAGTTAAAGGAATACATAATATGAATTTTACATAATAATTGATTTATATACATATTTAAGTTTCCCAGGAAGTTTTTATTATAGGAATGCCCATAGGCATTGCTATACTTCCATCACTCGTTGGATTCCTATACCAATGATGTGGACCCAGATCTAGATTATGCACGCTTGTTTGGTCTTGAATTCCTCATATGAAACCCTCCTTGCAAATTGGACGAGTTTGACGTCAACGAATCATTTGCGCCCCTTTAAGGTGAACCCCGTCGTATGTAGTCAAGAGGGGTTGTGGTATCTGTCTTCGATTGCCGAAGTTGCCGTAATGGTTTCACCCCACCCACGTCTGAATTTTTTCAAAGGTGTAGTCTGTTCGAATGAACAGAGTAAGCTTACTGTCCAACGCGTCACACAGGGTGAAGAAATTGTGGTCTCTGCTCAAGTCCCAACTGCCACATTGATTTTATTGTTTGAGCCTCAGGAACTGCCCCATTTTATTAAAGTTGGGTACCTTCGTGCCCCTACGTCGACTAATCCCTACATTGTTTCAATTGCAACCAATTTTGACATGTTGGTTGTGCCTCTTGGCATCCACGTTCCTGTGTTAATTGTGGTTCTGATTACCATGGCCCTGAATGCGCCTAAAGACCGCACTGTGCCCAATACGGTAGTGCTTACAGTGCTGCATCGAAAACTTGCCAATCTTCTTATTCAAAAAATAGGTCCAAGATTTGCGCGACTCTCTGCGTCAGGACGTGAAGGTGGCTCGCCAACTTATTCGAGCACAAACTTCGCCCTTTGGCGGTCTTCTCTCGAGGGTTTTGCTTGGCGCTGGACGAAACCGAACATGACGTTCGAGTTCTGACACGTGTAGCATATCATCGCCCATTTATTGCTAACGTCAGAATTGTTCTCGATACACCTCAGAAGCATCACTATCATACCGAGATACCTTAGCGTTGTTCCCCTCTTCCCGGCTGCTCTAGCCGGGACCGCCGCTCATGAAGAGACTGTCGATGACATTAGACGTTTAAAATAATTCTCTAAAGACTGGTGATTGTTCTTCTTTATTGCCGCGTGGTAAGAGGAAGACTTGCTAACCAGGGTCGTCAACCACGAATAAGCGGGCTGGTTCTGGAGCTGCTCGGTTGAGCTTCAAATGTTCAATGGACTCTTCTCCTGCTGCTTAATATTCTTGTCCTTAAGCCCATCCGTTCTTCACAGAGGTAGCCCCCTAATAGGTCCAAACAGTTTCATAAATACATTCACTGCCTCGTACTTTACTTTGATCGCCCTCTCCGCCCACTCAACTTCCTACTTATGATCCGATGAAGGTCGATGATATTCCAACATCGCTAGTTGCGCTTTTTGGATCAACTACTCCGAGAGTGAAACCGCTCTTGGCCCACGATTCCGGATCTACCCTAAAAATATCTCTCCTCGACATTCCGTTTCTGCCGGGATGAGCGCCTCAGTTACAAGCATGGGCCTCTGCCGATTCCTCGGAACCCTCAGAAATATCGCCCATCATCGCTCTTTTCAGGATCTCTTCCCCTGCTAGGGCAGGCTTTTCGAAACCTGCTCTCCGTTCCCAAGGCATTTTGGGACATAGTTCAATCGCAACATCAGCCACAAAGGAGAAAATGATATACTGTGGTATCTAACCGTGCCACATAATATACTCCAATTTACAATGGGAATGTCAAGGGTTCTTACCAAGTGGGAAGAACACAAAGTCCTTTTGACGACTCTGCATCCCACTGTTGTTTGTCTTTAGGAGAAAAATGAGGGACCCACAGTTTTGCGGCGATGCCTCGTTTTGGTATTTTCAATTCTCTTCCTCTTGTCGTTGGCTTGTTTCATCATGGGTTGTCAGTTATAATTTCGCCATCCTACCATGTATCTCCACTCCCCTTCACCCTACCCTCCGATCTGTTGCCGTGAAGATTTTTATGTTTGATCTATTTACCTTCCTTCTTTAGAACTTTAAGATCAGTTGCCCTCTTCGTTTTTATTACTTTTGGATTTTAATGCCCGTTACCCACGTTACTCGTAATGCTAGGGGTGTTTTAGAGGTCTTTTATTATCTGACTTTCTCGGCTTTTTAAACACCGGTGAGTTTACCTCTTATCATCTACAGATGGAGTTTTTGTGTTGACTTGTCTCTTAGTTCTCCAGTTTGTATCGCTGATTTTCGGTGTTCCGTCTTTGATGATCTCCATGGGAGTGACTACTTGCTAATTGTCTTGTCGGCCTTTCTTCCTAGTCCTCTCAAGTGGTACTATAGCCATGCTGATTGAGAAGGCTTCCGAGAGGCATCTTTCCTAAGTGCCTCCTTGGGGACCTTCAATGCTGCGGACACAATGGTGTCACACTTCACATCGATCTACGATGCGACAACAGATACCATTTCCCGGAGGTGACCCGTAACGCGTCTCTCAACAGTGCCCTGGTGGACTTCGGAATGCGTGACAACAGTTAAGAACTTAATTTTAGCTCATGCCAGGTTTCGGCGGGACCCAACTTATGTAGAGGTTCTAATTAATGCATTGAATACTTTAGCCTTAGATAGCAAATGCAATAATCAGCACGTACATAAATTTGTTGTTTTGGTTTTGACTGATCGTACCGTAACAAAAACGTGGATTTGAACTCTCCTAGCTATCATGGGAATGTAATAATTCGAGTTAACAGAAATAGGATATATTATAATCTTACAATAATCTATGATTTGAAGTCATCATTATTATACAAAATTGAATTGAATAAGATAGAGGATATTTAAGAGGATATTTATTAGAATATTAAAGAATACATAGATGATATAAGTTTAAATGGAATACAAGTTATGCGTTTGGAAAGTTAATATTTGAAAGCACGTGATGGGAATGGTGTGTTCACAGGTGTATATAAATATGTAATTGTATTTATGTAAGTACACGACTAATGATGAATGGAAGCGTGAGTTCTAAAATCACACGTTTTCGTACGATTGTATTTATTTATAATAATTAAGCGAGTGAGAGCTATTAAACTCTGGTCACCATTTTTATGTAGAGGTTCTAATTAATGCATTGAATACTTTAGCCTTAGATAGCAAATGAAATAATAAGTACGTACATAAATTTTGTTGTTTTGGTTTTGACTGATCGTACCGTAACAAAAACGTGGATTTGAACTCTCCTAGCTATCATAGGAATGTAATGATTCGAGTTAACAAAAATAGGATATATTATAATCTTACAATAATCTAGGATTTAAAGTTATTATTATTATACAAAATTGAATTGAATAAGGGAGAAGAGAATATTGAAGAATACATAAATGATTTAAGTTGAAATGGTATACAAGTTATGTGTTTGGAAAGTTAATATTTGAAAGCACGTGACGAGAATGGTGTGTTCACAGGTGTATATAGATATGTAATTGTAATTATGTAAGTACACGACTAATAATGGAATGTGAATTGGGGTCTGTAAATGAGAGAAGGAGCAGGAATTAGGACCTACTCTCTTATGTGGATTATTTGCAGAGAATAAATGGAAGAGGAATTTTGACTGACCTTTCTTTGAAGCGACGCTGTAAACGAATGGAACTTGAAAAGCGATTCCAGGCAAATGGCGAACAGCGTGTGTTTGTATGTGTGTTCGTGTAAGGCCTATCTTCCATTTCCTGGGTGTTCAGGAGCTCTCTCAGCTCGTCTACTTGGGACCTGCCGTACTTCATGTGAAATGCATGTGAATACAGTTGGAACATTCCAAAATAAAATTGATAAAATCAAAATACAACCTGGTCTTTAACAAAACATGTATATATGAGAAGCTGCTCCCAACATACGCCGATATAAACTAGCATCAAATATAATTAATCAATCAATTACTCTGTGACAAGAATACATTATTTCTATGTAATATCACACCAATACGGCAAAATTCGTTTTATACAAGATTTTTCCTTACACGAACACATATTCAAACACACGCATTTCGCCATTTGCCTGGAATGGCTTTTCAAGGTCCATTTGTGCACAGCGTTACTTCAAAGAAAGGTCAGTCGAAATTCCTCTTCCACTTATTCTCTGCAAACAATCCACACAAGCTATAGTACAGTCGATAATTTATCCAACCAATGCGATGTACACGATCTCAAGAAGTAACCTATTTAGACTCCAAAGAGTCCAAAACAAAGCTATATACTTAATGACAAACACTAGAAGAGGAGATAGAGGAAGACTATCAGACATGCACAGGGAGGCAAAGGTAAAGCCACTTAACAGAATAATGGTAAAAAGAGCAAGGAGAGTCTTAGAAAAACATAGAATGAAGTAGGAGCTGAATTAACCAACCAAATTGCCCAAAGAGAAGGATGGAGATCACGAAGAAGAAATCTACACCTAGGGTAAGAGAATAATACTTGACGACGACTAAGAGTAATTAAATAACCGAAGCATCACCAGAGCATATAGTCAATTATAACTAGGATAGGAATACGAAAGAATAGATAGAGAGATACAAACCTACACGTTTTTATTAAGAATATTCACTAATAACGGTTTGAACGCTTCATAAATACCAACACTACTTAGACATATTAAAAATAGATACATATAAAAAAATAAAAATAAAATAAATAAATACAAAAATAACAGCAATGCGGGACACTCACGCAAAAACATATTTTCTAACTTTATCACGCTAGCTATAACTACCTATAATGGACAGAGATAAGCCTGACCTCCAGGCAACTAGCATCCAGGCAACAAGCGACGCATCGTGGTTCGGATTCCACGTTAAGCTGTAGGTCCCATGACTAACTAAATCCACTTTTGTCTCCTACTATTTTCTTCGCTGTCCTATCTTAAAACTTTCTTCTTCCCCTCCCTCTCACTCCTAACCGCCGTATTTACAGTGGTTGAAGCCTACTTTGGCTCTAGACAGTGTGACTATTGGGGTCTATAAATGAATACCAGGCCTCTCTTCTCCCTGTTTGGCCGCTCCATAAGGGCCAAGGGGGGCGGGGGAGGGTCGAAAGAGCTGTTCTTTGTCTCCCACCTCTCTTTTCATTTCATTTCATTTCATTTCAAAATTTCATTTCTGTTCATTCCCTAAAGATGACCTAACATGGTCGAAAGACGTCTAGGAATAAAGAATGTCATTCGCGGATGTCTTTTCTCGCCTCGAAGACCCCGTTAAAATCTCGTAAGAAATATTAAGAAAATACAAGTTAAAATTAATAACGCTGCCACAGCTGTGGACTTTAATAGAACATGCATACAACATGGTTTTTTACCTAATTACGAATATATATATATATATATATATATATATATATATATATATATATATATATATATATATATATATATATATATATAAACATAATTTCTCTAGGATTATTATTATTTATAGGAATGCCCCAGAGGGCATTGCTATACCAACCTCGTGTAACAAGGTTGACTGAAACCGAGCACGAGCGCTTCGCCAGGTTCGCCGAACTTTATGGCGTCGTTACGTTTAATCGATTTCCTATATGCCCCCTAGTGCAAAGATTTAAATAAAGATTAACAAGATGTGGGGTCGTTAGGACGACCACATTATCCCCATCCTTAATAGGCAGGTGTTTGGGAGGGCCCTAAACCTGTTACAACTGTTACACATTGGAGCTTCACCTCCTCCCAGCCTGAGTGCGAACTAGGGAAACCCTGTCACTGGGTTAACATGCACTCTCTTATGGGGCATTGGAAAGTTGTTGGTGCGATTTCCCCTCGCTCCCTTATTATTATTATTATTATTATTATTATTATTATTATTTAATATTAGTTTGGTATAATTATTATCAGTCAATTTATTAGTATTGAATTAGTATTATATATAATTATTATTCCTGCTATCCCCTCAACCTTTTCTACCCGCACTTTGTACCAGGAGGACTGTTCCCACCTGGGCAGACTTCAGTCCGGGAGACATGGTGCCATGGTGGACTACATGCCATCCTGGAATCACCTAGCACCACGGTATGATAATTATAGGTGATCACTCAACCTACTCGTTATTGGACGCGCATATCTCTACTTCTCTAATACACACCCTCCTACACATTTTCACACTTGCTCTCCTATCCACAGAGGTTCTGGCTGCCCACCGCACTTTTAACCTCTTAGGAGCCTTAGTTGAGTGGCAGTGTATACCGTGAGGTATACACCGGCAGAAAGCATGCTGCTTTTAATTATTATTATTTGGAGCTAGGTATATGCCACTAAAATCAAGGATATTGAGCGCCAAAGCATAAAAGGGTACGTGACGCTAAAGTACAAAAGGTGGTATGGTTAAAATAAAAGCGATAACAAGATTAAAAAGAGGTCACACGGTCAATAAACAAACTACATGCCCCGGCATAATCTAACTAAAATCGAAAACGAAGCCAGGAAGGAGCTATTGCCCTGCACCAAGTGAAAAAAGACGCGCGCATGCTAACGTTTACATTTCTAGTTAAAGGTTTATTCACAAGCTATAAGATAAAATAAAATCGTATTAAAAATCGGTTGAAGGAATTAGTGCTAAAAGAGGGGCCCTCAGCTAAGACGAAGAGCAGTCTATCGTGGAAGTCGTAAAATAGATGGGAAGCATTCCAGACGGCGGGCAGACAGGTGCTGGTAGTCGACCAAAAGATAACGTACTGATATGGGAGAGGAACAGAGGGGGCGATGTAGAGCCCATCGCTACTCATTAAATACCCATGTGTGAGGTGCGTGGGGCCGATTCTCGTGAGGTGTGTGTGGCTGATTCTCAATCGCCAAAGGACTAACTCAGAGCTCCGACGAGTTTGATAACAGCTAACCCCCGGCAAAACCGAAGGCTTAACGGAATACAACTTGTTGTCGATGAAATCATCCTATTCTGACAACCAAGGTCCCGAATGTAGTTCCTAATAAGGGAACAAATGTCACGATAAGGCAAACTGCAACAATTCGGTGTCCGGGTGGCCGCAATTGGAGCTCTTTCATCAGCCCCTTCGTTATCCTGTACTCCAACATGACTAGGAAGTCAGCAAAACTCTACTTTGTATCTGGAAGAGTTCTTGACTAACCAGTAATGTATTTTGGAGACAAGGGCATAGTGAGTCGTTAAAGAGCAAAGTGCGTATAATACGCTTCTCAATCAATAAAAAAACGTAAAGGCAATAAAATGCAAAGTGTATGAAACGCGTATATCTAATAAAACTGCATAAAGCTAGGCGTTAAAAATGGACGCTGCCGGTGGTAACGACTCTGAGACTATAAACCCTGGTAAGATCACCGTAGCTCCCAAATCATCGTCTGTTTTTGACCCGTCTGTGAAGAGATGACATGATAAAGTGTGAGATATCGCATTTACAAGGAACATAATACGTGCCACATGCCGGTCAACCAGAGACTTCTGCATGGTAAAGAAAGCCATGCAAATATTTAACACGGAATGTCTACCGTGTGGTGGGGGGCGAGAAAAGCAAGACTGAGTTGTATGAACATAAACGGAAAATGTGTTCCGCTACACGAAGTCCCAAGAGCCGGTGTATGGTTCGAGACCTGTCTTAGGCGACGACAGACGCTGGGGAGAAGATGCTCTTATAGACTTCTGAGCAAGGAAGCTACAGAATACGGAAAAAATACCGTAGACGGACCTGAAAGCAGTAGTGATGGAGCCTCCATCACTATATCGATCATAAATGATCGATATAGTGGAAGAGTGGAATGCAAGCCTGGATACGGAGGGCTAGGTTGTGGGTTGGATCCAGCATACGAAGAGATGAGGGAGAGGCCGAGGAATACACCGCACTACCATAGTCCAACTTGGACTGGACAAGATAGCTGTATAGCCTCTACAACTCGAACCTATCGCTCCCCATAAATGTATGGGAGAGCATCTTTAGTATGTCTATCTATCAGAGACATATTCGTCGCAGGTCACTAAGATGACGCCACCAAGAAAGTTTGGGATCTATGATCATCCCCAGGAAGCGTATCTCTGAAACAAATTCCAAGAGGTTACCCCGTAAGAACAAGGGAAGTTTAACTTGATGCCCACACTTCTAGTGAAAGTGCATCGCTTTTGTCTTTGAGGCGGAGAAGAGGAACCCTTGATGAATGGCCCTGCGGTATATGGTATCAACCGTCAACTGAAAGGCGTCGAGCTGCGGATTCCGGGCGTTAAGCAGAGCAATAAAGTCATCTACAGATAAAGTTGCAGATACCCCTTCTGGTAGAGAGTATAGCAGTATATTTATTGCAATAGCGAATACTGTAACACTAAATATACTGCCCTGGTGAATACCTTCCTCCTGTACATAGAGATCGGGGTAAGTGTTACCCCCTCTAACTTGGAAATTACAAGGAGCTAAATAAAAACTGGATAAAAACTGTTATAATTCCCCACAATCTCCACTCTCACAAGTGGCGGGGGACCCCTTGGCGCCATGTGGTATCATAGGCCTTACTATTGAAGATGACAGCAAACTCATGCTAGGGAAGAGCAAAGGCCTCAAGGAGATTACCTTCCACGCGCACAAGAGGATCTGTCGTAATCTGCTTTTTACGGGTGCCACACTAGTATAGAGATGGGAGACCATGGTATTCCAGAAACTACTGCAAGCGATTATTCACCATTTTATACAACTTAATAAGAGCTGATAAGGGAGATTGGGCTATAATAAGAAGGATACAAACCCTCTCTGCCTGCTTTGCGAAATGGTAGGACTAACGCCGTTCTCCTCGCAGCTCTACTCCAACAAATCAAGTTAAAAATATCAACTAGGAGTGTTTCCGTACAGGGATAGAGATGCCCGAGTAAGTCGTATTGGATATTGTCAATGCCGGGAGACGTGAAGGCGTTCCGGGACTGCGCTAATCATATCTCTGCGGGAATGAATAAAAGTTTGCATGGCTCTTGTCTACCGGCCGAGAAATGCAGGGCTTCGCCTTCCAACCGAGTTTGCTGCGCCTAAACTTCGCCGGGTAGTGCTCAACCCTGCTAACATCGGCAAAAAGGAAGATATATATATTAGCGACGCTTGCTGGATCGCAGATGATAGAGCCATTAATCTCAATGACACGAGTGGAATAACCAGCATACTGAACCCTGGTTTTATTAAGTCTATTCTACACTTGAGCCGAAGGTTAGGGGAAGATAAGGACACTTATGCACTCCATGAGTCAATTCGCACTTGGCATAAAGTTCACTGGCGAATGGCTCTAGTTCGATATCGGTCCATACGGTTCGGAATGGTTAAGTTCAGGCATAACCACTTATGAGCCTTTTTATAGGCCTCCACTAAACGGGTTCAATCAACATTCCACCATGGAACTGATGTTCTGTCTCGGCGGGACCGAGTAAGAAGAATTGCCGACTCGGCCGCATCGAACACTAAACAGGAAAAGTAATGTATATCTTTATTAATATCTACAAAATCTCCAAGTTGTTTACTGGTGAATGAAGTATCATGGAATCGTGACAAGTCGGCCCTTATAACATTCCATCTTGGTGGATAGGAAGATGAAGGGCAAATGGTCGTGTTTCAAGACAATGGGAAACTGCTCGCTGCCATGCAGGTCATCTAAAACAGACCACTTGAAACCAGAGACAATCATCGGAGCCAATAGATATTCGTAAATCCACACAACTGAATCACTTTGAATGTGGTAGGACGTAACATAACCAGATTTAAGAATGCGAAAGGGTTTAGGGGATAAAAGAGATTCAAGGAGACTGACTGGACGGTTGCTCACTCTATCACCCCATACGAAATCAAGTAATCCTAAATTATCATAATCTCGCCCATTATCAACAAGAAACAACTGTAGCGTACGAGAAGTGCAAGGAGTGGCTTAAAAGCTTCGCTTGAATAAGTCTTTTTTTGAGACTCAGGATGGCCGAGTGTTTCGCCGCTGGCTAACAGTGGTCCAGCCACGCAGGAAGCTGTTCGCAACTTGCCTACACTACTTTCTTTCTTCATTTTTTTATTTGCCCCTTCCCTACCCTTCTCTATCTACAATGGTGCCTAGACCCTGGAGGGGGGAGCGTTAGCCCCTAGATAACATTTCAAAACGGGTTCTGTTCATTTCTTCAAAATACGCTCCGCTTCTAGGATGGGGGTTGTGTATCGTACGAGAACTGCACGCGAGCGGCTTAAAAGCTTCGCTTGAATGAGTATTTTTTGAGACTCAGGATAACAGTGGTCCAGCGACGCGGGAAGCTTTTCGCAACTCGCCTACGCTACTTTATCTCTTTATTTTTTCTTCGCCCCTTCCTACTCCCCTCTATCTACAGAAATACATAGTTTTTCAGCCATCGACCCCTCCCTCAGTGATCACTTCTGGCACACCTTATCATTATTGAGGTGCTACCACGGACCACTCCTATCCCCAATCTACATTGGCGCTACAATCGTGCCAACTGGGCAGCATTCAGCAAAGAGACAGCTACAATCCCAGGCAATCTCTATCACCAACAATTAGCAAACCCTTTCAAAACCCTCACAGATATGTTTAAATCGATCACACTCAAGTATATCTCACGCCCCTCAATAAATAATAATTGCCCCTCTATTCCATGGTAGAACAACGATTGCAAGAGAGCAAAACGCGAAATAAACAAGGAATACAAAAATTTTCGAGCTACAAGATCCAACAATGATTATATAGAATACAAGAGACGGTGCACAATACGTAAATGAGCATTTGAAAAAGCCCGCCGGGAATCCTGGCAAAAATACATATCAAACATAACCTCGGAAACCCCCATAAGTAAATTGTGGCATCAGGTGAGAAAGATGACAGGAAACCGCAACACAATACATCGTCCGATCTTAAAGGTCAACAATCAAACCATCAGTATACCAGGAGATGTAGTCACCGCAATCGGCACCAATATAAGTGTTATTTCGATGGGATATTCAAACCCAACCTCCTTATCAACCAAAACAGAAGCAAAAAGCTGGGAATTCGATTTCAAAACGAAAACCTCTCTTGACTACAATACCCCATTCACGCTAACTAAATTTGAAGCATGAATGTATAACTGCCCGAACACCGCACCCGTAGCAGACCAAATCACCTACCCTATCCTTCGCCATGCACATCCCGACTCCCTAAAATACATCCTTTACCAATACAATCATCTCTAGCTTACTGGACAATTCCTGATGAATGTCCCTCAGCAATAATACTACCTTTCTTAAAACTAAAGAAAGATGTGGCCCTTCCGATCAATCGCACTCACATCTTGTCCGTGCAGGTTGCTTGAGAGGATGGCAAATGAGAAGATGAAATGGCAACTCTAGTCGCGCAACATTCTATCAACAAACCAATATGGATAGCGCAAGAATAGATCAACCCTAGACCAACTCACGTAGCTAAAACATGACATAGCCGAGTCACTTGCAGAAGGAAGTTCCTTATGGCAATCTTCATCGATCCATCAAAGGCATACGACACGGTTTGGCAACGACTCATTCTCCATGAATTACACCAGATGGGATTTCGAGGACCACTGCCATTCTTCATCCAAAACTTCCTCCGTAACAGGCGATTCTCAGTGAACCTTCTGGGAGCCCGCTCCCTTACCTTGCAACAACATCGAGGCGTACCTCTGGGTAGTGTCGTTAGCACAAGCATTTTCATATTAACGATAAACAGGCTGGCTCTCCATGTCCTACCACCACTCAAATGCTCACTTTATGTGGATGATTTCGCTATCGCCCATCAACTGCAGACAGCCATCAATGCAATAACAAGTTACACCATCCGGAATGGTTTCCTCATCTCAGAGGAAAAATCAGTACAGGTGACATTCACAAGGAAACGACAAACCCCAATAATCCAACAATCTATATAAGGGATACTCATACAAACTCTCAACAAATTTAGATTCTTGCCTCACATTTGACCAGAGAATGGAATGGCGTGGAAATACCACGTTGACGATCTGCGCAGACGATCAATCGTGTTTCTCAACCTATTATACAAAATATCTCACCAGCATTGGGGCTTTGACTGAAGATCTATTCGCCACATACACCAAATGCTTATGCTCACCAAATTAGACTATGAGTGCCATCTTTATGGAACCGCAACAACCAGCACGTTGAAATGACTGGACCCTCTCCACCATCAAGGTTTAAGAGTTGCTGCCGTAGCCTTCAAAGGCTCTCTAGTCATTTTATTATATGCTGAAACAGGTTTACCCCCTTTACTATTCCGCAGGTATGAGTACGATTTACGTTATTACATACGCTACCATCGACAAAACTCCAAACTCCTTCGAACTATCTAAAATGCACAACCACCAGAAGCGTCGTGATAGTACTCCTACACGAGACGCATCAGCAAGATACTAGAGGAACTGCATTTCCCACAATTGAACATCCTCTCAGTAGACTACATCGCAACCCCTCCATGGAAACAGCCCCAACCTAAAGGTATGTCTACCAAAAACCTGCACTCCAAATCACCAATTTCTTCATTAACGGCACAGCGTTTTAGAGACCACCGCTTACAGCACTCAAAAGACATAGCTGTCTACACTGTACTTCCAGGTAAAATAAGCATAGTATGGCTACCACCACCAGCATCGGTCCTTTCAGCCGAACTAACTGCAATCTGCATAGCCATTAAGGCCCTAACCCAAACCCAGGTAATTATACAATATACTCGGACTCTGTAAGTGCACTCCTACTCATTCACAGCCAAAAACGAGAAAAGACCTACTTATAATGTCTGTTATCATAGATGAGACAAGAGACTCCCTTAATAACATGCAAATCTGTGGGTGTCCCGGTCATGTAGGTATCAGAGGAAACGAGGAGGCAAACAGAGCAGCCAAAGAAGCAACCTCCAACATTCATATCAATCCCAAGAAAACCCATCACAAAGACTATATAAACCTAAGAAAAAAGCGCATACAAACGATGTGGAAAATTACCTGGCAGAGAAATGGCCATCCGCACCTGAAAAATATAAAAGAAGAACCACTTAAATGGTCGTCATCATTCCACAAGAAAAGGAAAGATAAAGTGGTAATAGCGAGATTACGTCTGGGCCACACGAATATAACCCATAGTTTCCAGTTCTCAAACTCCCAACCCCCTCATTGTAATCAGTGCCACACACAATTAACAATAAAACATATATTAATAATTGCCTTCTTTATAACCGCCATAAAACAGATTTCTCGAACCCAACCCAACGTTAAAGACAACAGAATCAAAATAGAAAACCTTATTTTATTATCTAAAGGCATCAAATTTATATGTTAGAATTTAAAGAAACAAGATAATTAAGATAAAAAAAGCTCGAATAGACCCATTAGAAGGTGTAAGTGGGCTCAAAGCTATTTAAAAAAAAGGCAGAAACATATGGAGTATCTGGCATTAATATCACCCATAACTAGAAATGGGGCAGGAAGCTGAGATAAAAGATCTAAAAAACTAGGCCCTTGAAGGAAGCCCATCAGGTGGAATATAAATTGAACAAAAAGTATAAATTCTATCCGGAAGATGAACACGGGCTACGACTGCTTAAAGAGTAATCCACAGAATTGAAGGCGTGAAAAAATGGTTAGTACTCGCAAGGATCGAGACACTACCATCCTCCCTCCTGCCAGGGGGGGATAGAGAGTTATAATAGTGAAATAACTAAACTTGTGGAAAGGACATTTCCAGAGTTTGGTTCCTGCAAACATATAGCATAAGGTAATATTTCAGATACTAAAGAGGAGAATTCCTCCCATTTTTGAAGAATATCCTGACACTTTCATTGAAGAATTACTGCTATCGCTCAGACTAATGAGATGCTACGGTCGAGATACTGTGGGGGGTGGAGGAGTCCTCTCTAGTAGGTGCCGTGGAAGAGGAACCTGGCCCTGGCGTTATAGAAAGGGCCTTAGAACGGCGAATCAACTCCGATTTAAAGAGGTGGGGGGTAGTATTGCGAGAGATAAGTTTGTTTCGACATCCCAAAGTCAGTAGGTCATGGCCCAGAGGAAAGGGTGGAGACAAGGGAGATTTGGGGGAATCATTATACCCAGGACGATGAGAATTATTACTCCTAATGGAGGGTGTGCAACCCACGTTTGAAGTGAGATCGGAAGTCGTAGTTACGGTGGGTTTTAAAGGAGCAGGGCCAACAGGAAAGGGAAATGGGGTATGGTAGTGGTAGAAAGGAAGTGGTCTGGATAAACGAGACTTAGAGACATCGCTACCTTCTAGGGGTTGGGACTGGGGGTATATCACTATGGGTGAAGAATACACGACCTGATGGGAAGGGGAAAGAGAGGAAGAGATAGGGTGTACCTCAACCAAGGGAGAGATTTGAATTTTTATATAGGTTGATTGTCCGTCCTTTTAGAAGTTAGTATCCTAGAGGGAGGAGAAGAGTCGGGAGAGTACTTGTACTTGGACCAGGAGTCTTCAGTCATGACTACGTCAGAGTGAAGCACCTCAATAGATTCATATAGGATTGAATGACGTCCATAGTCTTCGGAGTGGCATCCGGGGATTAGACACACTCTGCCGGTGCAAAGGCAAGAAAGTGTATAATAGGTGACCAGACTTGGGTCGGTGTAGAAGGCGAGGCTGATACGGCGGAGGGTAGTGATGCTGCATCCGGAGGTGCTGGCGGAACAGATGAAGAAGTATACAAGACACATGGGCGAGCTGGACGACAGTCCGCTGCAATGCGTAGGACATCGGAAAACCTAACTCCGGGGAAGATGAATTTTTCCCGGACTATTAGACGTACCTCCCGCATATCCACCTTAGTAAAATCACGGGCAGCTAAAGCCTCTTTTTCAATGAGAAATATGATACACTTTTGAGAAGATGCGCTACAGGACTCTCCACATTTGGTACAACAGCGAGGATGGTCGCAAGAATGACCATGGTAGGCTTGCTTGCATCCAAGCATGCACGGTAGTGGTGGTAGGCATTGCTTAAATGGCCAAACATGGCAATTGAAGCAGCGTCTCGTATAGGATATATAGAGTTGGAGATCAAACGTTGGGAAATCTTTGGTGTGTTCACCCAAATCCCACAAAAGGTTTGTTGTTGTCTATGAATGTCAATAATTCGCTGGCTAGCCAGTTTTGACTGAGGCATCTTAGTTCATTAGAACGTATAACACCTTTCACAGAGTTGAAGGTTGGGTGAGATGAGACAGCAATCTCAGAGCGGGTGAGAGTCTTGAGGCCTTGGACAAATTCATATTGGGGGCGGGAAGTGACCTCCACTACCACGGCTCTATGGTTACGAGACCACATGCAGCGTGGTTTGCCGTAGCGTTCATCAAAATCCTCACTGACTTCGAAAATAAGAAATTTTGAAAAGGAAATGCCAGATTTCGTTCGAAGAATAAAAAAGAGGTGGTAGTTCAAATCAGAGTCCACCTCTGAGTAGTACAAGTCGAAAACATCTGTGCAGTTAGGGGTTTATTTTTCTCCATATACTATTATTTAATTTAGGGGAAGCAGTCCCTAACAGTCCGGAACCCATCTACGTAGCCGCATCAGCCAATGAACATCCTGGAAGGGAGGGATAGGCCCATGCACTCCTCAACCAGCACCATCGTTTTAAAAACGGGGGGAGGGTTGCCTTCGGGATTTTCCCCTGAGGGCGCAAAGACCATCAGGCGAGGCAGCCGTGGTCTCAGCAGCCATAACATTCAACTCAACGCGGTTCAGCCACGGAAATCACACCCTAGTGAGGCAGTACCGGTGGACCGAGACTGCAAGAATCCGAAGTTAAGCCTAAATCACGCACAAGCAGGCATGCATTCATTCAGTCACACTCTACAACCGACCACACAGATACGATCAGGCTCAAGCAACCACGCTTTAGAAAGACAGCAAAAGGGGGAGAAGATAGAGGGGGCACAAGGAGACCAGAAATAACCTAACAATCAGACTTTAAATTAAGGTTGAGGAGGAAGGAGAGAGGTATAGTAAAACTTCACTTCGCAGTCCACTCTAATGGACACTCTGAGCCCCCTCTCTAATGACAAGGCAGGATCACTCTCTCGGTGAGCTTCTGGAAACACTGCTAACGTGGACTGACAATCCCGATGGATAAGGCAAGTATTAGGCACAGGGTGTGCTGGGCCGTACACTCTGCTCACCTTCTTCCTATACACATATGAGGTGGCTACTCTGGTACCATTCTTTCTGATTAAAGCTCAAAGACAATTTCGCCTGAAGGGCGGGCCGGGTTTACAAAGCCCAGCAACGCCCGACCTGTGAAATGAGTATGCGTATATAATCACATTCTGGAATTTTCCGATTCGATACTTTTCTCTTAACCTCCCAAGTCACTCGGAGGACATAGTATTTACTGCGATAACAGAAAGTAATGGTGAGTGACCGCAGGTGCATGGCGATCCGCTTCGGAGGACATAGTATTTACTGCGATAACAGAAAGTAATGGTGAGTGACCGCAGGTGCATGGTGATCCGCTTCCAAGCGCAGCCGCGCTCTCCCAAGGTGTCAGGAATGAGGAAGTAAGAAGAGACACCCATTTGACAGGTCGAACCTAGAGGGGTTTCCCTTTCAACCAACCGCATTCGGCAAATGGGCTTCCCTTTCCTACGCCAACAACGAAGCTTGGAATGAGGAACTCTGAGACGCGGGACCCCGAAGCTACCCAGATTATCTAAGGTTTCGAGGTGGAGTGAGGAAAAGCCTCCCATAGCGAGCCCGACCTACCCCGATAAGTCATTGGATTCGACAGCGCCTTCAACGCCTTGTCCAACAGATAACACATACCCACACCCCACCCAACCCTTCGAGTTCTTCCTCCAAAAAGCGTAAGGACATTCCCATAAGGGTCTTCTCTTCGAAGAGGGGCCCCGAATCTGCTCCGAGCTGGGTCCGAAGGACATATTCTTTCAATGGCATTGCCACGAGCTTCGAAAAAACTTGGATGAGCTGCGGGAGTTCGTTTATTTCCGTTCCCCGTTTGCTAGCTTTTTGTAGGAGACCACGCTAGGCATGTGCCCCCTGCCCATCCTCACGGGTATAAGGGTTGCGACCCACTACCACGGGATGGAGACTAGGCGGAAGGATGCGTGGTTTACACCCAACATGATGTGACTGTTCTTCTATTAACCCTAAATACTTTCTTTTAGGTAGTAGCAGTGAAGCAGCACCTAGATAGGACGTATACTGTTATTCCTGCGCACATGCCACCATCAGCCGACTTCGCCATGGGGGAGTGCCGCCGCATCGTGTAAAAGAGGCCGAAACCTCTTTTCTACTATTCGTGAATTTGAACGGTAGTCACCCCCCCCCCCCCTTCGTTTCTGGGGAGACTACTCGATCAATCCAAGTGGTCAGGTCCTTGGCGAACTGGATATAGATGTCCTACATGTGGATGAGTTTCCCATCACTGCTCGAGAACCGCTTCATTTTGTGGTTTTGATCAGGGGCGTGGCTAGCCCATTATTGTAGATTTTTTTTAAGTGTGTTTTTATTTATTTATTTTAAACATGTACATACCAAATGTAAAATATTACAAGTACACGGTAATTAGATCACCCCCCCCCCCTCCTCCTTCTTTGGCAAATAGTTCGATCCATTAAGAGCGCGCTACTTTCCTCTCTCTCTCCATCCGCATCGCCTGCGTCTGCTCTCTTGTGTGTGTTATATGTTTTTAGATAGTTATTGAGGCAATATTCTAGATAGCTCTGATCACAATAAACATCAAAACCTATATTTCGTTAATCAAGGAAATGAAGTTAAATGCGAACGCGAAATCTGAATTTTTGCAGACGATTTTCTTTTGCCTAAATCTGGGCGACGTTGGGGGAATACGTGAATTAAGACAAAGAGTTAAGAAACATATATATTATTGAATAAACAGTTATTATTGAAATAAGAAATTATACAGTAACAGTTATGAATGGATTGAATTACGCGTGTAAATTAAATTTGCATGAGTTAAAGAGAATGGACTTACTTGATAAATATGGTTTGGTAATTAGAGTACAACATATGGTGATAATTATAATATTATTGGCAATTAGATAATGGTTAAATAGATTGTATTATAAGTAATTTGTAAGTAGTAATTGTTAACTAGATTGGATAATCGTTAAATAGTAATTTGCAAATAGTTTGGTAAATAGATTGATAAATTATGAATAGTAATTGGTAATTTGGTAATTATTAACTGGTTAAATATTTAAATGGATTGATAAATAGATTATATAGTATGATAAATAGATATTAAATAGTAATTGACTAATAGATAATAATTGGTTGATTGTAATTAAATTGGTTAAATAGATTTAGTTAAATTGTTTTATGGGATGATAAATAGATTATAACGGAGTTGAAAGGTCTGTAAATGAGAAAAGAATCACGCATTAAATCGGGATTCTTTTGGGAACTATAGCTAAACAATTATAATTCACATATTTTTACAGACCTAATTCACCGAGACGACGACAACGAATGAACCTCATGGTTAATTTTAAGACGCATGGGCGAGCGGGTGTACCAATCTCGACTTAAGTCATGGTTACCAACCTTTCTTGAATATATATATATATATATATATATATATATATATATATATATATATATATATATATATATATATATAGTTAGCAATAAATATTTCATTTGTAGGGGTATAGACCACTACAGTGTGTAGAGCGCTGCCTCCGCGAGGAGCTGACTTGCGAAAGAGAACAGGCTACGCAACAGCGCGGTCGGTCAAGTGACAACAATCAAGGCGACTGTTAAATTTACTAGGCATTCATACAATTTAGTAACCGATTTTATATCTCTGAAAATGAAGAGACGCTGCCGGTGCGACAGTCTGAACAGTGCAGCTTTTATTTTGCCCACCCAGTTAACGCTAGAAATATATTAGTGCGCGGTGTCTGGGTGGTCAGGTAGATAGATTAGTTTTAAAAGCTTGTCATAGATCTCACGTCACCCTGCAGGTAATATAGGCTACTTCTCTCTATGCTTGTCACACACGCAGTCCATATTTTATTTTAGCTATAAAAGTCGCATAAGTAAACAAAACATTAACCTAGGTAGCCCCCCAATCTGTGTACCATTATTAATGGATGTTACTCTTTCTGTCACTCACTTACATCAAGTAGCATACATTAAGATTAGATTACAAAATGACCACAAACTATTAATGTACATTGCACTACCAAATTATAAACATGAAAGTAAATAATATAATTTCATACTGATAAAGTGTAAATCTATGTATTTTTGCTTGCAGGCAGTCAGCAGCAAGAAGATGGATATTAAAGCATTTTTTAAAACAAAGGGAAAGTTAAGGTAAGGTTTGTATACTCTATAGAGAATAGACCTTAAATATGATGAATTTAAGGGCATTAAGAACAGCAAAGGACAGAAAACGAGCCAAGTAAAAATACTCAGTATTTTCACTTGGCTCGTTTTCTGACATCTGCTGGTCATTGTCCTTGTTTTTCTGTGATTCCGTGTTCTCTAATAAAAGAATGATCATGTTTGCCATGTGTAGTAACTGTGTCTTTTGGTTGACAGCAGAAAAAGGGAAGGGGAATCGGACATCAGCAGAGCATAGTGATCAAGGGCAGAGTGAGGGAGAGCAGCAGCATCCAGGTAAGATAATAATATCAACCAAAAAATCAGCAATGTCAGAAAACAATACTGCAAGGTACAACAACATTGAAAAAACAGGCAAAACGACTGTGATATTTTTAACTTAAGGAATAATTGCAGCTTGAGCTGGCGCAACAACAAGTTCATTGTATTCCTTTTATGCATAATATAGTCATCATGTTCTTTGCTGGTCTCCAAAAAGTTTCAGAGTCTTCTGAGATAAATTAGATGATTGGAAAAAGACAACAGATTTTGGTCCAAGAATGGGTTGTGTGAGTGCTGGAAATATTTGTGTGCATGATATTCTCACATTAGATGATTTTATACCGAAATTTAATGGAGAAGATTGGTTGGTAGTAAACTGTAAGGTGACTGAGCTATATATATAATTAAGGTAGCTAATCTTTTACCTAGGAGAAGCAGTGGAGCATACAGTGCAAGGAAATGAGGATGAACACTCCAGCCAAACCAGGGAGAAGAAGGAAAGACAGAATACAGCATCCAATACAGCAGGCTCTTCAGGAACTGCAATTGATTTAGGAGACAGAGACAGTGGTCCAAGACAGTTGGGCCTTGACCAATACCTTCATGCTCAATTTGGAAAACAAAAACTGGCATTCCATAAAAGCTGGTTTAAGACATATAACTGGTTTGAATACTTAAAAAGAAAAAAAGCTGCCTTTGGCTTTGTTTGTAGAGTTTGGGGCAAAAATATTAAAAAGGATGCCTTAGTAAGTGAAGGGGTATCCAACTGGCAAAAGGCGCTGGACAAAGTTCCGAAACATCAGACACCCAGACACACAAATATAGTGTCACCTACTGGTTGCAATACAAGTCGAGTTGTTCTCATGGTAATGTCTTGGAACAGGTAGAGGCAGCAAGTTCAATAAAGATTCAAGAGAGACGGAAGTATCGTGAGCGTATTGTGGCAGTGACATGGTTTTGGGGAAGCAGGGGCTTGCTTTTCGTGGACATGAAGAAAAAAGTGAAAGTCACAACAGGGGAAATTTTCTAGAGTCCATGTCACTGTTGAAGCAGTTTCATCCCTTTTTGCAGAACTATGAACCTCCTGCAAACACGTCCTATCTGACACCATCCAGCCAGAATGAAACGATTGAATGCTGCTCTGCGAGAGGTCACAGAAAAAATTGTAAATGAGATTAAAGCTTCACAGATGTATGCCATTATGACGGATGAGGCTAGAGATGGTAAAGCCAAAAAACTTGATCTTGGTGTCAGGTATGTGTCTGTGGAGGGTGTGGTCAGAGAGAAGTTTCTAGCTCTTGCTGAGATGGCTAATTTTGATGCTGCATCTATAGCTGGTACCATCGAAAGTCAGCTCAAAGGTAAGGGTATCCATGACTTGAAATGTGTAGCCCAAGCGTATGATGGAGCAGCTGTGATGAGTAGGGCTGTTGTTGTTCAAACTCTGGTCAAAATCAACACCCTGAAGACATTTATGTCCACTGTTATGCCCACGACCCAAACCTCTTTTATGACACACATGCAGAGCAGTATCAGATTCTAAAGATTTATTTAACACCTTGGAGAGCCTTTACTCATTTTTCATTGTCTCACTAGTTCACCACCACACGTTCATGGACACACGAAAACAACTAGGACTGCAACCAAGTGAGCTTGTGCCACTCACAAACACACGCTAGGCATGTCAGCTCAATTCAGTTACCGCAGTTCTAAAGTGTTTCTTCGCCATTAGTGAATATCTGAGCACAATCGTGACACATATTTCTGTGGGATTAAAGGCAAAACTAACAAAGTTTTCTTCTGTGTATTTGCTTTTAGTTTTTGAGGCTCTACTATCAATCACAGCAGGGTTGCTATGGTATCTGTAAACGAAGAATGCTGACCTAGCCCAGGCTTTAGCATACAAGGATATTTTTATTGATTCCCTGAAAGGGAAACGGAGTGATGTCATGGCTGCAGACATTTCCTAACGAGTAAAGACACTTTCTGAGGCAAATGAAATTCCAGAACTCTCCGTAGGGAAACGATAAATGGCAAGGAGATTAGAGGATTTTGTTTGCGAAATCTGCATGTGGGGCAAGGAGGGAAGCTGATGGCTCGTCAGATTTGGTGGAGTTTAAAAGGAAACTTTTGTTTCCGTGTTAAGATCGAATGCTGGCTGAACTTGAGAAGTGGTTTTCTGATGTTAGTCAGGAGTTGCTTCAAGGTATTCAGGCATCCAATTTTCTTGTCTGAGCATCACTTGTCAACACTGTCCCAGCATTATCACATTGATCTTAAGAAGTGTTGGTAGCTAAAAACTACCTTAAGCGCAAGAGTGAGGCAATGCAAATACAAGAGATACACTCAGTGTACAACATCTTAGACACTGACATGTTCCCTTCCCTAAAGCCATTGTTGCAAGTTGTATTAACCATTCTCGTGAGCACCTGTAGCTGTGAGAGGTCATTTAGTGGATTGCGTAGGTTGCACACTTGACTGAGAAGGATCTCTGGTCAAAGAAGGACAAACAATATGGCGATGATGTCAATTGAGAAGGAAATGCCTGACAACATTTAACATCAGAGAGTCATTGATAGATTTGCTAGATTAAGAGTGATACGTCATAGATTAACTCTTTAAGTACAATATGCGGCCAATAAGTTTTACGAATCGGTAGGGCAAAACAGAGGAAGGGGGATAGCTGTTTGTGGGGGTGTTAGGACAACTTATGACAAGTCAGGACCTGCAGCTGCACGTCCCTGCCTCTTCTATTTAAGAAGCAGTAGCTGATCGCAGATCGTCAGTCACAAATTTTTCAACAATGGAGAAGGTTGAGCACCGCGCAGTGAACAAATTTTTGACCAAAGAAGGCAAGAATGCAGAAGAGATGCAAGAATGCAGAAGAGATGCATGAACGCATGGTTGCAGTGTACACCGACACCGCCCCTTCCTATGCAACCATTGCTCGATGGAATAGGGAGTTCCACCATGGTCGTGAGTCCCTTGAAGATGACCTCCATCCAGGACGCCCGTCAGACGTGACCAACGAGGACAATGTGGCCCGTGTAGAGAGGATCATCTTTGAAAATCGACGGGGGAAGGTTAAAGAAATCGAGCGAGAACTTGGAATATCACATGGAAGTGTTATCAACATCATCCACGACAATTTGGCCATGACCAAGGTCTGTGCCCGTTGGGTCCCTAGAAACCTCACGCCCCATGATCTACTTCAACGTCGTCAAAGTCCACAAGGCCAGAGTTGTACAAGCTGCCCTGCGCGAGTGCGGATTTGAGGGGGCTCAACCATCCTCCCTACAGTCCAGATCTGTCCCTAGCGACTACTTTTTATTCCGTCAGCTCAAGGCTGCACTGCGTGGACGCAGGTCTGGGGACGATGAAGATGTCCAGCTCGCAGTCCAGGAGTGATTGAACAGCAGTCGGGAGATTTCTGGTTGTCGGGAATTCGAAGCCTCAGGGACAAGTGGCGCAAGTGCATTAAAGTCGAGGGTAGTTATATTGAAAAATAATAAAACACTTTTCCTCATATCTCGTTTCCTTATATCCGAATTGCAAAACTTATTGACCGCCCCTCGTATCAGTCAGTATCATGCGCTATACGATTTTCTTTATTTATTTGACCCCCGAAGTCGAAAACCTTTAGAACTTATGTATAACCCAACTGCGAGCTCATTTTTGTTACTTCCAGGCGAATTTAATGCTGATGTACCAACTGGGGTGATACATTGTGTAACATTCGTGATCGTTTTATTGAATCTTTTTTTTATTATCAAGTAATTTGTCTTTTCTAAATAAAAAGAAATAAAACTCATCATATTCAAACTAACTCGCATAGTTGTGTAGAGCTTTCCCTCTGTTTACCCGCCTACTTCTTTGATTTCACGTGGTCTGTTTTAGATGCTGATCTATACAGTTATGAACATTACTCCCATTATGGTGCACACAACAGTATCTGCCCCTGCCCATTGAATCTATCTCGCTGGAATAGTAAAAGAGCCAATTGGAATGTCATTCGCCAGGCCTCCTACACTGATGCAGAAACGGGCACTTTCCAAGATGTAGACCATGCGATTTGCCTCTTTACGAAACTAGTACAGACAGCGGCATAGGTCTCGGTTCCAAAATCTAACCCTAACTTAAAGAAGAAATCAATCCCATGGTAGGATAATGATTGTGCCCTGGCTGTTTACAACTACAAAATAACTCACAAACCCTTCCGGAGGAATTCTACCAGCAAAACACGCATGGACCGAAACGGGGCCAGAAGCATTTGGCAAATAAACTTTCTCCAGGTCCGTATGGAGTTGTGGAAAAGTTATGTATCATCTATAATTTCATTTACTCCATCCACCTGCATTTGGAAAATGTTTAATAAAATACAGGAGAAATCCGCCAAATATTCTTCCCAAAGTTTTGAAATAAGCGGATCAATTATATTATCGAGGAACAAGTTGAGGCCTAACATACTTGCCTCCATTTTTGCACTATCACTCTCTCTGTGACCTTTTCTTTTTCCAGAAGTTGTTTTAGAGAGCTCTGACATTCCCCGCGAGAGAAGTCACCCTGGGACCATTTCGGGTCACCTGATGGTGCGAGCGACACTTTTATTACACCCCTTTTCCACAATTCCCCATTATTTCCTTTTATTGACCTTTCTTTCCACCTCTTCTTTCTCCTATTTGTTTGCTCTGACGGTTACCTGAGCTTTGCTTGTTTTTTGGACTGCTTCTGGATTTTTCTTTCATGAAGGATAGAGGTTAGGCGTCTCCAAAGCTTTTGTTTGCCGATGCCCAAGGCAAAACCCATCATTGGTCCTTTTTCTTCGCGCGTATGAGAACTCAGTCAGCCTCTTTGGCCCATAAAGATGTCGTGGTGGATCTGTATCCACTCTCTCATAGTGGATCCAACCGAGTCGAGAGTTTGGGTAGCGTCAGGCCCTTGTAGGCCTCCATTGTGTGAAGTCTTGAGGGAGAATGTGAAGTTAATTTGGCTTGCTATAGCTTATCTTAAATTTAAATTTTCCCTTCTTGTAGAAGTTGTCGTGCCAAATGTTCCTTATTTCTCCATTCAGCCTTACCTTGCTCACTGAATCCCTATGCTGACAATGTGGACCCAGATCTAGATTATCCGCCATTTTGGGCTTTGAGCTCCTCGACTGAAATTCCGCTTGCACGTGTGGACGTGTTTAACGTCAACGAATCGTTTGAGTCTCGTTGTGATGAACCCCGCCACATGTGGTGATATTTTGGTTTAGGTATCATCTCACTCTCAACAAAATCTTTCCGAAATCTGTCTTCGATTGCCGAAGTTCACGTAACCAAATCGTCTCAACCTCGTTCCGAATTTGTCAAAGGTGTCACCTGTTCGAATGAATTAAGGGACTACGATCTCCCCCACCTCCAGAGTATGCTTAGTTTACAACGTATTAACATGTAAACAGGACGACTGCAACTGTGGGCTCTATTCGAGACCCGACTGCCACCTTAATTTTGACGTTTGAGCGCCATGCACTGCTCCAGTTTATTAAAGCTTCGTGCCCCGGTAAGTACTTATGTCGAACTAGCCAGACGTTGCTTCAACGTCTGTTCACCATAGTTCTGAATCCACACAACTATGTGTTTGGATATGTGGAATTCAAATTTGCTATTATTTTTGTGATTGTTCAACATTTAGTCGAACTAGTCAGACGTTGCTTCAACAGTAACAAATTTGGACATGTTTGTCACGCCTGACGGCACTCCCGCTTCTGTGTTAGTTATGGTTTTGTTTACCATGGGCTTGAATGCGCAAGAACACAGCACTATGTCAAATTCGGCGGTGCTTACATCGCTACGCTGAAAACCTATCCAACCTTCTTATACGAAAAGTAGGTCCTCGATTTTCGCGACTCTCTGCGTTAGGGCGTGAGGGAGGTTCGCCATAGTGTTTGAGCACAAAGTTTGACTTTAGTTACTTTCCCAGCTGTTTTGCGCGACGCTGGACGAAACCGATCGTCCCCTTCGAATGTCCATACACCTGTAGCATCTCATCGCCCATCTTCTACCACTAACGTAAGTAATGTACCCGATATATCTTCGAAACATCACTCTAACGCCGAGATACCTAGTGTTGCCCTCCTCTCTCCGGTGGCTCTGGCCAGGACCGCCACTCAGAGTGAGACTCCTAACTACATTAGACGTTATTTGAAAGAATATTCTGTATCGCCTAGTGAAGGTTCTTCTACCTGGCCCCATGACCCAATAGGGTGTGTCAATTTGTTGGGTGAAAATTAATTTTTGTCAATTACTTCACTTAGGAGTTCTAAAAATGTGTTTGGATGTGTGGAATTCAAATAGTGGCGTTATTTTCGCTGCCACTTCAAATTATTTGACGGTGAGGGGGCACCACAACTACAAACTGTGGTGTTGAGCAATGTCATCTCTACAAAGTAAAGTCTGGAGCAGTGTAAATGTGACAACAAGGTGGGTGACACACCTTGGGGCGAGCCAGGCATCAAAAGTGGTTATCGGTTAGTCACCGTAGAAGAGGAGGGAAGCCCTCACTACGTACTAATCCTAGTTTAACCATCGGCTTGTCAAAAACTATGGAGTCCTTGGTTGCCTGCGTCTTGAGGGATATGGCGCAGCTGTAACTGTAACGGTAAATTATTTTTTATGATTGCTCAACATTTAGTTTTGTAAATCTACGTTTAAAAAATAACTTTAAAATTACTCTCAAAGAACAAAAATTATTAATTTTTGCTTGATAAAATGGCAGGTAATGCTATAGACATTTAGTTTATCTACATAAAAATTATCCCAGTAATCATAGAGCATATTTGGTAATCATAAAATTCAAATCTACCATTATTTTTGACTACTCCACATTTAGCTTTGGAAAATCTACGTTTAAAAAAAAATCTCATAAATTATGCTAGGAAAACAATTCATTAATATTTGTTTCTCAAAATGGCAGGTAATATTATAGACATTTAGTTTCATTTTATAAACATATCTCAGTACTCATAAAACATATCCTTGTAATCATGCAACATTAGAAAGTGAGGACATCAGTAAAAAAATAATTTAACAAGTTTCATCGTCTTGTTTTGATTCGTTCTTGGAGATCAGCCACTGACTTGCTTATTTGCCTCTGATATAAGCCTCACGTTTCTTATGTATATACACCTTGCCTTTTTCCTCTGTCCAACTTGTTTCACAAACCTCTCTATTAACTGATCGTAACAGGGCCACTGTGGAACTTGCATAAGCATGTCAAGGAACTTCTTAACTTCCGCTATAATCACTTTACATTACATGTCAAAGGAGTTTCGAATACCCCGTCAGACCAGTCTATCAAATCCGACAGGAAAGAAGCACTGGGGTAGATGGAATGTGTCTTTCTGTGACGTACAGAAAGATCTCTAACTGTGTGATCATTTCCATACCCTCATTTCAACAATCTTTTAGACAGCATCTCTCGTCTTCTCACTGTTATCTGAGCACAAGTGTATGGATTAACATTTCGCTGAATGAACAACATGCTGAGCGCTTGACGCTGGGCAAAACAGAATCCACTACAGCCTTCATTTGCAGCTTAAGTAGCCGCAATTGAAACAAGATGTGGAGCGGGTCTTCAACCCAAGAATTTTTTACTTTGATTTTGAACAAAGAGGGGGAGTATTGTATTGTTTAGTACTGTAGCGGTCTACACTCCTACAAATGTAAATATTTATTTCTTATTATATATATATATATATATATATATATATATATATATATATATATATATATATATATATATATAATTTCAAGAAGGGTTGGTAACCCTGACTTAAATCGGGAGATTGGTACACCCGCTCTCCCAAGCGTCTTAAAAATAAGCCATGAGGATTCATTCGCTTGGCTTTGCTGCATCGGTGAACAAGTCTGTAAATATCTTAATTGAAATTGTTTAGCTAAATATTTCCCAGATAGAATCCCGAATTAATGCTTGATTATTTTGTCTCATTTACAGACCCATTCAACTCCCTTATAATCCAAATTACTACAATTCTAATTACTATTTGCCAATCAATTTACCAATTTACTTATAATCTATTAATCCAATCTGTTTACCAATTTTCTTATAATCCAATCTATTTACTAATTTACTTATAATCCAATCTACTTACCAATTTACTTATAATCCAATCTATTCACCCATTATCTATTTATCCAATTTACTTATAAACCAATTACTTACCATCCAATTTACTGTTTAATCTATCCACCAATTATCTATTTAACAAATTAACTTATAATCAATCATCATTTGTTATACTCTATTTACCAATTATCTAATTACCAATTATCAATCATCATTTATTATAATCTAAATACCAAACCATATTTATCAATTGTAAATCCGTTCCCAATCATAAATTGTTACTTGATAAATTCACCCTTAAATAATCTAACTGTTTATTTAATAATATATATTTTCCTAAGACTCTTCGTTTTTAATTTAAGTATTTTCCCAATGTCGCCCAGATTAGGCATAAAGAATTCGTCTGCAAATTTATACTCGCGTTAGCATTTAACAATTCATTCCCTTGAATAACGAAATATAGGTTTTTATGTTTATTGTGATCTAAGAGCTATCTAGGATATTGCCGCAATATTCATTTAAAACCTATAGTACACACTAATAATGTATTCTACTATGAGGATTCTGCCGTTAAGGCCATGTTTTGAATTCCGTAAGCGACAAAGCCAGTTTGATGTTGTCAACCACTTAGAATGGCTCACTAGACAAATTTGGGAAGTGGAAAGTTTTCCTGTCTTTATGACCTGTCTGATCATTTACCCGTACGCTTGATCAGTAGAGATATATATCAATGGAAATTGTTACTCAGTGAATTAAGAGGCTCTCCAATTAAGAGTTTAGTGAAGGAAGGATATATTTCAAGTTTGGTTGCAGTGTCTGGCATCTTACCAATATTATCTATCCACTTGTTGTTAAACAAGGTCTTTCCATCTAGGGCTATGACCAAGTGTCGCTGGAGTAACTCATTAGTGTGGAGGGCACAAACCAACTATCTCAGTTTACACCAAGCTTGACTCCTACCCAATGCATTGAACTACCCTCCCAATCAGTGTTAACATGTGTAGAACGGTAGGACACACATGTATTCACCTGAAGGGTGTACATGTAGATACACTACACAACGGAACCCGACGAAAGGGAGAGAAAGCGAGTCTAGAATATCAAGGTAAAGGCTCGATTTTCTCACTGTAATAAAGTGGTAGTTTCCGTATCTGGGCTTAGGTCAGACAGGCGCCAGAGAATAAATATTGAGAAACTGAGAATGTCTGGAGGTAATAAAAGGGCGTGTGATAAAAGCATTTCACGATTCTGTAACAAAGATAGCCAGAAGTTAAACAGATATATGTCACATAATAAAGCTCCGCCTCCTAGAAATATTGGCCAATAACGAGGTGCGGCAGTTTAGCTGCCATCCAATAAAAATTGAATAAAGGATTAATTTAAGCCAAGCAGGAGGCAAGCTAAGGGATTGAGCAGCCAATCACGTGCGCCAACGTCATTTGTAGGCGGGGCGTGAGGCTGACTCGATGGACGTTTCTCCCCCTTTATAAATTGGTGCAGAGAAATTAAAAACCTCAGTCATTCATTATTATTTTATTAATTGTTACGCGTTCATTAATTCAAAAAGTCGATCAATATAATCGTTCGGTCGCTCTACAATATTTCCGCATTACATACTTTTTTGTAAAATCGAATCGTGAAATTGTACTCTTAGTATTTCCGATTTCGGTGGAAGGTAAAATAAATAGACGGAGACTCGTTTACATCTATAAAAAGATTCTTTTATTCATCCCAGCTGGTACCCTCTTCTCGGATCAAGTACAAGGCTACTTAAAGGGATATTTCCGTTGCGCATTCAAAAATAACTTGTTACCATTGCCGGTGACAATCGTTATCCCTATCCTACCAAGCTCACCCTTGTGAGTGGCAACGTTACCACTAACCTGGCAACCAAACCTCCTATTGGTACGAATGATTACCACTCCAGAGATCAGCCCCATGACATACAGGGGGTGGAAATATTGCAGTAACAAAAAGAACAAAGCGAGAACCCCCCCCCCATGGTTTGCAGGCTTTTATCAATGACCATATTTTGGAAATATAAAAGATTATCAGCAATAACTTCAGCAAAAACATTTTTTACTCCTTGATCCTTTCTCAGGAGTGAAGTTTTTAGAGATATCTTCCACCTGGCTCATTGTACACAGAAATGTGCTCTTTTTGATGATGCTGTGGAACTGACGATCTCAGGATCTGAATTGTTTACCTGCAGCATACCCTTAGTTGTATATTGACGGCCGTCATAGAAGATGCAGTCAATTTCACCATTCTTACAAAGCTCATCAAATTACAGATCCAGGGATCTCATAACATTTCTTGGCCCCTTTTGATTTTATTGTGATCAACTATAACTTTCTTAATATTTTCAGTGCTCAAGCCAGCATCCATAAGGGCAGCAGTGGCGATGTTTGCTGTCACACGCAGGAAAACACTATATCTAATGCTAAGCATAGTAATATTATGTATTTCTGATATGATGCACTGTGGCTTATTAAGGGAAGTTGAAGATGCCCTTGGTATTTTTAATGTCACTTCATAACCAGCTATTTGTCCTTCATTTTCATCACCAGAGAAAATTATTTCACCTGATGGCATTGGAACATTAGCATGCTTACTCGTCTGCCTATATTCAGTATCTCTTCTTCTTATACCTTTTGCCGCTTCTGCTTTTTGACTTGTCTATCTTGATCAGGTTAATCTGGCAAGCCAATCCTATGTGGTCCAATAGAACCAAACCTTTTGTCTCTGACCTGCAATGTAAGCAAGTTTCTTCACGAGGATCTTCATCTCCCTAGGGCATGTACAATTAATATGAGTTCTGTTTTGCAACCAGGGCAGCCAAAGTCAGAGCCAAGAACAATTTACACTTACAACAGAGGATGTCAAAAATCTTGTCAAGTTTTGCATGAAAACCTCTTTGACATGTAGCTGTCTTCTCCCAATAGATATGTTTTAGTCTGCTCCTGGCTCTTTTGAATCTGGTTTAAGATTGTGACCCTTTAAGGTACAATGGGGGCTATAAAAAAATGTTCACTCGTTTCAATTCTTCAAGCACTTTAAGAAAAATGTCCATTGAAAGACTGGTGCTTGGTAGTTTCTCACATCCTCCCTAGTATGTTCTCTGAACAATAGTCCATATTTCAGAACGGTACGCAGAGTTGGGACTTCAGAGGGCAACAACTTTCACCATTGCTTATTAATTTGGTCATATGTGTGGATGTACCCACTCTTGACCTAATCTTAAAATCCTTTGTAGCTCAATTTCCACTGGCTAGGGTGGTAGCACTAACGTCCAGGTAATCTTCAGCATACTGATGAATATGTTTAAGCCTGTGAAAAAAGAAAAATGCACTGAATAAGACATAATTATTAAGATAATTATAATTTAATTCCCCTTAACAGTCAAAAAGCAACAACTTTCAAGTAATTTATTACTAAGCAGAAGTAATTTTTTTTAAATAAAAATATCTTTAGAATTCATGTCGTGCTGCAACCTTTTAGCACCCCTGATTTATGGAATTTGAAAGTTGCAAAATCGACACACCTTCACGACCCAACGTCTCATGGCAGGAGGAAGGATTTTTCACCTGTCTCTTCGGCCACCAATAAGCGGCCTTCCTCTGGAGATGACTATGCTGAGGCTCGAATCTTCAATGGACTCTTCTCTTGCTGCTCAATATTCTTTGTCCTCAGGTCTGCCCCATTTTTACAGGACTTAGGCCCCTGTAAATGGTAGGCCCTCAGATTCCCATGCTTTCCCTTGCTCATCATAGTTTATGGTGTTTATCGGAGGTCGACCCGCTTTAAGGCTACCATTTTTGGCTTACACTTCTGCAACCTACCAATCTAATTTGCATAGAGGAAACGACTTATCCCCCCCACTCTTGTGCCCCACTTCCATTTTCCCCCTTCGGACTGAAGGATATAAATGGGGCCGTGAGCCCTTTTAAATTATTCTGTTGCGAGAATTCTGCCTGATTTCTCCGCTGAATCGTTGTCCGTCACTTACCTTAACGTTATTAATTTTTGGCGACCCGTACTGGATTCCTTCGTGCAGCGAGGATTTTATGCCATTGATTCCTGCCAGCTTTGTCGCTGCCCCTCTGTCGCTGCATCAAATTGTGCTCGTCCAGTTACGTTTGCAAGTGTTTTCCTTGGGAAGCCGTTCACACTGGGCACGTGAAAATTTTCTCCTAGTCACCTCACTATCTCCTCTTTGGGGAATTCTATCATCGCGAATTCCTTCTCTCGGATCGTTTGGCTTTCGAATCATCGTGCCCCGTGGTCTCGTCACCGTCTGTGGGTTTCTCCTCACCGAAGACCGCCATCGCATTCACCCCTGTCGACTTGGGTCGAATTCCCTCATCGTCGCCGAGCATCTTTCGCCTGGGTTTCCAAAGTGGGTTATTGCTTCACTGCTCTGGTATCAGATATTTTGAAGTATCTCTTTCTTCTTACGTCTTCTTTAAATTAATTCAGTGTTATAAGTGTTATTCATGTAACTTTAGGCCTTCGGGTAAGGGACTTAGACAGGGAGGTTATTCCGGGAACACCTGTCACTAGAGTAGCGAAGTCTATTTTTATCTTCGACGGCGCGTGTCGTTTCGGCTTTAAACAATTTATTCATAGAACCCATTTTTGTATGTGCGAATATCTTTTTGGTTAAAACGACTTGTGGCCTTTCGATGGTGTTAAGCATTTGTGACTTTGCTTATTGTTTGATGACCTCCGTATAATTTGTTAACAGTTAATATATTTCATTTTAATTTTGTTGTAAATAATACTGTAAATACTCGTACTTTTTGTGTGTATATATATTTAACCCCTTGCAGATAACTCGTAATTTAGCATCGTCCTGATTAATTCTGGTGAATTTCTGGTAGGCCTTTAGATCCCTGGTCTTCTATAAATTTTATGTGTGTATTTTGTTTGGGACGTGTAAACCGGGTTTCGCGATAGCATTTACAGCCCCTTACCAGTCCAAACAGTGGCAGAAATCCATTCAGTACCTTGTACTGAATTGATTCGGCTGCTTTACCCACTGAACCTCCTACTGAAGATCCGATGGAATTCGACGATATTCTAACATCGCCAGTCGTAGTTGTTGAATTGCCCACTCCAATAGCGAAAGTATCTACTGCAAACGAGTTTGGGTCTACCGTTCAAAAGTCTCTCCTCGACCTGTCCTTTCTGACAGGTTGTGCGTCCCAGTCACAGATAGGGCCTCTGCCGCTTCCTTCAAGCCCTCGGAAAGATCCGAAACCTCTCCGATCGATAGGCGAGAGCGACTCACGCGGGGCGAACTCACCACCCCCTTTCTTTTTTACTGAGTGGTCACAAAGTATTCAGAGATATAAAGTGTTAAGCATGACTGGAAAGAAAGGACCTGGTGCGTTAAAGTATACCTGCTCGACATGCCAAAAGGGCAAGTGGTGCGTAGATTTTCCGGAGGGGTGTTTCTCAAAATGCCACCCTGGAAGTATCTGCACGGACTGCGTCCTAAGGGCAGAACTTCAGGAGCTTAAAGAACTTTTTAAATCTTCTGAGGAAAAAACACGACGGCTGGAAGAAAAGGTAAAAATCCTCGAGTCTGAGCATGTGACTCAAATCCGTCATCTCGAAGCCATCATTGCAGAGATTAAAGTCACCAAGGTAGAGCAACAGCAACAAGAAACTCCCAACGACGCGGATGGCTCCTCTGTTGGGCCCTCATGCACCGCGTCGATAGAGATAGGCCAACCATCCGACGTCCCAGAGCCAGCAGCTGCTGGGGTTACTCAGGGCGTCAAAAAGAAGAAAAGGAAGAGTAAGAAAGGAAAAACAGTAGATAAAACAGAAGAGAAACTAGAAACGGAAGAAAAAACGAAGAAGAAAAAGAAGAAGAAAAAAAACCCAAAAGTGGAAAAGAAAGAGGAATCGAAAGAGCCCATACTGAAAGGAAAGCCTCTGTCCTCTGAACCCAAATGCACGAGGGTCATCGTGATCGGTGACTCCCAAGCGCGGGATCTACAACCCTTGCTAGCGGCCCGCTTTCGCACCAGTGTGAAGGTAAGCTGCCTTCCAGGAAAGGGGAACGGAGAAATAAGGGTGGAGGCTGAGAAATCTCAGATCTCTGAGAACTCAGTAGTTGCCCTCATGGCAAGTGACAACGATCTCTACTTACGAGGAGGCAATGTAGGCGCAAGTGGAAAGATCCTGACCACGGTTATGGGAGGAGTTGACGACTGTGGGCTAAAAATCCGCAGACCTGTAGTGGTCGGGATACTCCCAAGACGAGGAACGTCCCCATAAACCAACGCCTGGGACATCTTTGTACGGCGGAAGGAGTCTTTTTTGTAGACCCCTATCGCACCTTTTACGGGAGAAATGGCCTGTACAAATGGGACAGAGTGCATCTTAACTTTAAAGGAAAAGCTGCACTCGCGAACATGATCCAGGATGTTGTGGAGCGGACCCAAAGGAGTGTCAGACCCCGAGTAAAGGAGGACGTACGCCAGTACACCCGTGTTATCCAGGGACGACCTTTTCTGAAGTCACAAAGAGGGGAGTGACCCCGCCACAGAGAAAGAAAGCGGGAAACGGAAGAGCGTAGGGAGTTCTACAGTCGGGGACTCCCTCAAAGCTCTTCTGTTTAATTCGAGGTCTATCAGAAACAAGTTTCTAGAACTTTGTGCCCTCGTAGCAACAGAAGAACCGGAGATGGTGGCCATAACGGAGTCGTCGATACAAACCATAAGCCGAGATTTCTAAGGTGAATTCACGATTCCCAGGTACCAGCTCTTCCTGAAAGAAATGTCAGACATAGAGGGTGGCGGTGTGCTGTTGTATGTCAAGGATACTCTCAACTCGACGGATTGCAACAGTGTATCCGACCATGAACTACTAGGTGTTGACCTAGAGATAAAGCCTGCCAAATACAGGATCCTGGTGCTTTATAGACCTCCGGCGCAACACGTATGAAAGGACAGAGATCTGTACCAGCTACTAGAAGAACTTGTCGAAGACAGAGTGTGTATCGTCATGGGTGATTTCAACACACAAGTTGACTGGGAAACCAGAGAACCCTGTGGCGAGAACGCACTACTCCTGGAGTTCGCGAACAACGAGTTCCTGACTCAATGGATGAGAGAGCCAACGAGAGGAGACAATATCCTCGACTTGGTTTTCACCTCTGAGGATGACATCGTTGAGGACCTCTCTGTTGGCGAAGAGCTCGGTGGCAGTGACCACCGACTAATTAGATTCATAGTCAAAGTCCCGAAGGCAGGGCCTGCAACTAGTAAATCGAGGAAACTCGATTAGAAAAGAGCAGACTTTGCAGGTCCTTGTGCTGGACTGACGGACGCAAGGCTAGAAGTGTGCAATGTTGTTGAAGACTCGTAGAACAGTTTCAAAACCACATTCATGAGTCTTCAATCACGTTTCATCCCTCTGAAATGTCCCTGTCGATCTTCTGTTCAACCAAAGTGGTTTAATCGAATAATCGGGCAACTGCTTAGGGAGAAGAGAACTGTGTACCGGCAATCGAAGATGTCGGGTGACTTTGACGAATACCGGAGGCTAGCCAGGAGAGCGAAGTCCAGCATAAGGGCGGCTAAGCGGTCTGAGGAACTCCGGGTGGCGAGACTCTGTAAAGAGAATCCCAAGGAGTTTTTTGGATATGTGAACAGCCGTAAACCAATCCGTTGAACGATTGGCCCTTTGAGAAATGAGGAGGGGGCATTAAAGCATTCAGATGCAGAAAATGCTAACCTCCTTAACGACTACTTCTCTTTAGTGTTTACTGAAGAGTGTGGTCCCATCCCCCAGCCAATGGATTCCTACTCGGGGGGAAAGCTGGAGGATATGGACTTCACCGAAGGGGAAATAAAAAAGAAGATTAGTGACCTAATGACGAATAAGTCACCTGGCCCGGATGGGTTTCTACCTAAAGTGTTAAAAGAAGTGCGCGATCAAGTGTCACGACACCTGAGCGCAATCTTCAACATGTCAATCCGTACCGAATGCGTTCCTAGAGACTGGCGTGAAGCGGAGGTGACTCCTATCTTCAAGAAAGGAGACCGTAACCAACCGTCAAACTACCGACCTATCAGTCTGACTTCGATAGTCGGTAAACTCATGGAAAGCATGATGGTGGACAAAATGACGTCGTATTTAGAGTCAAACCTGCTACTGAAGAGTTCCCAGTATGGCTTCCGAAGGCAACGGTCATGCCTGACGAACCTTGTGGAATTCTTCCACTTCGTGTTCAGTGAGCACGATCGGGACAAGGCGGTGGATGTGGTGTACTTAGACTTTCAGAAAGCCTTTGATAAGGTACCACACCACCGCCTTCTCCGGAAAGTGCGAGCGCTGGGCATAGACGGAAAAGTAGCCGGCTGGATCGAGAACTGGCTAATTTGCAGACGGCAACGGGTGGTGGTGAATGGACAGGCTTCTGAGTGGGTGCCCGTTACTAGCGGTGTGCCTCAAGGTTCTGTCCTATTACCACTACTATTCATCATCTACGTCAACGACATGGTTGCCAAGATTTCCAAATTTGCCGACGATACCAAGCTTGGTATGAACGTTGCAAAGGATGGAAACACTGCCCGCCTGCAGGAAGATCTTGGGAAGATTGGGGAGTGTTCGGACACGTGGCAAATGCCTTTTAACGTGAACAAATGCAAGGTAATGCATATCAGCCACAGAAACCCCCAATCTCAGTATATCCTTAAGGGCACTGCTCTTGAATCAAGTGACACTGAGAAGGACTTGGGTGTAACTATTACTAGCCACCTCAAGTTCTCGAAACAGTGCATCGAGGCAGAGAAGAAAGCCCAAAAGATGTTAGGCTACATAAAGCGCCAGTTTGGATACCGTAACAAGGAGATAGTACTTTGTCTGTACAACTCCCTCGTTCGGCCGCACCTGGAGTATGGCGTACAATTTTGGGTTCCTTCGTTTCGAAAGGATATCGCAAGGTTGGAACGCGTACAAGCCAGGGCAACCAAGCTGATTCCCTCTATCCGACTAAGGAAATTAGATCTGTTCTCGCTGGAAACCCGTAGACTGCGTGGTCAGCTCATCGAAGTTTTCAAAATACTTCGAGGGTTCGACAATGTTGACTACCGGGATATTTTCACACTAAATGAGAACAGAACGCGCAATCACGGCTTCAAACCTGAACTGAAGCGTTACAACCGCAATCTGTGTGGAAATTTTTCCCCTACAGTATCTGTGGTAAGTGGAACGCACTTCCATTGGAAGTTGTCAACAGTGAATCTGTTGACCAGTTCAAGTCAAGACTAGACAAAGTCTTGAAAAGTGGCCGTTTAGGGACGCAAAACAATTGAGCAGCCATGTGCCCGCTCGATTGCTAGTCTAAAGGTACCCTCTTTGAATGGACCGTAAGGTCTCCTAGGGTACTTTCTTTCCTTGTAACTCCTTGTAACCTCTCTTTCAATGATCACTTCCCATGCTACAGAAGGCTCTTCTAAATCTGCTTTCCACTCCCCAGCTCTGTTGGCGTTCTTCAAAGAACTCAACCTCAGTTACAAAGGAGAAAAAGATATCTACTGTAGTATCTACCACCCCGAATAATGTCTTCTATTTTGCAAAGGAATTGTGAAGGTGTTCTTCCTAAGTGGAAAAAGCCAAGGTCCTCTTGATGACTCTCAATCCCGCTGTTGTTTGCCTTCAAGAGAACAAACTGCATACTGCCCTTTTCTGATGGTGCTTGGATTTCGTAGTTTAAATTTTGTTGTTCCTGTCGGGGGCTCGTCTCATGGTGGGGTGTCAGTTATAGTTTCGTCATTCCAGCATGTATCTCCCCTCCTCCACAGCACCCTCCCCTCTGTTGCCTGGAGGGGTTTCTCCATTTACCCCTCTCTTTCTTTACCATTATTAACACCCGATCTGTAAGCACTTGTAGATCAGTTGCCCTCCACTTTTTTTATTAATTGGGGATTTCATTGTCCGTCACTCATATTGTAGCGACGTTACTCGTAATGTCAAAGGTAGTGTTTTAGAGTTTCTATTATTAGCTGAATTTATCTGCGTTTTAAACTCCGGTGATTTTACATCTTATGTCCAAAAGAACTCTTTTGGCTGTGTTGACTTGTCTCTCTGTTCTACGGATGATCTAACTGATTTTCGGTGGTCTATCTTTGATAATATCTGTGGGAGAGACCACTTCCCCAGTCTTGTCGGCCCTTCATTCTAGCTCTCATCTAGCCATTCCTCTCAAATGGGATTTAGGCCATGCTGACTGGGAAAGCTTACGAGAGGCGTCTTTCACAAGTGCCTTCTTGAGGACGCTCAATGGTGCGAGTCGCTCAGCTGTGCCTTGCTATACATCTGAGTCCGCGACAGCCGTGAAGCACTACAAGTTAGCTCATGCCTGCTTCCGGCAGAACCTAACCTTATGTAACAAGTTTGACCTAAACCAAGCTATGGCGCTTCGTCAGAGAACCCTTCGTGAGCCTCGCCGAACGTTTAAAATTAAAGTGAGACCCACAACCTCTAAACTTAAAGTTCAAGAAGAGTGGCTCCCTCAAGGTAGTGTTTTAAAGGTGACTTTATTTGCAATAGCAATCAATAGCCTAGTGAGTCAAATTCAAGAAGATATCTCAATTATTTGATTTGTATATGATCTAGCTCTCTTAGTACTTCCTAAAGAATGACGTCTGCTTTAGACGTTTACAAAACCTTGTAGACATAGTGGAGAGGGAAGCGTCAATAAAAAGGATTTCGCTTCTCCCACAGTTAGAATATGCTCAAGAAATCAAATATCTTGGAAGAATACTCTATCTCAAAGTGACCTGGATTTCCCACAAACGCTACATAAAAGCGAACTGCCTACAAGAACTCCGATTATTAAAGTTGCTATCACACAGTTATGGGGGAAGTGATATATGGACTCTTTGGTTGCTGTACACATCCATAGTTCAATCCAAACTAGACTATGGATTCGATGTTACTCTTCAGCGGCCCCAACCCCCTTCCGAATGTTGAAGGACATGCGTAACATGGGAGTACGATTTTTGAGTTGTCCATTCGGAAAAACTCCACTTCCTAGCCTTTATGCAAAGAGTGGGCTTCTCCCACTCCCATTTCACCGCATCCAGGTATGCCTTACTTAACTCTTTTAAATTCAACACTAACCCTCATCTTCAGTGTACAAGGGGATTTTTTACCCGGCCCATAGCTTTATGAATGCGGGAACAGATCGATAATTTGGATATGAACAACTCAGTATCTCATCGTGTCGTGTTGGAACATACCATCCTTTGTGCAAGACTTTAATGAACTGCAATCTATTTTAGGAACATGCAACAAGCCACATCTCGTCATGATATATATATATGATCATATTCTGGAATTTTATGAACCTATGGAGAGTTTTCTCTTAACGGTCATAGTATTTACTTTCCATGTAACTTTTATTTTTATAAACTGCTATGGTGGCTATAATAGAGGAGAACAGTGGACGTCCGTAAGCGCAGTATCGCCTCCCTAGGTGTCTTGACACGATCCAGGTGAATTTCTGCAAGATCGTCGATTCGCGTACGAGTGGGGGAGAGGTGTCTTGCCCAAATGGAGCAGAAATAAGGCGGTCCACAGGCAAGTGTCCTCAGTATCGCACTCTTTGCCTTGAGGATTAACGGTATCACCTCGGTGCTGCTGGAATATGTTCTCGCTCAACTCTTCGTTAATGACCTTTCGATCTCTTTTGGTGCAGCCCAGATGCCACCTTGGGAACGTCACCTCCAACATGCATTGAGCCGCATCTCTCGTTATGCAGAATTACACTCGTTTCTGGTTCCCTTGACCAAGACTAAGGTTGGGGACTTCTGCCGTCATCAACGGCTCCACCCTACATGGGCTTGTTCCCAAACGGGTTCGCATGGAAGTGTTAGATTCGCACCGTTTCCTTGGTCTTGTTTTCTACTGAATATTTATTTGGGAGGCTCCTTTTCATAGCCTTAAGGACTCTTGTACCCGCACCATGGGCATTCTTCGTTCTGTGACGTTTAGGACTTAGGGTTTTTGTAGGGCTACTGCCTTACTTTTCTACCGATCCGTTGTTCGTTCGAAACTAGATTATGCATATGAGTTGTACGCATCTGGAGTCGAGCGTGGGATCGATCCACCACACCTGTCTCCGCATGCGAACGTTGCCCACTGCACTGCACTTCCCAATTAAGAGCTTACTTATCAATGCCCGGGAGATACTAAACGTTCAGCATTGTACACGGTGCATTTTATAGTTGTACGCGCGTGCCCAGCGCCTTGTTCAGTCGCTAACAGCTCTCACATCAGCCGCAACCGATACGGACGAGGTCTATGACATCGAGAGGTCGGTGTAGTTCTCAGGCAGGCGCCTTCTCTGGCCCTGGCCGGGGCGCAACCCTGGAGCGTACCACCTTTTAATATTTGTCGCCACGCCTCTTCTCCCAAACCTTCCATAGCGCCGGGCGTGTTGTGTTCTGCCTTTTTAGAACACACTTATTGTTATGCTGGATCCGTGACAGTGTACACGGATGGTTCCAAGTCCCAGGAGGAGGTCGGATCCACACCTTATTCCGTCTTTTTGAAGTCAGTGGGGCTCAATTAAGCGTTGTATCTGTCTTCACGGACGAACTGGTGACAGTACATCACTAGGTAGGTATGGAGATAACGCGTCGTGCCTGGTTTGGAGACCAAATTGTAATATTTTTGCGAATTACTAAGTGCTTTGGGGGCATTGAAATCTTCACACACCCTGGTTAGCGGTATCCACGACGCTACGGTTGCTGCGAGCACGGCGGATGTCGACGTTATCTTTAGCTGGGTTCTTGACATGTGAGAATTGCGGAGAATTAGCTCTATTCGTTTTCGAATTCGGGACAGTCACGGGACCTACGGCCATTTGATGAAGTACTTGCCTTCACCTCACTGCGACGACCTTGTTAAATGTCCCAGTTTGGGTGATCTTCACGCACGTTACCTGTCCCGATACCGAGGCAAGCGGGGTCGCTTGCTTGCCCCTTGTACATTGGACGAGTTTGAGCACACAGACTTGTAGATATAATTATCTTACTATGAGGACTAGGCTGGTCTTCTTCCTTTATTTGACTCAGTAAGAGAAAAGTGGGTCATTGCCAAACTTACTGTCCTTAACAAGTAGAGCCTTATGCTTGTTTCGAGGACTCGTTTATGCTTGCTTCGCTGCCTCGTGCGTAGCTTACCTTGAAATATTCCCTTTTAAGTTTCATCAGAAAATATCGGGAATTCTCAAGGTAATTTAACCTTTATTCACTCGTTCTCAGTTGACTTACCACTTTATATTTTGTGTAAAACCTAAGACTGCCACTTTACTCAAGTTAATGAACGTAATCCCCTGTAAGACGAGCCTTAAGTGTAAATCGTAAGAGAGAGAAAGGCTATCACGATTTCCCCCCCCCCTTTATTTGACTCAGTAAGAGAAAAGTGGGTCATTGCCAAACTTACTGTCCTTAACAAGTAGAGCCTTATGCTTGTTTCGAGGACTCGTTTATGCTTGCTTCGCTGCCTCGTGCGTAGCTTACCTTGAAATATTCCCTTTTAAGTTTCATCAGAAAATATCGGGAATTCTCAAGGTAATTTAACCTTTATTCACTCGTTCTCAGTTGACTTACCACTTTATATTTTGTGTAAAACCTAAGACTGCCACTTTACTCAAGTTAATGAACGTAATCCCCTGTAAGACGAGCCTTAAGTGTAAATCGTAAGAGAGAGAAAGGCTATCACGATTTCCCCCCCCCCCCCTTTGTTGTCACACTCTCGTCGAAGTATAAGTCTTATTTATATTCTTTTACAAACCCATTTTTTATAACATCAGCATCCTTCATTTAACCCCCTCCCCAAATATTTTTTTTTTATTAGTGAAACCTTCATCCGCATCCTTTTGTTAATTGTACTTTTTCCTATTATATTGCACAGTCTTGGATTTTTATCTTGTCAATATCCTTCACCGAGCCTACTAAAATCGAGAGTTGCACTCGGATACTGACAAATAGCCCTATGGACAAGATATAGATTTTTTTATTTGTAAGTAGGCTCGAGCAAAAATTGAGGCGAATTAACGTACGTAAACCTCTCGTTTTCCTTTTGATTTGGTTTCCTGATAACCCTCAAATTGTTCCTGTTCTCTGTTCTTGGACCTGTGTTTCTTGCCTCATTCCGGAATCTTACAGAATTGATAGGCCCAGTATACTATCTTTCCTTTGACTCGAGCTTCGATCAACGGCATAGAAGCTGCAAAGTAACCTATGTATTAGAACTCAACCTCAATAACCAGGTTGTTGGAGTTTTCGGGGGTACCACCTTTGAATATTTGTCAAAAATATTTAAAACACTGAATATTTGTTAAAGTGAATCTTTGTCAAAACAAAGTTAAAGTCATTTTGTTTATGGCGGCCATATTGTCATTCTGTCAATTATTTACTTTAAAAAATTTATTTTGTTCATTTTTTTCTGCATTTTATTGTGTTGTAGCTAAAGCGATGTCATTATTGGAACTTAAAAGCTTGAGTGAAATTATAAGCCTAACGGGCACATAATTGGCGGAAATCATCACTCAAGGCAGGCAAGATAAAGAAAGGCCAACCTAGAAACGAGCAAGGCAGCCCAGGAAGAAATTACTTCACTGAAGAAGACTATCAAGGAATTGGAGGTGAAGGTGAAAGAACTAGATGAGAACTTAAAGGTGGCTATTTAAAGTGAGAATGTACTCAAAGAGATCTCCGTTTAGCGTCGTATGAAGATTACGGAAGACTGGGAGCAGAAGGAAAGTCGGTACAACGAGATGGTGCGCGTGGTTGGCGCTTTCGCCGACAGCAATTGGCTCCTTCGGGAAGATAAGGACCAGATGCGGAGCGCACTGGAGAATGCGAAGACCGAGGTAGCGTCTTCCGATATCCAGATCGAACCCCTCCATGACAACCTGCGGGAGGGAACAACAACCTCGACATCATCATCGTTGTAAAGAAGAGTTTGGAAAACGAGAAGAAATTGTCCAAGAAGAGGAGTTAAGAGTTTGTTGGAAAGCTGAAGAATACACGACGAGATTACATGATTAAACTTCAACAAGAATGCAACAATCTGTATAAGTTTACTCAGTCAAATGATTTGGAGATAAACAGGCTTAAAAATATGTTAGGTGGGGTACAAAAGAACTACCAGGCTGCAAAAATATGCTGCAACGGAATTTTATGAATGCTCGAGATGAGGCTAGGATGATGTCTGAGTAGAACGAGGTACGACTCATGCCAAAATCGTTCTTTAGCAGTAGGCGATGGTGTTGATAGGAAAAATGGAGTCCCTCAAAACTTTTATTCACCACGCCCACACGAGCCAATATCAGTAGCAGCATAAGATGCATAAACAGAAGAGCCAGTTTGTTCAGCAGCTGTTGGACGTTTGCCAATTGGAGAAGACCAAGAAGGAGTTATATACGATAACGAAGACTCTCGCTATGAAAGCAGCCTCTTGAAAGTACCTGGAGGTGAAAATCGTCCCGTTCAGCTTCATAAGCAGATTAGTCAACTCCGCAAGATAACACATAAATAAAAGTATAAAAACAAGGTCGAATCATCATATTCTTCAGAGAACTCGATGCCATCCACTGAAGAAGAGTGCAAGGTTGAAAATTCCTTCGGCCTTCAGTCTGGTGAGGTGTCCGTAAATAAGGAGAAATGAGATAAGTTGATAGAAAAAATTAATTTCATTGCGGATTTTCTGTCGCCAACAAGGGCGTGCCGTGACTTTTTTGATGGGGAAAGAAATGACAAATAAGAGAGAAAAGAAATGATGGTACAGACTCCTACGAGACAGTTCCTCTGTGGAATAACCCACCTTGACCATTATGGGAGTTGGTTCTCCTGCTATGAGTCATTCCCAGAAGGTCGTATCTACATAAACTATCCTTTCCTGAACAAGCAATGACAAATAAAATTTCGAAATAAATATAAATAATCTAGCTTCTAAAAACCGAAAATTGGTTACATTTGAAAAACTATAATCTTACCTATTTTATTTGAATGTTAATTCGATCCTCCTCTAAGAGAAATAGACCTTTAATTGCAACATGAACAAAAAAATGCTTCTTCGGGTTAATCTGGGAATAATTCGCAGTGACGAGCGATGAGCAAACGAGTGAATCCTTTGACGAAAGGGGGTGCTTGAGGGAGTTCACTTTGGGGTATTCTTCAATGGCGAGGACTATCTCTGGGTTTTGTTGTACACCGGGATAGGGGGTTTCTCTGACGAGAGCGAGTTCCTGGTGTCACCACCAGGAACTGTATCAGCATGAGCTTCTTCTGTGTTCCTTTCGTAGGGTTGCCGGGCACTGAGCGGGACTTCGTTGTCTCGATCGTAAACTCGATTTTCCTCGTTCTTCTGCCGTTATTCGCTTATATACTTCGCTACCACCCTGGAGATAGGGGAAGGAGGGGGGAGGGGATGAGGAGGGCGGAATTAAGTCTCCTCCTCTAACGGTTTTTCTCAGAGCGTCTTTCACCTCCCCTAAAGGCACCTTCTGGCATTTGGTTGTCGCTCCTCTAATTTCGCATATGAAGTAAAATTAAATACCAACTCTTAGGGGAAATGTTGCTGGTTTAAGCAATGTTAGCCTCGTCGGGCCCGACTGTGAGGATTAGTGTAGGTCGGGGTTGTGCGAAGGCCTTTCGGGTGATACTCGAGGCGAGGAGAGGGATGGGGGGGGGTAAGTAATAGGATTACGTCGCCAAAATGCCAGGACGTTGCAGTTACCGAACGGGGCCTCAGTTTCGAGGGTGGGATATCGACTTCCCTACAGAGTGATCAAAGTTTTAACGAGATAGTGCAACTTTTGGAAATTGCTTTTTAATTTCAGTATCAAAAAGATGCACAGGTTTACTTGACTTTGCAAAAAACAATGAATAAGATTTGAGTGTTGAAAAGAATATATCACATTCATGGATTTTGGAAACTATTGGTGAGAGCACTAAATTTAATCTATTAGCCATACAGTGAATGAAAAAGACATTGGAATATTTTTCTTTTGCCTTTTTTTGAGGTCCATTCATTCCGCTTGTCATAACACGCACCATCATGAGTCTGAGCAACATTTTTTCTCCAATATTTAGTTCTTCAACTTTATTAAACACTATTTTTGATAACCCTTCGGCCGTACGATCAGCGTTTACGTTTATAAACCAGAGATTTTTTTTCGCAAACATTACGATCACTCAAGACATACCAGAAAACATAAGAAAGTTGCGAAACAGTTATAATATCAGTAGTCTCGTCTAAAATAATAGCCGCAAATGAAGACTCTTCTATTTCACTTTTTAATCTTCTTTGAAAGAACTTCGGCCACGTGTAATTAATCAAATCATTTTAGATTCTATTTGAAACACCAGAAAAAAAAACCCTGGACTCTTCTAAATGCAATGTTAGTAAAGGATCATGTTTCTTATTTAAATTAATAACTCAAAATAATTACCCTTGTTTTAAGAATCTGTTGATTCATCATCATATATATATATATATATATATATATATATATATATATATATATATATATATATATATATATATATATATATATATATATATATATGTGTGTGTGTGTGTGTGTGTGAGTGAGTGTGTGTATGTATATCCCAACGTAACTGGAACACACCCTATAATTTCCTTAAAATGGTCAAATAAACTCCCTTAAAATGCTTTTTAACAATATTAGAAGTGCCTTTGTCCGAACTTTTCTAAGCGTCACTTAGTTACTTGTGCCCTCGCTTCAGTCCACAAAGGTTCGTTCATTGAATGTGTTCCACAATTAACGTCTATAAATTCATATCACCTGCGATTACTGATATTTATTTTTTGTAACAGAACCTAAATTTGTCATGCCATTTGTGATCCTTTAAATATCATTGCTATATATATATATATATATATATATATATATATATATATATATATATATATATATATATATATATATATATATATATATATTATCATTTCCCCGTTTCCTACCAATTTTGTATCTTGTATGGTATCCAATCAATTATCTATATGTGTCATTCTCTTGCTAAACTAATTATCTTTAATCGTTATATTCTCTGTTAATTCTTAAATACAATTTATCCTTTTTATCGTTGTATTTTATCCATTCCCGTGATTTCACTTCGCCTACGCCACGCATTAAGCCTAAAACCTTATAGCAATAATTCATTTCAATCATTTATGGTGAATGGTATTATGTTTGCTATCTAGGTTTACTGATAAAATAACCAACACCACCTTAATGTAGCAACAAATTTAGTATCACTATTTTGTTCATGATTGTCATCTGATTCACACATATCACTTTCATCTTCCAATAATGGTAGTTCTGTGAAAACGGTTACTGGTATTTAATCTGAGTGAAGTACGACAAGAATTGCTGAATCCAGATCTGGGTAACTTAATTTCTGTCGAGTTTTCTTGCTATGACCAGAAGTCTTTTTAAGGCAAAAGTAGCAATCATCTACATAGTTATTTTTACTCCTGATACCATAAGAATGCCAGATGATAGTTTTTACTTGTTTCTTTTGTCCATTGGCGAAGATTTTCGACATATGGTTTACATACATTGTGCAGGACCCACGATTTATCCTGATCACAAATTTTAAGCTTAAACTAAGCCAAGTATGCTCTTTTCACAAACTCACTAATGTTCATTCTCTTAATTGGTACTTATGTATACTGTTGTCCTAGATAGCATATACATATGTATAATACCCAGTACACATGTTTGTTTACGTGAATACTGAATTGGGATGTTGGGCCTAACGGGACAGCCTGAGATGATGAGGTAGTTAACATACGAAAGATCACATATAACAAGGTACAAAGTATAAATTGCATTTAAGAATTAATAGAGAATAGCCGGATTAAAGATAATTACTTTAGCAAGAGATAATTGATTGGATACAATGCAAGATACAAAATTGGTAGAAAACGCGGGAGTGATGTGAGAGATATATTAAGCATTAAAAAGAATTGTTAATATATATATATATATATATATATATATATATATATATATATATATATATATATATATATATATATATATATATATATATATATATGAATTTAGCAATTATATTTAGGGGATCACAAATGGTATCATAAATTGGGGTTCTGTAACAAAAAGTAAATATCAGTACTCACACGTGATATGAATTTACAGACCCGAATTGGATGGAAGCGAGGGCACGAGTAACTAAGTGACGTTTAGAAAAGTTCTGACACAGGTAGTTCCAATATTGTTAGAAAACATTTTAAGAGAGTTTATAATATATACATAACGGTTGACCTCTCATCACTTCGCTCGCGTGCATTTGATAGTAGTAGATATAAAATGGTTATAATTGTTTTACTTGGGAGTACTGGAGAATAATAGGAAGCTGGTGCAGTGCTACAAACACTCTCCACCTAAGAAAGTTACCCCTCCCCCCCTCATTTTTGTATGGTTTTGTTAGTCTTAATAAAGACGAGGTCTCCTTACGACGCGACCGGAGTGTGTCACAGTACCAGTGGTTTGGTTGCGAACACGGGGACATTCGTTTGCTTTAGCGCACGACATGGGTGAAGATTGACGAAGCGAAGGTAATTAACTTCTTGGTTCTTTCCGAGATGGCGTCAAACGGGACGTGGGAGTCTTGAGTCCGGTTCTCCGTGGGAGGCAGGACCAGTAGTGCAGATATTTACTCCTGACTGACCATTGCTGTCGACGAGGGTTCCTTCAACACAATATGCCGATGCAGCAAAATGGAAGGGGAAATTTTAGCAGTAAGGGTGGTTGTAAGAGTGTTTTGGAGTTTTTTTAAGGATTTCTTGGACTATAAATAGTTAGATTGGGAGAAGTGGGTAAAGGGTGCTCAAGGTGAACATTTTCAATATAGGCAGGTTTCAGGCAGTCTTTGGATACAGTATCTTGCTTAGTACGAAACCGAAGGACAAAGAACTTGGGCTTCCAAGAGATAACGAGAAAGGGTCCATCATATAATGGTTGCCAGGATAGCGAATTGACTCGCGACGCACAAAAACATGGGAACATGTCATCTCTTTCGGCACGAAGGTTTTGTGATTGGTAGGCATTCCAGGGGCAGTTGGCTTAACTTCAGCCATCACTTGTACAAAATTGTGTACATATGAAGCAGGATCGAGGTGAGAAGGTAGAGGTTGGTCAGAAGAAGAGAAGAATTCGCCAGAAAGACGAAGTTAAGTATCATACACGAGTTCAGCGGCAGATCAGCCCAAATCCTCTTTCAATGCCGAGCGAATACCCAAGAGAATCAAAGGTAGCTTGTCCACCCAGGTGATGTTGGGATATGTACAGCATAAGATTGCTATGACCGTCCTGTGTAGACGTTTCACTACGGCGTTGCTCTGGGAATGATATGCTGTGGTACGCAGGCAAAAGGAGCCAAGCACTGACATGAGTGCCTCGAATTGATGTTAGTCAAATTGGCTACCACGATCACTCATTATAGTTGAGGGGACACCAAAACAAGCAACCCATCCTGAGACAAAAACTTGAGTGACTCTAGAAACACTGATGTTTCAAATAGTAAAGGCCTCAAGCCAACGGGTGAAAGGATTGAGCATTGTTGAGAATATAATTGCAACCACGGGAGTAAGTCAGAAGGCATACTAGAGTAACGTGGACAGCGTCAAAGCGTGATGGCAGAAGAAGAAAAAAAATAAAGGAGTTTTCGTGTGGAAATGAACTTTGGCACGCTGACAGGTCAGGCATAAGCGAGTCCATTTGGCCACGTTGAGCTACGAGCTTGCCTGTTGCATTGATACCAGGATGTGAAAGATCGTGAATTTTGTCGAAAATATGCTGACAGTAAGCGAGAGGAATAAGAGGACGAGGATAGTCAGGCAATGAATAGTCGACCAGGATGTGACTAAAAGGGCTGTCTGGTAAGTCGATCTCGCGAACTACGAGTTGAGAAGAGTGATGCAGTGTTTGCGTGTCTTCATCCTGTTCCTGGGCTAGCGATATTATTGACGCATGTTCGATGGGCGGTGTGTGAAAGAGTTCCGTGCCCGAAATCGCGAAATGCGAGAAAGCGCGTCCAGTACGACGTTTGAAGAGCCAGAAATAGAGCGAATATCGCTCGTCATCTGCAGGATAAAGTTGAGATGACGACTATCGACTGCAGTGTGCACTGAAGATTTGCGACGAGATGAGTAGGCACCGACCAAAGGCTTATGGTCAGGAAAAATAGTGAAGTCACGCCCATAGAAATAAGGACGGAAGTGACGGATTCCGAGGTATATTCTAAATAGCTCGCGTGAGAACGTAATATACCTTTTGTGAGAGTCAGAAAGAGATCGAGAAGAAATCAAGATGCTGCCATAAGTCACCAATCTTCTGCTCAGGGTTGCACCTACGCGAGTTGAGGATGCGCCTGAGGCGACGCTGGTGGGCTCTGCTGGAGAAGGATGGGCCAAATCCACAGCGCAGGCAAAAGCTTCTTCGGTGCGAGAAATTGAATCCCCCGCCTCAGTAGACCACTCGAGAGGAGAATTCTTTCTGGTCTTAGACCGTATAGAGTTGATAAGTTGCATGACCTGGGCACAGTTTGGAATGAATCTGTAGCAGATTTTGGCTGTGCCACACAAACGTCTGAGTTGCTTGCGTGATTTGGTTTGAGCAAAATTGCGAATCACGGTAACTTTGTCTTTGAGTGGGCTAAACCCGACACTCGAAACATGGTGTACCGAGTTGAGAGACACCCAAAAAACACTTGAAAGTATTGAGTACTCTACCATACTCTTTATGGCGATAAAACACCGAAAAGAGGGGGGAAATGTGTACATCGAGCGAGGAAGATGCTCTTAGCAAGTCATCAATGTAGTAAAGGACAAAGGAAAGACCTTTCAGAATTTGGTCCATGAAATGCTGAAAGGTCTGGCCAGAATTTCGCAAACAAAGGGCATTATGATAATTTCAAAAGAGCCAAATCGAGTAGTAATGTTAGTCTTTGAAATATTGTTGTGGTGAATAGAAATCTGGTTGAAAGCACAAACCAGATCCAGTCGAGAAAATATTTACAGCAAGAAATAGATGAGGTGAAATAAGCTATGTACGGAAATCAATAGCGACCAGGGATTATTATCACGTTTAAGGCTCTGTAATCCCCAACGACTCTGATTTTCCCGGCGTGGATTTGGAAACAATATGGAGAGGGGAAGCAAGGGTTGAAGAGGAAGAAAGTCTATTTGGGCTTAGACGACGAGATCGGGAGAATACAGTTCCTCCTGACGTCTCTATTATATGCACCACTTTATGTTTGATGGGCCTATCCTTCGAAGGTGGAAGGGTTAGGACAGGAAACTCTTGCAGAATGAGCTAGAATGGTTGCTCGGTGGGTAAGGGACGAATGGAAAAGAGGGTACTATGTGAAACTGAATATGAATCTGAAACAGAGAGTAAGGTTTTGCAATAGATAGCCTTGGGGTGATGAGAATTGACCAAGAGGTCTTGAGCCCAAGGAAAATCGAGGCCCAACATTGGACAATCTACCTTAGCCATGACGAAGGTCCATCGAAAAACTCGACCAAGACCAAGTGAAACTGCTTTCAGAACTAAATCGGAGGGCGTACAAGCTTTGTTGCCATTAGAAGTTGGAATAACACTGAAATGAAGGTTGAAAGTATCGTTCATATGAGAATTGCCATGAATAGGAAGCAGGCTACTGAAATATTATTTTTTTTACAAATGCGTTCCGATATAAATATATATATATATATATATATATATATATATATATATATATATATATATATATATATATATATATATATATACCAACAAAAATACTACAGGGTTGGATAAGGTTTATCAGAAATCTAGGATAGGAAGAGCAGGGAAAACAATCTGGTTGTGTATCAAATTCTAGTGAAATTAGTGTGTCGAAGAATAGGCCGACGGGTGGTTGGAGTTTTCTCCGACTCTTATATATATATATATATATATATATATATATATATATATATATATATATATATATATATATATATATATATATATATATATATATATATATATATATATATATATCCTTTTATCCCGAATGCAGAGGAGTCGTCGTACTACTCCTTATACTTCATTCGGCCCGTGCCCTGAATGGTTTTATTGACTCAGAATGTTTAGGGGTTGGCCTCGGAGGGATTGGAATGAACTTTGCCAGCAAGCTACCCAAAGGAAGTTAGATACACAACAATATGAAAATAAAGTTTTAATGAACACTAAACAAGAATATATATATATATATATATATATATATATATATATATATATATATATATATATATATATATATATATATATATATATATATATATATATATATATATATATATATATATATATATATACAAATAATTTGCTTTGAGAGATAAATCAATAAGTGAATCTCGGATATCTCACTTGGCTTGTAAATAACTATTCACTATGTAAATACCTATACACTTGTAATGTTGGTAAGCTTCGCGGTGAAGTTGGGTAATGTGAAAGGGAAGGGTTACCTCGAAACCTGATGTTTGGGTGGCGCTAGTGAGTGGAGGTGGTGAGATAAGGGGTGGGGACGATGAGGTAGGTTCTCCAGGGACCGACCTGATCCCACAATTCCATCACGATTCTGCTGGAAGAAGGCGTTGGCGGGAGCTTCTTGTTAAAGAGGGCCCCACGCTCGTGAACGTCGAGGAATCTTGGGCGCCTCTGTGAGGAGGAAGGGGGGGGGCGATGTGACCTATCGACGCGTACGGTCACGGAGAAAAGCCGAGATATAGTTTTCTCGCTTAGGGAACCAGAGTGAGACCGTTTGTAGCTTCGGCTCTGTTAACGTGAGTACGAGCCTGGGTCCGCACTGACTTGCAGACCAACGGAGTAAGGAGCCTCTCTAACTGGGGCCGATCTCCTCTCGAAGACTTGGTGCTTCGACGAATTACCACTACACAGAGATAGATGGCAATTCCTGCCTCACCAGACGCTGTGCATATTTTATACTCGAAACTCGGGAGAGGTTCACATGGCTCCGGAAGTAGATTTGATATCAAGCGCCCTTCTTCGGGTGAGAAAGGCTTGATTATCTCCTTCAGTTGGTCCTTTGCAAACTTCCGGGAACAACCGGAAGCCAAGATGGGCTCCCATCTATCGATAACCAGTCGAGGAAGGAACGCGGTGGTTAGCTAAAATGGTCAGCGGGTTCTTCGGCGGGAGACCATCAGATATCGGAACGGAAGGAAAAGGTTTGAATACCGGCCCGCCCGGAAGGGAGCTGAGGAAACGTGGGTGCCTTATGCTATTCTCCTACACAGTGAGAGAATACAATAGGACAAGAAGGTTGTTGTGGATATGATGCTGGCATGTGATGTCCCTGATGGTGACAAAATATTCATGGCATCCAGGCTGATTATTTATTTCTTTACACTCGATATTCGTTTGTTTACCCATGTTGTTATTTTAGTGAAGTGCAAGAAAACTATAAAAGGTATCTAAATTTCGTTTGAAAAAGGAGGCTTGAAAGTATCTTGCATATGAAAATTGTCCTAAGTAGGAAGGTTACTGAGACAAATTTTTTTTTAGAAATGCGTTATTTGGGGGGGAGGGGGCGATACGGCTATTAAAAACTTCCCTGAATTAGTTTCAAAATTCAAGTCGAGTAACGCCACCCTTCCTTATTTGTATAGACTTGTAAAAACGCACAAAGCAAACTTCCCTTTACGTCCTATTATATGTTATGTTGGTTCTGTTTCTTATGCTGTCTCTAAATGGTTTACTTCATTTCTTACACCTCTAGTTGGGCCAGGTCGATTTGTACGCCTAGGTAGACCAGCTGTTGAGTAGGGATGAGGGTGCTTTTACCCTTGTTGATACCCAGGGACGTAGAGAGTAAGGCGTCCTTGAGGGAGAGCAACTGTTCCGGTGTGCCCAGGAAGAGCACGTCATCCAAGTAGGTGTATGAGGTACAGTTGAAGCGTCTAGTGAACTCCGCCATGATGGGGGCCCATGCACATCTGCATAATGAATGGGCTGCCCGCGAAACCCATGGGGAGCCTTTTGAACCTCTATGATCGTCCTTGTATCTTGAGGCCGAATCATCTCCTCGAATTCTCATGGAGGGGGATGTGGTAGAAGCCGTTTCGCAAATCGATTTTAATAGCAAACGAGCTAGGCCCTGTGGCGCGGAGGACCTTACCTAAAGAAGGGAGGTGAAAAGAGGGGGGTTTATACTTTCCTGATTTCCCCAGCGCGGACATGTCGTAGACGACTCTATCCTCCTGTGCGTTCCGTGGTACCAGGAACAGCTTATGTGCACATGTGATCTTTTCGCTCAGCTCGATGACGTCCGAACGTTCCAGCGTCTCGACGGCGCCCATCAGCCCCAAGCTGGTAGTCTCGAAATTCCTGTAAATTTCCAGGAAGACTTTCACCCCCTTTCTCCCGGCCGCCTTGGCAATGTTGGAGGGGAGAGGAAGCCCGGTGCAGACGTGTCCGGGTATGAAGTCACAGATGTGCCCTACGCACTGGTCCCTAGCCGGTTTGGCCAGCGGATCAAAGACAGATATACCCTCTGCCTCGTCTCTGGCATCGTCGTCCCCGTCGTTCCCTTCCCGGGACTCGACCTGAGGCTCCGGAGGCGCACCCTGAACAGGGGCCTCCACCGGAGGAGGGGGTTCGAGCACGGGAACGGGAGAGGGAGGCGGGTCGAACTCGTCGATAGCCTCAATAGCCGCCCGCAGGCCGGGGTCCTGGTTCATGAGGGCCTCGATGTCCTCCTCCTCACTACAGGGGGGGGGGGGCTCGATGATGTTGAGAGCCTCCACGGCCGCCGCGAGTCCATGGTCCCATGCCAATAGGCGCTCATATTCCGTTAGCTCGAAATCCTGGAGATCCTCCCAGTCCTCGTCCGCTGGCTGAACCTGTGAAAAAGAAACGGGGAAGTTACCAGGGGGGCTTGGTCAACTGAAACCACCAAGGCCTCCTCGGAGGTGGCGTACCACTCGCCAGAAGCCACGATGCCGCGGTCGTCGTCCGCCCCGACCTCCACGTCGATACCGAAGGGCGTCTGCGGGGAAAGAATATTTATGCAGGAGGGGGGGGGGGGCAGCGAGAGTTCAGGGCCGAAAAGAACCTCGCCCATTGCCCAGCACTCATCTTCCCACTCACTCCTTCTTTTGCGATCTAGAGCTCTGCCGACCTTTTCGCGGCCACTCCCTATCTCTGTCTCCTGCGAGGTGTGGTGGGCGGGAGGCATTTATGCGTAGGATTGAGTATATCCCGTCACTAGTTGGGTCCTGTTATAGATCACAGGATTGATTTCAATCCCAGCCACCTGGCTGGATTGAAGTCTGGCGTCCTCCAAAGCGTACCTCCAATTAACTAGGCCCTGGAGGTAATAGAGCCGCAACCTTGAGTTCAGCTTAGCCTCCTCCTCTTGACGGAGGTGCTCTCTGAGGCGGTGCAGGATGAGTAGGAGATTTATCTTCTCAACGTCCCGTGTTCTCAAAGTGGAGCCTGGCTGGCGTGGAATATCCTGAGGCGACTGAAAGCCCCTATGCGATGATGGGATGTCTTCAGTGCTTCCACCAGGTAACGGGTGACAAACGAGACTCCAGAACCTGGGGGATGGGGGAGCTGGCACGTGGGTTGCTTTGACGAGGACGTGGGGCTACCTCAGAGGTAGGCATGAACTCGAGAGCCTGACGACGAAGCTCGGGCGTCGTCGGCTCCTGCACGAGGTGGTAATGGCTCGGCGACCTGGTGGGTGAAGAGGTCGACGGGTTCGAATCCGCTCGCTCTTGGTGGGACCGCGTGGTCTTTTTGGAGGGCATAGGGACGGTTATCGCGTAGAAACGATTCCGTCACTGGGAACCTATACTTCACAAAAAGGGGAACGCGATTCTACCTAAACTTCGAGTGTACACATGTGTGTACCCTTTATTACAATCACAAAAGGAAATAGTACACAATAGGGTTCTCCCTTAGGAACCTTAACAAAGAGAAAATTTATAAAAATTTAACCATGGTTGCTTTTTTTTAGATTTTAAATTTTAATCTTAGTAGCGAAGCCATTGCCTGATTGGTTCTATAATAGCTTCAGAATTTTCTTGGGTCTTTATTATTATTATTATTCTTAATAACCTTATTGAGCTCATTTTTGGTCGACCTATAATGATTGAAATTGTCAAAAGTACTTTCTCTCTATAATCTCTGGTATGCCCTTTTCTTCTCAGAAATTTTCCTAGCTATCTCCTAATTACACTACAATAGTTTCCGACATTTCTTCCTAATGGCCTTCGTTAGAATACAGTGCTCAGGGACTATGTATAATATAGTCTAAAAGGTGTCCCGCATCTGATAAGTATTCTTTCCACTAAATTCTATATCCCACCTAATCTGATTTAGCAAGTTGTGTAATTTTATTATAATTGCCCTATAAAATTTGGAGTTTTCTGGTAGTTTGTTGATGTTCTACCTCTCACTATTCCCAAGTTAAAACGAATCATCTGACGATCACTATTTCCTAATGATTCCCCGACAGTCAATTCCTGATGCAGATGATCATCTTTTGAAAGAATCAGATCTAATTTATTGGCACCCCTTGTTGGTTTATTTACAAATTGAGTAAAAAAAATGAAACTCAAATCATTCTATAAACTTACAACTTGTTCTATCCCTTCCTATCATATTTTCCCATTCAACAGAATTTATATTAAAGTCGCCAGAAATAATTGTATCTGCTTCACATCCTTTACTTATTGCCCTGATCATTAGCTCATCAATACAATCAGACTGTCCGGGTGGTTTCTAAAAGGCTCTCAACTGCATTATCCTATTTTTACTGACCCTAATATCTATCAACAGTGAGTCAACTTCTCCTTTCTTTATAAAATTATTTACATTTGAAGAAATGATTTTTCTGATATAAATAATCAATACCACCAGTCCTATGTTTCCTTTGACTAATGTACATATCATAATAGGGCATGTCATGCTCTAGAATTTTATTTAACTGGTGATGAGGAGTATTGGTGAAAAGAACATACTTTTAGCAGAAGAGTTAAATTCTGATTGATCTAACCTACATCAATTTGAAGTTGAAATATTGTTAGTTCTGTGTCATTTACTATATTTTACTATTATTTTAGTTACCCATAAAAGATTAAATTTACCGTTTTTTATTATCAATATGTTTATGTAGTCTGAAAAATATTTGTCTAAAAAATGTAAAAATGTATTAGAGAGACATGAGAAGTAGGAAACCTGTTTAAAATGACCCTTAATTTAGTTTGGTCTAACTCCAAAATTGCAAATAGCCAGTACCCATTACTCAGTGGAAGGCAATATTCCAGTAGTGTTGCCAGTTCTGGTAACTATTGTAACTGGTAACTGTTTATAGAGCATTTACATTTTATTGAATGCTAGTAAAGGCTGTGGATCACTTTAGAATAACATATAATTATTTGGTATAGATTATTTCTTAATCTAAGTGCCATCTTTTCATTTTCAGATATACCTGCGATTAGATTTTCGCTATGTGACAATAGCGAAAATCAAGACAAGGTCCAAATCAAGTTCTCATCTGACAAATTTTGTTGGGACCGGGCAAGAGCTGATGGCGTCTGAGTTACCAGCAATAAGAGATATTTTGAGGTACGGCATCTACCCGAGGGAGCAAAGTGAAGATGACCGGAGAAATTATGAAATGGACCAGCTGGTAAAAGACATGTATCAGGGCTTGATTAATCAGTGGACCAAAGCTAATGCTCTCTTCAAACCACCTGTTTAAATCAAAAGGTCACAATACTATCAAAGCTTAAGGAGGTGTGGAAAGAGGCTGTAAAAGTTTCCCTTGGTAAAGGAAAAATTGAAGTAAAAGAGAGGTTCATTGCAAAACTAGATAAGTTATTTGATATATTGACATGCAAATTTCAAATTTCAGGTTGTGGGGAAGTAGGTTGTAATAAGTGTGAGACTGAAGCCCGCATTAACTGCTGTTGTAGTAAAGAGAACAAAAAAACCTATTAGGGAACTGGCCTTTATTAAAGGCCAAAAGGAGAATGTTGGAAGTAAAGGTACCTTTCAAATTGGAGGTCCTGATATTCCAGAGCATAATAGACAATTAAGAGCTTCAGAAAGGAAAAAAAAAAAGAAAGGATAGCAGAAAGAAATAGAAAAAGTAAGGAGAAAAGCGCTGTTTTAGCAGGAAAAGCAGCAAGAAAAGAAATTTAGCATTTTTTGGCAGAAGGTGAAGATCTGGAGGCAGAAAATTCTGAGGGCGAAAACAGTTTGGGTGATGAAGTAACTTTTGAAGTGTCCAAAAACCGGAATCTTCCACCAGAAATAGAAAGAATTATGATGAAATTCCAAATATTGCTCTTGCTAGTATAAGGTATGGTGTCGGATTGAGACCAACTGCATCTATAGCAAAAGCAGCTTTAATAGATGCTAGGTTCATAACTGATGAAGATGCAAGTATAGTAGTTGATAAGAATAAAGTTAAGAGAGCACAGGAAAAGCTAATGACAGTTATTGAACATGAGTTTGAGGAAAACTTAAGAAAGGATGGGGGAATTTATTGTGTTGTCTTTGATGGACGAATTGAGTTGACAAGTTTTATGGTGGAGGCAGAGGGAAGGGAAAAATTGTTCCCAGCAAAAACAAAAGAGGAGCATTAAACTGGCATCAGTGAGCCTGGGAGAAATTACCTCTTCCACTTCCCCCCAGAAAAGGCTACAAAAGAAGAATCACATGTAGACAAGATCGCTAAGGCTATGTTTGGATGACTGAGGGAAAGGGTTTTGAATAAAAGCTTAATGGCCATTGGAGGAGACTCCACGAATGCAAACATAGGTATAAATGTTGGAGTAATGCGAAAAATGGAGTTTCATTTTTGCAGAAAGCTTTTTTGGTTGGTCTGTAACGTGCACACTGAGGAACTCGCTCTCCGTCATGTAATTATCAACCTGGATGGCCCAACACTATCTGACAACACATATTCGGGACCAATAGGAAAGTTCATGGACTCTGTTACAGACTTGGATATCAACCCAAATTTCACTCAAATATCTGTAGGTCCTCCTCTTACCAAGATACCCCAGGAAGTGGTGCAAGATCTTTCCACTGATCAACACTACGACTATAGAAATGTATCTGCAATCAGAGATGGAGTGCTACCTACAGGGCTTTCTCTATTGGAAATAGGACCAGAAAACCACAGTCGCTGGCTGAGCACAGCTAACAGACTTCTTCGGCTGTGGGTGTCAAAACATGAGCTTAAAGGAAAAGCCTTTAAGAATCTACGACTGATTGTTGAGTTCATCATTGGTGTATATTACCAATGCTGGACCGAGGGACCTGGCACATTTTTTATCAATTTCACTGCCTTAAGTCTCAGAGGAAGGAGGTGTTGGATATTGTTTTGCCAACTGTTAAAAGATCAACTTGGTATGCATACAGTGAAACCATCCTCCAAACCCTCCTATGCTCTGAAAATCAGGCGGGGAGAACTGAAGGGATGAAAAGAATCCAGACCATCAGGGGGAAGGGGACCCAGATACTCAACTGGGAGACTCCTTTGTAAGGCTTAGAAGGACACCAGACATCAATTGTGATGCTACCAGGATTGGAGATCTGATCAATTGGTCAGAGGATGTCTCTGAGCCACCTCTCACTTGCTCTTTAAGTACTTCTGAATTGAAAAACTTCGTTGACTCTCCTATGAAAGTACCTGACTAGCCTTGTCACACACAGAGCATTGAGAGAGTTGTAAGAATGGTGACTGAGGCTTCTTCCAAGTATTTCTCAGATGAAAAGAGGAATGGAGGAATCAGGGCACAAAAAACAGTAGACGTATGATGTCCAGGAATGAGTCAAAGCAAGATTTGTGTGTTCTGCTGAAATTTAACATATATATATATATATATATATATATATATATATATATATATCCTCATCAATAGTATAACTAAATAACTCATCTTTCTTATTTCTAAGACTACGAGCATTGGTTTAAAGACAACTCACCTTTCCTATCCTTGAAGCACCTCTTTTAGCCTGTTTATCTTCCGCTCCATCTCCTCCGCATCTCTTTCCTTTCATTGCCCCTCCTTGTGCTTTGTATTTCCCTGACCACTATCAGTAACTAGTTTTCCCCTCTGCAAAGACCTAAGGACATTATCGAGCTCATGCTACAACACCTCAACCCCACCCCTGGCTTAGATGGAGTCCATCCAATGCCTTATTTCCCCCAAAGCCATTCTATACGTCTACAAACACTAATCCCGACTCCTCACACAAACCTTTTACATACTCATTCAGTCCAAATGCGTCAGACATCCATTCCATCCGCACATCCATTTTCGGAAGCACACCTGAAACAACACCTTTCACTTATCCTTTCGACTAACCTTTTCTACCCCTTTTGTAACTCACGTAAACTCACCTTCTTTACATCATTTACTCCCAAGGCGAAATCACAACTGCTTCCCTCTCACACCCAAACACTAGACTATCATACCTCTCATTTACACCAACACCCGGAAGACAAACTCTCATTCCCTTCCATTTGCTCACACTCAACTTCCTATCTAAATATCTAATCTGAGAGTCACCCATCAGAAGCACCTCAGTTATCCTCCTTGTCTTCCTAGTCTCCCTAAGCCGAGCATTACCCTCCCTCCTGTTCTCATTCAAACTACCACTTATTCCACTTTCTGCCACAACCACGCCAGACAAATCACTTTCAACCTCTTCCTTTCTCAGGACACACCTATCCTGTCCTAACCTATATATTCTACTCATATTCATCCTCATTCATCTTCACTTAAATCAGTCGCTTCTTTTGCTCCATTCCCTAGTCTAGGCCTATTTTCCACCATCCTGGTCCCAGACACGTTCTTCATGCGTACACTCTCATCCCTTTTCACTTCATTCACTAACTCACTTAATCTCTTGCATTCATCATGCAAACCTTTCACCTCCTCTACCAAAGCTACATTTTCACGAGTTACATAACACACAGGGCATTCAGGGACATTTTCTCTTCTTTCAACACCCCCAAATCTCAAACTACATACATCATGCTTACTTTAAAGGGGCATACTCGATTTATCCAAAGTGACAGCCATACTGAGAAAAACTTTTAAAACCCTTTAATTACGTAATCAAGAAAACTGTAAACAAAACGAGAGTAGAAATATAGGCGGCTCTGCAACGTAAACAAACGGGAACAATTTCACGATTTAATTTTAAATATAATTAAAAATTCCTTGAGTATTTTGTCTAACACTCAATGTTAACTAACTTCCCGAACCTAAATATTTTACACCGAAAAATTCAAAACAAAAAAACGTCACTGAATAGAGAGCTCGCAGACAACACGCCCGATTGCTACCACTACCAAGCTCTGAAGTATTTTCAGTATATTATATGATAAGGAGAGTCGGCACCTCTGTATATATATATATATATATATATATATATATATATATATATATATATATATATATATATATATATATATATATATATATATATATATATATATATATATATATATATATATACATATATATATATATATATATATATATATATATATATATATATATATATATATATATATATATATATATATACATATATACATATATACATATATATATATATATATATATATATATATATATATATATATATATATATATATATATATATATATATATATATATTAGTGATGGAGTCGTTCCTTGGGAACCTTATTCGTAGCAGGAATATGAAGACATATGCGATGGTTTTGAACATTTAATTTTCCTGACGTTTCGGTCATTGACGATGACCATCATCAGCGAATTCTAAATACAAAAAAATATTTTTAGAAGAATAACTTATTTTCGATTGTTCGCCCTGCCCATATAATTCTCTTGCTGTGTTTTATAGTGATTTTTTTTTTGTATTCCGCTTGATTCATGTTTACTATTCATATTTGTTACTCATGGGATTATTTAATCTTTTTTTCTGTCTTATTAATTGATTTCTTCATGCCTTGCTTTCGACTTTATTGCTATAGTTTATAATTTTTTGTATTTCGATAGTCATTTAAGTCATGTTTATTATGCACATTTAAAAAACTCGTGGGATTATTATTTAATTTAGTTATTTATTTATTTTTTTTAAGATATTACATCAATTTCTAATAGATTTTCACTAATTTGATTTCTGTATTTAGTTATTCTTCTAAAAATAATTTTTTGTATTTAGAATTAAATGTTCAAAACCATCGCATATGTCTTCATATTCCTGATATATATATATATATATATATATATATATATATATATATATATATATATATATATATATATATATATATAGTATATATATATATATATATATATATATATATATATATATATATATATATATATATATATATATATATATATATATATATATATATATATATATATATATATATATATATATATATATATATATATATATATATATATATATATATATATATATATATATATGTATTTGTCGTGGTATAGCTCTATATACCATACATACATCTATTATATTTGATTTTAGAGTGCGCGGGGTTTCCTTTAATAACTTTGGGTAGTCCGAGGTCCGGTTACGAGGTCAGATCCTCGTAAGGGAGGGCTAGTCCAATAGATGGTACTTTAAATCTTTGTATTAGCTGAGAGTTCCAAATCTCACTTAGTTACAGGCTGTTACACGGCTATGGTGAGCTCAAGGGTCGGAAAGTAAAGGAGTCGGCAAATATAGACTTTAATAAATATTAATAATTAAAGTTAAATGGTACAAAAATAAACAGATATTTAAGACAAATAGTCACAGTGGTCAACAGGCTATTAAGAAGACTAGGTATTCTAAAATGCAATAAAATTGGGTAGGTTGGAGGGAATTGAGATTTGAGCTTTACACGGGGACATGGTATGCACACAAATAATAATGGGGGAAAGGTAGACGGCAATTATAAAATTTTGGGGAAGCTAAAATATTCCTTGCAATACCTTGTACAAAATGGAAGGATTGGGGAAGACGATGGTAGTTTCCGGCGAGGCGTTGAGATGATGGTTGGGTCACTTCGACGGGGTCCAGGGTCAACTTTCTTGTAGTTGAGATATTCCTTTGAGATGGCAGGGGGTGGGGGGGGTGAAGCAAAGCCTTCGAGAATGTAGGCTGGTAATTCTTCCTCCGGCGTAAATTCCTTTGAAGAAAACGGAGGGGGAGTTTCTCCGAGACGTCAAACGGTTTGTTTGGTCGACTATGCGTAATCAAGGGGGTATTACGCTAAGATTAATCTTCACTGAAGCCGTTGGTTCTTGTCTGGAGATGGCGTCGTTGAGCGGAGTCGGACGGATATTCTTACGGGGAGAAGAGTTCTTAACTACTTCTAGGGATATTTGTTTTATCCAAGGAGGGACACTTGGTTTTATCCCAGAACGTTTCCTTGCCTTCGGCGTATGACAACCCGAATCGAGGAGTAGTAAGATCGTCTGCTCTCGTGAGCTTCTCTCGCACAAATTTCTCTCGAATCCTCCTTACACGGGTACATATGGACGCCTGTCAGTGAGGGAGCTTACACCATAGAAGGGTGGGAGGGACTATCGCCCGTCGTTTGAGTAATGGCGAACGCGGCCCGAGTGGCATTTGTCTCAGCCACTCCCAGTGTGGCTGGAAGGGGGAAGGGGGAGAGACCTATTATCTTGTTTAAATACTAGGATTGATAAGGGCTGCATTCAATGAGCTCGCTCCTATACTTTCTCGCGCTTTTGAGTTTCGAAAATTGCTTGCAAACGACAACGAGGCCCACATGTGGAGGCAATGCTTAAAAGCGACGTTATTTTTCCCATCACGTGCTTGTTCCCTCACACACACATATATATATATATATATATATATATATATATATATATATATATATATATATATATATATATATGGTAAATTTACAGAAAGTGACCGGCCTTTATTTTGTGGGCGCTACTTTTTTTAAATACGCAAATACTATATAGTGTATATCGAAGATATACACTAAGGCGCAAATTTTAATTATGGGGTCAGTGGCGTAGCTAGGGATTTGGTGGACTGGGACCATTATCTCCTCTGTGGGCCCCTAACATATTGTTTTATATCAGGAATGACATGAAGACAACTACTCCTGCAATATTTTTTCTTATTTTTTAAGTATACACATGGCTCATAGAGCTCTAAATATGCCCAAAGAATACAGAGAAACATAAAAATTGGAAACTCTTGATTTAGAGGGATTATAAAACAAAGCCTGTAGTAACGGCATCACAAAAATTTCAACTCTAAGTAACTTCTTATACTTTGCTTGACTCATCCTTAAGTTAAAATTTGTCTATATTTTTATGGGCCTCTATATTTAACCATTTTAATAGCTGGGTTTTTTTTCATTCAAAAAAGGAATGGGACACTCGTTTAGGGCGCAATCCAATGGGGGCCCGGGGTCACACGACTATATGGTGTTATGACGAAAAATAGATTGGCAGCTACCTGTCATTTATATATTTTAACTCACCAAAAGAATAGTTTACGTGGGTGTTTAGGTAGGTTAGTTCTTTTTATTTTATGTTTTAAACACTTAAAACTAAATATGCTTTAATAACCTAACCATTTTTTTAAAATAATAAGAACAGCCTGCCTAAGTTGACAAAATATTATCCATCATTTAAGTAATTTAGTTTTATACTTCATATCCGTCTTTGATAATATTTCTCTATTTTGTGCCCTTTCGTTGTACATGGGCGGGACATTACGCTGTCTGCTGTCTCTCATATATATATATATATATATATATATATATATATATATATATATATATATATATATATATATATATATATATATATATATATATATATATATATATATATATATATATATATATATATATATATATATATATATATATATATATATATATATATATATATATATATATATATATATATATATATATATATATATATATATATATATATATATATATTTATATATATATATATATATATATATATATATATATATATATATATATACCAGCTTTGTACATTTTTTCGTTATTCCTTGATAATAAAAGGAACAAGTTCGAAAGTACTTGGAATCCGTCTTTCATTTTCCTTTGGAATTTTTTGCATTTATTGCTCTACTCACGCGTTACCTTGCGAGTTTCTCATATATATATATATATATATATATATATATATATATATATATATATATATATATATATATATATATATATATATATATATATATATATATATATATATATATATATATATATATATATATATATATATATATATATATATATATATATATATATATATATATATATATATATATATATATATACGTGTGAATCTGGTTAGTATATTTTCATTATAGCATGTTTTATTAAAAGCGACCGCTAGTTTCGAATTAATAATTCTTTTTTCAATCTTCTCGATTTGTCCTATATTCGCCTTTCTTCATTGTTTAACCTGTGGATAAGCGTACCGAAGTTCATCGGGGACTAATGCTTGTTATTTTGCCAAAGGTAGAAGTAAATTAATGTAATTTACCACTTTCTTTAATTTAACTGACGCGTTTCGATACATCGAGTATCTATTATAGCAAGGAATATTAGAGATCACTTGGATAAGCATAAGTTGATAAAAGAATCACAGCATGGCTTTAGTAAGGGTAAATCCTGTCTCACTAATTTGCTGTCTTTTTATAGTAAGGTGTATGAAGCGGCAGATAATGATGAAAACTATGATATTTTATACTTGGACTTTAGTAAGGCTTTTGATCGAGTGCCACACTTACGGCTTCTGAGCAAAGTTAAAGCACACGGGATCGATGGCAGTATATTTAGGTGGATTCATGGCTTGGTGACAGACAGCAAAGAGTTAGTATAGATGGAGTTAAATCTGAGTGGGGGTGTGTTAGCAGTGGAGTTCCGCAAGGATCTGTTTTGGGTCCTTTGCTATTCTTAATTTATATTAATGATCTTGACATGGGTATAAGTAGTGACCTGAGTAAATTTGCTGATGATACTAAGCTAGGTAGGGCCATTAGGGCTGATTCTGATGCTGTTGTAATGCAAGAGGAATTGACCATTCTGTCCAATTGGGCCGAGAAATGGCAAATGAAGTTTAACATAGACAAATGTAGTGTACTTAGTATAGGTAGAAATAATCCATTGAATAGTTATAAATTAAATGGGAGAATTTTAGGGAGGACCGATTGTGAGAGGGACTTGGGTATTTTGGTAAGTTCAGACCTTCGTCCTAGAAAGCAATGCCTAAATGCTAAGAATAAAGCTAATAGGATATTGGGATTCATTAGGAGGAGTCTAAGCAATAAGAGTGCTGAAGTCATTCTAAAACATGTATCTGGCGCTAGTTAGGCCTCATCTAGACTATGCAGTACAATTTTGGTCACCATATTATAGGAAGGATATTAATTTGCTTGAGTGTGTGCAGAGAAGGATGACAAAGATGATTGGTGGGCTAAGGAACTTACCTTATGGTGAAAGGCTCAGAAAACTAAATCTACATACATTGGAAAGGAGAAGAGTCAGAGGGGAATTGATTGAAGTCTTCAAATGGGTAAAAGGATATAATAAAGGGGATCTGGGTAAGGTTCTTATACTTAGTGAACATGACAGGACACGTAGCAATGGGTTTAAGCTTGATAAGTATAGGTTTAGGAAGGAGATTGGGAGGAATTGGTTTACAAATCGTGTGGTAGATGAATGGAATAGGCTCACTAGACATGTGATAGAAGCCTCCTCTCTGGGTAGTTTTAAGAATAGATTAGATAAATATATGGATGAAGCTGCTAGATGGGACTGACTTTTTTTTCTTCTTTTTTTTTTTTATGTACATATGTATATATTTTTCTAAGGAGTGGGGAGATTATATTTTGCGGTTGCATGAATGGACATAATCCTCTGGATGCATTTTATGTATATTGTAGATTAGATCTGACGAACTCCTGTAAGGGTGACAATGTTGATGACTTTTCTCTGGTAAGAAATCTTTTGTGTGTTGACTGGAACAGGAGCTGCCAAGTGTAGGCCATGAATGGTCTTTTGCAGTCTCCTTCTTTTCTTATGTTCTTATGTTCTTATCTTCACAGTTACAATGGATAATTATTACAAAATATTTGGTTTATATATGTTACAAAATATATTAACGAAATTACGAACGAAGCTATACACGTATGGGCAGGTTGGATCCAGGTGATAAAAGGTCGGAGAAGTAGGTATCCAGAGAGGGGGATGGGATTAAGTTGTTTGCCAGAGGGGATTAGTGGCTAGGACAGCTCAGAGTACACCTGTCCCTCTGTTAGCTTTTCTTGCGCTAGGCAGGATTTCATTGGAGTTAACTGTATGTTCAAATTCGATTGCTTCTCTTGGATATATATAACATAACATAACATAATTTCACGGATGACAAAAGCCACAAGGGCCTATCAAAGGTCATCCACATCCGTCAAAACCCACCCACAAAAAGCACCCTCGCTAGGGGAAGACAAAAACAAAGTCCCTCATAATATAATATAACAGATGACAAAAGCCACAAGGGCCCATTATAGGTCATCCGAGTCAAACGGCCTCTTTTTTAAGGCACCCAAACTCCCAAGAAAACTACATCCAGAGGATTGCATCCAGAAACAAGGGTATCACCAATCAAGGCTTGTCAAGAACTAAATCATGCAGCTATAGATATATACAAACAATATTAATATATACAAAACTTAGGAACCATTACAACCTTCCCTCCCCATAAACTCATCCAACCTACTCTTAAATGCATTTAAATTTGGACTACCTACTACCCTCCGCGGCAATTTGTTCCAGAAGTCTACCACTCTATTGGTGAAAAAATATTTTCTTAAATCCAACCTACACCCTTGCTTTTTAATTTTCAAGTGGTTACCTCTAGTCCGATTTCCATCATCTAACTCAAAAAACTTGCTAACATCCAATTTATCTATCCCAGAAAAAAATTTAAACTGCTCAATCATATCCCCTCTCACACACATCCATTCGAACGAGAACATATTTAATACCCTCAGTCTATCTATATATTCAAGGTGCCTCAGGGAAGGAATAATCTTTGTTGCCCTCCGTTGCACTGACTCGAGAAGCTTAATATCGTGTCTAAAATGTGGAGACCATGCCTGTATACACTACTCTAGATGTGGCCAAACATAAAAGTTATAGAGTTTAAGAATAACCTCCTTACTTTTGTAACTAACACTTCTCTTAATGAAACCTAGCACTCTATTTGCCCTATTTCTTGCTTCAATACACTGCTTAGAAAACCTTAATGACGTATCTATTACTACTCCTAGATCTTTCTCATCCTCTACTGAGCTCAGCCAATGCCCATCTATTTCATAGTTAAATTCTCTATTATCTTTTCCCATGTTAATAACTTTGCACTTATCAAGGTTGAAAGTCATTTGCCACTTATGTGCCCAGGATAACAATTTATTTAAATCACCCTGCACTTTAAAATTGTCATCAATATCTTTAACTACAGCTGCTAATTTGGTATCATCTGCAAAAATTGACACTTTATTATTAACTGCCTCCCCAAGATCGTTTATATAGATGACAAAAAATAATGGACCGAGAACTGATCCATGAGGAACCCCACTGATAACATCCCTCCACTCTGACTTTACACCATTTAGCACTACCCTTTGCTTCCTGTCTTTCAGCCACTCAGCTACCTAATTTGAAACACCCCAACATATCCCTTATCAAATGTTTTACTAAAAATTAGTCAAACATGATCTACCTGATCTAAACCCATGCTGAGCATCGCTGATTAACCCCTCCCTCTCTAGATGTTAGCAAATCCCTTTTTTAACTATTTTCTCAAGAATTTCACAGACTACAGGAGTTAGGCTAACCGGTCTAAAGTTATTTGGATCCTCTTTACTACCCTTCTTGAAAATGGGGACTACATTCGCTCTCTTCCAATCATCGGGTATTTCTCCATATTCCAATGACTTAGTATATAACTTGTCCAGAGCTATTGAGATACTTTCTACCCCTTCTTTAAGTATCCTAGAATGAATATTATCAGGGCCGGAGGCCTTGGTAGCACCAAACTCACCTATTAGTCCTTTTATCGTCCTCCAATCCACACTAATGGTAGTAAACACCTCTTTCCCTGACCCATGAGTACTATACATAAGACTATTTAGTTTCTCCTTTGTAAATACTGATGCAAAATGACCATTTAGTGCCTCAACTATTTCCTCATCAGTTTCTCTCACAACCCCTTCATATTTGATAGGTCCTATTTTAACTCTGCCAGACTTGTTATTAATTTTATAGTAACTAAAGAACTTTCTAGGATCTTTGTTGCTATCCTGAGCTAATTTAATTTCTGACACCCTTTTGTTCTTCTTTATAATCTTATTTAACTCATTCCTAGCCATTCTATAATCACTTAAATTTTGAATATTATTTTCTACCTGTAATTTTTTGTATGCCCTTTTCTTCTCTGAAAATTTTCTAGCTATCTCCCGATTCCACCATAATGGTTTCCTACTTTTGTTCCTAATGGCCTTCATTGGGATACATTGCTCTTGGACTACATTTATTATATGCTTGAAAGTATCCCACATCCCATGAGCATTTTTACCTCTGAATTCTACATTCCATTCTATCAAATTTAGCAAGTTTCGAAGTTTTACATAATCTCCCTTATAAAAAGTGGGAACTTTTACAGCATTCTCGGTTATTTTACCCTTCTCAATTTCCAAGTTATAACGAACTATCTGATGGTCACTATTTCCCAAAGCTTCCCCAACAGTGAATTCTTGAACTAAATGATCACTGTTAGAAAGTACTAAATCTAATATATTGTCCCCCCTCGTTGGCTCATTAACAAATTGATTCAAAAAATTATCCTCAAAGCATTCTATGAACCTGCCACTTGTTCTATCCCTACCTATCATATTTTCCCAGTCCACAGAGTTTAAGTTGAAGTCCCCAATAATAACTGCATCTGTTTCACATCCCTTACTTATTTCCCTTATCATTAGTTCATCTATATCATCAGTCTGCCCAGGTGGCCTGTAAAAAGCTCCCAAATGCACCATTCTATTTTTACTGAACCTAATATCTATCCAAAGTGACTCAACTCCATCCTGCTTTATTGAAGTATTTCAAACTTGAAACCATGTTGTTTTTTATATAGATCATTATTCCTCCACCAATCCTACCTGTCCTTTGACTAATGTACATATTATAACCCTGTAAATCAAATTCACTTATAGTGTCACTAAATTCTATTTCATTAACCCATGATTCAGTAACGCATAATATATCTATATCCTCATCGCTAATATAACTAAATAGCTCATCCTTCTTTTTTCTAAGACTACGAGCATTTGTATAGAAACAATTTAACTCCCCTATCCCTGAAGCACCTCTTGAAACCTGAATGACCTCACCTCTATCGCCTTGGAACCTATTTCTGTTATCTGCCAAGTCCATTCTACTTCCAGTACTATAATGTCCTCTCATAATTCCCTGACCACTATTAGTATCTAGTTTCCCGCCCGCAAAGACCTAATAACACGATCATACTACTCCCACAACACAAATGCAGTCCATCCATCGCATACATTTCTTTCATTCAAACAAACCTATCCCACACATCCACAAACATGACACTATAGTATATGGTTATCTATGTATTTTATTTTATGTTAATAAATCAGCCTAAATAGCGTTTCGAAAACCATAACCATAAATTTGTTTGATCGAAGTTGTCTGTCCTTAGTTTTAGGCCTAAGGCGACAGCGAAATAAATTTTGGAATAATGACTTGGGCTATAAGAAAGACACTTACACAAATATAAATATATTCATAAAATCAACGAATTACAAGGAAAGAAAGTACCCTAGGAGACCTTACGGTCCATTCAAAGAGGGTACCTTTGGACTAGCAGTCGAGCGGGCACATGGCTGCTCAATTGTTTTGCGTTCCTAAACGGCCACTTTTCAAGACTTTGTCTAGTCTTGACTTGAACTGGTCAACAGATTCACTGTTGACAACTTCCACTGGAAGTGCGTTCCACTTACCGCAGATACTGTAGGTGAAAAAGTTTCCACACAGATTGCGGTTGTAGCGCTTCAGTTCAAGTTTGAAGCCGTGATTGCGCGTTCTGTTCTCACTCAGTGTGAAAATATCCTGGTAGTGAACATTGTCGAACTCTCGAAGTATTTTGAAAACTTCGATGAGCTGACCACGCAGTCTACGGGTTTCCAGCTAGAACAGATCTTATTCCCTTAGTCTATCCCCAAAACTTTTATGTCGGATAGAGGGAATAAGTTTGGTTGCCTCAGCTTGTACGCGTTCCAACCTTGCGATGTACTTTCGAAACGAAGGACTCCAAAATTGTACGGCATACTCCAGGTGCGGCCGAACGAGGGAGTTGTACAGACAAAGTACTATCTCCTTGTTACGGTATCCAAACTGGCGCTTTATGTAGCCTAACATCCTTTGGGCTTTCTTCTCTGCCTCGATGCACTGTTTCGAGAACTTGAGGTCGCTAGTGATAGTAACACCCAAGTCCTTCTCAGTGTCACTCGATTCAAGAGCAGTGCCCTTAAGGATGTACTGAGATTTGGGGTTTCGGTCGCCGATATGCATTACTTTGCATTTCCCCACGTTGAAAGGCATTTGCCACGTGTCCGACCACTCCCCAATCCTTTGAAGGTCCTCTTGGAGGCGGGCAGTGTTCCCCTCCTTTGCCACATTGATACCAAGCTTGGTGTCGTCGGCAAATTTGGAGATTTTGGCAACCATATATCCGTCCATGTCGTTGACATAGATAATAAACAGTAGTGGTCCCAGGACAGAACCTTGAGGGACACCGCTAGATACGGGCACCCATTCAGAGGCCCGACCATTCACCACTACGCGTTGCCGTCTGTCACTAAGCCAGCTCTCTATCTAACCTGCTACCTTGCCGTATATGCCCTGCGCACGCACTTTCCGGAGAAGGCGGCGGTGTGGTACCTTGCCAAAGGCCTTTTGGAAGTCAAGGTACACAACATCTACCGCTTTATCCCGATCATGCTCACTGAACACGGAGTGGAAGAATTCCACAAGGTTCGTCAGGCATGACCGTTGCCTTCGGAAGCTGTGCTGGGAACTCTTCAGTAGCAGGTTTGACTCTAAATAAGACGTTATCTTGTCCACTATGATGCTTTCCATGAGTTTACCGACTATCGAAGTCAAACTGATGGGTCGGTAGTTTGACGGATGGCTGGGGTCTCCTTTCTTGAAGATCGGAGTCACCTCTGCCTCACGCCAGTCTTTAGGAACGCATCCGGTCCGGATTGACATGTTACATATAGCGCACAGATGTCGTGATACTTTATCGCACACTTCCTTCAACACTTTGGATAGAAACCCTTCCGGTCTGGGGGACTTATTCGTCTTTAGGTCAGCGATCCTTTTCTTTATTTCTCCTTCGGTGAAGTCCATTAGCTCTAGCTTTTCCCCCGAGTAGGAATCCGTGGGTTGTGGAATGAGACCACACTCTTTAGTAAACACTGAAGAAAAGTAGTCATTGAGCAGGTTAGAATTTGCTGCATCTGAGTGAGTTAATGCACCCTCCTCGTCCACTAAGGGCCCAATCCTACGTTGGGCCTTTAATGAGATAAGTAGGTTAGGTATACAATGTAATATATTTTAACATATGATTCACAGTAAAAAGATGCGAAGAGAATTGAAGTATGTGAAATTAATATGGTGGAATAATATGGTGAATAATATAGTAAATAATAGAGTGAATAATAGAGTAAATAATAATATAGTAAATAATATAGAGTATCTAGGACGGACTGAATTGGGGCTGCAATGAGAAGTAAATATAATTAGGATCTACTCTCGTATGGTCGTTTGCAAAGAATTGTGAGAGAAAATGGAATTAACTAAGTATGATTTGTTTGGAGGTAAATGAATAATTGTAGATGGAATGATTACAGACATTTATACGAAGAAAGCTGCGAGTCGAGTGGGCGGAATAGCGTGCTATTTTGATCGAGCTGGGAACGTGTGTTTGTTTGTTTGTGTGTGAAATTTTAAAGAGATGTTGTTTGGAACAGTATACGTTAATTGAATTGACAAGTAAAACAAATGAATTAATTAATTATTAAGTTTAACATGAAATTATTTATTTACAAAAGTTGAAGTAAATTAATTTAAAATTAAATTGACAAAGTTAAAGTAAAATAATTGAATGAATTTTATACATAATAAATTATATATATATATATATATATATATATATATATATATATATATATATATATATATATATATATATATATATATTAAGTTTCCCAGGAGGTTTTTATTATAGGTATAGGAATGACCAGAGGCATTGCTATAATACTTTCCATCTCACACATCCTCCTCACATAATCATTTAGCCCAATCGCACGAGACATGCATTTTACCCCCAACATCCATTCTTGGAAGCACACCTGTCACAACACCTTTCATTCTACTTTCTCTCACCTTTTCAATCAACCCCTTGTACCTCTCTCGTAACTCACATGCACTTACTTTCTTCACATCATTCACTCCCACATGTGTAATCACAACCGCATCCCTTGCACAGCCAGACCCCAGCTCATCATACCTATAAGGCAGATCTCTCACTCCAGCACCCGGCAAACACACCCTCAAACCATTTAATCTACTTGCATTCAACTTCCTATCTAAATATCTAACTCGCGAATCACCCATCACAAGCACTCCAGTCAGACTCCTATTCCTAACCCCCACAGACCTAACTCCATCCCCACTCCTATTCTCATTCAAACTACCAGTCACATAACCTCCACCCCCATCAGTCATATCACTTCCAGTTACTTCCTCTCTTAGGGCACCGAATCTATTAGTCAAGCTAATAGGTTATGTGTCCCTCTGACTCACACACCTATTCTCCCCCTGGCTAACCACCTCAACAGAGGCAACCCTATTCTCACAAAGAACAGGAGAAGCCTCCCTAGCTACACGTTTCCTAACTACTCTCCACTGTCCCCCATCATTACTAGGCCTATTTCTAACTAATCTAAGGGGGCTAACTTCACTATCCCTCGGAACTATCATATCCTACCTCCTCCACCGGCCCTCTCCCTTCACCTGAAACATCTATCTGGCCTACCTTACCATCTAACCTATTCCCAGCCCTAGGCCTAACACTAAGTTCCCTCTTGAGCGCAGAAACTAACCCCTCCAGCCTACATATCCTGTCTAAATCCTGCATTCTCATCCTCTCTAAATCTACAATGCATTCACGCAGCCCACATACAACACATGTATATTCCTCACCAACTGCACCACAACCGCAAGGATCTGTTTTGGGTCCCTTGCTATTCTTAATTTATATTAATGATCTTGACATAGGTATAAGTAGTGACCTGAGTAAATTTGCTGATGATACTAAGCTAGGTAGGGCCATTAGGGCTGATTCTGATGCTGTTGTGATGCAGGAGGAATTGACCATTCTGTCCAATTGGGCTGAGAAATGGCAAATGAAGTTTAACATAGACAAATGTAGTGTACTTAGTATAGGTAGAAATAATCCACTGAATAGTTATAAATTAAATGGGAGAAATTTAGGGAGGACCGATTGTGAGAGGGACTTGGGTATTTTGGTAAGTTCAGACCTTCGTCCTAGAAAGCAATGCCTAAATGCTAAGAATAAAGCTAATAGGATATTGGGATTCATTAGGAGGAGTCTAAGCAATAAGAGTGCAGAAGTCATTCTAAAACTGTATCTGGCGCTAGATAGGCCTCATCTAGACTATGCAGTACAATTTTGGTCACCATATTATAGGAAGGATATTGATTTGCTTGAGTCTGTGCAGAGAAGGATGACAAAGATGATTGGTGGGCTAAGGAACTTACCTTATGGTGAAAGGCTCAGAAAACTAAATCTACATACATTGGAAAGGAGAAGAGTCAGAGGGGAATTGATTGAAGTCTTCAAATGGGTAAAAGGATATAATAAAGGGGATCTGGGTAAGGTTCTTATACTTAGTGAACATGACAGGACACGTAGCAATGGGTTTAAGCTTGATAAGTATAGGTTTGGGAAGGAGATTGGGAGGAATTGGTTTACAAATCGTGTGGTAGATGAATGGAATAGGCTCACTAGACATGTGATAGAAGCCTCCTCTCTGGGTAGTTTTAAGAAGAGATTAGATAAATATATGAATGAAGCTGCTAGATGGGACTGACTTTTTTAGGTACATATGTATATATTTTTCTAAGGAGTGGGGAGATTATTTTGCGGTTGCATGAATGGACATAATCCTCTGGATGCATTTTATGTATATTGTAGATTAGATCTGACGAACTCCTGTAAAGGGTGACAATGTTGATGACTTTTCTCTGGTAAGAAATCTTTTGTGTGTTGACTGGAACAGGAGCTGCCAAGTGTAGGCCATGAATGGTCTTTTGCAGTCTCCTTCTTTTCTTATGTTCTTATGTTCTTATGTTAACCAATGCATACATTCCAACACTCATGCTCACTTTCATCCCCGAACTCCATCACTTATTGAAACAAAGAAAGAACTTAAGTAGTAATATGAAAAAAGAGCAACTTAGCTTTCGCTGATTCTGTGGTGGAAAACTGTAGAAAATCCGAAAAATAAATCAACAGACAGAAAGAGAGATTTAAGGCCCAACACAAGTAAAAATCAGTCGCTTCAAGAAAGAGCAGTTGACGCCTATTGGGAGCATAGTCTAAAATTTCGATGTTTTCTTCTATCATTTTTCGGTTGAGGCATGTTCCGTGTACTTTCTCTGTATGATTTTTTTAGGTGCACCGTTGTTTAGATGGTATGACATTCTTCTTGAGAGAGTGGCTTCGGTAATGCCGATATACGAGTTATGTAGGAGCTCACAGTCTCCTAGTTTACACGTGTACTCGTATATCAGATGTGTCCTTAGTTTCGATTGTAGCGGGGATTTATGGTTATTTTTCATTGAAGAGGATTGAAGTACTTCTATTTTGATAGTAAATGATTAGTGCGATCTTTTTCTCGGTCTATAATGTCCTTGATGGCTCTTTCATCTGCTTGGTGTTCTGTGCTGATAGTATTCTTGTAGAACAGTTTTATAATATCCTCATTATCCGTATTCCTGTTCTTCTGGGGTTCTGAGAGGTATCATCTGTCTATTTTAATTCTTAGGGCTGTTTGTATTTCTTTATTGGAGAATCGGCTATTTACCAGTACCTGAGTGGCTCTCTCGAGTTTGTTTTGTGTGTCCTTCCATGTGGTGCAGTGGGTAAAAGCACGATCGATGTACGAAGATATCACGCTTGTTCGGTTTGGGCTTAGGACATTCGCTGTACCCATTCATGCAAAATCCCGGGTTGGTGGGTTTACATAACCTTTAGTTGTTATTGTTTCATTGATATTGGTAGTGAGGATATCTAAGAATGGTAATTGGTTGTTATGGCTTTCTTCGATGGTGCAATTGAAGGAAGAACATTATTTAAAGGCTTTTTCAAGGTTATGGATTTCTTCTTGTGTTTGTATGTTGATGTAGATGTTGTCTATGTACCTGCAGTAAATATTGGGCTTGTGTACGCTTGAGAAAGCCCTTTTTTCAACCACTCCCATATAGAAGTTGGCAAAGAGAACTCCCAAGGGAGAACCCATGGCATCTCCATCGACTTGGCGGTACATGCTTCCATTGGGGCCAAAGAAGGGGGCTTCAGAGGTGCAAATTTGTAGGAGTCTCTTCATGTCGTCCCTTGGTATTCCAATCGAAGGGGCAGTCATTTTTGTCATACACGTGTTCTAGTATTATGTCTATTGTTTGGGCGACTGGTATATTGAGGAATAGTGATTCTACATCCATGGAAGCTATTATTTTCTTAGGGTTAGTGGCTCGGATGATATCGATGAAATCACCCGAGGATTTGAGGCTGTATTTGTTGGTTACGTAAGGAGTTAATATTTTGTTTCTGAATGTTCCGAGTTCGTACGTGGGTTTAGGGATTTGGCTAATTATGGGCCTGAGGGGGTTTCCACGGTCGCATAAGCGTATCCTGGGCTGAAGTCACCTATAATTTTATTCATTTGTATGTTTCCGGGTTGTTTGTTGGTCCGTTCAATGATTTGGTTTACCTTCTTCTTAATATCGAATTAATAATTCTCAATTTGTCTTATATTCGCCTTTTCTTCATTGTTTAACCTGTGGATAAGCGTACCGAAGTTGATCAGGGACTGATGCTTGTTATTTTGCCAAAGGTAGAAGTAAATTAATGCAATTTACCACTTTCTTTAATTTAACTGACGCGTTTCGATACATCGAGTATCATCTTCAGAGTTACAATGGGGAATTATTACAAAATATTTGGTTTATATATGTTACAAAATATATTAACAAAATTACGAACGAAGCTATACACGTATAGGCAGGTTGGATCCAGGGGCTAAAAGGTCGGAGAAGTAGGTATCCAGAGAGGGGGGGGGGATTAAGATGCTTGCCAGAGGGTATTCGTGGCTAGGGGCAACTCTGAGTACACCTGTCCCTCTGTTAGCTTTTCTTGCGCTGGGCAGGATTTCATTGGAGTTAAACTGTATGTTTAAATTCGGTTGCTTCTCTTATATATATATATATATATATATGAGGAATTAAACCACATTCTCCGAAGACAATTTGATTCAGAAAAGTTTCGGTGTATCTCACACCCATTTTCAACTGACACTGGATAGAAAATATAAGAAAAGTGTTTAATTCCTTAAACCAATTGATGATTGCCAGGAAACCCAAAGAACATATTAGCATAGGAGTATATGCAATACCATGCAACGATTGCCGAAAAGTTTATATAAGTGGAAACGGGGAGAAATCTAGACAAGAGATTGTATGAACACAAAAGAGATATTAGAGTGGGCAGCGAAAGCACGACCAGACCTTGTGTTATGCTTATATGCACTTTTCTTATATTTTATATCCAGTGTCAGTTGAAAAAGGGTGTGAGATACACCGAAACTGTTCTGAATTAAATTGTCTTCGGAGAAAAGATGAGGAATTAAACCACATTCTCCGAAGACAATTTAATTCCGAACAGTTTCGTTGCATCTCACACCCTTTTTCAACTGACACTGCGTAGAAAATATAAGAGAAGTGCATATAAGCATAACACAAGATCCCCTCTTTTTTCCCCCAATCCCCTACTTGTGGCTAATCTGGGGGGGGGGGGGGTAGTCCTAAACATACTGAAGGGCTGACATTTAACTATTTTGTTTATATGCTTTCTTATTACAGGATTAAAATAAAATTGACCCTCAGATAGATTTAAATTAGGAACTGACGATATCAAGCTCGATTCTACGATTCTTCTCTTAACATAGTTAGCCGATTTAAATGCCATTTTACTTCCATTGAAATCGATCGTATGATTCTTGTCTCTAACATGGCAAAATATTCTACTGCTTTCGCTGCCCACTCTAATATCTCTTTTGTGTTCGTACAATCTCTTGTCTAGATTTCTCCCCGTTTCCCCTATATAAACTTTATGGCAATCATCGCATGGTGTATATATATATATATATATATATATATATATATATATATATATATATATATATATATATATATATATATAGCTCCAAGAAAGAGCAGTTGAGGCCTGTTGGGAGCGTAGTCTACAATTTTGGGTTTTCTTCTATCATTTTTCCGTGTACTTCATGTGTATGTTTTTTTTTTATTTGCACCGTTGTTCAGATGGTATGACATTTTTCTTGAGAGATTGGTAGGAGTTGGTAGGAGCTCCCAGTCTCCTAGTTTACATGTGTACTCGTATATCAGATGTGTCCTTTGTTTCAGTTGTAACGGGGGTTTGGGGTTATTTTTCATGAAGAGGGTTGAAGTACGTCTATTTTGATAGTAGATGATTAGAATTAAAATGGACAGATGGTATCTCTCAAGACCCCAGGAGAACAGGAATACAAATAAGGAGGATATTATAAAACTGTTCTACAAGAATACTATGAGCACAGAACACCAAGCAGATCAAAGAGCATTCAAGGACATTACAGATACAGACCAGGAATAAAACCCATAAACGCCGAGAAAAAGATCGCACTAATCATTATAGGTGGGCGTTATCGCGATAAATTATCTCGATAATTTATTGCGTTAAATTATCTCGATAATTTATCGCGATAACGATATCGGGTTATCGGATATCCGATATTTTTTCCCGTGTTATCGATTCATCAGTATCGCCGATACTTTTGGTTCCAAACTAGCGATAATCGATCATTTCAGTTTTTTGTTCCAGTTTAGCACAGGGGCGAGCCGCGCGTGCATTGGAGGCAGAAATATGTAGGTCCGAGCTGTTAGGAGGATCCTCGAAACCTATGAGGAGATGAAGGAGAGCCTCGCCAGGTAAGAAACTAAGAAACAGAATTCAAATATTCTTACTATTGTATTATAAATAACGCTATATATAGTCAATAATCAATATTGTATTATAATTTTGCATCTATCGATTTATTAGTTATCACCTTATCAAGCGCTAAATTTATCGCCAGTTATAGAGTATTGGTTATCGCTGACAAGGTTATCGTTATCGATTTATCGATTATCGTAATACATTTTTCGTTATCGCGCCCACTTATGCTAATCATCTACTACCAAAATAGACGTACTTCAACCTTCTTCATGTAAAATAACCCCAAACCACCGCTACAACTGAAACAAAGGACACATCTGCTATACGAGTACACATGTAAACTAGGAGACTGTGAACTCTTACCTAACTCGTATATCGGCATGACCGAAACTAATCTCTTAAGAAGAATGTCATACCATCTGAACAACGGTGCACCTAAAAAAAAATACAGAGTAAGTACACGGAACATGCCTCAACCGAAAAAATGATAGAAGAAAACACCAAAATTTTAGACTATGCTCCCAACAGGCGTCAACTTCTCTTCTTTGAAGTTAAATATATCCACGAGAAGCAACCGAATTTAATCATACAGTCTAACTCTAATGAAATCCTGCCCACCGCAAGAAAAGCTAACAGAGGGACAGGTGTACTCAGAGCTGCCCCTAGCCACTAATCCCCTCTTGCAAGCATCATAATCCCCTCCCGCCCACCTCTCTGGCTACCTACTTCTCCGACCTTTTATCACCTGGATCAAACCAGCCATACGTGTAAAGCTTCGTTCGTAATTTTGTTAATATATTTTGTAACATATATAAACTGAATACTTTGTAATAATTCTCCATTGTAACTGTGAAGATGATACTCGATGTATCGAAACGCGTCAGTTAAATTAAAGAAATTGCTAAATTACATTAATTTACTTCTACCTTTGGTAAAATAACAAGCATCAATCCGTGATGAACTTCGGTACGCTTATCCACAGGTTAAACAATCAAGAAAAGGCGAATATAGGACAAATCGAAAAGATTGAAAAAAGAATTATTAATTCGAAACTAGCGGTCACTTTTAATAAAACATGATATTATGAATATATATATATATATATATATATATATACAATTGTCTTTTAAAAGTGTTTTTTGGGGGAGGCACTTTTTCTTAGCCTATTGCAGTCGAATCATATTGTACTATATATAATTTTGGAGGTAATTTCGAAATGGGGGCCATACTCATATTTAATAGTGGGGGGGGGGCTGCACTCTCCCCCCCCCCCGCAAATTAAAAAAAAAACCTCGTAATATTCCTAATTCAAAAGCCTAAACTTGTGTTCGAATCTAAATGGCGATTATAAATGTCGTTATGACTCTAGTTTTGCTAAGTACTGATTATATTTTAATTCAGAAAAAAATTCCCCCCAAATGATATATAATACACAATGATGCGATTCCTATTAACAACATGGAGCTAGGTGTTTTTAAGTTGGACTAAACTAGTCTTCGAACGAGGAAAATTACTGCCATATCATGTAGTTGTACAATTATATATCATCTTAATTATAAAAGAACTATTTTGAATTATGTACAAAATTATAACCTTTTAATTAGAAAATAAATATTTCAAGTGTTTAAAAAACAAAACAAAACAACTACCTAAACTCTTCGGAACCGATTCTTTCGATTGATTAAAACTTTATATAATGACAAGTTGGACAAAATGGCGGCCTATTTATTGTTTTCTATAACCTCATATTTAGAAATTTTTTTGAATGAAATATTTATTTAAAAAATAGATATTTATAACAAAGCGCCCACAAAATTCGAGGATTGGCATGAAGCCCAAATTAACCATATATATATATATATATATATATATATATATATATATATATATATATATATATATATATATATATATATCAGTGGCGTGCGGTGACTTTTGAGGATGAAGCAATTTAAGTTTTACAAAAATAATGCACACACAAACCCATGAAGTAATAATGTGTACACTCAGCCAATGTAAATATATTTATGTGTTGAAACGAATCAAAAAGAATCTTAAATGAAACATTGTAACATGTAACATGATATTTTAGAACCATTCCCATTTTGATTTCCCGAAAAGACCTAAGTCGCGGTGAAAAGGTAAACTGGGAATGAGACTAATTACTCTATGGCTATAAAAGGGAACCTTAAAATGCATTAGCTCGATCCTAACGACACTCGGTTAGCATCACATTACAACCACAATATTATATTAAGCAACTGATCTTACATCAAGATGAGTTATATTCATTCATCGCATCAAAGCACGAACATTTAGAGAGTTGTATTTCAGTTCGTGGAATCGATAATCAATCTAATTCGTACTCATCCGCCATTTGCTACCCAAAATCACTAAATAAAGAGAATTTCAGCCTTCTTGTTTTCATCACTATTTTGCTCGGAGGCAAAATCATATCATAATTCTGCTCATCGCCCAGCCAAAAATATTCAACATTACCTTTTGGAGTCAGGTAATAATTTCTTGGAACGTTATCGTATCACCCAAATCAGGTTTAACGATCAAAATTTCGCAACAATCTTTTGAGGAGCGCAATAGCAAAGAGGATCACAAAACGAGGTGGAATATAAATATATCTAGTGAACAACGAAGAGATCCTTTCATCTTCCAAACCTCCAACCCCCTTCCCATATATGTTCATTGAAGGAAATATGTTATTCATTAAAAGTAACTATTAAATTGTAAGCTACTCACTTTATTTAAATGTTATTTTTTAAAACTGATCTCAATGATACGAAGGGTGACTACGGTACTAGTACAGACAAAATTGCCGAAATATTAAAAAAAATGCTTAAGATATATGAGCTTAACCATACTAGAGTTTTTGCTATTTAGCTGCTTTCTTTCCCAGAACCAGTATTTAAATATAACCTAAGAATTTATTTAATAATTAAAATATACTGTGACGAAATAATAATTTCATTTAATGTACTACTAGTTCAAACAACATCTCTTAGAATTTCACATACATGCAAACATACGCATTTCACCACTTTTGAAATAACACGAATTCTCTCTCTCATTTGTGTTCATGTCACCATCAATTCCGGTTTAATTTTACTTTCAATCAAGGTCAGTCATAAATCTTCTCACACTTATTCTCTGCAAACTGCAATTCGAGAGTAGGTCCTAATTCTACTTACTTCTCGCATTGCAGACCCCAATTCAGTCCATCATAGTCTCCTTCGTTTTCACTTTGACTCCACATATTACCTTACAACATATTCATTTCATATATTAGTTACTTTACATCTTGTTACTTTAAATCAGTTACTTTATTATATTTACTTTACCGCATCTTACATTATATTCCTAATCCAATTCTCATTGTGCATTCGTTAATTCTGTGAATATATTTTTATATGTTTAATTGTTTTTCTTAAAACCTAGTTCAGAAGTTCAAAATTTATTTCACTCTAGTCGTAGGCCTAAACATTAGCAGACGACGATTCCATCTAAACTCCAAATTTATGGCAATGGTTTTTTAATAGCTATTTAGGCTGATTTATTAACCAAAAATATATCCCATTAATAACAAAATACTATACTCTGTGACTCATGTTGGCTTACCTCCATTTGCTCCAGTTTTGCATAGATATCGCAAAAGTTCTCTGAAAAGACGCGGAAGCTTTTGTACTTTGCGCTCCACTAGTGTCACATAACAATGGTCGATTTGGAACCAGCCTTCTGTCATTGTGACTGTCACGGAAAAAAAATATGATAGATTTCACAGTTCCAGTTGTATTCCGAATATCTGCGACAGAATGTAGATCATGAACCACCAAATTAAGTCGATGTGAAGAGCAGTTCACGAAAACGACTTTGGGATAAGTGTTCTTGATACGGGCCTGTACACCATTGTCTTTTCCTGCTATGGTCGAACATCCATCGTAGCCTTGACAAGTTGACCATGAAGCTTGTCGAGGTCAAGACCAATTCCTTTTGCTTGGTTGATGATAGTATCTGCAATTGTTGCAGCGTTCATCATCTCCAGTGGAACAAATCCAAGGAATTCTTGGCGTATGATGGCTGAATTATTCGTTTCTCCTGCAGCTCAACAAATCGTACGCCAATAGACAGTTGTTCGGTGCCTGATATGTCAGCAGTTTCATCAGCAATGATCGAGAATCCATTTTCTTTATTTGTAGCCTTCACAATATCTTCTCTTATCATTTCTTTGGAGAGAAGTATCAGCTCGTTCTGTACACGAATTGATGTGTACCTCGCATTTTTACTCACGCTCACCATGTGATCCTTCAAGACCGTGTCCTCCTGCTTCTATCCTGAATCGTAGTAGGTCACAGAGGTTTCCCGATGTACTTTCCTTTCCCCTCAAAGCAATGTCATAACTGCAGCAGAACAGAATACTAGATAGGATAGGCAACAGTTTCTCATGGTTTTGAGTGGCTGCTTGGTTCATCTGGCTTACTATGGTCAACTCTGGGTTTTCCACAGTGGCGAGGAAATTATTGGCATCTTGTAGTGTGCCTTTGTGCCAGGATTAAAGCATGTGTTTCCTCGCGTGCTCATTGAAGTCTTTGTATTTGACAAAAATGAGTTACGATGAAAGCACCTATTAGACCCGGGTGCACTGGTTGAGGAAACAACACACATTATTTGCACATAGCATCTTTTAAGTGACTTGAGTAAGACAACCATAGGGAATATTAGTTTATCCATGGGTGACGGAAACAACGGGAGCCCTGTGAATCTTTCTGATAGTTGTAATCTGTTGGCGAGGGGACATATGTGTTTATCAGGAGATCATATCTTCTATCATTGGTTATATGTTATTCGGTGTTGACATATAATCCGATATCCAGAGGATGAAGCAAGTGATTAGCCACTGTAGCAAGTGGTGTTTGGGGTGGCATCTGATTGGTTGCTGTGAGTAACTGCTCATCATATTCTTCTCTACACTGCTTTGCTGGTTCAGCATGCATCTCCGATATGCCTGGGGTATCTTGATTGTCGTACGAGTAATCAGATTTACATTTTTTGAAGAACTTCCAGATATCCATTTCACAATCCTAAAAAAAAAATGAAATATATAATATTATATATTAAATTATCCATATAAAAATTATTTTTAAGTATCTTAGATGTCTTATCATTAGGATATCCAAACATACAGTAACTATTACATGAAAAAAACAAAACTACAGTACTATTAATTTGATAGTATAATAATTTAATGCTTTAATAATTTATACTTAATAATTTAATAGTATTAAATGTCAAAACAAAAGAACCGGAAAGAACCACTGCTATCAAATGTAAAAAAACGACTGCTATCAAATGCTAGCCGCCTATATTTCCCACATATTCCTATATTTCACTTATTCATGAATTCCAGGGGGTGGGGGGTGGGGGGCCTGTGGACGCCCATGAATGTACCATTAAATTGTATTTTTTATTTTCAAACAAGAGTATGGACTTCTATCAAATGATTACCGTTTTTTTTCTTACTTCCTCTAATTTTATTTCACTTCTTTTTCTGTTAATTTACAGTGCAAAGATTTTCTAAAAAAAATCTGTCTGATGCAATTGTTTAATTTTTTCTTGCTGTCTCATCAACTAGAAAACCGGAATTATGTGACAATCGCATAATATATATATAACATAATTTCACGGATGACAAAAGTCATTGAAATTCAATTACAATTTTTGAAGATTTGAACAAATAATTAAAACGTCCCTTTTATATAATATAATTGACCTTTTTAAAATACATTTGGGTTTGTCATTTTCCTTTGCAATAGCGTTCGGCTTTCCCGGTTTACACTTATTGCATGAAATCGGCCTTCTTTTCTGCATATGTTAGGCTTCCTTACGTTGCTTAAGCGCTATCGTCCGCGTGCTCCTATTCCACTTGTATTCATATACATCATTATTCATTAAATGCCTGGTCCCACTTCGAATTGGGCGCAAATACATCATTTGATTTACCGGTGTCATGTGTTTCCTTACTCTATATCGATTTTGGGTATATTTCCTCGTTGCTCTCTGCTAGCCAATTTAGTAGAAAAATTCCAATTGATCAAAGTTGTCATCGGGTGTGTAGGTTCAGTTCAGTTTTGAAGTATTGCCTTTGCATTGCCACTACTTTTGTCCTTAATAACATTTTAATTTCTTCATTCCTTTTAAGAAAATTTCATCACTTTATTTAATTGTGAACATTTCAAAATTATCAGGTGCCATCATGGTCAGGGTTCAGGTTGTTGAGCCACCCTTTGTATTGGGATATGGCATTTATTTTGGTAAAGATGAAGATCGGTGGTATGCCCGAAAAAGTGTTTTTTTTTGCGTGTATGTTTCTCACCAACACATGCAGGTAAATATGTAGATTAGCGGCCCGGCTGAAAAAAAAATTTGTGTGTAAATATTATCGTTCACTTGTGTCGGAATA